>OY728158.1:1370133309-1371383309 GCA_963277665.1 Viscum album | reverse complement strand
TAATAAATAGTTTATAAAATTAATCATTACCTTGTAATTTTACTTGTTTTAGGGTAAGTTAAACTCCGTTAAAACAGTTAAATCCTCGTAATTAAATAATTAAATAACTAAATATATAAATATTAAATCATATATTATCTTCTAATATTGCTTTGTTAATAATATTTTAGAAGATCCATTGTTTCTTGTGTTAACAGAATTATTTTATTTATTAGTTTTGTTACGGAAGTCATGTTTGTTATGGAAATGATGCATTTGATTTATATCAAAAATGATAATAAATTTTAAAATATAATATCTAATAATAAAATGAAAATTATTCTCGAACGGTTACAGAGGGGAATGAATATCAAGTCATTCATGGAGATGGTAATCCATACGTACGCATGAATGCTACTTTCATTTCATTTATTATTTTAAAAGGAAATAAAACCAATTGATACACATGTATATTTTTATTCCAATTTAATATAATATTTTATATATTTTACAAATTTTCATTAACAACATCCTTTATTCATTCCATGTGTTGTTTGAATGAGTCACATACTTTGAGTGGGTTGTAGTCCACACTTCCTCAAATGAAATTATCGTATATATAAAACATGAAAATAATAATGGTATGATATAATAGATAATTAAAAAATCTAATAGATTAAATAAATAGCATAAATATCATATATAATTATTGTTCCATCATAATGGCCACTATAAGATGTGGTAGTAGAATATTGAAGAACAATCATTTCGTGATGCAGTAGTTCACCATCCCGAAAAACATTATGTTTTATACCAATTAAATGGAGGTTTGAGTAAGTGTAGTTGAAATAAATATCTTAACAAAAACATAGTATATTGAGGATAATTTTGTTGTTATAAAATAACGTAAAAAGTGAGTTTAGGGGGTTTGAGAAGTAAAATAAATGAAAAGAACTTAAGAGTAGATGTTACCTTAAAATCATGAAACTCCCTTTGGTTTGAACAAAAAGGATTCCTTGAAGTGACTTATGAATAAGTTAAGGCTTCTATGTGGAATCGAAGGATGTAGGGAGATTAATTGGGAAAAGGATGGATGATCCCAGTGTCTTCAGAGGTGAGAAAAATGGGTAAGAGGTGAGGGATTTTGATAAGTGAGAGGAGGGGCTCTTTAGGAAAATTTGAAAATATTATTTTATTATATAATGAGTTTCGATTTATAAAGGTCCAAATCCCATTTAAGTATAAGATCGGATTACTAATTTTCAAAATAATATCATCCAAAATGAATTGGATAGGGTTTTGATATATTTTTAAATTTTAATAATCTCATTTATTTAGATCATTCATTAATGAGGTAAACAATTTATCATAATTGTGTCATAAATATTTTTTTATATGATGTCTATTTTTTTGAAAAAAATACCATGATGTAGGAAATATTTTTGGCATTAAAATTTTTATTTATAGTAGAAGATATAACTTATATATCCCCATGTAAAAATTAGTTTACTAAAAGTTATATGTTGATTTCATTTTTTCCTTACATTAAATTAATTAATATAATGTGTCATTATCACTCTCATGTGCCTCCATGGGGTCCCGAAATTGACCCAAGGATGCCCATGGTTGGAAATGAATATGTAAATAGTTTTAGGACATGTTCAAGGTAAATTATGATTATTATTATATTATTTTTTACCCTAATTTATCGGATTTACCCCTTTAACCATGTTAAATAAAATATTTACCGAAGTAATTATTTATAATGTCTAAAAATAAAAGTTACCTATTTAAACAATTTGGACCCCATGATTACATATATGGAATCCATTTTTTCAAATTCAAAACACAGAAGTGATAGAAATAAATTTAAATTTAATTACCATTGTGAAAAATAGCATGTTTTTATGAAATCATAACTATCAAAAGATTGACACTAGTTTATGTCTAGTTTAAATGTGAAATTACATCCAATGACATAAATTATATTAAATGATAAAAATAAATCTAATTATACTTAAAAACTATTAAATTTTATAATTTAACACTATAAGTCAATAAAATTAAAATATTTTTTTAATATTTTTTTTTATTTTTTACTATTCATCAAAAATTGAATGTTTCCATTAGAGTATAAAAAATTCATCCTAAGCTAATTATTTGATATTCTGAATCCAAAAATGAATTCCCTTATGAAAATTGTTTTTATAAAATTTCAAAAAGTGGGTCTTACGATTCATAACCACATGTTTGATTTTTTGTGTTGTGTTAAAATCTTGATGTTGCATATAACACAAGATATTACACTATTCAAAGTGAAATTGTCAGCCTGAAAATTGTGGATTCTGATTATTGAATTAGGTTGATGGAATGGATGTCCCTTTTTACTATAGGAATAAATTTTTAAGAAAGAACCGGTGCTAGTTTTTTCATGTAGAAGAAAAAACCAGGAACCCTATCTGAAGAAGACCTAGGGAGATTTCAGAGAGGAGTAGTAGAAAACCGGGGTCGTACAAAAGGAATATCAATCAGAGTAATGCATGAGGAGAAAGAGAGATCAAGAAACCTAGGCGAGAATGACATATCAGAGGATTGGGGGATGACATGTTGAGGGTGGAAGAAATTATTGAAAGTAATAAGGGTGGTCACGGGGGTGAGAGAACAAGGTCACATGTTTTTATAGAGCATGTTGGGCTTCAGAATGATGTGGAAGAATTTATGGGTGAAACATATGAAGAGGACACCCAAAATTATTATATATAATTGATCATACCACAGTTATCTCAAAAAACATATAGAAGAATCAATTGAGAATCAATAAATTTGAAACTCTTCCATGGGTCCTATTAATATAAAATTGATAAATGGAACTATTTAATCTAAAAATTTTCTAAAGTGATAGAAAAATATATGAGAGAAGGTATTAGTGATTTTATGTCCATATATGTTTTCATTTTTTAAAAATATTTTACACTGGGTAGATAAATTTTTCTTCAGTGTTAACCAATCCCATGAACACATTTATGTATTTAACAAAAGAATTAAAATATTTACTACTCAACACATGTACCTATTAAATTAAATGATAATAAATCACTAATGATAAAACCATAAACATTTATCAACATATAGTATACAAAAAATGGGGTAATAATGAAACTTTTGATATTCATTAGTCTATTAATTGTGTATGTACATCTCACATTATTATAATTATATTGAAATGTTTTTCAATAACATCGGATTATTCCAAATGTTTTGAAGTCAACCATGTTTTCAAAGGAAAACATGTTCTTCTTCTTGTTCCTTTACATTCACAAAATATTTCTTGTATCTTCTCTTTTACTTCTCTTTTCAATCTTACATAATGTGTGTTTTTATGATGATAAAGTGTAATCGCCTCTCTTTTACATATAATACATGATATATTCATCATTATTCTAATATAATAACATTGATACACAAAGGTGTAGATATTCATTGAATTGTTAAATACAAAAACACTATTTAAATTATAGTTTCATTATAATAATGGATAACCATTCCATGAAAATTTTCCCCTTTCATCCGGGAAACTCATCTTATAAATATTAAATTTTTTCCTATGAACTTTTCTCTATGAACATAACTTTTAGTTAAAATTCAACACTTCTGGAATATTTTTGACCATAATTAATTCTTCAGACATACATTTTTGTTTTATATTTTTTAAGAATTATGGTATCATCCAAAATAATTATTTCTTAAAAAAGTAGATATTTTGGAACCTAATATTATTCCTTTTAGAAGATTAATTTTTTTACTATGTGTTGAATCTTATAAAGTCCCCAATATTCATTAAGAACACTCATGGAACATTATAAACATTTAAATGATATGAAGATATGTATACAACCTTATAAATAATTTATGAAAACCCAATAAAGCATATGAACCACACCAAAACTAAATGATTATTACGATGATTCCAAAATGAACCACATAATGGTGGATAACATCCTAATAAAGAAACTTGTAAAAACATATAATGTCCATGAATAAAATATCTCTTAATTTATGTGAAGGATATGTATTTAATTCAAACATTAAAAATATCAAAGTGTACCTTACACACTCTCCAATATTCTCAATTTTTTCTCAACATAATGAGTGTTACAAAGTCATTGTTCAAATATATGAGGTGTATTAAATTTAATTTTTTATGTTTAATTCCCAGAAAAATACTTAAATGGTAGATAATATCATTAGGAAATTCTCATTATTTTTCAATTTTTTACTACAAAATATGGAATTCATGAAAAATTCTAATTTAATTCCAATAATATTCTGTTTTTTTAGTATATTCAAAAATATGTAACCTCACATAATATTCATTACAACATATGACAATAAAAATTCATTATGAAATGAAATAAATGTATAGTCAAAGATGTACATGAACTCCATTATAATTAATACATCGTATCTTGAAAAATATTCTAATTAAAGTGGAATAATATTCAAAAATTATTTATTCCATATTTATTTTTGATCCACGATAATATAATAAGATAGTAGAAACTCATAAATAATCTCCTGGCATGGAAATATCTACCTTTTGAGATAATTATCAATTATTAAACGTAGTTAAAATTATTACTCATCCTGATAAGAAACAAAATAAAATTAGATATTTCATAAAAATACATCAGAAAAATCAATTTTGGAAACATGTACCTGCAAAAATATAATAATTTTTACGATAAAATAAATAAGATACATTTAGAACTTCTCATCCATTAATTATCTTAACCCATACATGAATAATAAATTTATATTTTCCTTCCTATAACCTGAGATACAACATATAACCACAATTTATGCCATTTTACAATAAAATCATCTTCCTCGTCATCTATAAAATAAAATATTTTTAATTAAACAATAGGAAATGGTTTCTTACATACATGCTCAAAAAAAACTATTAACAATTTTTGTAAAAATATTAATATATAATAAAAACACATCCCACTAGTTTCTGTCATATCTTAATAATTTTATAAATTCATTATAATTTTATACTCACCCTTATCAAGTGAATCATATAGCCATCTATACTCCCTCATATAGTTTCCCTCCACCAATGTGAATATAGTTTAGTACTTAACATTAAAGGAATTATTTCATCCTTTTATTTTCTATTTTTAATAATATTCCATGAAATATATGTGACATGGGACAATCAAACAATACATTATATGCAAGAAAAATGATGTTGAGATCCCATCTCTAAAATCTAATTTTGAAAATGATCCATTGATAGTGTCTTGGTAGTAATGTATTCAAAATATTTTATGGTTGGAAAAAAGTAGTGAATAAAATCATTTCCAACTATAAGATCATTAAAAAAGTAATACTAAATAAAAATTTTCTTAGAAATTGAATGTTGAACATGATTCCTTGTCAAAATAATAAATCATTTATTATCACAACCATAAAATTAGTGGGAACTTAAATTCCACATTACGGACATCCAACTGAGTTCTCATCCACATAAATTACATAGAGACATGAGTTTCATCTCTATATTTATCAATAGTGGTTCACAATTTCGTAGAAAACTATATACTTTATTCCAATAATAAAATTTTATACAAAATTGGGTTTCTAAACCGATCAATAATTCTTTTATTTTCAGGTTTCAAAACATAATATTTTTTTCTATTTTTGTACCTAGGAGGTATTTTTATATAGATCAGTTGAGTCATTGTTTAATAACCTTGATTTCATGAATATATTCTAGATGAATATTCAATATTTTAAATAGAAATTATTAATTAAAAAATCACAAAACAAGAGTCTAAAAGAATTTTGGTTCAATTTAATTTCATTACACCTCCTTTGAATGACTCTTTCCCAATGAGATAATTGTAGAAACTAGTTTTGAATTAATTTTCCCAAATTTATATAGATGATCATGAGTATAATTCAATTGTGAAAGAATGATACAGTCTTTATCTTGAGATATTTGTAATCCCTGGATGCATCTTGTTCCTCAAATAAATGTTTTTTCAAATAACTTATTCATTACTATATATAATTATTCCCAAATAACATCTTTATTTCCAAAAAATATTCGATCATATTTATAAACAAAAATAATGACTGATAATTTATAGTCATCGTCTATGTAGATATCATTATCCACTGTTATACTTTGAATCTTATTAATGATCAAATATTTATATAATATTAAATTAAAATATATATTCTATTTTTCATCAAATATAGACTCTAATTTAATAAATAAAAAATCATATTATTTTTTATGAAATAATAATCTATAATGTTGTACTATTTTTAAAAACAATCATTTTCATCATCGTTAATGATCTATCATTCTTTTACACATGTTTCATATATAATAAAATTTTCAAAATTATTTACATATTTTGTTACAATTATCTACCATGTCTTCTTCTTATCAAAAATATATCCATTATATTTTGGAGGATAACCTAGAATTGTTCTATCAATATTTGTTTTCCAAATCTCATTTAATTTATATTTTTTATTTGATAATATATTGGCTTCAAAAATTTCATAAGTACTTCTATCATATGACCATATTGTAATACATCTACTATCCTAACATGTTAAAATATGATTTATACATGAAATGGTTTTGAATATTAACTACCTCACTAATAGCATGCCTCACAATGCATAAAAATGTATCATGATCTATCAAAATTCTATAAACCATCTCTACCATTATCAAATTCATATGTTAAGCCACACCACTTTTTTTGGTGTATATGGTGCATAGACTTCATGTAAAATACCATATATAATCAAATTTAAAATACTTCTCTCAATAATTTAATTTTATTAAAAAAACTATTTAAAAACACACTTCTTCATAAAATTATTCAATGTTTTTATACTTCCCTTGTAGAATTATTACTTTCCCCATTAGCGAAATTTTCATCATTAACTTTTGTAATGTGAAACTACATACCAAGATACATCATCAGCCTCTTAATATTTAATATCTTCACTTTTGTCAGAAAAAGATATAAAATTTAGGTTTTTTTTTTAATATAAAAATCATCACTATGAAAATAAATTTTAAATTATTGTCCTTCGCTTAATGGATATTTTCAGTCTTTCATCTCATTCACTATTTTTTTATGTAACAACCCAAATTTGAAGCCACTCAACTGGTGCCCCATACTCGGTTCGCCACATGACCTTAAGCACATTTCCCCAAACTCCAGAGGCTACCGACTAGTAGCGAGGGCCTTGGTGAGTCATTGGGGAAACTATGACCTTATTTGGTAAGGTATACAAGGGAAAGGAAATAACAGTCAATAGCGGAAGCAGTAAACAACATAAAATAACTAAAAATAAATAGAGGAAGCAATAAATATATAGTAATGATGATAATGATGCAACAGTTACATGTATCTAAGGAAAAAAGAAAACACAACAACGTGATGAAATACAACTGAGAACCAAAGTATGAAAAGTAAACATTAACTCTAGCAGCATCGAAAGCATAAGCTCGATCCTGTACTCTCAAGCTCCAACCAGAAATAATGTACCTAAGGTAGAAGGTCCACAATCCCTATCTACACCTGCAACCATATAACCTTTTTGGGCCGAAAAGCAGGACCCAAATAGGGTGTGAGACTAATCCCAGTAGGCAACCACCACATGATCTGTGACCTACTGTAAGTGAGTGATATTTCAGAAGTAATGAAAGTAAATTTATTAATAAACTAGGAGTACAGAAGTAAAAAATCCTACCAATTACCATTCTCATTCATTTAACAATTAATTCAATCATTTAATCAAACAACCAAGGAATCTAGCAAGGATATCTATTCCAAGGTAAACAGGTAACACATCAGGCATCAAAAGACTAACTAAACAAACAAGTAGACCAAAATATCCAAGATTGTGATTTGGCTAGGTAGACTCATCTAAACCAAAAAAACAATCCACAATCACACTGACTCTCTGGGTGGCTCAATCTAGAGGACCTATATAGTCAAGTAAACATACAAAGTCACATACACTCTGGGAAGCATTCAAGTCGCTTCCCCTATGGTATTGAAACGATAGCTAAAGACTCGCTAAGGAAGATCTTACATCTAATTCCTCTTATGGTCTTGATATGTGCGTAAACTAAGGACACTCTTAGGAAGTAGAAGGTCCAATTCTTGTAGGTCCTACGTACGAAACTAATTCCAACAGACCCCCTAGGGATGCAATAAACCGTCTATTCCTTCTTTGGTCTCCCGCACCAGGTTCTCATAGCCCTGAGTTGTCCAGTCGTGTGTAATAGACTATCAGAAGCCCTAATCATGTTTAACAACTACTTGGATAAAATATACAATGCATCAAAAGCATTAAAACAGCTGGCAACACATGCAATTTGTTATAACAAGCTAACTATCAATTGCAATAGGGTTTGTCGTGCAGGAAAACTATGTTAAACGGTGATAAACAACCAAACAGGGATAACACCCATGGGATGATACTCAAATAATAAAAAAAATCATATATTATTATCAATTAACCATAAGCTAAAAATAAATCTATGTCAATTAAATAATAGGACCAAAATCCCTAACCCGAGAAATCCGAAACATGGGAATCCATCACTTTTGCACAAAAAACTCAAAGAAAGTCAATGTAAGGAAACAAAACACCTACCTTGATCCTAGGAGATCGATATACTTGAAACATGGCCCGTGAATCGGCCTAGAACGCAGTAGATCTGCAAAAACGTCTAAAATGTTCAAACTACGATAACTCTCATAAGAGAAAGAATTATGAAACATGGCCAAAGAAGAACCATGAACTCACCAATACGATTCTATTACAACTGGTAGTGTTTAATTCTGATAACTGGTGACGGATCAGCGGCTCGGAGAAGAATCGGCCTCCTTGGATACTCTAAATGGAATTAGGCAAAGAAGACGATGAAAATATGGATTACACATGACCATATTCCATTTAAAGAAATAAAAAGAAAGTACATGGCATGTACATCTGGAGTACACGGTGTGTGCTTTCCTTTTATTTACTCTGCTTTAGGTGGCCTCCAGGTCACCCTTACATAGCAGTGTGTGTGGCCATGACATGGCCAGCACACGGATTCCAACGGCATCGAATTACATGGTGTGTACTCATAAAGTACACGGCGTGTAATCCGAAAATTTCCAGATTTTTCTATTTTTCCCAAAAACTACCAGAAAAGGAAAAACATACCTGAAAAAAAGATCTGGGTTCTTACAAACTCCCCCTTAAAAAAATCATCTCCAAATTTCCCTA
This sequence comes from Viscum album, assembly GCA_963277665.1. Classification (NCBI taxonomy): domain Eukaryota; kingdom Viridiplantae; phylum Streptophyta; class Magnoliopsida; order Santalales; family Viscaceae; genus Viscum; species Viscum album. The sequence continues at coordinate 1,371,374,006 of OY728158.1, read as the reverse complement.
AAAAGTTGGTGAAGAAGAAACCTCGAACAACTCTGGCCACTGTGATCGCATATCGGCCTCCCTCTCCCAAGTCTCGTCCTATACACGGTTGTGCTGCCATGGCACATGTACAAGAGTAATAGACCGGCCACGGAGTACCTTTACACTACGATAAACAACCCTGATAGAATGCTTTTCGAATGATGCATCCTGCTCCAGATCAACCTTCTTGGGATGAAAAACATGAGACGGTACTGAGAAATAGCATCGAAGTTGGGAAACATGGAAAGTTTCATGCATAGCCCGGTGCCTCTGAGGTAACTGAAACCTATAAGAAACCATCCTGACTCACTCCAGAACCTCAAACGACCCGACGTATCTTGGTGAGAGATTACCCTATCTACTAATCCTCTTGTGTCCCAACCTTAGGGTAACACGTGGGAAAACCTAATCTCTGACCTTGAACTCCAAAGGTCGTCTCCACTGATCAGCATAAGATTTCTACCGAGACTGTACAATATCCATCATTTTCAGAATCAACTCCAGTTGTTCTGTGTTCTCCTAAACAAGACGAGATCTTAGCATAGCTGCCTCTCCTACCTCCAGCAAACACAAGGGTGATCGGCAAGGCCTATCGTAAAAAGCCTCATAAGGTTCCATCTGAATAATTGCTTGAAAACTATTATTGTATGAAAACTCCACTAGAGGTATATATCACTCCCAAGAACTCCCAAAATCAAGGACGCATGCTTGTAGAATGTCCTTTAGAACCTGAATCATGCGCTCTGACCGACCATCTATCTATGGATGGTAAGCTGTACTCAAAATTACCTGTATACCCAAAGTCCTCTGTATCCCTTTCTATAAATGTGACATATATTAGGAATCCCTATTTTAATTGATAGTACTCGGAACCCCATGCAAGCACACAACCTCACAGATGTACAACCGTCCAAGCTCATCAACACCAAAGGTCTCCTTAATCGACAAGAAGTGAGAAACCTTCGTGAGCCACCTTCACCAGTTGACATGTGAAACACCTCATGAAAAAACAAGCAACGTCTCTCTTCATACCTATACACCAATACTAGTAGTGTAGATCATGATACATCTTGGTGATGCCAGGATGAACTGCAAAAACTGATGAATGAAAGTATCACATCAGCTCATTGCGTATATCTGATGGCACCCATACACGTCCCTAGAAACACAATATCTCACCCTCACCTATGGTCCATCCAAGAAGTGGTTCATCTCCTGACATGAATTCCTGTAGGACTAGGCCTTCAGAATATGATAACTGACTCATTAGAACTAGGTCATGAAGGGTATAGGAAATAGTTGTAGAAGAATGAAAAGTCTGACCCTCTCTGTCGTGCACCTCCAAATGCATTTCGGAGAACATGGCCATAAGCTGCCACTCGCTGCTGGCCTCCTGAACTACATGTATCCGTGTCCTCCTGCTTAGTGTGTCTGCCACAACGTTGCCTTTCCCAGGAATATATCATGCTCGAAATCGAATTAATGTAGGTACTCAACCCACCTACACTATCTCAGATTCAATTCACGTGGTTTGAAGATATACTTGAGGATCTTGTGGTCAGTATATACCACAAAATGTTGTCCCAGGAGATAATTTCTCCAACAACACAAAGCATGAACAACTGCAGCCAAATCCAGGTCATGCGTAGGGTAGTTCCTCTCATGTGGACTCAACTGCTGAGATCCATATTCAATAACACAATCCTCCTATGTAAGCAATGATTCAATCCCGAAGCTAGATGCACTAAAGAAAACTGTATAACTCTTGCTCGGCTCCAGCAATACTAGAATCGATGCTGAAGTCAATCTCACCTTCAGCACCTGAAACGCTGAATCGCAAGAATATGACCAAAAAATACTTCACCCCCTTCTTTTTCAAGCCCATTAACGGTGCTGCTATGCATGAGAAGTCCTGTATAAACTACATATAGTAACCATTCAGCCCTAAGAAACTTCTTACCTCGAAGACAATCTTTGGTTGCTCCGAGGTAACTACTGCTCTCACCTTTTCTAGGACTATTGATACTCTTTTCTCTAATATTACATGACCTAGGAATCTAATATCATACATCAAAAAGTGGCACTTTGAGAGATTATAATATAACTGATGCTCCCTCACGGTACTCAAAATGATCTCAATATGGGTAGCATGGTCGTGTAGAGTGTGAGGGTACACCAAGATATCGACCACGAAAACCACCACAAAAGAATCCAATTAAGGATGGAAAAATTTGTTGATCAGTGCCATGAAAACAGCTGGTTCATTCATGATACTGAATGACATAACCAAATATTCATAAAGACCATACCTGCTTTGGAAGGCTGTAAGAGGTACATTAAATGGTCTGACATGCAACTGATGATAGAATGATCTCAAATCTATCTTCAAAAACACTCTGGATCCTCGAAGATGATCAAAGAGATCATCTATCCATGGAAATTTATATCGGTTATTGACCATCAACTAGTTTAGAATTCGATAATCCACACAAAATCATAAAGTACCATCCACCTTCCTTGCAAATAGGACGGGAGAACCCCAAGGAGATGTACTGGGTCAGATAAAACCCTTTCCCTACAACTCCTCCAACTGCTTCTTAAGCTCTTGTAACTCAGGTGTATCCATCCAATAAAGAGGTATGGATACTTGTGCTACTCCTGGGACATGCTCAATAGAGAATTATACCTCCCTCTCTGGATGCAAACCTAAAAATCCTTCTAGAAAGACATCTGGAAAGCGATAAACCACAAGAATAAAATCTATCTGAGAAGTCCCCTAGTCATCCAGATATAATCTAGCAACCTGGGCTCTAACACCTTCCAACCCTTGATGCTCTGGTCCTGCTCTACTCAGCTTGACATCCTATTCGCCTTTGTGAAGGAAAGATCCTCCCTCTGGTGATGTGAAACTCAACCCACGCTGATACAAATCGACAAAGGACTTAAAGGGAACTAACCAGTCCATCCTGAGAAAGACATCATAGCCTATCATCTAAAAAACATAGAGATTTCATGAAAAACTACACCCACCAACCTCAAGGGGGTAGTCTAATAATTGACGCATGCTAGCAGTTCTAATTCTCAAGGGAGTGTCTAGAGTCATCATATCCTCAGAAGTATAAACTGTATGTCTAAGGCCTTCCACAGTATGCATAGAAAAAATGATTTGGAAAGATCCTGTATTGAAAAGTGAAGAGGATAGAACTGAGTCTACTAAAATCGTACCTCGAACTGTAGAAGATCTAGGATCCTGTTCCTAATGAATCTGCTCTACCACAAATGTCTGGCTTGTACTGCGGCCCTGTGTAGCAGCCTGAGATCCCTGATATCACCCTCCCTGAGCCTGACCACTATTTCCACAGCCTCTACCCTAGACTGAATGACCTGAAGAACTCCATCCCCGATTCTTCTATAGAACTGGTAATCTTGCTACTATACGTGGAGTAGAAACTGATCCTCCCTCACTAGCCGCTGGAAGGGTAACCTTGCAAAAATGTTTTAGATGAACCATCTTTCCACATAATCTGCACTCCACTGGGTACCTTGGTCACTGAGTATTTGTATGCATGCTATTTCCACATTGATATCACATGATTTGGTTTCTAGAATGAATATCCCATCTACCAGAAGGAATACCTCGCTTCCTCAAGTTACCTCATGTAGACTCTCGGTGGAACTTCCAACTATCCATCTGAAATACAAGTGACCTAAAAGACGCTCACTTATGATTTGATGTCCAGTCTGAGGCCTTCCTCAAACATCCTTGCTAAAAAGAGGTCGTCATTCCCATGAATGGGAGTGAAACGTTGTAACTCTGTGAAGTGAGAGGAATACTCCATAATTGTGAGAGTACCCTGATGTAGGTTCATAAATTATCTGGCTCCGTCATCCCTCAGCGTTGCCGCGTAAAAGTTGTCATAGAACATATGCTAAAAATCATCCCAATCCATAGCCTATTGGCACCCTACCTGCAAAACCACATCCCACCATCTATTGGAGGAATCTCACAACATATAAGTCATGAGATTCACTCTCCTCTTCGGAGGAGTCTCTAGGTGCTCGAAGATATATAGAATGGATTGTAGCCATGAATCTGCAGCCTATTGTCCTCCATCCCTTGTGAATGTGGGAGGATGCTGCTGTTGAAAGTCTCGCGTCAGCTCTTCCATAGACGGGGCATGAAGCTGAGCTCCCAGGAAGGTCTGCATGAATCTAGTGAAACCCTCTTGGAACTGAGCATCGACACTAGTGTCTAGAATCACTCCAGGTTTCTTGTACAGAATGATAAGCAGAACTAATGGTAGTCCCTGATCTTCCGTATCAGGCGTATAGTCACTACCTGGTTCCTGAAATGCAACAAGAGGATTTATCGGTGCCATATCTCTACAGGGCGTGTTCCCTTAAGTCATTCACATGGGAGTCTACTCCTACCTGAACTGGTTGTGTAACACCCCAAATACCCAGCGTGTTATCCTAACACATGATGTGTACTTGAATACTCTTCCCTACCCGATTCCTTCTACATGGTTAAGCCACACGGCTCTTCTAAGACAAAACTACACAGTGTGTTCAAGGAACACACGACGTGTACTAAACATGCCTTACCTGGCCCGTTATGTTAGTGACACGACCTGACACATGGCCGACACTACACGATGTGTTCCAGATGGACACAGCATGTACGAGGAAGGGTAACACCAACCCGTTTTGTTCGTGACAGGGCTGAGTACCTAGATCAAACTACATGACATGTAAGATTCAGACACGACATGTATGTGAAAAGACAACACGACCTGTGTCATTTGTGACATGGAAAAGTTACCTATTTCATACTACATGGCATGCTAAAATACTACACGGTGTGTTCCTACAATATTTTTCAGAACCCCGTGATTCTTGTCACACAGTCAGTGACACAGTTTAAAACTACACGGCGTGTATTAATAAAATACAAACCGGGTATTCTGGGTTTTTCTGGGCAGTAGCTCAGAAATTTATCTGAAGCCCAAAAACATTGAAAACAAGTGTTGAGGTGCCAAATTCTGATCCATGAGGTCCCATAATCTCGGTGAATGAAATTGTGCAATCATAACAATTCATATAACAAATAAACAGGATAACAAACACACGATCTACCAAATTCTGATCCTCGTGGTCCCATAACACCTCTAGGACCAAAATTTGGTGTCCATGATAAAGAAACTCTAAACAAATGAAACCCTATAAACATAGAAGTTATTCTATCATAGCAGCTATCACAACAACATGCATATTCTATCAAAAATTCTATCACAACAACATGAAAACTATAATGCAATTTAGATGGAATGAAAAAATGCATGACATGTGATTTTCTAACAAGTTCTTATATTATGGATGAGATGGAATACCCTCATCTCATCAGGTTTCAAAAAAATAGAACCACAATCATATAAAAAGTAACAGTACAACACAAGGGCACCACCCCAAAGGTGAAATCAATTAAACTGTAACATTTGAAAAACTCGAAAATTGAAGTATTCAAGGTAACCTAGATTTTTCCCTATACATGGGTTCTAGAACTCCCGGGAACAGCTATTTACCATTTACCTATTTCCTCCTATCCCAATATAATGTCACTGAACAATAAGTCAATAGAAAAAAAAGAAACTCCTCTGATACCACTTCGTAACGACCGGAATCTAGAGCCACTCAACTGGTGCCCCGTACCCGATTCCCCACATGACCTCAATAGAATGTCCCTAAATTCCAGAGGCTTCCGAATAGCATTGAGGGCCTCGGTGAGTCATTGGGGGAAACTATTCTCTCATTTGGTAAAGTATACAAGGGAAAAGAAATAACAGTCAATAGAGGAAGTAGAAAACTGCATACAATAACTAAAACTAAAAAGCGGAAGCAATGAATATATAGTAATGACGATAATGATGGAGAAGGTACAAGTATCATGGAAAGCAGCAAACACAGCAATGTGCTGAAATACAACTGAGAACCAAAGTACGAAAATTAAATAGTAACTCCAGCAGCATTGCAAACCTAAGCTCGGTCCTATGCTCTCTAGCTCCAACCAGAAATCATGTACCGAAAGTAGAAGAGCCACAATCCATATCCACACTTGCAACCATAAAACCTATTTGGGATGAAAAGCAAGACCCAAACAGGGTGTTAGACTAGTCATAGTAGGAAACCACCACAAGATCAATGCCCTAATGTCAGTGAGTGATATAGAATAAGTAATGAAAGTAAATGTAGTAATGAAATAGGAGTACATAAGTAAAAAATCCTACCAATTAACATTCACATTAATTTAACAATTAATTCATTCATTTAATCAAACAACCAAGGAATCTAGTAAGGCTCTCTATTCCAAGGTAAAAAGGTAACACAGCAGGCCTCAAAAGACTACCTAAACAAACAAGCAGTCCAAGAGATCCAAGATTTTGATTTGTCTTGGTAGACTCATCTAAACCAAGAAAAAAATCCATAGTCACACTAACTCTCTGGATGGCTCAAACTAGCAGACCCCTATAGTCATGTGAACATAAAAAGGCACAGACACTCTGGGAAGCACTCACGTTGATTCCCCTGTGGTCTTATAATGATATCTACAGACTCTTTGAGAAAGCTCTTACTTCTAATTCCTCTTGTGGTCTCGATACGTGCGTAAACTAAGGACACTTGTAGGAAGCACAAGGTCCAATTCCCATATGTCCTACATACGAAACTAATTTTAACAGACCCCCTAGAGAAGCAATAAACCGTCTATTCCTTCTTTGGTCTCCCGCACCAGGTTCTCACAGCCCTGAGCAGTGCAGTTGTGTGTAATAGACTATCAGAAGCCCTAAGTAAGTTTAGAAACTACTTGGATAAAATCTACATTGCATAAAAACCATTATAACATCAGGAAACACATGCAATCAGTTATAACAAGAAAACTAGCAATTGCAATAGGGTTTGCCTTGCAGGAAATCTGTGCCAAACGGCGATAAACATCCAAACATGGATAACACCCATAGGGTGATCCCCATACATTCAAACAAGCATATATTATTATCATTTAACCTTACACTAACAATCAATCTAAGGAAATTTAACAACAGGACCAAAATGCCTAACCCGAGATACCAGAAACATGGGAATCCGACACTTTTGCAAAAATACTCAAAGACTTTAAATGTAAGGAAACAAACCACCTACTGTGATCCTAGTAGATCGATATAATTGAACTTTGGCCCGTGAATTGGCCTATAATGGAGTATATATGCAAAAATGTCTAAAATTTTCAACCTATGATATCCTTCATAAGAGAGAGAATAAGGAAATGTGTCCAATAAAGAACCAAGGACTCACCGTTTTGATTCTATTGTAACTGATGGTTTTCAATTCAGATAATCGATGAATGATCAGCGACTCAGAGAAGATTCGGCCACCTCGGACGCTCTTGACGGAATTAGGTGAAGAAGATGATGAAAATATGGGTTAGACATGACCCCTATCCATTTAACGAATTAAAAAGAAAGTACATGGCGTGTACTTCTGAAGTAAATGGTGTGTAATAGAATTTTTTGTTCTCCGCTTTAAGCAGCCTCCAAGTCACCCTTATACTACCTTGTTTGTGGCCATGACATGACCATCACACAACATTTAGTGGGAATGAAGTACACGGTGTGTACTCCGAAAATTTCCAGATTTTCCTCTTTTTCCCAAAAACTACCAGAAAAAAAAACAACATAACTGAAAATAAGATCCAGGTTATTACACTTTATCACCATTAAAATTTTGATTTTTTTGTGTTTCTAACAGACGCACACATGATGAACATTAGTGTGAGCTTTCCCTAATAATTCCACCTAACTGTTTTAACCATCAATGTGAGGAGGGGCATAAATTCCATAAAATTTATTATATGTCTTATTTTGAGACATAATAACAAACTTCATCATCTTCAAAAAAACAATTTATTTTTAATTCATTTAAATATTAAATGGGATCTATTTCTAATCCATACCATTCATTTTGGTATTATTTTCTATCAATGTCAATAGGAAATGAGAATAGTATTTAAATAGTCTATATAAAGTATAATTGTATCTCAATCATCAATGTGAGAAACTATAACATTGATTTTTTTTTAAATATTCATTTTATGTTCTCAGCAATAGTCTAACTATGCCAATTTTTACCAAAACACCTTGATTTTATAACATTTTTATTGTAAATTTTATAGAGTTCATCCTTATATTATCCCTTCCACTCAATTTGGTCATCATATTTTAATCTCTATATAAGATGTTCTTATCCATTCACAATTTTTTCCATCATAAATATATTACATTTTTTACTCATATTCATTAATCAATATTTATTTCCATTACATTCAAATAATCCTACTCATATAAGAAATTTAGAATACTATTTTATTGAATGTATAAAATTTTCATGAGTTATTATATTATTTTATATCATTACTGAAACATCATAAGATTATATAAATTTGTGGGTAACAGTGTCAAATATGAACAATATTTCTAATATTAAATGATGAATTATCCTTTATAACCAAATTTGGTAGTTCATCTCATCAAAAATGTGTATCTTATTTCAACTCTAAGAATTATAATTATCAATGATCTATTTAAAATTTCAGTGAATACATATTCATCATGATATAATTATTTATGTACTAAAATTAATATTTAACGATGTGAACCAGAAATTAATTTGATATGAAAATCCATGAACTAGATAATTAATGACATTGGGGGTGAATTATTTATTTTCAGTTAATTTTTAAAATTTTATAGGAAATATTACTCCATTTAGAGTGATTTATATTATCTAATAATAACATAAATCCACACATAAAATAATTTTACAATATATATATATAATGATCAATAATCAATATTTGTGGTCATTAAATGGATTGATTTAGAATACAAAAATATTCCATGATCCAACAGTATCAATGTATGGTTCATAAAAAATAGAATTTATCAATGATCATGAGTTATACATCACCCTACCAATTGTTTATTTTTGTCCTTAATAGATAAAATTATAAAAAAAAATATTTTAATAGTATTAAAGTATTCCACTAGTCTTATATTCAGTTATGTTTTCTCTGTGTTTCTTATTCTAATGCTCTTTCATATACCTACACAATAATGATCAGGTAACTTCCCCTTATTCTCCTTCACTATTCTAACCCTGATGAAGTGACTATGTAGTCATTTAGGTTATCATATCTTTTATTTTGTATCAATCACATGATAATTTCATCTTTCCTTTATTATTCTAATATATAAAAAAAATTGAATATATTATATTTATAATAAAATATTGAAATTTCCCATTAATCAAAGAGGCATGGCAATTTTAGAGAATAGTTCCATGAAAATTTTAATTTTTAATAATATAAAATCATGTAATAAAATTAAATTTTCATTTCCTAAGAATATACTTTGATAAACATACTAGTTTAAAATTTTTTAATTTTAATAAAATAATGTATTAAATCTTTCATTTGACTAATATAAATTATGTATCATATTTTTCAAACTAATAAAACATCGAAATAACATATTATATGTACCAGAAAAATAATTATGGAAACTCATATTTGTCATTCTATATGATTCCAAAAATTCTATAGTTGTTGAACCATTAAAAATCCACTACGAAACTTATATTGTCCAATGGAACCATTAAAAAAATTAATACTTACAAATTAATATATTCCCCCATATAATGTAGTATAGAGAACCATATAAACCTGATGAACTATAACAGCTCTAAATGAAGCATTTAATGATTCAAAATTGAAACATTTAAGTTGAAAATTCCTATGTTGTGCCTTTTACAACCTCATAAAGTCATAGAAAACCATTTTTTTATGTGATTATGAACCTTAATTTTTAAAAAATAATTACCAACATCACAATAAACCTATAAATCTCGTAAATATTCTCAATTTTTATAAAAATCAATGAACCATAAAGAGACATTAAATATACTTACTAATTATATTCAGTTTTCATTTTCTGATGTTTCTAGTCCATAAAATACATTACACATATAGAAACTAACTTAATTATATTTAATGACTTATCAAATTTAATATTTTAATTCCACATTATAGAAAACATGAAAAAAATCGCGAACTATTTAAAAATATCCACACAACAAAACAACAATCTACAAAATTAATTAATAATACTTTATGTGGGTTTTTATTCCATTTTTACATGACTCAATGTCCAACACAATAACTATATAAACCCCTTTATCCACATGTACCATATATTGAAAAAATATACCAAATAATAGAGTAAAATTAATATATAAAAACAATCTAATTTTAAATTTGATTCTTAAATAATATCCCAATTCTTTAATTTGTCCAAAAAATATATTGGTTTTAATATAATCTTCAGGATTAGAAGGATATAAAAATTAATATTAATTATTGGTTCATACCCATGTGTTATCTATATTTAATCCACCTTTAGTCTAGAGTGAATGAGGTTCTGACGACCCAAAGGAATGGTTGAAAATAATTTTTTGTGTCTCTTTTTCTTATGACCCCTAAAACTAAAAATCACATCATTTAAAAATATGTTCATTATAAAGATGTTTTTAAAAGTCCTGAGTCATTATCAATATATAAGATAAATGATACTGAGTCAAGGGATATTTTTATGTATATATAAAATAACTTTTTATACTCTTTTACATTGAATGGAGAATAATATATAGTTTCATGAACATAGATAACGGGAATAATTTAGTGATGGTATATACCACTTAGTTTGTAATGTTATTCTATCTTTCCTCTGAGATCCTCAAGACTGATTATTTCAAGTGTTGTTGATTTTATATGGGTTTGGGTCTAGAGGATAGAACATTGAATGTTATTTACATTATATTGACCTATATTCTGTTGTGCAATAAGGAATCAACAGATGTGAAATATATGGAAGGTATACTTCATTGAGTGGTCCCTCTACTATTGTTGGAGTATTTCATAGTTCCACATATAGTATCATGAATAAGAATAAGTAGTTGTACAGGTGTGAAAAAATTATCTTATTCCAATCTTATGAATATTTCATGACATAAGGTAGTTATATGATTTAATAATTGGATGTTAGACCATACTAAATTGGATTTTGGGGAATATTTTTGGGAAATATATTTCAATGGTTTGTTGGACCATCATAAATATTTTTATAAGACACATTATCATAGAATTAGTGATAGTTATTTTTATATCAGAGTCTATTTTGTATTGAGATTCATCTATTGTATCATGTTAGAATCTTATTATGAAGGGGAATCATATTTAGAATAATAGATATTCTCATCAAACTAGAGTAATATCCCAACTCAAGATCCACTAAAAGGTGGCCCAAGATGGTGGGTCACATCATCAAGTGCGAGTCCACATACTATAAAGGCTTATGACAAGTGGGTAGTGTCTATTATAGTATTTTGGGGATACACTGTCATCATAATCATTGTATCATATAGTTATTATAAATTTATAAATGATAGAAGAATAATATCAACAGTCTAATATAAGATAAATCATCCAGGAAACAATATTAACTATTGAAGCCAAGGAAATGTCACATACAATATTATGAGTATGACTTGGGATAATGAAAAAGATAGGAAATATATAGAAATGGGTATCATATCCAATACATGTACCGAAATTAAGAAACAACTAAAATATTGCCTCTAGATATTATCAAAATCCATAGCTCAGTTTATTTCTATCGCACTCTTATTCAATAGTTAATCAGCCATCGTCTAATTCATTTTCTGTTATCCCTTTAAATAACCTGATGTTCATTCAGTAATTAAATATTGATCAAAAAGTTGTTTGACACAGCACTTATATGACCCCATAAAATGGTGTCTATAATAAATCTTGTCAATGCAAATAAGTTAGGGGTAGTGTGTTTGTTTATAAAGAATAAAAATGAAAAAATTATATGTTATACTAGCTAGTCTACCAAACAAATTGTGGTAATGAGAAAATAAATGTGGACTAATTGTATGAAATGTAAATAATCATTAGTGAAATAATCCATCTAATATTCTAAAAAAGTATAGGGTCAAGGACCTAAAACCAGGGACTTTGGAGTCATTATAGAGTCCATAAAGAACATACATATAAATCTACATAAAAACATTTTTAGATACCATGTATCATTTCCATATTGATCCATGAAAACTAGAACCATGTTTTGAAATATAATTCAACAAAGTTGGTCATTTTTTCCACATCATAAACTTCCTCTTCAGTACCATACTATCATTTCCCACATATGATCCATAAAATGTGACTTGTATTGGTTCAATATAATTCCATTCATAATGGTCATGATTTATATACTTGAACAAGGAACCATATCAATTTCTATTCTATTTTACTTTTAACTCATTAAAGTAATTCATTAACCCTTTTATAATCATTTAAAAAATCGTTTTCCAATTTTATTGCATTTATTTAAAAATAAAAATCCATTTCAATGTGATTACAACCTTTAATTGTATACTCTAATATAATATTCAACTCCCAGTAATGAAAATTGAGATAAATTCACCCAATGTGTTACATTTACATGGAAATAGGAATTAAACCACTATATGTGTTTTTTATGAGGTAAAAAGAATCAAACTGTGCATAAGGGTGTCATGAAATGTCTTATAAAATAATTGAACATTTGTTGTAAATAAGAATAAAATTGAATAATAGTTAAATTACCTAAAATATGTTAAATAGAATAAATGAGGATCATGCAATATATGATGTGAGAAATTACAAAATAATATAGTGGATAAATTCTTTTACCTAAAAAAGTTAAAAAAAAATGAATAGTTTCTCGATCGAAGTACATATGATGGGGATATCAAAGATCGATTCATTTAATTGGAAGAGATCTGAACTAGAGTAGAAGGAAAAACTAGTTTCACGGAGAGGATAAAGAGAAATAGGGTCCATAAAATGGAATATGGGAACATTATAATATATCATAACTATTAAAATGAGTATATATTGGTAGCACTATTTTCCTAACTATGCGCTAACATTGCACAAGATACCCTCTAATGAATGTGGCTCACATGGCTACGGAGAAGGTTTTTTTCTAAAAATTCACTACACATTCATCATCCTTTACCCATGGTGAACACCACCAATTCCATGTATAGTGCATTTTAAAAAACATTGTATTTCCTATGCACTACCCTCTATGGAACCCTATATCACCCTATGTGGTTGGCATAACATTATGGGATGGGATCTATATAATACGCAAATATAACTTAATAGTTCTCCCCAAGAAAAATCATTATTTTTTGCTCTAGGAAATCCCAAAATAATTTAAATTACACCTCAAACACACTAGGGATAGATGTAATGGTATCCTTAAAAAGACAAAATAAAAATTAAAAGATAAATACATTATATATTAATTATTCGATAATACAATCTCCCCTCTTATGAAAACATTCCTTTGATTTTCCTTTCCATTAGTGATGTGATAACATTAAATATTTCCCACCACTATAATTATATATATATATACATATATAAATATATGTGAATATATATATATCCCTCCTTGGTCTCTTATTATAAACATTAATACAACCATAGAAATTAAAATGGATGAATTCAACAACCTTAGATTTTATTTTTTCTCTGATCAATAAAACATATAGTGTGCTTCTTGATAGAAGAATCTACCTCCTACTCAACCTCATATTGATGGATAGTATGACTAAGTTATAAGATACTACTATGTGTCTATCATGCATGGTTGATGACATGCATGGATCACTACATCCTAGGTAACTGAAAATAATAATTTATAAACCAAAATTTCTAAAATATCTCTGAAGGCCCGATAAAAGTTAGAGAATAATTCAAATTATACTTTATCCATCAGTTCCCATATTTTGGTAACCATCACAAGAAAACATTATCCCCATAATCAAACTCCATAAGTCATTTATACTGTTTTGTATACAATATTTTTTTTAGTATGAGCTGCATCCAACTATTTAATAATCAGACTAACCTACTCTAAAGTCTCTGGAACAATATGAGGAATGAGAAATGCTTCCTATCCATCTTCTAACCAATACATAGCTGATAGGCATGGAATTATGTAAAATTATTATATATTTCAATATGTATTGTTTCATGAAAACTATTATTATAGTAGAACTCAACCAAGGGAATATACCTCTTTTAAGGACCCCAAAAATCACTAAAATATTCTCGCACCATGTTCTCTATAACTTATATTTTAGGGTCTAACTTCCCATCAATAAGAGGGTGGTATACCATGATCAAAAGAACATTAAAACCCAATTCCCTCTGCTATCCATTCCAAAATGGATATGAGAATTGTTAACCCCATTTGGATATAACATTATGGGGAACCCCATTACGAAAAAAATTTCCCAGAAGTAATTACTCTAATGATCATTTACTAAGAAGGTGACCCTGATAAATATGATGTGGGTTGTATTTTTCAGCTGTCCAATAATGAAATATAACACTTTACAAACTCATGATGACATATGTTTCATGGTAAAATAATATTTGTCGACATAATCCAATTAAACATAGGATTAGAAAACTACTGTAATAGTCCAACTAGTCATTATTGTTCTACATTAAACTATTGATATGTTGAACTCTGTGAATGAAAACCAGCTATATCACACTTCATTTTGGGTAACATCACAGGAAGTGTAAATATTTAACCTTCTAAGTATGATCATTATTCCCCAATCAAGTGGTATCTTGTGACTCAATAATATATTCCTTTTTTACATAAATACGAACCCAAATGTTCCCATGAATATGTATAATTTCATCCTCTCTAACTATCTAATCATGTGGAGACTCCTAACATTCCATGATCTCCCTTAGTACTATGATTTTGGGATATGATACTTTTCACAACTTTAAAATATCCAAAATTAAAGAAATCATTTCAAAGGAGGAGTGAAAATAATATCTAGGGATATCATTCAAATATATGTGCATCTCAAAGAGTAGGTTCATTAATTTCCATCCACAACAGGACTCCCATAATTCTTGGGTCTGTGCCATCTCACATAGAGCCCCACCTACAACATTTAATTTTCCAGGCATACTGATATGTTCAAAATTGAATTACTAAAAAACCTAACAAATCAATATAATTTTTATGACATTATTCCTAAATGTGTGTTTGAGTTTTTTGGTATACATTTAACATAATATAGTCTCACAATAAATAGTTCCTATAATAATGTGAATCATGAATAACTACAGCTTACTTGAGGATGTGTGTTAGATAATACTTATCATGATTTCTCAATGCATGATATGTGTAGACGCCGGAAAAGTCCGTTGTTCCCAAAAAAAGCTCCGGATGCGGAAAGCGAGGTCATATTTGGAGTCGAAAGCATGTTTCGGAGGGCCCGGAGGCCTTGCGCGGAATTTTGGAGACCCGCGCGCAAAGTTGAGGAGCCGCGCGCAAACCTCCCGGGATGCGCGCAATGCGCTGGGCCGGCGCGCAATTTTGCGCGCCCGCGGCCCGCGCAACTCCCTTCCTCGCCGGGCCCGATTCCGCGCCCGCGGAGAGGATTTCGCGCCCGCGAACCGGATTCCGCGCCCGGGGTTGCCTATAAATATTAGGCGACCCCCGACGTTTTGAGGGTTGCTGGAAGTCGAAAGGTCTCTCGTGCGCGCAATCCAACCCCTTCCGCGCGCAATGCCGATCTTCAGGTAACCTCATTTCTTTCGCGCAAGAAAGCCTTGGGGTTCGCCTTCGCGCGCAATCCCTTCGGCTCCTTTCCTTTGAATAAATCTTCACCCAAAGGCATTCGCGCGCAAAAGAAGCCTCTTGCGTGCAATTTCCCCCGGGGTGCGCGCAATCCAGCCCGATTGCACGCACCCCCCCTTTCAAAGTGTCCATTCGTTAAAGAATGAGCCGTTGCCCCCGAGCGCTATCCGAAGCCCGGTGCGCGCAATCTCTATCTTCCACGCGCAAAGCGCTGGCTCAATTGCGCGTCAGCCCGCCCATTTGCGCGCCGACCCGCGGTATTGCGCGCCAAGCTCCTCTTTTGCGCGCAATCCGCCGGGGTCGCCCCCTTTGACCCCCGAGGGTACCCACCGGCGTGGCGCCCAATGATCCTCATCCCGGGTGCCCGCACCGTGCGTTGTCTTCCCGTGCGGCCCTCCAGGCTTGCGCGAAGTGACACGGACCCCTTGGCGGCGCCATCCTCGTCCAAGCTACAAGACGTTAAACTGTTCAGCATTCGTCCAACATGACGTTAAACTGTACTTCGTCCGTGCGACAAGATGTTAAACTGCCAAGCATCTTCGTCCAACATGATGTTAAACTGTACTTCGTCCGCGCGGCAAGACGTTAAACTGCCAAGTGTTTCGTCCAACATGACGTTAAACTGCATTCGTCCTCAACACACGACGTTAAACTGTACTTCGTCCGGCAAGACGTTAAACCATCCGCTTCACCCGATCATGTTCCCTGCACGCAGGGTCCCCCCGGTTTGTATGTGGCCCCCACCCGCTCGTCTCTGCAGGGATGAAGGGATTGCCCCTCTTTAGGGATGATTCATGGAGTGGCCTTCGCCCACGGGGGTAGAGTGTTACAAACAGAATGAACTACGTGGACTTTGATCCCTGTCTCCTAAACAGGGTACGTAGGAAGCCTCTCCGAGGTTCAATCCCACCACCTGGTCATCCCGGTCGTATTCACGTCAGTTCTTCCATCAGTGGACCCCTCCCGGGTTCACACTTGCGTCGATTCACCTATGAATCCGCTCTTGTGGGGTACTGCATATGTGTATCTCCATTGCGCTTCCCCACTGCCTTCTTCTATTTTTCTCTTCAACGTCCAGCATGACGTGAAACTGTGATCCACCCGGCCGTTCCATCCCCCTCTGTGCGAGGTGGTTCGGTTCAATCCTCCATCCGGCGGCCTCGATCTCTTCGTGAGTCGGCTTGCCAAACGTCCAGCATGACGTGAAACTATGATCCACCCGGTCGTTCCATCCCCCTATGTGCGAGGTGGTTCGGTTCAATCCTCCATCCGGCGGCCTCGATCTCTTCGTGAGTCGGCTTGCCAAACGTCCAGCATGACGTGAAACTGTGATCCACCCAGCTGTTCCATCCCCCTCTGTGCGAGGTGGTTCGGTTCAATCCTCCACCCGGCGGCCTCGACCTCCATGTGAGTCGGCTTGCCAACGTCCAGCATGACGTGAAACTGTGATCCACCCGGCTATTCCATCCCCCTATGTGTGAGGTGGTTCGGTTCAATCCTTCTCCAGGCAGCCTCGACCTCCATGTGAGTCGGCTTGCCAACGTCCAGCATGACGTGAAACTGTGATCCACCCGGCCGTTCCATCCCCCTCTGTGCGAGGTGGTTCGGTTCAATCCTTCTCCAGGCAGCCTCGACCTCTTCGTGAGTCGGCTTGCCAACGTCCAGCATGACGTGAAACTGTGATCCACCCGGCCGTTCCATCCCCCTCTATGTGAGGTGGTTCGGTTCAATCCTCCACCCGGCGGCCTCGACCTCCATGTGAGTCGGCTTGCCAACGTCCAGCATGACGTGAAACTGTGATCCACCCGGCCGTTCCATCCCCCTCTGTGCGAGGTGGTTCGGTTCAATCCTTCTCCAGGCAGCCTCGACCTCCTCGTGAGTCGGCTTGCCAACGTCCAGCATGACGTGAAACTGTGATCCACCCGGCCGTTCCATCCCCCTCTGTGCGAGGTGGTTCGGTTCAATCCTCCGCCCGGCGGTCTCGACCTCTTCGTGAGTCGGCTTGCGACGTCCAGCATGACGTTAAACTGTATATCCAAACTACGCTGACTTTGATCCGCGCTAACGCGCGGTACGTAGGAAGCCCCTACGGGGTCCATGCTCTTCACTCCATCATCCATCTTGATCCTTACCCGGGCCGCCACATCCCGGTGGGGTCATGCCATTTCATTCCACTCCACTTCACTCAGGAAGCCGCCCATGTGCTGGCCCCAGCGTCGGAGGTTTCCCGCAAGGGGTTCTGTCATCTGATCCACTTCTCGTGTTGATCAGTCTGATGCCGTCCCCGCTGGACGTTAAACTCGCGGAATACCCCATGTTAAACATGGGAAGCTGAGGAAAACCTCAGGCAACGCAGTTCCCCGTACCCGGCATGGGATGCCTCAGGCCATCGCGCCTTTGAGAAGCCCTATTAGGGATGGAAGGCAGACATGCAGAGTCGCAGTCCCCGACACCCAGAGCCACCCGGTCTCCTCACCGCAGGTTGCTGCCCCGACCAGACTCCTTGGAGCATCTGGGCGGAAGCAGCGTAATTAACCGGTGTCCCTGAAGATATGGCGCCGGGAACGAGATTCACGAACATTCTTAAATCTATGAGGGAGACCTGGATTAGGTGACGAGTTCCGAGGAGACGTCCACGGAAGGAGGAGCCGACATCCCATCATCCCGGTTTCGATCAAGGAGCAGACGCCCCTGAACAAGGGACGGATGCCGCCCGCCTTTGGAAAGCGGGACTGCGAGGCCACAAGCCGCGCACCCATCCCCTCAGGTCGACGGGCGCATGCGCGAACGCGTCCTGGCGGAACAGCGTCGGAACAGAAACCCGGCGCACATCCGCACCGAAACAGAAAAATGGTGAACCCGACGTGAATCTCTTCTCCTCAATACGAAGACCGATGGCTTTCAGAGGTGTTGGAAGACCAGCATGCTGCTCGACCGAGCATTCAACACCGGGGCACGGAACCCGCCAGGGGCTGGGGAAGGGAAATCGGGCACTCCGTCTCACGACGTCGATGGCCTGGGTTCCCCCCCACGGAGGGCGTCGTGGCACTAATGGTTGGTAGTCGATTCCTTTTCCTGTCAGTGTTAATGGGTTTTTCTCCCTGCTTTCAGGAATCAAGTCGCCCAATCCAGTGCCCGATCGCCACTCGCCCACTGGCGCAGGGGTAGGGGAAACACCGACGCGGCTACTCCGCGCGGTCCCGCCCGTTCCACAGCCGTCCCAGGAGCCGCAGCTGCAGGGCAACCACGCCCTCTCTCCCCCTCGGAGGTCATCCAGAGAAGGGTGATCAACCATTTGGTGCGGAGATACGAGGAATAGGGAGTCATCCCCACCAGGGACATGGCTCGCCTAGACCTCGAGGGAGCTGCACCTCGCCACCAACGCCGCCCCCGAGGGTCGCGCAGGGAGGCACCGCTGCCTACCTCGACGTCCAACCGCTTTGGGAGTTTATCCCCGGAGCACTCCGACAACTCCTTCCCCTATGCGGATGAGGTGGAAGATGCCCGGGACCACCCTATCCGAGATTCTCTCCAGGGATCCGCGATAAGGACTCCTGTCAGGCCACGGCGACATCGTCGCCAGGCCTCTCAAGTCGAAGAACAGGCTCTCCACCTGCCCGCGCCGCTCATCCCGACTCGTCTGTCCCGACGCCAACGTCGGGCACGAGCGGAAGAGGGTGCCCACCTTGGGGCCCTAGCAACAGCAGCCGCGTTGGCTCAAGCCACTGCTGGATCCAGTCACCAGGCCCCTGCGCATCCTGAGCAGGGGCACTTCTATGCCCAACCCGGATCGAGGCCCCGACCGCCCCAATGGCAGGTTGGGTTGACTCTCCTGGTTGCTGTTACAGGAAATAGCCACCGCGGACCACCTCGCGGTAGAGCTATTCACCAACAGGGGCTACTCCGTGTGGCCGATCCAAGAGGCATGGGTCATCCCACCTTCCGATCCCAGCCCGGAGGCCTGCCCGGAAGCATCTCTCCCCGCGTCCCCTTTGATATCTGTCCCGGTGCTCCTCGCACCTTGGTTTCTAGTCCTCTTGTCCCCAACACCGGTGCGGCCAGAGGACGCCAGGATAGAGAACAGCCATGCCCCGAAGAACCACCCAGGGGCAGGAGGGCGAGGCGTCGACGCTGAGGGAAGAATGTTACGGAATTCCGGACAGAGATCCGACCGGTTCGTTTCTCTGATACAGAGGCGGAGTATGATTCGGCGACGGAGCCCTCCCCCCGATCCCGCCAGTTAGGGGCAGGGGTAGGAATGCGGCACGTCAGCCTCGTACTTCCCGAGAGCGAGATCGATATGATCCCCGCTTCTCTCTGAAGGTATATCCGGAGTAGCGAGGGCCTGGTAGACCCCCAAGGATCAAGCTTGCGGTTGGTACCGGCCCCTCCGGAAGCGCCTTCTGCCTCGATCGGAGAAGCCGGAGACTTTTTCTGGGGACCAACGGTCGAACCACGATTTAGTGCACCCTCGGCGAGCACCGACGCTACGGCAGGATGTTCACCCGCCGGCCCGTCCTATCGTGATGTGGTAGCTGGGGCACCGCCACCCTCAGAGGGCGGCCCGGGATATGGAGGCCGATCGTCCTGCTCGCCGTATTCACTGCCGGCCAGCCCGTCGGCCCGGCGGCCCGCCTCGGCAGCACTGCCGGTTCCCCGTCCATTCCCAGTCGTTGAAGAGGACCGAGGAGACCTGGGTCCCGAGTTTGAGTCGTGGAGCTTCTGGACTGTCCTTGCAGAGGGCCACTTCCCTGAGAAGTTTTGGCCAGTCGCAGGACCGGACTTTGATGCACCCGAATCACTCACCCCGGATGAATTCGAATGCTTCCGCCGAACTCTCCGGGAGACTCACTCCCATCTTCACCGCCTACAAATTCCATATACCGGGAGTCAAGCGCACCTGGAGGATATTGGTGAGCAGTGCCGTCAAATTGACCTGGCCACGCTCCCCGCGGTTCGGCACCCCGGGTCATTTGGGCACCATGAGGCCCTCCGAAAACAATGCGTTGAGTGTTTTCAAGTACTCCGCAAGGTTATCGAGGGGGCCACCCCCCACGTGTATATCCGTGGATGGGGGCAGTACGCTGCCCTACGCTTCAGTGCGATTCGCCGACAGCCCAATTCACTGGGTGGCCCTGAGGGTACATCCCCAGGGACGGAAACGATCAATATGGCTGACCTGTCGGGGGAGGGGAACGGCTTGGAACTTCTCGACGGGGGCTCTCCCCCCGAAGACAAGCCATTGTTGGATCCATCGGTGAGAGTTACTCGTCACCAGAGGAACCTCCTGGGTCTCCCCACACCCACTGAAGCACTGACGTTGAGCCGAAACGTCAGCAAAGGTAAAGAGCACGACGGGGCTGTAAAGCCCGCCGACCCATCTGCCTCCACGCAGAGGGCAGAGGAGGATCCCGAAAAGGCTATGCTACGTCAAAAGCTCTCCGAGCAGAAGAAGCTGGTTGACCAGATCCTCGCCGAGCGCGCTGCAGAGCAGCGGCCTGACTACGGTGATCCTAGGCCAGGACAGCAGGGACAGGAACAACCACCCCTCGATGAGGCTCTCTCGGGCAACCGTGATTACGCCGTGTTCGCCGACAGGGGAGAGGCCATTGCCTATGGCAAGAGGGTGCGGTATGTTTCACCGCACCCTACCGAGCGGCGTGACTACCTGAGAGACCCCGCTCGGATTCCTCCCACTGCCCCAAGGGCCGCTCCACCCGCCATCCCACGAGCTGCCGAGTTTGACGACCCGGTCGACGACCCGATTGAAGGGCCATGCAATGCGCTCATGGTTAGAGATCCTCGCCAGGACTGGAACCCATGTCCGGACGATCCGATGGCAGCACTCATCACCCGCTTGGAAGCCTTGGAGACTCGGCAAGTGGCGATCCCACCGGACGGCAAGCCATACCCCGCATGGGTGGATGACATGTCGGCACCTCCGGGATTCGGGAATCCCACTTTCGCCCCCTTCAACGGGACTGGAGATCCGCCACAGCATTTGGCCCATTTCAACTCGAGGTGCGGGCCTATGTTGGGGACTCCGGCGCAGCAAGAGGCCGCTAAGCTTCGCTGCTTTGTCCAGACGCTGGAAGGGCCAGCATTTGTCTGGTACAGCCAGCTCCTCGTCGGGTCAATAACTAGCTGGGAGGACCTTCGTAGACAATTCCTCTACCAATTCAGTTCCATGACCCGGAAGACGAGTATCGTAGACCTCTTCAAGTGCAAGAAGAGGCCTGATGAGCGAGTCGCGGACTTCGTCGCCCGATGGAAGGGTCTCACGTATTCCCTTGACATGCCATTGACTCAGGAGCAGTTGCTGACAATGTGCGTCGGGAACTTCAAGATCGAGCTGGTCCCTTCCTTGATCACTCAGAATTACCCCGGAGGGTTC
This sequence comes from Viscum album, assembly GCA_963277665.1. Lineage (NCBI taxonomy): Eukaryota > Viridiplantae > Streptophyta > Magnoliopsida > Santalales > Viscaceae > Viscum > Viscum album. Next base: position 1,371,351,734 of record OY728158.1, on the reverse strand, counting down.
AGGGACTTATCATACAAAGCTCAACGTCTTGAGGAAGCCCTGCAACAGGCCATCCAGGCACACCCGCTGCCTCCTATGATTCCTACAAGGAGAGTCAGCAGGGCTGAGCCCGCTGTTGTTTCCCAGATAGAGGCCCCCAGGCCGTTGGAGCTGCTGCCGGCGAGGCCAGCCCAACAGCCTCACAGGAATCCGCCACCACGAGCTCAGTTCTCGGCCCAGCAGCGGCAGCCCCAGAACCGGCCGGCCCCTCCGCGTAATGTACCGCCACAACCAAGGCGAGATAATCAGGGTCCACCTCCTCGATAGGCCCCTCCAGCCCCTCGTCAAGACCATGCTCCCAGGGTCCCGCGATACCAGACTTACTCATTTCACGAGGATCAGGTCCCCGGTTATTTCCGGAGTGCCCTGGAGCAGAGGATTGTGCGACTGCCTGAGTGTTGGAGGCCAGAGGAGGCACATCTCACGGACAACCCCCGCTACTGCCCTTACCATCGGGCCCTGGGGCACACCATCCAGCGGTGCTATGTGTTTAAGGATTGGCTCCAAGACCAGATTAACAACAATGTAATCAGGTTGGGCCCAGCTCCAGCACAAGTGGCGGGCGTGTTCGTGGGATCAGATGACGATAGTGGTAATGAGGACGAATGGCAGCTGGTCTCCGACCGCGGATCCCAGAAGTATAATAACTGGATGGCCCGCAAGACGATCATTCGCGCCCATGGAATCATCCGTGCGCGCTTGAATCAGCCTGAGCCCCCAGAATCTGCGGGTGCTGCTTCGGCATCGTCATCCCAGCCTGCCTCGTCCGAGAATAGCAAACGGCGGCGGCGCAAGAAAGAAGAGCGTGCCCCGCCAGTTCCGCCACTATCCCGCACTCTCGGTGATTTCATGCCTCCGGGGATGGGGATCCCTCCTCGGATCCGACCAGTGATGGATGATTCGTCCGATGACAGTGTTGGGTACACTTCGGTTAATACCGTCGAGCTGGTAAATCCCTTTTCGGTTCCCGACGTTGAAGAACACCAGGTGGACCTCCCTAGTGTCCCCGGTCGTCGCCACCGTCGGAGGAGCCGCAACAACAGGAGTCGCCGGGGCATAGTAGTTGGTACCTCCAGCCAGGCCGTGCACGCCACTGAGACTAGGCAGCAGGCTCAAGACCGAGCTCAGCGTGCGCAGCCCCCCCATCCGGGGATGATGGATTCGCCTCCGCCACTGTTTGTGGTGTGGGGCCAGGCAGAACCACCTCATCCGCGTCGCGATCAGCTCCGCCCTGCCACGAGTCCATCCCGGCCTCCTGACCCCAATACGGTGACTACTTCCCGGGCTTCAACCAATGAACAGCGAGATGCGCCAAGTACCAGTCGGCCGCCGGCCCAACCGGCAAGGCCCGTCATGCTTCCAACCGCAGAGCAACCTCCTGCAACCAGGAGCTCGCGCTTGGCCAAAAAGTATGATGTCCTGAAGCACTTGGCCGACATCCCAGCAAGACTCTCCATCCTTGAGGCTCTGCGCATGTCATCTGAGATGCGTGAGGCACTCGCTGAAGCCCTAAAGATCCCCCTACAGTTTGAGATAGAGGTTGCGGCTGCAGAGGCCTTTCACGCCGAAACGATTGAGGACGCCGAATGCCAGGCAGTTATCTCGTTCTCTGGTAAGTATGAAGACCCTCCTATACAGGGGCACATTCGTCCGCTGTATGTTACCGGCCAGTTCAATGGCCTTGAAGTCCGACGTTGTCTTGTCGACACGGGGTCCGGGATTAACCTGATTCCCACTCGGACTCTCCGGAGATTGGGGTTGTCTGAGGATGACTTGATTCCCTCCGACCTCAGGATCCAGGGGTACGACCGCACTGAGCAAACTCCGGTCGGCAAGATACGCTTGAAGACCCAGTTCGGTGACTTGGTTGCCAACACCGAATTCATGGTAGTCTCTCAGGACACTGCGTATAATGCATTGATGGGAATGCCATGGCTCCACCTTCATGCGGCGGTTCCCTCATCATACCACCAATGCCTCAAATACTCCCTTAACGGTCGAGTAGGCGTGCTTCAGGGAGATGCCTCTCCTTTTACCTCATGTGAAGCCTGTTATCTGGACGCGGACTATTACAAGAGCAAGGATAAGCAGATCCTGGCAGGTGAGGTTGAGCCTGTCGCTGTTGCAAGTGATCCCTGGGCAAGCTTGGATGACGCTTACGTCCTCCCGATTCAACGGTTGGACGTAGCCATGGTCTCGACGGCCTGTGAGTCTCCTGATGAGATGACCGCGACCGCCCGTGCCAGCACCAGCGGCCCAGCAGGATCTGGTAGCCCCAATGCAGTTTCCAACGCAGTCTCTCCCGTGGACGATCCCTCCCCGAGTGGAGAGGACGTGGAAGATGCACCCCCAGCCTTTGAGGAGGGCGTCTCCGCCACGGTCGATGAGTTAGTACAGGTGAACCTTGGAACCGAAGCAGATCCAAGACCCACATTGGTCAGTGCCGCCATGCCCTCTGAGGAGCGGCATCAGTACGTGGACTTCCTCAGGAAGCACCGTGATGTGTTCTCTTGGGGCTATGACGAGATGTCGGGGCTAGATCCTCAGGTAGCCGTCCACCGCCTTGGTCTCCCGGCGAACCATCGCGGGTTCAAGAAGCCTCCCAGGAAGATGCACCCATTCCACGGTGCCATGGTTGAGGCCGAAGTTGACAAGCTTATCAAAGCCAACTTCGTGAGGGAAGTTCAGTACCCCAAATGGCTGGCCAACATTGTGCTGGTCCGGAAGAAGAACGGGCAGATCAGAGTCTGCATCGACTTCCACGATCTCAACCGCCACTGTCTGAAGGATGATTTTCCCCTTCCAGTGACAGAGCTGTTGATTGACGCCACGGCAGGGTTCCAAGCCCTCTCCTTCATGGATGGATACTCCGGATACAACCAAATCCGGATGGCCCCTGAGGATGAAGAGTTCACTGCCTTCAGGGCCCCCCAAGGTATATTTTGTTACCAGGTCATGCCCTTCGGCCTGAAGAATGCAGGTTCCACCTATCAACGGGAGATGCACCGCATATTCAAGCCAATCCTCGGCACACTGGTGGAATTCTACATCGACGACTTGGTGGTCAAATCGCGCCAGCGTCAGGACCATCTCAAAGATCTTGAGAAATTGTTTGGCTTCCTCCGGTCTCACTGCCTGAAGATGAACCCGTTGAAGTGTGCCTTTGGGGTCACCTCCGGAAAGTTTCTTGGCTTTTTGGTAAGGTACCGGGGTATTGAGATCGACTTGGAGAAGATCAGGGCGATTATCCAGATGCCTCCCCCAGGTAACATCCGGGAACTGCAAGGGTTCCAAGGCCACTTAGCCTATATACGCCGATTCATCGCGAATCTGGCCGGCAAGTGTAAGCCCTTTTCTCGGCTCATGAAGAAAGGTGCCACCTATGTATGGGATAAAGAGTGTCAGGCTGCTTTCGAGGAAATCAAGCAGTACTTGCTTCAACCTCCGGTTCTGATGCCGCCTGTATCCGGGAAGCCGCTGGTCCTTTATGTGACCGCCCTGGAACGGTCCCTTGGTGCCCTTCTCGCCCAGAAGAACAACGAGGGAACAGAGAATAGCCTCTATTACCTCAGTCGCATGCTCCTCGATGCGGAGGTTAGGTATTCCCCCATCGAGAAGAGCTTCCTGGCGCTCGTATTTGCCGTGCAGAAATTACGGCACTACTTGCAGCACCATGAGGTACAGTTGGTTTCTCAGGTAGACCCGTTGAAATATATCCTGAGCCGGCCTATGTTGACTGGCCGTCTAGAACGGTGGGCTGTGATTCTACAGCAGTTCGACATCAGGTATGTGTCTCAGAAGGCCATCAAAGGGCAAGAATTGGCAGACTTTCTGGCTGCTCACCCGACCTCCGCGGATCAGCCGCTGGATCTGGGCTTTCCCGATGAGGCTATTCTCTCGGTCGATCATGCCGGTCCATGCTGGCAGATGCACTTTGACGGTGCCTCCCGGAGCCCCACCGGTAGAAGACTCGATAATCCTAAGCTCAACAGGTTGGGCTTGGGTATCGTCTTCATTACCCCGGAGCAAGCTGTGCTGCCATACTCTTTCCTGTTGTCATAGGGTTGTACCAACAATGAGGCGGAATACCATGCCCTCATCACTGGCCTCGAGTTGGCTCTCGAGATCGACGTGCCCCATCTGTGTGTGAAAGGGGACTCCGAGCTGGTTGTTAAGCAGATCAATGGCGACTATGTTGTCAGGAAGCCAGAACTTGTGCCATTGCTGGAGTGCACCCTCCTTCTGATGGCCCAGTTCCCTTCTCGGCCAGAAATTGTCCATATTCCCTGGTCGCAGAACGGTCGAGCAGATGCTTTGGCCATCCTTGCTGCGTCACTTGCAGAGCCTGAACAGGATAATCTGATCGTCCGCATGACGCACCGCAGGCTCATCGCTCCCGTTATCCCGGAGGGAGATCGCGGCTCGTCGGTAAGTAATCTCAACACGGTTGCCTCTATGCCCGGAGCCCCGAGTACCCCAGATATGGCAGTCGAACCATCCCCTGATTGGAGGACACCTTTGGTTGAGTACCTCCAACATGGCATTCTCCCATCGGATCGAGCCGACCGCGAGCGAGTTCGACGCCGCGCATCGCAGTTTGCCCTCCAGAGCAGTCCCGGCCTGGAGCAGATCCTCTACGGACGTGGATTTGATGGTGTTCTCCTCCGTTGCCTTCAGGGAGTTGAGATCCCACGAGTCATGCAAGAGGTTCATGCTGGTTCATGCGGTGCCCATCAGACTGGGCCGAAGCTGTCCCACCAGATTCGGAGGTTGGGATACTTCTGGCCCTCCATGATCCATGACTGCATCGAGTATGCCAGGAGGTGCCATGCGTGCCAGGTTCATGCGAACTTTGTGCATCGGCCGCCGGAGCCTCTCCATACCACCAGGTATTCTTGGCCCTTTGCAGTCTAGAGGATGGACGTTGTGGGACCTTACCCGCCGGTGACGGCTCGCCAGTGCCGGTTCATTCTGACCGCCACGGACTTCTTCTCCAAATGGGCAGAGGCGATTCCGCTCAGAGAGGTCAAATCCTGTTCGATCGCTGACTTCGTGACCTCCAACATCATTCATCGATTTGGAGTGCCTCACGCTATCCTCATGGATAACGGAGCCAATTTCCGAGCAGCCGAGTTGAAGAAGTTGTACGCCAAGTACAACATTCGCTCGAACCATACATCTCGCTATCATGCGCAGGCAAATGGACAGATCGAGGCGTTCAACAAAACCCTCTCTAACATTCTGCAAAAGATGGTTGGTCAGAACAAGAAGAGTTGGCCGGACAAGCTCCCCAACGCCCTCTGGGCTTATCGGACGACGACTCGCAATTCCACCCAGATGACCCCTTATTACCTGGTGTATGGAGCTGAGGTCGTCCTGCCCATCGAGATCCAGTTACCGTCCTTGCGCACTGCGGTCTACGACCAGCAAGCGCCGGACAGAGCTGCTGAAGCCCGTCTAGTCGAGTTGGAAGCACTGGATGAGAATAGACTGCGCGCTTTGCACAACTTGGAGAGGCATCAAAGCAGAATGGCTCGAGCTTTCAATAAGAAGGTTCGCCTCCGCTCCTTCCTGCAGGGTGACCTGGTATTAGCCCTGAGAGCACCGATGATCCCCGGCAGGAAGCCGCCCAAGTTGGAGCCCAACTGGGAGGGACCTTTTGTCGTCCACAGGGTCTATCCCAATGGCGCGTACTCCCTAGCAACTATGGATGGTGAGCGTGTCACTCCTCCCACCAACGCTAGGTTCCTCAAGCAGTACTTTGCCTGAGTGCAATACATCCAAGCTGCATGACGTTAAACTGTCTAGTATATCGTCCAAGCTACAAGACGTTAAACTGTTCAGCATTCGTCCAACATGACGTTAAACTGTACCACGTCCGCGCTGCAAGACGTTAAACTGCCAAGAATCTTCGTCCAACATGACGTTAAACTGTACCACGTCCGCGCTGCAAGACGTTAAACTGCCAAGCATCTTCATCCTGCATGACGCTAAACTGCACCACGTCCGAGCTACAAGACATTAAACTGTTCAGCATTCGTCCCGCATGACGTTAAACTGCACTTCAAGAACTACGTGCGGCTTGATTCCCATCCTTATGGGATACGTAAGACCGCCTGAACATTCATGTTTCAGGCCCAGCCCCATCCTTCGGGAATTTCCATCCCATCTCGGGCCCTTGGCCCAGTTGCCTTTGGGTATGCGGCGTATGGTGTGAGCGTGGGGCTATGCCCTCATTCACGTCGGTTTGCTCGCCACGCTGTACGCCCCCCACGTTTGGGGATGCCTTCTGCTCCCCCCTTTCTCTTTTCGTCCTACATGACGTTAAACTGCACTTCAAGAACTACGTGCGGCTTGATTCCCATCCTAATGGGATACGTAGGACCGCCTGGACATTCATGTTTCAGGCCCAGCCCCATTTCCCGGGAATCTCTATCCCGCGTTGGGCCTCTGGCCCAAGTTCCCCTCCTTTTTGTGCGAGGCGTATGGCGTGAGCGGGGGATTATGTCCTCATTCACACCGGTCTACTGGCCGCGCTGTACGCCTCCCCCGTGTGTGGGACTACCTCACACCCCTCATCATCCTGCATGACGTTAAACTGCCTATCAAGAACTACGTGCGGCTTGATTCCCATCCTTATGGGATACGTAGGACTGCCTGGACGCTTGTGTTTCAGGTCCAGCCCCGTCTCTTGGTTGATCACGGGGATCTGCCGTCTTTTGGTTGCTCTCAGGGTGAGTCCTCTGACCCTTTCCGGTGATCTGTTAACATGTTTTGGGTACTTCAGTCTATGACCCGTGGTGTCGGATTCAATCCCGACAAGTCTTGTGTTGCTTGTCGGGCCTCGCGCTTCCTCTTGTCCGAGCCTTCACTCAAATGGATCCTCGTTAGCGGTTTGGGTATGATTCCTCAGTGCTCTCCTACAGCTCCGGGTCGATTTACCGGCGGGTCCTGGGCCGCAAATCGATATGAATCCTGCGCTTGAGCGGTTGATGCTCGTTTGCTTGCCCCATTCTAGGCTGACGCGATCGGATGTTGTGTTGCGAATATGGTCAGCGACATCCTTGATCTCCATGTCGGCTCTTTCAGGCTCTGAAAATTGGTTGCGCAGTCCTCATCACACTCCGCCTCTGTGCGTTGTAGTGGAATCTCGACACTCTCTTCATACTGACCTTCAGTACACCTCTACACGTTAGGCAGGCCAACCAGGGTAATGGTGTCTTTCGAGGCTCCCACGATCTGAGCACCAAGGATATATGCTGATGTCCTCCCTAAGGGACATGTGTAGTTGGACCCTCGTCCCCATAAGGAGGAAGGAGTCGCCCGAACAATTGCGTTCTGGGCCCAGTATAGCTGGAGGCTAGCATCTCTGCCCCTCGGGTGATGGACATACGCAGGCCCCTATCCCAGGATCCTTATCCTGGAATCGTGCGTGACCGCAGGGCTGGGTATGTTCCCACCTCCGCTGGGTCCGCCATATCGCGATAAGCGGATTCCTCCATGGTCCTACCACACGACCGTAAACTGTGATCGTCTTGGCCGCCCGACGAGAAACGGCACTGCATTGTGATGTTCTCTTCAGAGAACACTCACGTTGGGCGCTGGTTAATAACCACGCCATTTATCAATGCCTTCCATGGCTTGATTGTTGCGGCGACGCTAGGGATTTCTTAATCACAGGCTTGTCGCTGCACAAAGAAAAACCATCCACCTTTAAGGACAAACAAGAAATATCAAATGCCGCTTCTTCTGTGTACGAGGGTCAGACCCGCACCCCTCCCCGCACTGGTGCCCGATTGTGTTGCGCCGCGCTTCAAGAACTACGTGTGGCTTGATTCCCATCCTTATGGGATACGTAGGAACGCCCGGATGTTTGAAACTTCGGGTCCAGCCCCCACCTCTTAAAGATTCCCCCTTCTCTGGGGAATCCGCCGCCTTCGGGTCACCCTCAAGGCGTGTCCCTCGACCCCTTGCAGTGGTCCACCGGTGTCAAGAGTACTCTGGTTTATTTCCAGGAAGGGTCAGGTTCAGCTTGGTCAGGTTTCTTCCACTTTTCAGGCTTCGTGCTCCCTTTCATTCGGACCCATCGCCTACGCCCTGGGTGGAGCCCCCGTGAGCGGTCTGGACACAATGCCTCAGTGCTCTCCCACCGACTCGGGCTAGTGCCCCCAAGGGCCTCGGGCAGCAAATCGATATGAATCCTGCGCTTGAGCGGTTGATGCTCGTTTGCTGCCTCATTCCATCAACGGTCAGTGCGATATTGATGCTGCTTTTCCGCCACGGTCGGCAGTACTCCCATATCGTTACGTCGGTGCCCCCAGTCCTTGAGTGAATGGCCGCATGATTCACATAACATTTTCCACCTCCCATTCTGACCAGGAGAAACCTCAACACTCTTGACACTATCCCTCAGTGCATCTTCGCATATCCAGGGGATAGGACCACGATGTGGCGTACTTTGAGGTTCCTATGGTCCGAGCTCTAAGACCTTAAACTAAGATCTACCCCTATGGTCTGAGCTCTAAGACCTTAAACTAAGATCTCCCCTAATCGGGGTTCTACGTCCTGGATGACGTTAAACTGCACTTTCAGAACTACATGTGGCTTGATCTCCAGCCTGATGGAGTACGTAGGAACGCCCGGGCATCTCGACTCGGGCCCAGCCTCAGGGATCGCTAAGTCCCGCCCCTCCTTGTCCCCGGCCGTCTGGCCTGGCTTCTGGTAGAGTGGTGCAGTTGTGATATTCTCCCCGATCCAGCTCGGGATGCCCCATTGCAATGATGGGAAGCGACAGTTTCCTCGTCAAAGGGGTTATGTCTGAGAATTGGGGTGATTCAGGACCAGATTAGTGCATCTTCCTAATACGCTTTCCCCACGGTGGCGCAATTTTGAGAGCGTTGGATTCTGTCCGAACAAATCGTCACTTCGTCCCATGCTTCGCATGCCCTGTTGATCTGGATTTCCACCCTTGTGCCTGAAGGAACCCCCAAAGCGGCATTGATGATGACATGTGATCCGCCTCCTGCAATATGAATGATGACCTTCGGTCCGTCTATTGCAGTAGTATGGTCGATTGATCCATAGTCCGCTTGCCGTCTTGGGCATTTCCTGGAAGGCCGACCGTTGTGGATTTCTGAATTCGGGACACGCGATTCACCCTTTCTCATTTCCCTATGTTCGGATAAAATCTCAACGCCCCTAGCGTTGTCCCGCTCGTGTGTCGGAACAAGTTGGGGGGATGATACATTGATTAGGCTTGAGGTCTCCTTTCCTAGGAATGACCTCCCTCTTTTCTTTAGAAATCCAGGCCCAATTGTGGATGCCTGAAGCTTGGTTAACGCTCCCGCGAGACAATGAATTGTGGTTGAGCATGTTAAGCCAAAAGATGCAGATAAATATATTGGTTCATACAAATGGATCAAAATATTGAGTAGCGGAAGAAAATGTTCTGGGAGTGGCAAAAACAAATCCCCTAGGGATTAGCGTGCTGAATATGTCTTTCTAACGCCGCTACCCTTTGGCTGGCGGCCTCCAGAGCTGCTTCTCGCTCTCTGCGTGCCCTCTCCTCGTCGGCGGTCGCAGCACGCAGTTCGTCGATTCTGGCCTGTGCACGCTCCCGCTCGACTTGGAGTGTGACCATCTGTTGGCCCGCCTCCGTTAGTTGTACCTGGGTGTCAATCAGCTGGGCCGTTAGTTGCTCCACAAGCTCAGTGCACGTTGCGACGAAGGCCTCCTTCTCTGCCGCCTGCCCTTCGAGACGCCGGACTTCCTACTCCGCCGCGAGGAGCGCCCGCGTGTTCTCCGACATGTCCCGACATTGTGTGATGTCGGCACGCCGGCGGCTCTCGCGCATCTTTTCGGCCATGAAATCACGGACCGTCAGATGTAGGCGCTGAGCATCAGCTCCCCCGGCACACAGGAAGCGCAGCCAGGTTTGAAGTGATCCCATGCGCCCCAGCCACTCCGATGGGTCTTGCTTGAGGAAGCGCTGGATGCACTTCCACCCCCTGCGTCGCGCTATCCGGCTCTCCTCGACCGCCTCCGCGTCCGAGTCATCCATCTCCTCGGGGTCGGCAGGCCGGTAGGCAGGGAAGGCAGCCAGTAGGTCTGCTGCGGGGTCCGCCCCTGGGCTGTCCTCACGGGGGATAGGTTCCCCAACATCTGGGCGGCCTTCTTCTCTCGCCCCAGCGGCGCTGAAACCCTCGTCAGCCCCCGACCTCTCTCCGATGGCAGCACCGCTGGCGTCCGTTGCCCCCTGATCAGCAGTTGGTGGGGCCGGCTCGGTGTGGAAAGTCTGTTCCGGAACAGGCGGCATGTCTGCCACCGGTCCACTCATGGATGGCCCGGGTTCGACAGCCCGACGAGCCTCCAGTGTTGAGATCACTGCGCAAGGCATGCCATGGTTAGTCACGGATCGTCAACGGAAAGCGCCGACAGTAAGGTAAGGAGACTTACAGGAATCCAAGGCGTCATCTTCCGCTGTCCCAGCCGCCGCAGGAGCAATTGCAGCAGGGGACCCCTCAGAGCTTGTCAGTTCAATGATGGGTGTCTGGCCCCCGCCCTGTCCTGCTGGCGCCTCTCCTACTCCTGCTGAGGATGCCTGACCATCATCCGTGCACTCCTGAGAAAGGTGGAGAAATGGGTTAGAAGCTGCATAAGAGAATGGATGAAGCAGGTTGAGTAGGGATAGAAGCGGACCTCGAGGAGCTCAGTGACATAAACATTGTCAGAGTCGGCCACCTCGCCGCTCTCCCGCGGGCTCCCCTGATGGGACCTTCCCTCGGAGCCTTCATCCTCCCCCGTCTCCTCCTCTTCCTCGGAGTTGTTGTTACTGTCATCTTCCTCCGGCGGCATCTGTTCTGGAGCAGGCTCTAGACCGAGCATCACCTTCACCAGAAGGGACGGCTCCGCACGCTGACCACGTTGGCGCGCGTACTCGTCCATGGCCGTCAGATACGCATACCGCCGGTGGAAGTTCACCCTGTCGGCGACCTGGAGGCGCCCGACCTCTGGCAGATGGATTCCTTCGCTGGTTATCTTCTGCCAGATGATTTCGGTCCCCAGCGACTGCCGCAGGGTCATCCAGGCCGACCACAGCGCCGGGAAGACTGCGTCGTGGGAGGGTTCGAGCAGACGCCTTACCTGCTTCCCAGGCCGCTCCTCGACCACCGCACGTGCCCCCTCTCTGGGCGCCGAGGCCGTGGCGGCAGCCTGCGATGTGCCCGCCGCCGAAGTCCCTGCCCGCGCCGGCTCCGCTGCTTGGCGCGCCTCCGTTATCCCCCGTGTGGCGGCGCCTCGCCTCCTTCCTTGACGCCCGGTCTCCGCACGGGTGACCTCGAGCCGCCGAATTGGCTTCCGTAGAAGCCCCTCGGGGTACGCGATGGTCCAGTGTTCGGCGTACTCGGTTTCCAAGCCTACGTCGACCCCGGTAGGAGGGAGAGTGATGACCTCGCCAGAGCCGAAAGCGACAAACATCAGCCACATATGGCGAAGGACGCAAGGGTTCGTCTCCTCCCGGACAGAAGTGAATACCCTCTTCGGCATCCGTTGAAGGCACCCGAACTGCCTGGCGAACCGGGTTGGAACGTAGGGCTTGCAGATCACCTTCCCGTCGATCCGAGCCACGAGCACCCCGCCCCGCATGTTCAGGAAGTACTCGTGCTGCTCCAGCGGACCCTGCCCGTTGTCGATCATCTGGCCAACAGGAGTGGGGAACGGGATGAAGTTGAAATTGGCATGATTGCCAATCCGAATCCTCACGCCCTCCTCATTCAGGGTCATCGGAGCGACCCCCGCGATGTTCAGCAGGGAGGGTCGCAAGCCGTTTCCCGGAGGAATGATGGCGTTCGGAAACGTGTACCCACCAAGGTGAGCAGCCACCCAGCCGTGGAAGAATTGGAAGGGCCCAAAGATCCTTCGTGGCGACCCCCCTCGCGAGATGCGTCCCAGGATGGCATACAGCTTCGCCAGTACTGGGACCCCGAGGTTGTATCTTTTATTGGCGGCCATAGCGCCCGCCATCGCCAGTGTCGCCGGGCGGACGCCCATTCTCGCGTCCCGCACTGGCAGGATCCACCCACTCAGAAAGGCGGCCAGGAATGCCGCGTACCGGACATTTGGGTCCCGGGCCTCGATGACGCGGTACCCCCATGAGCGGTAGTCGCCCGTCTCCAGGACCCGCCAGTACGACCCGTTCCGGCTCCTCTGAGCCGCAGTCGGGCACCGCTTCCCCCTTCCTGGCATCTTGACCGCCGGGTCATGCTCCAAGAACTGGCCGAACCACTCCTTGTAGGCTATTTCCTTGTGGAAGTCCTTGATCCCGAGCCGCTGTGTAGCCAGGTCAAGTAGATGCCATGTCAGAATGGGAGTCCGTGACCTATCTTCCCAGATGTTCTTCGGGGGCAGGAACTCATCGTACTGGTAACCCTCCAGCGGGATGCCTCCGATGTAGTGGATGTCCCAGAGACTGATGCCGACCTCCCCATGGTGAAGATGGAAGGTGTTGGTATCTGGGGACCAGCGGGTGAACAGCTCCGGCCCGAGCTCGGACTGCTGGTAAAAGTGGAACTGTGACGTCCACACCGCCTCAAACAGGCCGATGTACCGCAGCTCTTCCGCGAAGTGATCGCAAGTGTGGCGTACCCAGAACGCCAAGGCCCACTCACTGGTGAAATTTCCCCCAGACCGCAAGTCCCAGTCCTTCAGCCAGCCCTTGGTGTCGTCGGTGACACTCTGGCGATATGTGCTCGAGTAAAGGGCTGGAGAGTTCTCCGCAGTAGGATCACTTCTGATGATGGTTCGCGTCCTCGGGTTCAGGACATAGACATCTAAGTGTCTGGTCTCCCTGGCAGGATGCCCAATGTTGGTGATGTTATAGAGGGGAAGCTCGTCCTCCCGAGTCACCCAGGTCAGTGGCGCATCAATCTCGAACCCTGGCACCGGAACCTCATCTAGGATGCCAAAGTTCCAGAGCGGCAGGTTGTCCGACAGCGGATATGTCTTCTGGGCCGGCGTCAGCAAGTCGAACAAGGATTGATTGTTGGAAACAACCTCCTTGGCTCCGTAGACCTCCTCGTTCGTCGCCATCTCAGCTCTACGAGTGGCGGCATCCCCCTCATTTCCTTGATTCGCGGCCATCTCAGAAGCTCCGGGAGTCGTGCGGGTTAAGGGATGAAGCGTGCGGAATCGGAAGAGGCTGGTAGAGAAGTTTGAGAGTTGGCGCGCAATCCTAGTGGACGGCGCGCAATCGGTAAGTCCGTCGCGTAAAACCCCGGATGTTCGCGCAAAATCAGCCAAAATCTGGAGAGGTTTGCGTGAAGAACGGGTGAATTCCGCGCCGGAAAGGGAAATTTCGCGCACGAGAGCTCGAATGCTTATCGCGCGGAAGGCCGGTGTATGGTGTGAGGGACCCAGGCTCCTATTTATAGGCGAGGCCGGGAGTCCGCGCTGTGCGGAAAGTGCTTTGCGCGACCGCACCGGCGAATTTCGCGCCCGACGCCCTTTTTCGCGCGCCACAGTCCCGCGCCACCCAGGACTTCAGCATTCCGGCGTCTCCCTCGGAACCCGATCGTTGCGATTTCTCGCCGATCAGATTCCGAGGGGGGGCTTTTGTAGACGCCGGAAAAGTCCGTTGTTCCCAAACAAAGCTCCGGATGCAGAAAGCGAGGTCATATTTGGAGTCGAAAGCATGTTTCGGAGGGCCCAGAGGCCTTGCGCGGAATTTTGGAGACCCGCGCGCAAAGTTGACGAGCCGCGCGCAAACCTCCCGGGATGCCCGCAATGCGCTGGGCCGGCGCGCAATTTTGCGCGCCCGCGGCCCGTGCAACTCCCTTCCGCGCCGGGCCCGATTCCGCGCCCGCGGAGAGGATTTCGCGCCCGCGAACCGGATTCCGCGCCCGGGGTTGCCTATAAATATAAGGCGACCCCCGACGTTTTGAGGGTTGCCGGAAGTCGAAAGGTCTCTCGTGCGCGCAATCCAACCCCTTCCGCGCGCAATGCCGATCTTCAGGTAACCTCCTTTCTTTCGCGCAAGAAATCATTGGGGTTCGCCTTCGCGTGCAATCCCTTCGGCTCCTTTCCTTTGAATAAATCTTCACCCAAAGGCATTCGCGCGCAAAAGAAGCCTCTTGCGCGCAATTGCCCCCGGGGTGCGCGCAATCCAGCCCGATTGCGCGCACCCCCCCTTTCAAAGTGGCCATTCGTTAAAGAATGAGTTGTTGCCCCCGCGCGCTATCCGAAGCCCGATGCGCGCAATCTCTATCTTCCGCGCGCAAAGCGCTGGCTCAATTGCGCGCCAGCCCGCCCATTTGCGCACTGACCCGCGGTATTGCGCGCCAAGCTCCTCTTTTGCGCGCAATCCGCCGGGGTCGCCCCCTTTGACCCCCTGAGGGTACCCGCCAGCGTGGCGCCTGATGATCCTCATCCCGGGTGCCCGCACCGTGTGTTGTCTTCCCGTGCGGCCCTCCAGGCTTGCGCAAAGTGACACGGACCCCTTGGCGGCGCCATCCTCGTCCAAGCTACAAGACGTTAAACTGTTCAGCATTCGTCCAAAATGACGTTAAACTGTACTTCGTCCGCGCGACAAGACGTTAAACTGCCAAGCATCTTCGTCCAACATGACGTTAAACTGTACTTCGTCCACGCGGCAAGACGTTAAACTGCCAAGTGTTTCGTCCAACATGACGTTAAACTGCATTCGTCCTCAACACACGACGTTAAACTGTACTTCGTCCGGCAAGACGTTAAACCGTTCGCTTCACCTGATCTCGTGCCCTGCACGCAGGGTCCCCCCGGTTTGGATGTGGCCCCCACCTGCTCGTCTCTGCAGGGATGACGGGATTGCCCCTCTTTAGGGACGATTCATGGAGTGGCCTTCACCCACGGGGGTAGAGTGTTACAAACAGAACGAACTACGTGGACTTTGATCCCTGTCTCCTAAACAGGGTACGTAGGAAGCCTCTCCGAGGTTCAAGCCCACCACCTGGTCGTCCCGGTCGTATTCACGTCGGTTCGTCCATCAGTGGACCCCTCCCGGGTTCACACTTGCGTCGATTCACCTATGAATCCGCTCTTGTGGGGGACTGCATATGTGTATCTCCATTGCGCTTCCCCACTTCCTTCTTCTATTTTTCTCTTCAACGTCCAGAATGACGTGAAACTGTGATCCACCCGGCCGTTCCATCCCCCTCTGTGCGAGGTGGTTCGGTTCAATCCTCCATCCGGCGGCCTTGATCTCTTCATGAGTCGGCTTGCCAAACGTCCAGCATGACGTGAAACTGTGATCCACCCGGCCGTTCCATCCCCCTCTGTGCGAGGTGGTTCGGTTCAATCCTCCATCCGGCGGCCTCGATCTCTTCGTGAGTCGGCTTGCCAAACGTCCAGCATGACGTGAAACTGTGATCCACCCGGCCATTCCATCCCCCTCTGTGCGAGGTGGTTCGGTTCAATCCTCCACCCGGCGGCCTCGACCTCCATGTGAGTCGGCTTGCCAACGTCCAGCATGACGTGAAACTGTGATCCACCCGGCCGTTCCATCCCCCTCTGTGCGAGGTGGTTCGGTTCAATCCTTCTCCAGGCAGCCTCGACCTCCATGTGAGTCGGCTTGCCAACGTCCAGCATGACGTGAAACTGTGATCCACCCGGCCGTTCCATCCCCCTCTGTGCGAGGTGGTTCGGTTCAATCCTTCTCCAGGCAGCCTCGACCTCTTCGTGAGTCGGCTTGCCAACGTCCAGCATGACGTGAAACTGTGATCCACCCGGCCATTCCATCCCCCTCTGTGCGAGGTGGTTCGGTTCAATCCTCCACCCGGCGGCCTCGACCTCCATGTGAGTCGGCTTGCCAATGTCCAGCATGACGTGAAACTGTGATCCACCCGGCCGTTCCATCCCCCTCTGTGCGAGGTGGTTCGGTTCAATCCTTCTCCAGGCAGCCTCGACCTCCTCGTGAGTCGGCTTGCCAACGTCCAGCATGACGTGAAACTGTGATCCACCCGGCCGTTCCATCCCCCTCTGTGCGAGGTGGTTCGGTTCAATCCTCCGCCCGGCGGCCTCGACCTCTTCGTGAGTCGGCTTGCCGACGTCCAGCATGACGTTAAACTGTATATCCGAACTACGCTGACTTTGATCCGCGCTAACGCGCGGTACTTAGGAAGCCCCTACGGGGTCCAAGCTCTTCACTCCATCATCCATCTTGATCCTTACCCGGGCCGCCACATCCCGGTGGGGTCATGCCATTTCATTCCACTCCACTTCACTCGGGAAGCCGCCCATGTGTTGGCCCCAGCGTCGGAGGTTTCCCGCAAGGGGTTCTGTCATCTGATCCACTTCTCGTGTTGATCAGTCCGATGCCATCCCCGCTGGACGTTAAACTCGCGGCATACCCCGTGTTAAACATGGGAAGCTGAGGAAAACCTCAGGCAACGCAGTTCCCCGTACCCGGCATGGGAAGCCTCAGGCCATCGCGCCTTCGAGAAGCCCTATTAGGGACGGAAGGCAGACATGCAGAGTCGCAGTCCCCGACACCCACAGCCACCCGGTCTCCTCACCGCAGGTTGCTGCCCCGACCAGACTCCTTGGAGCGTCTGGGCGGAAGCAGCGTAATTAACCGGTGTCCATGAAGATATGGCGCCGGGAACGAGATTCACGAACATTCTTAAATCTATGAGGGAGACCCGGATTAGGCGACGAGTTCCGAGGAGACGTCCACGGAAGGAGGAGCCGACATCCCATCATCCCGGTTTCGATCAAGGAGCAGACGCCCCAGAACAAGGGACGGATGCCGCCCGCCTTTGGAAAGCGGGACTGCGGGGCCACAAGCCGCGCACCCATCCCCTCGGGTCGACGGGTGCACGCGCGAACGCGTCCTGGCGGAACAGCGTCGGAACAGAAACCCGGCGCACATCCGCACCGAAACAATATGTATATTCCATGATTAAATCCCCATAAATTAAGAAACATTTCATTGAAATATTTAATACATCATAATATATTGTATATATTCCTCTTAGATCTAGATAAATCATGATCATCACTGAAGTCACATTACTTTTTATCACATCAAATTCATTTTAACATGATATAGGCCATATATATTTCACACCTTTTCTCAAGAACATGAGAGACATGTATATACATGATAATATTTATATAATGGTCCTTTAATAACCAACCAGACCTAAAAACTCCATATTTGAATGAAATTATTGGGATACTACCATGAAACTGTAACACACACCTTCTATGGATCCACCGATACTCATGTATCTGAGATGATGTGATACAGGAAGTGAACTTTATCCATCAAGAACTATTTTTTGTGATCATGGGTAATAAACTATTATCTCATAGTGTATTTAGAATGAAATCATGCTGATTATCACAATCTTGTTGAGTATAAGAAGGCACCATAAATTCTCCCACAAAACCCTCATTGTAGAATCCAAATATGTGTCAAAAACCAGATTCATAATTTCCATAAATAAGTCATCTTTATTTTTTATAACAACTGACATAAAAATATTCTCATAAATAGTTTATCATATATGAAATATTTTATGTTTTATGGATTTCACCTTGACACTCAACCATTAACAACTAGAAGTAAAATCAATTTCCCATAAAAATGAGCTCCTTAGAACTGGTCAAAGTGTTTATAAATATGGGGAAAATGAGGACAATTAATAATCAAAAAATGACACTATTTATGGTAGTACATCAAAAATTAATGTTTATTTCTACCTTCACAGTGACATATACTAGAGACCACCAAAAATAAGTAAATGTTTATATAAACTCAATTGATTCAATGTACTCAAGTAGTAGGCTAAACAGTAATATCTATGTAGTAGTTATATAAAGAGGGATTGACACTAGTGTACCCTATGAAATTATTTATATTTTAATAATTACCAATAAATCTATAGGAATCCATAAAAATTAATTTGGGATAACGTCCTTGAAATGATCAATCATAGAAGGGAAATCATCTAGACCTATTTCTTGATTGTCCACATAAAAACCATAAATATGGGTTTTTATCCAAGCTAGTCTACGCTGATCAAGTTCACATTGACCCATAATATCATTTCATTCACCATGTTGGACATATCAAATATCATTTATTGATTTTATGGGTACCCTATAGTGATAGAGATTGATATAGCCATGGTAAATAACCAACCATCCCATTTTGAGTATAACATTGTATCCCGTCATCTCAGGGACAATGATGTCACATTAGAAACAATAATTACAAATTTGAAGCTGAAATTTGGCATATACATTCTGATATTAATCCCAATAGAGTTTAAAAACATCATTCTAGTGAAACACTAAATTTAATTTGTATGGAATTTGATATTTTCCATCGAAATTAAAGAATGCGAGGTAACCATATGAAAAATGGAATACACAATAGTATTAGTTACAATGAGGGTACCTTTTTATTTTAGATGTCTAGGAACTCCAATACTAATTTATAGGATATACCAAATACATTTTTCTAGAACTACATCCATGAAAAATTGTTTTAATTCCATGAGTAGGCCCAAAATATTGTGGTAGTTCAACTGGTGTCTGGATCCCTTAGCCATGACCACCACCTAGTCCTAAATGGAAAATAGTATTATAGCTCCCGATCAGATGTTGTACTATGAATCCCACTCATAAACCTAGATTTGGTGTTAGAAAACCCTCACAAACATGGAATCTAATATATATAGCCCACATGACCCCATTTTCATCATTCAGTAGGGTTTCTGTAATAGTATCTCCACATGTGTCCATACCTGCCATAATGGTGATAGAAAATACATATAAAGGCATGTATTATATAGATGAATTTCTATCACATGATTTATAAATTAAATTTTCATTCCACCTAACAGTACATCACTAGGTCAAAAAGTTGTACAACAATTCTATATCCCCCCTCAATACCTAATTTTATATTTCTATCATAAGAATCTGAATTACTATTCTAGATATGGTAGATAATATAAAAATATTCTCCTATGATCGAACAATATTCTTGGTCCCATCCTCAAAGTGTCTCATCATATATGGGTGATCAGTTCATTAAATAAGTGAAAATTATATTATCCCTTTATATTAAGGTGAATATTAAAGAAAAAACAAATAAACCAACTCTTTATGGCTAAGCACTCTGAAAATTTCAGCCTTAAATGTATTTAGGAAAAAATAATCATAAAATAAGTATTTTTAATCCTACAAAACCATATCCCAATACATATATTATTTTTTTAAGATATCCCATCTATTTTTAGAGACCCCCAAAATAGTATTTTATGAAATCTTGATCATATTTTTTGGATGTGTATCTAGGCTCTCAAATATATACAAAATTGTCCCACACCCGAGTTCTACAGCCTTAGGGGACATCCTCTAGGAATGTGGATGGATGTTACTACTATAACTAATGTTTCAACTCTCTAGTAGTTTAGTTAGGCCACATGTCTCCATAAATGGTCTCCCTAATTTTTTAGAAACTATTTTTGATCCCCAAAACATTTTATAACATGAGGTACCATATCTGGAACTATTGGAGGTTCTATATGTTTCTCAGGTACTAGAATCTCTAGAGGATGGTCAGTCCCACCCACCTAGAATACAACTAGAGGCCTTAGTTGTGGAATGTCTATAAAATTATAAGAAACCGCCCTAAAAATAATTGGAAATTTCAAGATCATATATATACGTAATGGATAGGTACCTACCTTCCTGTATTCTTGTAAAACCAGTCTATCCGCTTTAAATTACACATTAGGTAAACATACAGATCAATGATCATAAGAGATACGCTCTACATCCAACTACTAATTTCTGTTTAGATTCAGGTTCTCATCTATAAATTATAGGTCCTCATATAGAAGGTTTCAATTTCATCTTATTGTGTAAACACCATTTATATTAAATTCAATATCTATATTTAATGACAACCCATTCATTTTATAATTTTGATACCCAAATATTCATATATATTTCTACTAAAAAAATTATTAAATTGATTCATTATTTGGATATCCTTTTATAATTTATAAAGGTTAATACATATTATAAATAGATTATGAAATACATTTTCCCACTTATAGAAACATGTTTTATCCCTTTGGACCAATGGTCCATGACTCAATATAGACCACATTAGTATTTAACATTTATATTTCATTCTATATAGGAAATAACAAATAGGTTTATGGAGGAACATTATGTATCCAATTATATTTCTAATTACCCCACATGAAAATTTATTCGAATAAAAATTACATACTACTATGAAAATGTAATAAATTTCATCCTGTCATGAAAGGAATGATATGACATATTCATGGAATGTGAATTTCCAACATGACTGAAATAATTTCTGAGATCAATATCTCCCATTCAAAAAGGTTAAAGGTAAAAATAAAAATAATAGTCAACACCACATACCATATTCACTAAAAAAAGGTGATATTAGATCAACGTTAATAAGAAATAATAGATCATCAATTCAAATTACCATATATTTAATGATAAGAAATATGTTTTTATTATTTGATATATCAAGAATTCTGTGGGCATGCAAGACATGGGTTAGAGACTGTTTAATGTAAAATCGTAGATGTATCAGAATTTTAATGGGATAAATCAATTTTGGAAAACCCAGTTCATTTGTAACTAGTAAATTTTGAACTATCAATTTAAAGGTCATTAATTTTGAGTTATTGTTTGAAAACCAAAATAGTTTGATAACTAGTACATTTAAAATTTTTTGTGAATGGTCTTGAAGATAATAGTTCAATGTAGATTGGAAAGATGACATCCAATAATTATGAATTTACTTTATTTATAATTTATTTTTAATTATTATTATCATCCATTATATTTTCCTATAATAAAATCTATGGAAGAATTGTCATTATAGGATTATTGATTAAATCTAATGTGTTTAATTTATTTACCTTTCTATAATAATTATTCCTTATCCAGTTTTTATGTGGCATATATTCTCAGTTAATTGCCATGATATTATACTAATTGATTAATTATTTATTTCTATTTTCAAACTCGCACTTTGAATGTAACCATAACATTATTATGTTTCATTTCC
This sequence comes from Viscum album, assembly GCA_963277665.1. Lineage (NCBI taxonomy): Eukaryota > Viridiplantae > Streptophyta > Magnoliopsida > Santalales > Viscaceae > Viscum > Viscum album. The sequence continues at coordinate 1,371,330,586 of OY728158.1, read as the reverse complement.
CTAAATTATGACGAAAAATATTTTGAATGTGTTTACTAGATGCACACCTTTTATATTTTTTATGCTTTATTTATTTCCCCAATTTAATATGGGTCTCATTTATGTAATCTTGTTTTACAAAACGTCTAAAATATTCATTTTATTCTCGATAATTATACCAGTGTAATAATGTAATAAACCATATTCGAGCATCTTTATTGATGGAATTATAGTTATGAAATTACTATTCTCCTCACTTATAAAAGTATTTCACATCCAATATTTAATGACACAACTATCCTATTAATTTTTTCATTATGATATACTATTATTCTCCTCCATGAACCCTATATTTTGATTACAAACCTATTTTCCAAATTATTTATATTAATCTATACCATTACATGGATATTCTCATGATAAATCCAATGGTCTCAGTGGGATTTGAGAGAAATCATTTAAATATGAATGATAGGTAAGGGTTATTAGGATTTATTTTTAATTATATGAAAATTTATTGATAAGATTCACCATCACTTAATTTCTATGTTCTATTCACTTACCCATATCCTCCATGTATAATGAATATATTTCACTTCATGATATTTGAATGTCCATTTTATGAAATCACATAAATTATCAAATGATTATTATGATAACCTAATTATAAGGGTTTTTTTGCTAAATATAAATTATTTTTTTAAATTACAATTAAAAAGAAATCTTAAAATAACGGTTTAATACACCCAATAAATTTATTAAATTCATCATTCCTCACCTCTCAATGGAGAAATTACATATTATTTCAATGGTTTTCTATAAATTAGTATGCCTGTGAAAAATTGTATCTTTTTTAGATTAATTCTAATCATCTTTAAATATAGTCACCCCATCTTATCCATATTTTTGTTTCCACTAATTTTATCTATTAAATTTTGAAACCCAATAATTTTTTATATCATATAAACATAAAATTTAACTTTTCCCCTTTTCAAAATAATGTTCTATATATTTTTTGTGGTTTTTTAAACACAATTATATAAAAAAAATCATTATATGATAAAATAATTTATCACAAACTCCAAATTTCACCAGGGTAACTTTTATACTTTTTTTCATGCCTCTATAATTGAGAATTATTCTTAAAAGTAAATAATTTTAAATTTTATCTAATATATTACTTAAAAAAGATATTTTTGATGTTATCCATAACATTTGTATTTATGAAAATGGAAAAACTGTGTTCTAGATGCACATCAATAATTTACTATCAATAACTTCTTAATCACATAAACGGTTTCATTTAATAATAAATTCATTTCATAAATATCCATTGAAATTCTGTTTATTAATCTATGTGAATAAACTAATGGATATAATTTTAAGGGTTTTTATTACCTAATGATCCACTATTTATATACATTGATATTAATATAATTACATTACTCTATGAAAGATCTATTTTTTTATATTGACTAAATATTATTCACCTAGATTCCATTCATTGATTGACTAGGTAAATTGTTGACTGAACTATATACCATCAATCTATACAATGTAAATACAATAAGATTTATTATATTGATTGATGGGAATATAACTAGAATGTTACATACTATCGGTTGATATTGATTTTTTTTATGGTTATATCATGTTTTTATTATTTATTTAATTATAAATGACTTATTTATTTGAATCAATTAAAAAAAATATAAATCCCAATTTCATCCCATTGGTTAATTTTTATATGATGAATAATAGATTTCATGTTGAACAAATATTTTTCGGTGACGATGAGGGGGGTCCTATATCAACAAATAATGAACTGGTATTGTTTAAAAATTATGATCTCCTAACGGTACATGGGAGGATTATTCCATATCAAAGGGAACATAAGAACATTTTCTCAATCCATTGTGTAGAAAAAAGGACATTACTAATTCCAAGGGTACACAAGAGTATTATAATAAGCCCAAAATGTGTACACTAGTGGAAATCCCAAGAACATAGGTACCTGAGTTGTAATATAAATACCATAAGTTACATAGGCTATTATACCAATCCTACAATTTTAGTAATCCCTTTGTGGGTAAATCTAGAATACAATTTCAATGCTTATTTTTATGCCACACTATTATGTATAAGTTATATGCATTTATTATAATTCATTGATCATATTTATTATCTGATTACTCAACAAACATTTTATATAGTATATGTTTATTCATTTTATATTGAATGTAATTATTTATTTACATATAAATAACTCATTATGTTCGTTAATATTTTAATAAGTTGTTTTTCCCCTACACATTTTTATCATATGATTATGACATAACATTTGTGTAGAAACCAGAAAACCAAAAACCTAGATCCAATGATCACTTTCATAAATTGGTATAGATGGATGGGATAAAATTGTTAAGTGTCGATCAATATACTATTATTAAATAAATAAATACCTAATTAATAACAATTTTTCATTAGAAATAAAAAATCCCATATCAGATGAAATTTTCTCACCATATTTATTTTTTTGGAATATTATTCCTCATATCATGGGGAAGAGAAATCAAATAAATGTTCATCATATATTATCAATATGAATTACATATTGAAAAATATATCCAGAATCTGTATGGAATAATAAACACAAAAAAGGTAAATAGATGAGACACATGAAATTTAATCCAAGAATTGAAAAATTGTATCTAAAGATAATATAAAATAAATAAAATAATGTATAATGATAATTAAATATTAAATTAAGGTAATGGATAATGTTGGGCTTAGTTATCTCATGCATCATGGTAACTATAATGTAAAAACATTTATCCAGGAGAATTTAAACTATGGTTACCCATACACAAACAACCCATTTACTTTTGAAATGATATTTTTTTTAATGAAACCATTAGATTCATCTAGGGGATAAATATTTCTGATCCCCACCCAACAGTACATTTCTATATAATTATAATTATATTTATTAATAATTTTAATCCAAAAAACATTCCTCATCAAAAATGTTAATACCGAGTAATGAATAATCAATATCACTATTTCCCTATTCAATCATATAAATATCATAACCATGATACAAATAATATTGATTTTTTTTAATATATAAGAAAAATTGATAATTGATAATAAAAAAGAGAATTTTTATGAGAAAAATAACAAAAATAATTTAATAATATGTAAGTGATGAAAATCAGTTCATTAGAATTATAGTTTTTGTAATAAAATCATTTCCTATTTAGAAATTAATTATATGGAAGATAATTATTAATATTATATTTCAATAAATTTTCATCACTATAAACCATTTATAGTTTTTTTGAATAATCAATGAGTAATAAATAGTTATTTTGGTTGGAATATTTATTAATGTCATATCATTTAAATGGAATTATTTTAAATTTTTTAATGTAATGTAGAAAATGTCCCTTATATATAAAATTAGAAATATTAATTTGAAATATTTTATAACTAAAATATAAAAAAATTTAATAAATAATTTGATTAAATAAAACAACCTTAGTAAAATAATTTTTACAAATATGGACATAGAAAAAAATGTTCCTAATCAAAAAGTAAAATAAGAACATTTATGGTATTAAATTTTATATGAAATAGTAAAATGAATTGAATATATATTTATAATGAATAAATAAATATTAATACTATATGCATAAATAGGGGAATATATATCCCAAATTCTCTATATAGGTTCATAATACATAATATGTGTCACTAGAGTGTAAATTGAGATGAAATCGCATACCTCTAGTTTTAATTAGCTCATATTTATTTTATCCAAATATGCAATAGATGTTTTATTTATGAATATTACATACCATAACCATGTATCTATATTTAATATCATAAATTATACATTAATAACACATCATTTCTAATTTAATATCATTCATTTATTATTATCATTATTTTTTGTGTTAACAGGGTCATTTTTCAATTTTTTCTGATTTATTAGTTGAGGTCATTGTACATTAACTAAGGTTTCATATTTCGAAAAATTATATATATGATATATATATATATATATTACAAACAATTATATTTATATTCTTCCAAAAAAACTTATTTATAGAAAAATGAATCACACATATCATGGAGATGGTTAGTTATATGTACAAATGAATGTTGTTTTACCATTTCCATTAATATAAAGAAACAAGGGAAAATAATAATTAAGATTTATAGATAAAGTATTATCTCATGTATATCATTTATACTCACTAAATATATCCTTATTATATTCCATGTAATCTATAAAAAATGAATCACATCACTTTAAGATGGTGGTAGTCTACATGTATGCACGATCCATGTTTCCTTTTTCCAATGGATTGAAAGGTAAAAAGGTAGATATAATATTTTAATTTGAGAAGTATTATATATAAAAATTATTATATATATATATATACACATTAGAAACATTATTATAATCGTCCATGAATTATGGTGATGAAAATGAAATTACATTACGACGTGGTGATGGTATGTCACACCTAGGCAGGAGTCGTGTTTTCAATTTATATGGATAGAAATTAGAGTGGAAATGGTAGTACCATAATCATAAAAAAATTATAGTATATTCAATAAGATACAATTATTATTTTAATAAGTTTATAAAATATTTAGATGACTTTAAATGAGAAATAAATTTAAAAGTTTAGGTAAAGAAAAATACCTCTTTATTGAAATACTTCCTTAAATATTCATTTAAGGGCTTTGAGGAGGGTATTTTCCAAAACCCTGGACCTCTATACCATGGATACATATGTTCATAAGAATAATTAGTTGTGATTTTTAGATATTAGAAACTCAAGACTGTGTAAATAAGGGAGGTAAATGTGGAATTTTTATATATTGGAGGAGGGCACTTTTAGAATTTGTAAAAATATATAATAGTGTCATTATTAAGAAATATTCCTCCCAATGGACATAAATTCAAAAATAATATTTTACATAGTATATTTAACATAAAAATTAATTTTTTATATCTTAATGAGGTATAATAAACATTATAAATTTTTTTAAACTCTTAGTTATCCATTCCTAACCATAAATTTAGTAACAATTTTTTCACACATAAAGGATTATAATTTCACTTAAAAGGAAAAAAATGGATAAAAAAATAAAACTAGATGCAACTTGATACATTTATTACCCACCATTTATTATTTCAAAATTTTTGTAGTTTATAAATAACTTTATAATATATAATTTTGTAAAATATTGTTAATGTATTCTCTAACACTATCTATTTAATCTAACAATAAGAATATCAATAAAATGATGTAATTATAATATAACCATTAAAACATCCACAATATGTTATATTTCTATAAAAAATAAAATTATAAATAATAATTCATCCAAAATATATTACTTATAATATTGTTAAAATAATTTAATATTTATATTATATGAATAGGTGCAATGTAAGTGGTTTGTAAGAATTTAGTGTAAATATTCAATTGCTATAAATATTAACTCAATTAATTTTAAATATTTAACTAATTTATCATTGAAAATATTTTAACTACAAATGCCTTATTTTTAGTCTTTTACTAATATTTTGGAGATATGAAAGACACGTGTGTGACATTTTTAACATAATCATTACCAAAATTAATATAAAGGACATAATCAAATAAATATTCTACCAAGTGGAAATATATTTGATAAATTGATGTAAATTGTTTAATCATACACATATAATATGATAATGGAATGTGTTCATGAAATTTAAAATCATTATCAAAATATTTTCACCAAATTATACCAGTTTTATGCTTACCGAGGTCGTATAAATTTAATATGGACACTATTCATAATGGTAAAATATAAAAAGGACATATTAAAAAAATTATAATTCATTATTACAAAAATGTTTTTTATATATTAGGATTCAATCTCTGGGATTTGAATAAAATAATTTTTGAATGAAAACAAGAAATAATTTACCAATTTTTTCATTATAATATTATTTTATACTAGATTTTTCAATAAATTTTATTCCAATGAAATTAATTATATTATTCATGATATAATAAAACAAAATATAAATTAAAAAAATAAAAAATATTAAAATATAAATTCTTTTAGAAAAATCAATGAAAAACATTATTTTTTATTTTACACTAAAAAAATATATTTTTAAAAAATCTAAAAACATCACTCTACACTAATTTTTACATAATTATTAAGAAACATATATTAATTTAATCAAAAAAATATAACATATATATAAATTTATTGTAGATATTTCCATGAGAAATTCCTTTGTGAAACTCTAGTGCATGTGTTGTTCTTGGGGGTCGTAGTGGTTTGTTTTGGGAGTTTTCCAAAAATCCGATTTGACCACCTAGTTTCCCTAAAATCGTTTTACTATGATGGTGAATCATCGAGATAGTGTCACCATTATAGTGTCACATCAAAACAGTGGCACCATCCTAGAGGCGCATCAAAATGGTGGCACTGTAACGAAGGCCCACCGAAATGGCGGCACCGTAACAGAGGAACACTGAAAGGGTGGTACATGAATTATGACAAAAACAATTACTGTCACAACAAAATTATTGAACTATAATAGAGACACCGTGATGGTGGAACCCCAAACGGGGGTTCACCATTTTCCAAATTTTGAATTTTTCCATGTTTCTCCGAGTTTTTCTAGTTTCAGCCCTCTTACGTTTTATTTTCCATAAACTGAGTTTAAAGACTTATTTTGGGGTTTGTGGGGAATTTTTATTGAGATTATGTATATCTATAATTTCCTAATTCTCCATGAACCTTGATATTTTCATATCTAATGATCTTTACTATGATCCCACGTTAATGATTTTGGAAACCATTCATTATTTAATATAGGATATTCCTCTTCAATGCTGGTATCTTCACTTAATAGTTTGTTTACATTCCCTATTGGTGAACCCAGAGACATACCTTCCCATAGAGTCTCTTGTAGTGATGTAGCCATCTATTATTCTTTCCTTAGAAATTTTCCTTACATTTTTTCTACTGCTCCTATGACCCCATATTTTGTTGAAAGAAGAGATTTTTTCTTCTGTTGCTTTAGGTACAGATTCTTCTGCTTATCATTATTTGTCTATAACGTAGGGTGGGGTAGTAATATTTATTTTTTAAGGATGACTGAATCCTTTTCCATAAAAATAAATAAATGAGGGGAAGGAAAGATTATGATAAATATTTAACATGAGTCAATGAAACTATGACCGGGGAGTAATGGTGATACATATTCTATTATAATTAATCTCAATGAACCTGGTTTTGGATTGTATGGGATGTAATTCCTTATGAAAAACATGGATTATGGTGGTGTTTTACTTCACACTTTTGGTCTGCTATATTTTTTTTATGCTTTTATAAATGGATGAATCATAAAATAGTATTAATCATGTATAAATGGTTTAATAAATTTATTCCCTAGGATAAAATAGGTTTTTTAATCACCACTGCTATTTAAAGTGGAATTAAACCACTCTTTTGGGGAAATATGAATAAGAATAGATTAATGTAGTGGAATTTTGATATGTTTTATTTGGATCTATCCTTGTGTGGGTTGTGTGGTGCTATTATGGGAGGCACGGTTGTGGGTACTATGGTTGGATAGAGGGGTTGGTCCTGTGAATGGATAATAGTATGTTTTTCCAGCGAGGATAGTGTTTGGGGATGTTTAGAGTGGGGTTTGTGTATGTGGTGGTACAAGAGGTGTGACCGAATCTGGTTCTGAGAGATTTTTTGATTGTGGAATGGATGAACTTATATGCATTGTTACTGCATTTTTTGTGTTCTTATCATTGACTGATGTTGGGTAGTTGGAATTTAATGTGTTAATGTGTTGTGTATCTAGTGGGACTATGGTGTGGTTTTTCTTGTTCTATTGGGTATAGATATGAATGGTAGATTCCATAGGCAGTGATGAAAGTAATTAATGTTTATCCATTAAATAATGAATGGAATGTAGTTTAATTAAACGGGGTTAGGCCTGTGTTTTATTTTAGTTTCTTTTGTGGTTGTGCATATAGGGGTAGTAGCAGATTTGGTTCTCTATGGGATGGTTGTTTGTATGAAACCCATAAGCTGGGATTCATTTTTTCTTACAGAAAAATTTAATTTGTATTTATTTTTTATTTCAATATAAACACCACCCTTTATGAGAAACATGTGTGGAACTCACATATTTTATGGCGGAGGGTGTCTTTCCCAATAACACGGTGGTAGAATGGATGTACGGTTATTGAAATTCATCCTATCACCCACTTTCGGGTTCATAACACTATAGAATATCCAGAAAGGGTGTAACATATTGATGTTTAGTATATTCCAAGATCTATCAGGAATGTTTTTTTGTCGATGAGGGGCCCAGGTGTTTTCAATACCAGGATTTTTTTCCCAAGTGTCTTCGAGATGAGGCCCATGTGTCATCAGGATGAGACCCAAGTGTCTTCATGTGTGAGGCTTGGTTATTCTGGCCCATGTGTCTACTGAAGGAATGTGTGGTGTGGTTGTGACCCAGGTGTTAGTGGGAATGATTTTGGTGTGGTTTGAGGACATGGTGTTTGGGGTATGTTTTTACTAGTTGGACATAATTTTGGAAGAGTGGTATCATCAAGACATAAGATGTTAGGAATGAGCTACTAACTTCTGGGTAAGTTGTGTGAGGTACCAAAATGTTGATGTACTTATAATACAACATTATTAACTTTAATTATTTAGTGATAATACCATGGTGATTCTGGTCTGGATAGTACTCCTTGGTATGTGATTTTAAGTTCTACTATATTCTCATAGGGGTATTAGTTTGTTTCCCCCACTTTTAATCATATGGATTTAGTTTTATTACTAAGTATACATGAATAATCACCCTATGTTTGAGGAACAATTTTTAGGTTTACAGGAGGGCATTGAAGACCATGCTAGACATCACTAGCATGGGCATCTGGATATTCGTTGCCGTACTATAGAGACATTTCATATGGTACCTTTATTTGGTGTTTTTATTTTAACTTTTTAGATGTTTATGATTACATAATGCATGGGTTGGATATTTGATTCTCTTTAAAAAATGTGGATGTTGTTTGGGATTTTTTACCATAATATCTTCTAATTTTTTTTCATTAAAATGGTTAATTCCATCCATTTTTTAGATTCTATATCCATTGGGGACTATCTCCACATTGGTGCCTATAGAAAGAAGGACTCGGTGGGTCATTATCACTCTGTAGTCTTGAAGAAGGAAGGGCGTGGATAAGTTTTTGACATCATCTCACTTCGTAGTCATCAATTATTCGAGATCAATGGAAACTTTAACATAGATGTACACGTATGAGCTGGTGTAGTACCATGGAATTCCATAATAAATTGTCTTGGATTGAGAAACATGTTTTATATCGCAGGTCTAGAGGTGACTTTAGCATGCCTTTGGCACTCATTTATGCCTCAACAATGATTTCCACACTAATATTTATGGATAGATAGAGATAACCATCCATAATATGGAGGGAATTTTATGTGAATGTGTTTTAGACATTGGTGGGTCTTGGGTGAGGCATTTTTCCTTTTGTATAGTTATATTACAATAATACTTATCACTATTTGATTTGTGTGGATCTATTCGAAGAACTATATGGGTGGTCATGTCGTTCACCCTTTTGGATAAGTTTAGGATCCTGGTCATCTAACAATAACCAATGTAGAGTCTAATAGATCCATATTTGTTCATTAAAAGTAACTTGAGCACCCCAATGAATTTCATTTGTCCAAATGAATCCGTTTTCATAGTTATCAGGGTGTTTCTTAATCAATTACTGAAACTATATTAGGGACATTCTACATGTTTTCTTTAAAAGTGGTGAGGAAAAATGCATGAGTTCTATTGAGAAATAAACATCACAATTAAGTGATAGAGAAGAAAATTATTCCATAAATACATAAACAACATCCCTCATATTAGTTATGTTATTAATGTTGAGTCTCTACTCAACCATATTAGATAAACACCACATTCCAATTGTAATTAATACCCATAAAATGGTAATGATCTCCATTAAATGTCTATATTATTTATTACACTAAGATATAATTATTGGACTGCTTTTAATATGAAACATTTATGTCATTCCTTAGAAATTAGTTTTTATATTTATATAAAGAAATATAATGGATTCATAAAATTAAATTAAATTAAAACTAAGGGATTTTAACATCTTTTGCCGGAAGTACACAATCACCATCATTAGATGGAGAAGAAATATTGAATTAATATACAATCATCATGTTATTCGAGTTAGTCAATATTAATTATACATTTAATCACTATAGTAATGAAATAACATTCCAAGATTATTTTTAATATAAATATACATTTATATAACTAAGATCAAATAAGATATTTTAAAATTTTATAATACATTTCACCACATAAACCTCATTATTCTATCAATAATTATTTATTAAGGGGAAAATTGTTTTTATAACCATCGTGGATCGTTAATGAATGTCATTATTACTAAATAAATATCATAGCATGTCGAGTTAATGAAAAATTCTTTTCAATATATGAATCATAGGTATTTTCTTAGGATATTCAGGGAAATCATATATTAAAATTATTTTTGATGTTTTCTAATATTATTTTAAATTTCAAAAGCATATCCCTTGGGATTGTTAAATAAGGATTCCAAAAAGGATCATTATCGTACACCATGTGAAAAAAATTTATCTCATTGTACCATATTTAGTTTTATTACCCCTATTTAGAACTATTGTGTAAACACATTAAAATGTGTTTTCCAGAAAGAGTTGTTATTTCATGGAAACCACGTGGTCAATATTTCACAAAAAGTTGATGAATATATATTATAGAAAGAATTATCTTTTAAATTATACATATAAATATTCATTGTTATCTCAAAAAATGGGTTTTCGTTCTTGATTCCAATTCTTAGAAATAACCATTCATTGATACCAACTATAACAACCCAATAATTTCATATATAAATATCACATACTATTTGAAATATATTCAATACATTTCAGTAATTCATATCTAGGGACTCAATTTTTTTAGAGCTTTGGAGTACTATGTAAAAAATATTCTTATTTAATGAAATATATTTAAAATGTCAAATAATTATGTTCACCTTTTTTACACTTCATAAACCTAACATACATAAAACCAATCTTCATAACCTGGGGAAAAAATATAAGAGTGTTTTGGATGAGATTATTATTATGGGTGAACATGGGAGATATCATTCTATAATCGTATTAATGAATAATATAAGAAAAAGTTCATGAGATCATGAAAATAACTCATAATGTTCTTACCCAACCAATTATACAACATAATCATGTTTCATTGTATAAATAATTATAATAAAAAATGAAAGGACTCGTATGAGTTAAAAGTCATGAAACCTCAATAATCATAATATAATTTCATAGATGTGTGGATCCAACATTGTTACATAAAAAATTTCATTTTTTCATGATAATAGTCAATGAAGAACAAACAAAATATATTTGGCCTCATCATCTATTTTCCATTATAGATGAGTTCCATAACCATGTTTCCCATTGATGATCATTCCCATTAACCAAATTTATCGATTGGGTCATTTCCTTTGAATTTTTTCCCATTATTATATCATGAGACATTAACATTTAATCAATTAATTATATGGTGATATATGTCACATATATCCATTTTCGTGACCTGTATTCCTTATTTGGATATAATGTAACAACATTTCTGGTTTATAATGATTCCACTATCATTGGTTATATTGTAATCAACATCATGTAAAGAAAATAAAACATAAGTGTTCCAATATATCATAAAAAATCATTCATATCATGACCCATGAAAATAAAAGGGACTGATAAATATTCCATCAATGCATAACAGTTATAAATGGAATGGGTCTCATAATATTATAATAAATTCATCATATCCCAATTTGTGGAAATGAAATGGGATTCATTAAGAAGTCTTCAATCTCTTCAGAAACCGTACAGAAAAATAGAATATGGATCTTAAATTTTTATCGTATCCCTAGTAAAGCATAAGTAACATCAAAATATGTCATCCATGATGGACATTGATTTTTGAAATATCACTTGGAATATATATTAGTGAAAATATCCTTTCAAATTGAAAAATATAATTTTAATATTAATATTTAAAAAATAAATATAAATATATTTAATTTAAGATAAAATTTGAATGATATAATTAATGAATTAAAATTATATTGGTCATCGAAGTGGAAAATTCTCTTTGTGTAGTATACCATAAAAAATTAATCCTTTAACATTTTTTAAAAAGGAATTAGGGCCATTTTTGAAGAATTTCAAGATGATAATTTTTTTAAAATGTTATATAAATACAAACATGGGTACAAATGTACTAAAAAATCACTGGAAAATAGTGAAAAATTCATTATATCCATTTTAGATGACATAGATAAAGAGGAAAATGTATTAAGACCATATAGGGGAATACTGTCGATTTTTTCATAAAATATTTAGGGAGTGTATTTATTATTTAGGAGAAAAAAATTAATTTTAAAACAAATATTTTCTCCAAATAATAGTAGGTGAAGAAAATACATGATTTTCTTGAGTAGAAGGTCATAATATATTATCATTGGTGTCCTATAAAAAACAACCCTATTAATCAATGGGACTATAACATTAAAACTTTAACACATTGGTATCTTATAAGTCATAAGCCCAATGAAATAATAAAATTTATATGGAAACACGTATACTATTATTTTTAGGATATGGGTAATAAAATATTTCTATTTATAATATATTCACCACTAAAATGAATCATCTATTATTTAAGGAATGTGTCTTATAGAAATAAAAGGGATATAAAAATCCCTTACCTTATTTTTCATCATCATTCATATTTATTGAAATATCATGTGTTAAAAATATGATTTTTCTATAAATATATTACAGTACCGTACCGAAATTAGTATTTCCATATATGATTTAATTATGACCATTTATTAAATGATTATAAACAATTATTTATTAAAATCATGTTTCGAGAAATAACTACATCATTTTAAATGTATATCATTCTTTTATATTTTTTGTTCTTTTATTCATTAATAATATATCCATTAATATCCAATATAAATTTACTATATATTATTTATATATTCATCTATAATTATCAACTAAATTTTGTAATATATAATTCATTACAATGTTCATGGAGATGTTTAGTCGTACAAACACATAAATTTTATTTCCATTTTAACTATTAATGAAGTAAAATAAATGTAAATAATATATTACATTTAGATAATCGTTTTTAAGTAATATATATCACATATTTTCAGTAAATAAATACTTATTACCTACCATGTGAATCATATATGAATAATGAATCACTTCATTTCATGAGGTGGTAGTATACTAAACCCACTATGTAGAATATGTTATTTTCTGATAATGGAAACTAAGGTTATAAATTTTATTTTGTAATAATTTGAGAATAAATATTTTAAAATTATCAAATATATTTTTTAAATCCATAATTATATCATTCTATGTGTGGTTGTGATAGAAATCAAATTACCTCGGTATTTGAGGTGATAGTCTGTCATTAAAACTATATGTGGTTTCATTTCAGAATTGATGGAAGTGGATATATATTAAGGTAAAAAATAAAAAAAGATTGATCATTAAATATTTAAATTTTTTTATTATATAATCATGTTTTAAAATGATATTAAGGAGTTGTATTATGAAATAAAACAACAAAACTAGTGTCTGAATTTTCACAATTCCTTAGAGAATCTCTATAGGGCTATACCAAAACCCATTATAAGAATGATTCCTAAAAAAGTACATATGATGTTGTTATAGAATTATTGAATATATTTTGATTTTTATTAGATTAATCAAATATTTTTCAATGTATGAGTATGATAGACGAGTGGTACACTTTTATAAGTCTGGGAGAGGGAAGGATTAAATGTTCTGAAATGAATAAGGTGTTCCAACATTTGATACCTTCCAAAGGAATCCAAAATGGATAATTCTTATTCCATATGTGTGATAATTCTATAATATTTCCATAAAATGGGTTATTTACATGTTTCTTGGTCATTTAACCCCTTTAATGTTTAGTTTAACCCCCTTGTAAATGCATTTTAACATTAACTAGGATAATTAATTATTACTATTTTTATAATTTATTTTGACATAAAACAATGTAATCCTTGTAATAAAATAATATATATATATTGATTCCAAATAGAGTGTACTTTTTTATATATTAATTTTATATAAGTGGAACCATTTTTTATAAAATTAATACCGTAGACATGACAAATAAGGATTTTCTCTAGGAGAAAATGTTCATAAGTATAAATTACATTAATATCAAAAATAAATTTAAAATTGATTCCAATTTCATAAATTTGATTATTAAATATATAATTGAACTAATATAACATTTAAAAACATATAAAATAAAAAAATTCATCATAATAATTTAAATAGAGTATATCATTTTTTATTAAAAATCATAAATTTGATTCTATTCATCCTAAAATTAATGGATTCTGAAAATTATCTGAAATAGAATAAAAATAATGTTGAGAGATATATATATATATATAATATATATATATATATTAATATTTATTTTTATTCAATTACATTTTCTAAATTTGTAAATATAATTTTACAAATTTTTCATTGAGGGAAATAAAAATTACTTATTATTATAAATTTATTATTGAAAAATAAAATGATGTTAAAAAATATTAATGAAACATTTATAAAAGAGATTAATTTTTATAAATCCATTAAAATTAATATGTAAAATTTATTTCATAATATTAATATCAACATGTTTAGGCATTAGGTTATATATGTAATATTTAAATTATAATATTAATATTATACCTTTGTTCACTAAAACACATTGTTATGAGTAACCCATATTATAGAAGATATGAAATTAATTTGAAAAAATAATTAATTATTTTGTTTTAGTGTAGTGGGTATGAGAATCTTTAGGGGTAATGTATATATCATTTTTCATCATGCGATGACTTTTTCAAGAAGTATATATCCCTCAATTGGGTCATTGAAATCGTTATATCCCACAAGATGACATGTACTATACTAAAGAATGGTCCCAATCCACAATGGGACTCTATCCACAAAACCTGAGGGTGTGGGAAGTGATCCAATCCACTATGAGGATCTATTCAAAATAATAATGACAATGGAGAGTGTACCCAAGTCAAAATCAATTTATTTATACTATTCAATGATATTCATAGAAGTAATACAAAGTATTATAAATAAAAAATTACTGTTATATATGTGTGAAATTATCAAGAATTTTGTATGTTTGATTCAATCAAGATTAATAAATCTTGTTTCCAAAATAATATTACTGTTTTGATATCTTATTCTAAATTATTGATTCACTTAACTTTGATTTACGATCTTTTCTTTATTTTTTATGATTCACTTATTTTATTTCCATGACCATCTATGTTTATATATTACCAATAGTTTTATATTATTCTCAATTATGATATTCTATTTTTCCTCATTTTTTCCATATTTATCATCAATTATCACTCATTATTATGTTTACATTTTCTAAGATTATGAAGAATATTATTATATAATATATTTCTATAAGTGTCTCATGTGTAAATAATATTTTTCAGGGTTGTTGAAGAATGGTTGTAAAATATGTTAATTAGGTATCATGTCTCTTATTGATTATGGGATTAATTTTATCTTCAGGTATAATAGGTATTTATATAAAATGAAGTAATTTTCATGCATGGTTCCCATGGGTTGTGTCAGGATACAATAGATAATGTCGGAGATTGTTGAATTTTTATCTCATTGAAATCAATCCCCATTCTAGTATATAAGTGACATGAGACATTTATGGGACTTTAGATTAGATTATGAAAGTATCCTAATTATAAGATATATATATGGATGATTATAGATTAGTTGATGAAATGATATCATTTCCATTATATTAAAGAATCATCAAAAGTGAAGGGGATTGGATTCCTAGGTGTACAGTAGATTACGATCCTTCATTATGTTCAATCGTCTATTTCTTCTAATTAGGGGTCATATTTTACATCACATTTATTAAATTGTATTCTTGAAATTTTGAGTTTTAAATTTATGTCATCCATTACCTTTTATCAACTGAATAACGATCACAAGGATTATGATATTCTAATTCCAAAGGAGATTATCTAGGAGTGTGTTTTCAGAAATAGTGAGTCATGAGAGAGAAATATAATAATTGATTAATTTTTTTATAATAATTAGTACCAATCCATGAATATGGAAGGAATATAAAATTATCTTTATGGATGGCCATGTTATACCACACATTGTGGGATTGAATTGGGTGAAAATTCTTTTTTAGGTCTGAGTTTTTATTTGGATATTCCACGTATGATTTAATTTATTTTGATACTATCATTAATGGATCATAGTCTCTGGATACCCTATTCGGACCATTTTAATCCATAATTGTATTTGAATATGGTAGATCAGTTGTCTATCATAGTCTCTACATATATAGTACATCATAGATTTTTAATTTTTAGTAAGTTAATGTAATTAAACGTTGGGTTATTTCAAATTTTGAATTTCCATGAAAAAAATGGATTGTTTGTTGTTGTTTCCATTCAAATGATTTCGGTATATTATAATTTTTAAATATCCATGTTTAAGATGAATCATCTAGGCTCATATAACATGATTGGATGGGTGGATGTGTAAATATAACCCAACACAATTATGGTTGAGTTTCCTATCATTAATATGATTCAACAGTATAGTGTGTTGAGGGGTAATGATATTCCATTAATGATTCTTATACTGATAAAATGGTGTTGATATCCCCATGTCATGGTAATATGATGCCTCTATGATAGTGAAATGACCCCACATATTATCTAATTAATAACATAGATGACATTATGGAGGTAGAATGTAATATGTTAGGGAGAATTTTTACATACACCATAGGTCGCTAGTATTTTTTTTATTTGAATTTTTTAATCTATTTAATATTATATTGAGTTATTTGAGAGTATGAGGTTCAAAATTATTTTAAATGGGTATGTATTATTGAGAAAAATGTTAGATCATATAAAGTTATTACCACAGACCATGTTCATTTGCAGGGTGAGGATATTTTAGAGGAATTCCCATTCCTAGTGTAAAAATTCATAAATAATGAGAATATCCTTAAGTATATTAAAACCTTTCCAAAAAAATGTCCATCCAAAGGATCCCCTAATGTGATTATAATGATGTATGAAAGAGTTATACCCATTATTACCACTTCTAGTTGACCTAATATTTGGTACTCGCTCCCAGGGTATAAAAATCCACCAAATGGAATTCATTATCTTCAATATAGTTAAAGATTTATATAAGAAAAATCATCTAAGAATAAAATCTGAAACATAATATAAAATATAAACTAAAAAATCATATGATTCATGAACTTCATTAAAAATGTAAACAAATGTCTCCAAATAAAATACCTATTTAGATTCCTATGATAGAGGCTCAGTAGAATTTACAGAATGCAATATTTTAACATCCGAATTGGTCTTTGAAATCCACATTGAAAAAATATAAATAGTTCATATATTTTGATAGTGTTTATAAAATGTATACCCTATAGGATGATATAGAAATAATGTTTTTAAAAGATTAAATGAACATTCTCATACACTGATGAATAAAAAATAAAATCCAAATGATCACATATAGGAAAACTAGAAAATATCAACCTCACTATGGAATGATCCCCAAATAAAACAACTGACATAGTAATGTAAAATCAAATGATATTAAATAAAAGTTTCAAAGTAACCACTTTCTCCCTAATTTTCCAATATTATTTTCCAACATCAAATTTCAGAACACCCATACCTTCCCTGCATATATAATCCCACATGTAACCATGTCTGGTCTAGGATGGGAAACATCCCTACCTATCAAAATAATAATAGGGAATACAATATCATTCTAAAATAATTCAATCTATAGATCAAGAACTCATAAAATTTCCACACCTCATATCATGGGATGTAGGGTACCATGAACATGAATGAAATCAACTCCATTCACTCATCCCACAAAGCATGAATAACACCACATATCACATCTTCCACACCACTAGACATTATAAATTGCTATCTAGGATTATCATGCATAGATATTACATCATTTTTATGAATATTAGTTACATTAATCAATCTTGTTCTTGATGAACATAATATTTAGCTCAATTATAAAAATTTAAAGATAAACACTAGTTCATTATTAAGATACAACATCTCATATTATGTTCTTTATAATGTTCACCCTTCTTAGATATATCATTATTTATATATTTACTTGTATACTAGGGATTGTAAACAAAAGGAAGGGTGAGATTATATTCTCATTAAGGGTAAAAAAGGGTGGAATATAATAATAATATGAATATAAGGATATGAAATAATGTTTATAATATTTGAAAACAATACCCTGCATATCAATGATCATAATATTGATTCATGTAATAAAAATTAGATGTTCCTAAGATAAGAATCATAAGTTAATAAAATAACATGATCCATGGGAGAATTCAATATTCATTGAACATGGAATTGTTTGTAAAATTGTAATTATATAAAATAATTTCCATATTCATAAATGATCATTTACAAACACTTTATAAAAAATGATTTTTATTTCAAAACATGGTTCACCGCCCATTCCTGCCATGTTGTACTGAAGCATGTTCAGTCCCCATTCCACCCGCCTCCTTATAAATTGGATACACTTTTCATTATAACTATTTATTAATTAACCATTTCAAATCCCAATTATATTCTTAATTATTAGAAGATATTAATATTTACCCAAATAACTTGAAGGAGATATAGGTCCCTCCCAACTCATAAGGAAAACCATATATTTTTATGATCTGTAAGATCATAAATAGTCATCATATCAAAACACTTGAAATTAAATGGGTATCATATATATTTAATAATAATATAACTAGTGGAAAATAGAAGTGTTTCATAAAAATTTCATCATTGAATAAAATGTTATATGAAGTGTGTTTCATAATCATTTAAATATATAATAACCCATGGACAGAAATAATGTTTTATAAACAAAATGAAATTAATACATAAACTATTAAATGAATTAATATAAATGGTATAGTTCGATAATGTATCCATTAAAGAAATGGTAACACTTTTAAATTTTATATAAGAATGAAAATATCATTGACTAATAATTTAAAACATTTATTGATGAGATTATACATTCTTATTAGAATAAATATTTTTCAAAACATAAAACCTTTTTAAATTATTTACCTTTGAATATAACTAGTAAAACATTTAAAGGAATATTTAATTGTCATTTAAAACACCCTATCACACCTACAAGAAATTTATTTGAAACAAATATTGGAGTATTTTAATGGATGATTGAAACCATTGTGTGCTCATAATATCTAGAAATATAGTTCAAACCATGCATGTTAAAAATAATAATTATTATCAAATTTTTTATAAAGTCTAATGTATAAATGTTTTGGATGAAAAAATGAATATAAATATAAAAAAATTAAATAGGAATTTTTTTTAAAAAAATAACAGGAGAAGTGTAATTTTATTTATTTTTATTTAAAAATCATGACTTCAAAGAGAAATTAATTTCTTTCCAAATATAGAAATAATATTGGGTTATATTAAAAAATATTCTAAATTAATTTTTGTAAAAAATCATGAATATTTTTAATATTAATGAATAATTCATGATTATCAAAATTATAGTAAATTACATGAGAATTATTGAGAGGTAGATCATGTGATTTAAACAATGGTTACATAGTCCTAAACAATCAATTGAAATTTTTATATTGTTATAAATATTTGTTCTAATATAATAACATAAAATCATATGCCAATTAATGAAATAACATAATGTGAAACAATAAATTTAATTATTTATAATAAATTAATTTTATTACATTTTAATTGAGATGTATATATACATCATGAAATAATATAGTTGCATAACATAACGTACGTCTCAAAAAATAAAAACCAAAGCAAAGATCTCATACCCTAAGAATTGACCTCCATCATACTCCTTCAAAACACCTGTATAAAAAAATTCATGTTATTATATATATATATATATATATATATTAATGAACAAAATTTATATATATCAATAAATTTTTGATTTTATGAAGACATTTTATGACCATTTTATTTTTATTTCTATATTAATTAATTTATTCAGTTAATAACCTCTTTATTTTTCATATATGTTTTGATTTTCTTTAATTTTTTCTAAATAATTTGGTAATGGTTCAATAATATTCATAATGATAAGAATTATTTAAAACTATATATATTTAGTATATATGTATTTATAGTAATCCACAATATTTAGAGATAGAAATTGGAATTCATCATTCATGAAGATGGTAAGTCGTACATATGGATGAAATTTTTTTCTGCTTTATATCAAATTAAATG
This sequence comes from Viscum album, assembly GCA_963277665.1. Lineage (NCBI taxonomy): Eukaryota > Viridiplantae > Streptophyta > Magnoliopsida > Santalales > Viscaceae > Viscum > Viscum album. The sequence goes on along the minus strand of OY728158.1, from coordinate 1,371,309,950 downwards.
AAAGAAAGAGAAATTATATTTTATCATTACATAATAATTTTACATCCCATATATCACATATTTTTATCAAACTCTCCCTCCATAAATTTTGTATATATTCTAAAGGAATAACATCTTTTCTGAGGATGTATTATGATATACACACAAACAACATTATTGAATTTCCAAAAAATGTAATATATGGCATTATGTGCGATATAATAATTCTTGAATCATAATAAATTCATATATATCATATATAAATAATATATCCACAATTATATAGAGCCTCAATCATTGTTAATGGAAAATTTAATTACATCAGTTCATATGGAAATTGTCTATTGTATGCACAAAGGATGAATTCATAACCCATTAGATGGTAGTGGATATTGTCTAACAACATGATATTATGATAAAAGCACCTAATTTTATGGAATATATTAATTTTATTATTTTGAAATTATATTAAAATTATTGCAGGGGGTAGTGGTTAAATAAAAAACCTATTTAGGTATATTACATCTTATTCAGGTATCCTCTTTATATTTTCCTTAAAATTATCAATTGGTCGAATTTATGTTAAAATACAGGCCTCTAGGTTGAGTTGATGGAATGTGTGATGTGATTTGGTAGGCCATGGCTATTCAAAATAATTTTTATTTTTTGAATAATAGAGGAGATGTGAGGTGTTTTATAAGTGGGGGTGATGACTGACTTTGTATTTTTGAAAATAATTCAGTACTCCAACATATTTCATATGTCACAAGTGTCATAAATGGACCATTATAAAAAATATATATGGAAAATTCCAAAAATGTTAATAATTTTTTTTTGACATTGTATAATTTATTTTTACTAATATCTTTTTTTTAAATCCATAGTTAACCCATTTTCCCTTAAACAGGATAATTAATCCTTATTGCATTAACTACACATTCGGGTCAAATATTATGTTGAAAAAATTAGATAAAATATTTTTTTTACGTATCCCAATATTGAAAGAATTTTTTCAAATTCCATTCATAGATGTTGGAAAAAATACTTTTATATTCATCTTTTTGAGATGATGAGAAAGTGTGTATATAATTTGAAAATATTAAAATGAACAACATTTTTATATTAAATTTCATTGTTAAATTTATTATATTATTAGATAAATAAGTTAAATAATTATAATTTAAAAAAAATTAAATATAATTTAAATTTATAATCAAATTTATCAAAATGATGTTTTAAATGAAAATATAATATTTACATTATTCACGAAAAAATTACAGTTTTTTGAAAAATCCAAAAAAATTACCTCAATTCTAATTTTCACCTAAGGATATCCAAAATGAAGTTAATATTTTAATTGAATTTTCTATAACTGTCAAAAATTATTTTTATTGTTGTTCATAAATATTTATAAAAACATTTTTTAAAATTTATTATTTTCAAAACAAATATCAACTATGTAGAAATATTTTCCTTTTTTATCAATATGTTTTCTTAATAAAAATAAATTATATTAATTTTACGTATTACTATTCATGTAACTTTCTTTAACGACTAGGTTATAATGGTCAATGTTTAAAAATATTATTAATATATTATTATTTTGTTAAAATTTAATATCATGTATAATTTATGCTAGACCAGTGTTTCATCGTGAATAATCATAAATTAACATTGAATATAGCATGATGTTGACTTTTTTGTTTATAGGTAAAGATAAAAAATAAATTTAATTTATTGAAGAAAAAATAATACATTAAAACTCAGGGTGTCACATTCAACCCCCGTAAAGCTGATTTTCAACATTAAAAATTCTCACTATGATACCAAAAAAATTTAGGATACTCCAACCACATCATATCCTAAAAATATAGTTAGCTTCCACATAATGGATTTATTAAAAAAATCAATGACCATTTGAGTTAACTATTTTTCTATATCATTCTCTGTATGATCTAAATTCTCAACAAATTGTTCCCCATAAGAATGATCTCTCTCTAGGTGTCTGACCTCTAAGTTCCATAGATATAAAGGGCTTAATATGTCATTATTTTGGAGAGATACATGGAACTCATCATGGAATTGAGAAAGGATTAATGGAATTTTAAACTGATATTCTACCATACTAATACAAGGAAAAATTAAAAAGGTACTGATATTAATAGGAATTAGTTTCCCATTTCCACTAAATATCACACACCTCTTCCATGGAGAAATTATTAGAAACATTTTCAAACTTAAAACAAATTATAGAAAATTTATATGATTAAGATCATATATTTTCTAATTACTCTAATCTAAAATGGTGTTCTACTATACATATCTATCCTTATCATCAAATTTAATCACCTATATCAAGTACCAATAGATTTCATTCTCCAACATCATTCATGCACATTAGATCTATAAATTTAATTACATAGAGTGATAAATAAGGATCCATTTTAATTCATTATTGAAAGATATTTTTTATGTAACCATTACTAGAGAAAGGTGTTGATCCCAACTTCCTTTAAAATCTATATAACAAGATCACACTATTTCTTATAGGGCTTGAATTGTTATTTCAGAAAGACCATATTTATGAGAATGATATAATGTTATGAAGATAAAGTCTATATCGATAAAATGATGAAATATTAACTATAACAATGAGTTAAACTATTATTCTTGATTGGATACAACGAATTTTGAACTCCATGAAACCTTACAAGATCCATAAGTTATATCTTATAATTATGATATATAGAGATGTATTTTATAATAGAGAGGATTTGAGAAAATATAGTAAAAAATTTGACAAAAAAACCATATAGCAATATTCCATTTAGATGTTTTGGTGATTCAAATGAGAAAATACGCGTTGATGTATTACATTTCAATTATAGTATGGGATTTGGAAGAAATATCCTCCATGAATTGTTTCCATAGGCCTTAATGTGATGCCATACTATGAACTATGATATAATATATATTATATATCTATTTATTCCATCCTACCATAATTACTATTTAATATATATAAATATCATCATCTTCACTATTAATATAGAATGAATAACAATGATAATCCTTTATAGACATCATATACAATTCTAATACAGAAGGAATGTACACACTGTTCTAGAACCTTATCAATCTACCATGATCAAAGTTATTCTTATGAATTTTTATAATGAAATTTTCAACTATACATTCATGATATCATCATCCTTAATCATCCCTAGTATTGAAGGATGAATATTCAGCTGACCAACATAATATTTTCCCCTTCCACTAGTATTTTCACGATCAATTTTTTTCAAAAGATAGATTAGATTTTTTTATGCGCATAACACATAAACTAAAATGTTCTTTTCTAATCAAAGCATAATCAATTTTTTTTCTTTCTCAAAATTGTAATGTTTTGGTAATTCATAATCCATAATCAACTATAACCATGTTTTTTGTCAATATTCAACTATTGTTATGTGAATATATAATATAAAAAATTATTATCATTATATATGTATTACAATTTTCATAACAATGTTAATTCATATATATATTTAGAAATAAAATTACCATAACTGACTCCAAATAACAAGTTGGTTAATTTTTTTCATGAATATTCAGTTTTCATGTGACAAAATCAATGAAAAAGTCATCATCCATAACAAAACGTTCCATTCCATCATATATACATGAATATATATTACAAACCCTACTCCACTATAGGGTAATGTAAGAACAAGTGAAGTGAATAATATTTATTTTGTTCCATGAAATGTTTCACACATTTATCTGTCTAGAGGAACATAGATACCATTTAAGTTAACTTGGTAAAATGGATTTATATTCATATAATATTCTACCAAAACCATCATCAATATCTATATATTCTAATAAAAAATATGGTTATTAATCATTATGGTTTTTTGTAGAAAATATACAATAACCTTCACCTGTGATAGATCTACTGATAGTCCCTCTCATGGAATTAAATATCCAAAATTTGTGAATTATTTCCAGAAAGAATTCACACATTGTAAATATTTAAAACATTTTCTCAATAGGTTAGCTTGTACGATTATCAATTTATCTACATTATCTTACTTTCCATTATAATATATAAGAATATCATATATAAGTACGACTAAAATCTTATATCTGTAATCTATAATGAATTTATTAATCATGTCCATATGATATTGGTGGAATTAGTATGATCGAATGGAATCAATATATTTTCATTGTATCCAAAACTTTTTTTGAATGTAGTCATTATTATATCCTCATTCTAAACCCTCAATTGATGATATCCCAAATGAGGATCAATCATGGAATAGTATTTATCTATTTGAATTTGATCCAAAAACCATCAATATGGGAATTCAGATAATTATTCTTAAGTTTTATATTCTTTATATCTCAATAATGAATTCATAGGCTCATTGTTCCAAAAATATTTTTATAAAAAAGAATATGTGTATCCCAAGGTGTCACAATTGTTCATATGAATCCCAAGTTACAGTCTTCCTATATATTTATCATAAATTCCTGTTAAAAATTTAGACCATTATATTGGGAGTCAATGAAATTGTTGTAGCACTAAGGATTATTTTTATTGAGGACTCAACATAACATTTCGGAGGAATAATAATAAAATACTCATCAAATACATAAAACAATTGATGAAAAATTTTCAAATCAGCAATTTATATCTTTTCTCAATCCATTTGAGACAAAAACCTCTTTGTAATTGGAATTTAAACTCATACAATGGATGTAATCTACATCGTAAGTTCATACTAATCATCACATTGATAAATGACCATAAGATCATTTGTTATATCAAAAGTGACATATAATACTTAATAATAGATGTGGGATTTATGAATATAAATCCAATACTTTTAAAAGATGAAATTAAATGAAACCAGTGGAATATTTATAGGATTTTTGGGATCTAAATTCACAATAATATCAATTGGAGATAAATCATACACTGAATATGTGCTCATCATATCATTTGGATATTTAATACAAATTACGATAAGTAATCAGTTGGGTGGAATCATGATACCTATAAAAATTCATTAGATTTGACATAATGGGTTGATGTAGTGTCAAACATGACATTATCAGTTCTAGAGTGGCTGGTATGTGTACCTTTTATACCTAATTGTCGCACCCCTCATTATAAATAGTGATATAATTATATTTCTACTTGTCTTTATGCCTAATATTTTTCTAAACATGATTATCATAATTAACCCTTTGTTATTGGATCTGGTTATCATAATGCCCATTCTTCTTACTCGTGATGAATTAGAGTCATGTTTTTGAATTTTTTATTTATCAATCTCTATATTCTCCATTAGGTATCTTCATCCCATAAATTTGGAAATTAATTACCCAATGAAAATTCCTTCATGAAATAAATATTTCCCATTCCCATTTAGAAAATTTTCACCATGCTTTTTCTGACACAATGAGAATAAAATAAATTGAATCTTATTTTATCCATGGTTTTTAGATTTCCCTTTAAGCTACATTATCCTCTTATTTTCCAACACTGAGATTGATATATACCTCCACCCTCCATTTACATAATTATAACACATCAAAATATCTATTCAAATATATTGATGTTTCCTATGGATAAAATCCATTAGTTAATTGGTTTTAATCCACTGATGAATCGATCAACATAGCTTTAGGGATTGATGATAATACCATAAGTTTACCTCACATGTATTGTAAATTAATCCATATATTTAACAAATATTTCATTATCTTTTATATTTTTCTTAATTAACTCCTCTACATTTTTATGTAGAATACAAGTTATTTACTTAATGAAAAATAAATTCATGAAATCATATAAATCAATTAACTCAGATTTACTATATTTAATTATATTAATAGTAAAATTCCAACATAGATATACTTAACCTTCTTAATAGTAAATATACAAATTGAGTTTTTCATGTTACAAATAGTAGTTAATGGAAAATATATTTTCATTCATACCAATCAATTTTTTACGAAAATTAGGATCAATGGTTCCACTAACAGAAGGTCTTGGTTACCTCATGATGTACACAATAGAATGTTTCTCCAAAATATTTTAATTTATATGTCCAAAATTATTCAACGCTTATGAAATTTATGTGATGCTAAGAAAAATATTTTTCAACATATATCCCTTAATAATTATATTATCTGAAGGAAACCCATTACATTTCCCATTGCACTTTTTATTAACAGGGTTCCATATACTTCCACTAATTGACTAAAAATAAAAAATAGTTTTTTAACAAACATTAATTATATTAAGGAACCACATAATTGTGAAAATAACTTATAAGAAGTTAAAATCATGAATCCTTATTATTTAATATATAAAACCTTAAGATTATATTATTTAATTCAAATTCATATTATATATAAATCAATAATGATGGTTTGTAAAGTGTTTGTGACTTTAGAATGTGTATCCCTCAAGAGTGTCACAGAAGGTGTGTAGTAAGCCTCGTTGTCCTAAATAATTTCCCAATCAATTCATGATTTGTATAGGGTTTTGGGGTTGTTACCCCATGTTAAATCTATTCCATAACCACTTCCACTTGTTATGTCTGGACATGGATGTAATTTCATGGAAACCACTCACTTTATCCTTTACTAAATTTCATGGTGTATTCTTATAATTCGATTCATCATTATATTTAAACATAGACATTTCCTTAGGATATCACTATGTATTACTCATATTAGATTCAAAAGGATAACTAAACCTATCATCTGATACATACTATAGAGATACCGGTTAATCATACATAGATATTACATAAATTTTTATAAAATTCATTTCGTTACACAAAAACATGTTTGAGGATACAAATATTTTAGATCCATTAGAAACATCATACTATAATATTTAATCCATAAGTGAGATAAATCATTTCCAAATATATAATTCACAACATGCAACCTTGTTACAAAAATCCTACATAACAAATATCTTTATATCCTTGTGAGTAGAGACCTAATATAGGTTGAGATTATATTATTAGTATGAGTAAACAATAGAGACACAAAATCAAAACATGAACATATGGTTATGATATCATTTTAATTACATTTTAAAAAAAATTAATATCAAGGATCTTAATCTTGAGTTAGAGAACATTTATTGGAAATTAATAATACATGAGTCATATAAGAATCACATAACCTGAGACCTGAGAGAATAATAATGGAATAATATAGGAAATTTTTAGAATAAACATAATCATAAAAATAATATCTATATTATTCAAGGTTCTCATAGAATAAAATTATAATGGAAGATGTCATTAACTGAACCATTTAACCCCTTGTTCCAGCCTTGTCTTATTGAACATTGTTCACTCCCCATACCATCCTTTTCGTACTAAATCAGGTTCAATCCCCCTTAAATCACTGTATTACTAAACTAGGATCACTCAACATTTTATGTTGTTCTATATCATGGAATATAAATACTTAACCACATAATTAGATAGTTATATTGGTCTACTCATCACATAATGAAAACCATATTTATCTGTGCCACAATATCAATAATATTAGTCACATAATATCCCAAGAAATAAATTCGGTATCACAAAGAGTCCACTATATCCTAACCTGTGGACGTGATATAATATTCATAATCATTTAATGATAAAATATCATATGAAATTAGTGGGTTTAATATCCATTTCTAGATAGTGTAACATGTAGAATAGAAACATTATTCATTAACATCGTGTCATTAAAAAAATAACCATTCAATGAAATAACAATAATTGTATCCTTGGATAATATCTCATGAAATACATTGGTAACACCAATGTATTTCATCATATAAGGAAAATAACCATGAAATAAAAATTAATGAATTACTTGAGTAAATAAACTTTTCATAAATTATAAATGATTTTAAAAAAATTAAAACATATAGAAAATCATATTCATATAAAAAACATGAAAACTAATAAATGAATATTTAAGGATAATTTAATATTATCTATAAAAACTAAAACATTTATTTTAAAATATTGTTAAAAACATGTAATGGGATCATGTAATCCTCATGAAATCATGATAGTCGTAAATACTATTCTTGTATTGCATGTTAAAAAACATGTTCATTTCAAATATACAATAAATGCCAAATAAAAATGTTTTAGAATGTCAAATGAATATTCTATTCAAAAAATTTCTTATATAAAGATATAAATGGGAAAAATATATAATTTAAAAATCAATGTATTAATTTAAAAAGTATTAAAACATTTTTTTAAACGATATTTTGAAAGAAAACAATGTTCCAATCAAAGGGATAAATAAATTTATATTTTTTTCAAAACATATTCCAAATTTATTTAAGTTCCAATTAAAATATACTGGTAATTTTACATCAATATATATTGCACAAATAGGGGATAAGAAAAATCACGAGAATTCATGGGAGTTAGATCATGATATTTATTCAATTTAGACTTAATCATAAATAATCATGATAAATTATGAGATTGTAACATAAAATATTTACCACATAGGTAACATTGAACTATAATAACCATAAAGAGTTATCATAACATGAAACAAAAAATATTTTCAGGATGAATAAATGAATGATATTACATACCAAATTGGATTAATATGCACCTCTTGACTGATTATAAGTGCCTAATATGATGTACATTTTAAAGAATGAAACTTGAGAGAGAAATCCATTAACCAAACTCCTAAATTCCATCGTACTCATTAAAAAAATATTATAATAAAAATATTATTATATATATATATAATCCAAATTAATAAATATCATTACCTATATGTTTTTCCTATGACCATTTACTAACCTTTTATTGACAATTCTATTTTAATGAAATGTTTTAAGTGATGACCTATTGGTTTTTTGGATATGTTTTGGCTTGTTATATAATTGGAAGTCTTATATTGATGATGATTATATCGTATATACAGTTACATTAATTGATATAAATATAATTTATATTCAGTTTACATTTATTTATTGTAATCCATAATATTTAAAGACAAGAAAACAAAATGCATCATTCATTGAGATGGTATGGTGTATGTACACATGAACATTGTTTAAATATTTTTATCGGATTGAATGAAGTATGTTATATTGTATATATTCAGTATATATTAATTTTTATGACATATATATCACATGTTTCTACTAAAACCAACATTCAAATGTTCATTGAAAAGGTTTAATGAATCACATCGCTTCACGAGGCAATATTCAACCATACACATGATTTCCATTATTATATTTACGCAAAGAAAAAATATGAATATATGTGTTATATAATAAATAAAAAATAATAAAAAATATAATATAATATATTTCACATATTAAAAAAAATATCGTTATGTCCTTATTCAATAAGAGGAAGTGGAGAAATGAATGAAATCGGTTCACGAGGCGATTTGTTTCCAAACAAACAATTGATGATTCAATAACCCATTTAATGGAAGAGAAAAATGATATTAAAAGATAATTTAAAAAAAAGAGTTTTTCATAGATGGATAAAACTATGGTCTTCAAATAATCATTTTATATAAATAATTAAATGTGGTGGAGGAATAAATAAATCAAAACCAATTTTTTTATGAATGTTACCTATTATCCATATATCATTCATATGATTCCACTAAAAGCCTTCCTCTGTTATATTTTTTTGATTATATAGATTCCAAAATGAGATGAGTGAATTTATGAAGTTATTTGGTTGGTATTTTCTAAAAAATAGGTTTTATTATGTGAATAATATTGGATTAGGGGTAGCATTTTATATGTTTTGTTTATTAGACACTTGTTATTTTTGAAAATAATTGAGTGGTGACATAGTTTTTATATGTCACAAGGGTCTAAAATGGACCACTCTAAAACATTGGAGTTGTAAAGGTCCAAATATTTATATAAAAAAAATTATAAATTTTTTTAGGTTATTTTGTAATTATATTTTTTTGACCCCAGGTAAACTAATTTCCACCGTAACAATGTTAATTAATTTTGACAGCTTTCGCTACTCATTTTAACTCTAATTACCTATATATAGAATCCAAAATCATATTATTTATTTTATTTTATTTTTAATATTACCTGGAATAAAGTCACAAAGGACCAAATCTTTCTGAAATTTCAGAGAACCAGATTACAGACATGAAACTCATAATTTAATAGAAAGTGAAAACAAGGACAAAAATAAGTAGAATATAAATATCCTTGAAACATATTCAAAGTATTCCACATCATATATTGGGGAGATAAAAAATAATTGTGAACTGATATGTTTAATTAGTGTATGTTTTGTAGAATCAACAATTAATCCATCAATATATATATATATGAAGATATAAATAACTGAACCAACATGATATTTATTCGATAATAGTATAATAAATTTCTTCAATATATAATTTAAAATAAAAAATCATGTATAACAATAATATAAACTGAATCCTCAATTTTGATTGTTCAAAATTATTGGAACCCACAGTTCCTAGGTATATTGTACACTTACTATAAAGACCTTTGAAAAGATGGTTTATCATATTGGGTCTAATCCCATCATATTTAGTCAAATAATTCAACTAATTATACTACCAATTAATTAATGGTCTTATATAATATAATTCCCAACCAAATAAAAACAAGGTTAAAGCTTTCTTTATATAAAAAATAATTAATTATAAGGAATACATTGAAACAAAGAGTTCTCATACAACATTAAAATGATTCAATACCAGGAATAAAATAGAATTTAAGATATGATATATCTAAGGGTTGTATACATACACCACAAAAAATAAAAAATTGTTGGACATCAATTATATCTCACAAAAATAAAAGTGAGACCATAATTCATAAACCCGCATTTCTTTTTTAGTTATATGTGATTGGTACACATCTATTAAAGATTGAAGATATTTATTAACCTATAAATTATAATTTTTAGTATTTATAATATCTTATATGATATTATTATTTTATTTTATCACCCTTTTGTTAATAATCATTCATTATTTTCACAATATCGGGTGTCAATTGCCTAGTATTTCATGTACGTTTGGAATTGTTATATGTTGTTACTATTAAATATATCTTTATTTTTATCATAATAAGAATGTTATATATTAGTAAAATATAATATATATTAATTATATATATATTTATAATTACTAACTTAATTTGGATATAGGAAAACGAAATGAAATCATTATGGAGACGGTATGTTGTACGTACACATGAATGCTATATTCAATTCGTTTCAATATTAAATGAATGAAATGTATATTATATATATGTATATTATAATTAAACAATCATATTTAGAAAATACATTTATAAATTTATTCTAAAACTATCCCTAATACATTCCACATACAATTTGATGGAATCACATCATTTTGAGGTGGTAGTAGTCCCTAATTCCACAAATGATGATATCATATTTACGTAAAATGGAAAGAAAAAATGAATGTGTTATGTTAAAACGTCATACTGATTAATACAACATAAATAATATATATAATATAAAAATAGATTTTACATAATAAAAACAAACCATAAGAGGTGGTAAAGGAAGAAACTAACCACATTATTTCAGGAGGCGGTAGTTCATTGTAATCAAACAGTATGTTTGTTACCCATTTCATGGAAGTGTGTGTAGTTTTATGTGGAAAACATAATATAAAAACATATAAAAAATATTAGGGAAATTTTTTTATTTTATATTAATTTAATTATAATAAATTATTGGGTTTAGAAACATATAAAACACAATTTTACATTGAATAATTATACCACTTTTTCATGTAACTCTTTTTAATTTTTACCAAAATACATCCTCAGATTGCTTTTGAGAAAAACATATTATTATTGTATGATGGGTCAAAAATTGTGTTTTTATTATAGTAAATTTTGGATGAGATAGAAGGCTCAATGATCAGTCAAGAAGTGAGGAGGGATGTTCCCTTTTATAATTTAATTACAGACAACATTTAAAAAATCACATATTATTAAATTAATTTTAATTAATTTTCATTTATAAATTTTAATTAAGTGAGGTATATATAATCTAATATGATAATGGGTCTATATACTCTAAAAAAATATTTTTTTACTTGTTTATGTTAAATTATTACCCATAATATTTGGATTTAACCCTTAGTTAAACATGTAATTTCATACCATGAAAAGTTTTCTTTTTACTAATTTGGAATTAAAATAGATATAATAAGATAAAAAATGAACCATAAATAAGTATTTAATAGAATTTTTAAAATTACAAAAATATATTTTTCTAATATTTATATTTTTATGATTATATTTGATTCACTAAAATATTATTTACTTTAAAATATCATTAATGTAAATTGTGACATAATTAATTTATTGGATTTTTAAAAAATATCAACACAAAAGATAAAAAATGAAACCAAACCTTCAATAAAACAATAATATATCTAAGTAATTTTTAAAATTTTTCGATTAAATTATTTTTATAACAATATAATTTTATTAATATTTTTAACAACATTTATTTCATATTTTTATTAATTACACAATTATTGCGTCAATATTATGAAAGAAAATAATATAATTATTTCACGCTTAAAATTTATAAAGCAGTTACCATGATGTTGAAAATAATTTTATATTTCAAATTAATATTTATATTATAATGGATCCACCATAAAACCCCATTTTAATAATATTTAACTTCATAAAAACAAAATTCTGACAAAATAGACATTTATTTGAATAAAATTCTACAAATATAATAAAATAAAAAATGTCTCAACAACCTCACAAAATCCTAAAAAGTATGTTCTTTTTGTATAGTAAATCATCAAATGAATTTAAGAAATTTGTTAGGGTAATTTTATATTATTATTTTTACCAATAATTATCATATTTACTCTTAACTATTGTAATAAAAATAAGCTACTTTATTTTTCATGTTTTTTCAAAAAATGTAAACACAATAAGTAATAAATATGTACCAAATAATTGAAAATATAGAATATATTTTTCAAAATTAATAACAGAAAATGTGAAATAATACATTTAATATTAATCTTGTAGACAGGTCATGAAATTAGGATTTTATAATGAAAATGTTCAAAAGAAAAAAATATTTTCATATCCTTATTCAATGTGTCATATATTCCAATGAACTAAAATCAATTAAATTATATGAAATTTATATAATTAATCTTTTAAACCATTCAGAAAAATAAACTAACAATATAAATTGATTATATAAAAAATTTGTTTTCAATTAAAATACAATATTTTATAACTATTCATCAAAAAATGAAAACTATCCAAAATATACTAAAAATAAAATCAATTTATGTTTTAAAATTTCAATTTACTAAAATATAATTATTTTATCGAATAAAATATTTAAATTTATAAAAAAGTTAATTTTCCATAGTTTCACCATTTAAAGGTGGTAAATTTACATTAGAAAAATTTGTGTTATTATTGAAGAAAATTTGATGGTTTTTATCATTCTCCTATAAAATAAATTCGATTAATGTATAACTATTTATATATATATATATATAATATTTCAGTAAAATAAATTTATTTATTTTATTAAAATAAAATTCAGTTAGAGAATAAAAAATATTATTAAAAATTCATTTTCTTAATATATGTTGGGTTTCTATATTCATTTTTCATTAATTTGTAACCAAAAAATTATAATATATATTTTTATATGTTACATTATCCTATTCCTAAATAAAATTTAACAGCTATTATATATATATAACATTAAATAATAATAGTATAGAAATATATTGTTGTTATGTAAAATTCATTCTTGTTTGTAATTAAAGTTATAAAATAATGTCATTGTTTTGTTCCAAAAAATCTAACTCATTTTTGAATACCAATATATATATATATAAATGATTAAAATTATTTAAAAGAGTAAATATATTATAATATCGTAAGATTTTATATTCCATTAAAATATTGGTGTATTGTGTTATACATGATATCAAATATAATTTTTGAATTTATGAATTTCTATTTCATTACATTGTCCACGCCTTAAATAAATTGCATCATCGTAATTTAATCATGATCTCAGTAATTAAGGGACAGGTATTTTGAAACAATATTTTTGAAAATAAAACATAGTTAATAGGGTTAACAACCAATGTTCTTAATATTAGTGAAAAGGAAATGTGATGTTTACCAACAAAAATAAGATTTCAATTAAAATAATTTTCGTTTAAACAATGAAATGCATAAAAAATTAAACAACAACATTTTTATGGGGAATTATAAAGAACAAGTTCAACTATATTTTGATGATAAAAATTTCAGAAATATGAGTAATGACGGTGTTCATTTATATCATAAAAAATTAAGATTGTAGGTGAACATTTTTTATTCAATACTCGCTTCCTAGAGTTGATAAATTTTCAAAATCTATATGATTATAAGTCAATATACGTTTCTATAAATATAACATTTTCATTTTATTTACCCATCATATCATTCTACATCATCTCTTAATATATTATGTGTCATATAGTGCAGTAATTTATTATAATTTAAAACCCTATCTAATGATCAATATAGACCATTTCATAAATGGTTATACCTTACGACCCTTCAGAATAATTCCCAAGGGAGTTAGTAGTGACCAATTTAATATTTCAATATGAATCATATCTGTTTAAAAAATCATTACATAATCATTAGAAAAATATTAAATATTCTATTGGCATAAACCAAGTGTTTTTCAATAATATTAACTTCCTACAGAATCACTTTTCTGGGCACCATTCAATATAAAATCTAAAATAATTATTTAAACAATATTTCAATACAATGATTATATATTATATAAATCATATGATGATAACATCAAAAATAAAATGATCTTACAACATAATCAATATATCCAAATATAGATGTGAATTTTTCTTTCCATTTCAGATTTGTTAAAAACATAAGCTCTACCTTGATCTCATATATTCTTCTATGTCAAATTCTTTTAATGTTAGAGTAATTAGTTTCGGTAGTGCCCCATCTCCTTGATGTTGTAAAACTAAAGGTAGTGTTTTCATTATTACAATTTCATTATTTTTCCAACTATGCATTTTTTCCACACTTATAGAAAACTCGGGATCCATTAATGAAATTACCATCATGATTCATTCCACAGTTATCCCATATTGGAAAGTCCCCATTTCACTTACTAAATGTATATATTATTTTCACTTCATTTATCTTTTTATTTTTAAAATTATTATTCTTTTTCTTACCTCTAAATTTTTAGGATTATGAGAAATCTATATCTATTTTTATGGAATATTCAAATATTTATCCATAAAAAGCGATATTAGGAGGCATTGGCGCCCTTAGAAGACGTGGATTATGTAATTTAAAGAAAATATCATTCATTCATTCTTACTTTCATATTAAATACATTGTATACATTTCTAATGTTGTATTGGTATCCTCATAATTTGAAATAGGTTGTTTATCTTTTTGATATATACCAAAAAAATTTATCTTCATCTTAGTTTGATTATAATGATGGAAAGAGTTTTCAGACAATGAGTCCTTAAAAATTCCCATTTAATGGGATTAATCTCCTCTTCATTTCTACTATTATTTATCAAAACCCAGAATTTATATGCATATCCATTAAGAAAATACTCTAAAAGTGTAATGTTATCCCTTTAACCACATACCATTTACATAACTATTATCTCTATTGAATTAATCCATTTTTCAACCACCATTGGGTAAGTAGAACCACTAAATTATGGGTTCCTTTCTCATATAGAGTGGTCCAATAAGAGATAAAATCATTGTAAAAGAGTTTTCTCCATCTCGGAAAGTAGATTTATCATTACCTGAAAAATATTTGATATTATTTCCATAATTTTCTCTATTAAAGTACCAACAATATTGGTTTCGTATATTGGAAAAGTTCTTCATTTTCCACGAGTGTTGATACCCCTTTTCATTTTAGGTTCCATTTACAAATAATGGTATGTACACGATTTTATTATAAAATATTGAAATTTAAAGAATTATAAATGTGTCATAACACATAATAAAAAATGTAAATTTTATGTGTAACTAATTTCATAATAATAAACATGTTTTAATTGGGGATATCAAAACCTTCAAATCCTTCATAATGGTTTGAAGAAAATTGATATTATCCTATTTGTATCCCCATGAGTGTCAAACCATGTGTGCCTTAAGGCCCATTATCATGTACCACGATACTCTTAAGTGATGTTTGACTCAACGTTTTGGAGTTTTTAACACTATGTAATAATGTACATGAACAATTTACAGTGGTAGTATCCTACTATAGAGGTATTTCTATCAAGTCCAACATAATATCTACTTTATGAATATTATATAATTTACACCTATAACTACCATCATTTTCAATATTAGGGTTATGTTCTATAATATATGTTTTATAAATATAGTTTCCATGTTTCTATTAAACATCATTGGATACCAACTATAACAACTCAACCCCAAAATCATTGAGATTACACATCATTTTATTACATTTTATTTTGTAAAAGGAATACAATCCAGAGGGAACATACATTTTAACAGTTTTGGAAAACAAAAATATGTACATGTACAAATATTACATTGGGAAAATTAAATAATTCATAACAAAAGAAGAATATCCGTATACATTTAACACATTAAATGAATTTATCTTCATAATATGTGGAATGGAATCATAATAAGGGTGATATAAAATGCTACATAAGTGCATATACATGATAAACAATTATGAATAAATGAGAATAAATCAATATGTAAATGTTAATAAATGAAAAAACATTCATATTAATCCATAATTTTCTAATGGAATGAATCCATAGATAATTTCAATGTAATAATCTCATAAATAATAATAATATTAACTAAATTATAAATAAATAAAATACCGATTTATTTGAAGCAATGCTTCCAATGATCATTGAACTTTTGAGTAAAGACTTTCCGTAAGATGATTTTTCCTATTTTTTAAAAACCCATTTAATTTGGCCCTCTAATTAGTCACATGACACTACAATTTCATTGATAGTATTACATTAAATGGTCCCCAATCCTTGTCATAATAGTCCAAAGGATTCTTCATATAATAAATAATGGATTGAGGAAGAATATTTTAAATCATATTTTCACACAACGCATTAAACAAATTAAATACCATGAAGAAAAATATATTAATGATATGATATATAAAAGGGGATTATATATACACCACAAATATAAAATAAGTGTAAAATAAGGGTTATATATTACAAAGATAGAATTGAGATGAGAAAATTCTTACCTGACACGGCATTTTTAGTTGTAAGTGATTTGTAATTTAATTTAACGGGTTACATCTTGTTCAAAATTTATATAAGAAACCCAATAATATTGGTTATATAATATTTTACCTTATCATATTATTTTATCTATCATTTTTTAATAATCTATCATTATTTTTACTATTTCACGTGTTAATTGCCTAGTTTTTCGAGTATATTTTGATCTAATATTGGGTTTTTCTATTACATAGATCATGATTATATCATATGAAAAATGTAAAAAATGATGTAAATATAATATATATACAATATATAAATATATATACTATTCCATAATATTTGGATATATGGAATGCAATACACTCTTCATGGAGATAGTACGATGTACGTACCCATGTACCCAACTTTCATTTCCTTTCCATATTAAAAGAATGAAATATAAATTATATAAAAGTAAAATATAATTACAGTATAATATTTCTATAATTTATGTCACATGTTTTAATTAAAACAATCCCTTATATTTTCAATGTGTAGTGTGAAAGAATAACATCTCTTAATGAAATCTGTATTTCATACATCAACAGAGGATGATATTATATTTATTAAAAATGGAAATCATAAATAAATATGTAATATAAAACTTATAGAAATATAAATCATAAATAAATATATAAATATATAAATATATATAATAATAATAATGTTTCCATTATAAGTCTCAACCTTTATATGTGGTATTGAAAAAAAATGATATTAGTATTTCTCCTCACATGAACAGTCAGTTCATTACCCATTTGATAGAAGTGTGAGAAGGTGTATGTTTAACTCATAAAATAAAAATATCTTATTACATTGATCAAACAATTTTTATTATTCAATCATAAATAATAATAAATTAATTGATATAGAATGAAATATCATATAAGTTTACATTGAATAATGTAACATCTTATTCAACTAATAATTATTCTATACCTAAACATTTCTTTTGGGTTCTTTTTGATAAAAGGGGGGATTCTATGAAAAGGGGACGGGATTGTAGAGCTTATATGGGTTATTTGTTTACATATTGTGAGGCTGAATTATGTTTGAGTAATGAGCATTGAGTTTCTTGTTTATAATTGAGGCTAGGTGAACTTTAGGAAACACTCAAAATATTTAATTAATATAAATTAATTTTAAATTATAAATGGTTTCTATTTGATTAGATTATCATATAATTTCTGAATATGTATAAATTTTATGAAACAAAAAATTTAGACAATTTTAGTTAACAATTGGGACCTTATATTTTGTCATTAACCGTAATTTATTATGAAAAATTCGCATTTTAAAATTTTAATGGTTAATATATATTAGTAAGATTCAAAATGAACCGTAAATGATTCAAGGATGAAATTTTAATCTATATCCTAACTATTTGGACAATGTTTATATTTTTATTAATTTTATTTCTATTTATAAAAATATTATTTATTTTAAAATATTATTAATTATAATGTTGAAAATATTCATTTCTTGACATTATTTAAAAATATAACTACATAACATAACATTGTAGAGATGATTTTTTACATCACAAATATTCCTAAGTAATAAATATAAATCATGGAAGAAATTTATTGTTCCAAATTATATTTATTTTAATATTTTTAATATCATTTATTTAATATGATAGTTAATTAATCAATTATTTCATTATCATATAAATGAAATTAATTTAATTACTTCATCCAAAAAAATTATAAATAAATTATCATGATGAAGATAATCAACATATATTTTGTTGAATCTTTCATAGTCTAAAAAATATCGTATATTATCTTATATTAAAATTATTTAACTTATTGAATACTATGTTATGAAAAAATTCACTTTTCATTGAATAAAATAGTATAAATTGATTTAAATAAAAATATTTGCTCCAAGTGCTCAAATAATTAACCCATGGATGGTTATTTCGAAATAATAACTCTTCAAATGTAATTAAGACAGCATTTAGGGTAATGTTATAGTTTTATCTTCACCCATACTTACATGATCTACCCTTAACCATGGTAATAAAAATAATAAAAGATTGTTATTCATTTTTTGTCCAAAAATTAAATGAATCTAGTTACTAAATATAAATATTATGATCACAAGTTTTTATTCCATTTTTAGAAATTCTAAAAACTGGATGAATTTAATTTGATATTAATCTTGTGGAAGGGATGTGAAAGTGGAGCATTAATGAGAATACATTAAAAAATTGAAATGTATATATATAATTATTCAAAGTGAAATTGATTCTAGTGAACTATGTTGGAATTAATGATATAATATTTATCTAATTATAATTTTAATACAATTTAAAATATAATTTTATATTTAATGATATTTAGAAGAAAAATTTTATTTCAATTAAAAGACAATATTTTATTTCTATTTATCAAAATCAAAAACTTATCATAATAACACCAAAAAAACCCCAGTTAAATGTTATACTACTATTAAATCTATTTATTTTATTTTTATCAATAATTTATATAAATTTGTTATAATAGTGTATTTAAAATAGGTTCACCACTAATAGGCAGTAAAACGACATTTAGAAGAATATTTAGTTTTGTGCATAAAATATGGTTTATTCTTTTATTATTCATATGAAATATATTAGAGTAATGAAAAAAATTATTCAAAATTTAATATATATTATTAAATATTTTCATTCCAAACTACTAATGAATTTTAATTATTAAAATAAAACACCATTGGAGCATAAAATAGTTTTTATAAAATAAATCTTGTCATACTAAAATTGTTCATATATTAATTTATAAATAAATTTTAAACCAAAAAATAATTAATTAAATTAAAAATTTAAATGTAATGGTTATATTTAAGTATTATTTTAAATATACATATTATAATAATATATTATTGTTCAGTAAAACTCTATCTTGTTGGTAATGCAAGCTATCAATAAAAGTCATTGTAGCGGGTGACTCAAGATAAACCAGTATCATTAGCATTGAATCATATATTATAGATTAAATTTATTTAACACAATAAATATATAGTAATGTATTAGGATATTATATTCTTTTACATTCTTGGTGTTGTGTGTTATACATACAATCAAATATAATGTTTTGATTTTAGAAATGTCATGCTGTTATATTGTAAAAAAATTAAGTTGAGCTTATTTGATAATATAAATCATTATGACTCTAAAAAATTAATCCATTTCTAAAAATTCAATTCATAGAAGTGTAAAATAACAAATTAATATGTATCTGACATCCACGATGAGATAAGAGTTTATTAAACTGAAAATGATAAAAAAATTAATATTCTTTATACAAAATTTCGATGGTAAAATAATTGAAATTACCTAAATTTTAATAATAGATTCATATATTAACAAATTATATTTTATAAAAAATTGAATATAATGAAATTTATAATTAAATTAGGTAAAAACATAGTTTTCATTTAAAATATAGAATTTTTACTGTTCTTCATAAAATGAGACAGTTCAAAAAAATCCTAAAAATTCAACTTTAGATAATAATGAAAATAATATATTAAAAATACTTTATTATTTAAATTTAATATTAATAAATTGTTAAATATTAATAATAATATTTTTTTAAAAAAATCAATTTTTTAGAAAATGGAATTTTTGAAACATATGTCAACTTTATTTAAAGTTTAGTATTTATTATAAATAAGTTTTATTTTTATTAAAAAATTATATTATATTATATATATATATTAATTACTATTCATATCACTATTTTTAACGGCTAGGTTATATCTATAATTTATAGATAATATTAATAATATATAGTGCTTTTGTAAAAACTATGTATCGTGTGTAAAAAAAACATACGCAGTGTTGTGTATTATGTAATATTAACATTGTCTTCAGTGTATCACACCTTTGGATTGGTGTTTCATAAAGATCAATCTATTAAATAAATTTAATTAATTTTGGAAAAAATAAATCATAATAACATGTGGTGTTATAATATAAAACACAAACCTTTCATCATTAGGTGATCTCTAACAGGAAACCAAATCATCCCTATCAATGAAGAATGTTCTAGGATGAGGTGGTATCTGACCATCAAATTTACCACCATCTAAGATTATGGATAAATCAATATAAATTAAATATATTGTGTATTAGTAATCTTATCCAACTCATTTTGGTTTATTATAAATATTTCATAAAAAATATAGATATCAAACAATATCCAAAAAATTGGTTGACATCAACTAAAAAAAAATCATGACACCACATTTACACAACATGAAATGTTTCATTAGGGTTTCCAACCCTAAATAAATCACAATGCACTCTACCACCACACATGTCCATAGAAATTTTATTTCAAATATTGGTTTTTAATTAGAAAAATTATGTATTTCCCCTAACTACCATCTAATAATTTATTTCATTTCACAATGGTAGAAGCCATTAAATTTTCATTCAGTTCATATTTTCATTAATGCTCATTAATTTTGACATACTCTTATATTTAATTCCACCATTTGTTTATTCATTTCTCTACCCTTGTCATTTTTTTATATAAGTTGGTGACTCGGTCAAAGAATGAGACACAATTTATTGTAATAAATAATAGATAACTACATGAGTCTGAAATAAGGTATTTAATTACAATATTTATCATATAGAGGGATAATATCAACCGGAAATTCACCCTTCCTTATTATGCCCCAGTCGATTCCCTTTTTAGGAAGACTATATGCAACCATGTTAACTTCATGAATGACATGTGTGGAAATAAAGATTGTCTTTATAAGTGAATCAAGGCATTTTATGTAGTGGGTGGTCAGTGGCCATACAAGATACACCACATCCACCAAAATAGTCTGGACACTAGTGGTTGAGTCACTTTAAATCAAAATATTGTTCGATCCCTTTTTCTTGAAAAATTTTACGGCATGTATGACACCCATAATTTTAGCCTCTAGAGATGATGTAGTACCATATCTGTAAAAGAAGCATCCAATACACTGACCAAGATAGTTTCTGACGATAACACCACATCCCCCGGGTCCCAGATTGCCTTTAGAAGCACCATCCACATTCACCTTGATCTATCCTAAAAGCGGAGCTTTCCAAAACACCTCAAAAGTGCGCCTCAGCTGATTGTAGAGCACATCAATCCGTAGTCTATGAAGAATCTCAAAGTCACCAACAGTGACGTCGCAAAAAGCCATCTGGATCGATGCAGCATCCCAAATGGCAATGAGAATTCACATCTTACCTACATTGAGATTTATTGAGTAATTATTGTGAATAATTGATTTTCTATCATACCAGATCAATTGGATGAGTTCATTAAAATAATTGAGGAATATGTTATTGATTTGTTGAGAAAAATATAAATCCACAAATTTTTTTAATTGAAATCTACTAGAATCTTTGAGAATACCTATGTAGTCAAATATGTCAAAATTATAATTCCAAAGGGTAGAGGTAGTAGAAAAAGTTTTGAACAGATGGTTATTAACTTATCCATGTGGGTGAAAAAAAGCCAAAGGACTAAAGACAAACCTAAGTTGGGGATATGGTTATGGGAAGGTTTCCAAGCATGAGTAATCCTTGATGATTTAATCTAGGATTTGTCCAAATATTTCAACCAATAAAAATAAATATCATAATTTGGAAAATTGTGTTTATAGAAATAATTAGAATCAAGAAAACCATTGTGAGATGGCTCCCAAATAAGTAAATCTTCAAGATTAGTGATGGAATTGTTATCAATAACATGATTGATATTATTAGTATATTTAGAGATATGAGATTGTATAAAATATTTAATATTAGGGTTGGTTTTTTCCAGACTAGAATGAGTAGAGACCATTGAGATGAGGGGTATTCCTGAAAAATTATCTAGAAAAAAGTTTAGGAAAGAGTACATGATAACCATCCATCAATAATTACTCATATTACTAGAAAAAGGTTTCCTAATAGAGGGACATATATAGGAATACTTGTAGTTCAAATTTCCTTTCTCTAACTTCCAATGAAATATTTTTTTTAGGAAAATGATGGAGTCAATATTTATATGGATTATCCTCTAGGTGAGTCTTGCTTATTGGGAATCATTAAAGAGACATTTATTTTTTATTTCAAGACAACCTTTTTCAAGTTTTTTTCAAAAAGTATCCTAGGGGATGGATAGTAGTTTCGTTTAAAGAATGATGCATATCCCAAAAAAGTTAATGACGTAAATGATTATTTTTTTTAAATGACCACTAGGCCATTTATATATCATCAGCAAATAGACTATCTTTGAAACAAGGGTAGACTTCACCAGATAGATCTTACGTGCCATAGAAATGGACTTACTCTTACTGGAGGATATTTTCATTATGATCCGATCCACTATTTTGGAAAAGTACATGGAATTGGGCTTTCCCCAAAATATAAGTACTTCATGGTAGGTGAAAGTGAAAGATCCTTCTTTGATTCCTAGACTATTTATAATACGATTTATTCTAGATGAAGATAATTTTTTTCCAGAAAAAAAGAAAGGCTTTGTTCCATATTAAGGCTAACAATAAATATCTTCATAATGAGGGAAGGTATTTTTTATAATTTGAATATTATTTTTGTTACCATTAACTAATAAAATGATGTCATCATCATAAAAAAGATTAGTTGGAAAAGTTAAGATTCTAGTATCCTGAATGGGCTTGAGCCTGTATTGATCTACATGGTGGGTGAGAAATATACTTATATAATCCTCTACAATAGAAAAGAGAATGGAACATATGGATTCACCATGTCTGACTCCCTTTGTTCATTTAAACTATCACTTATGAAAACCATTGACAATGACCAAAATAGAAGCCGAATTTAAAAAGGAATTTATCATGTTGGCGAAAGCGTCATTAAAACCAAAAGAATAAATGACTTTAAAGATGAAACCCCAGTAAATGGAATCAAAATATTTCCTAATATCAAGATTAATGGAAATATTTCCTCCTATAACATCTTTTTTGAGGGTACGGGTAAATTCAAAGGCAGGCAGATGCAGTCTTGTATAAGACTTATCTTGATGAAACCATATTTATTCTAAGAAACAATTTTTTTTAATAGAGAAAAATGTCTATTCAAAAGAAGTTTGATAATGGTTTTGTAAATAGAATTAGAGAGAGAAATAGGTCAGCAAATATGAATTTCAGAGGTGTTGTCCACTTTTGAGATTAGAGTAATGAATTTAGAATTTATTCAATGAGGAAGATTAGCATTAGAAAAAAAATTAACTAACAATTTTGAAAACATCTGTGTGAATAATCATCCAGTATTGTTGGAAGAAACCATTGATAAAGACATTAGGTCCTGAGGCACAATCAAGGATAAGACCAAAGATAGTGTATTTGATTACATGATCAAGAGGTATTCTATGTAGATAAACATTGTCTTCCACATTTACCATAACCTTAATGAAGTCAATATGCATGTCTTTTTCAATATTTGTTCCATTGAAAATATTATCAAAGTAAGAGACCACATAATTTTTTATTCCATCCTCAAGGTCAATGAGAACATCATCAACCCTTAGAAGATAAAGGGGCCTACAAAAAAATTTAATTCATTGAAGATATTTTTAGAACATAGTATTTATATCACCATCGTAAAGCCATTTAGCTTTAAAAATTTGTTTCTGTTGGATATCCTTTAGTTTAAGGAGAGAATTTAGTTTCATGGGAGTTTTGGTTTCAATCTGGGGGTATAGAGATAAATCAGATTTAATGGAGGATATTTTATTTTTGATAAGATCATTCTCATGGTTGGATATTTCTTTGTCCATTTTTTATTTTTTTACTACACCAACATTCGAGACATAGTTTGTGGTGCTTTAGTATGGTAATAAAAGAAAAATCATAATCAAAGTGATTCATAGAATCACCACACCTTTATTATGATGTTTGAGCACTCTAGATCTGTAGACTTAGAAATGATGAATCTAAAAAGAATAATAGGATTAAACCTTTTTGAAAAAAGATTAAAATGAATGGGATGATGGTCCAATTATGTTTGGCAAGGTGATGCTTGAAATGGTGTCCAAGTGTCCATAGAAGGTATATTGGTGAAGGATCTATCTAATTTACAAGAAAATACTCTATTTTAGTGTTTTATTTACCAACT
Organism: Viscum album; assembly: GCA_963277665.1. Taxonomy (NCBI): domain Eukaryota; kingdom Viridiplantae; phylum Streptophyta; class Magnoliopsida; order Santalales; family Viscaceae; genus Viscum; species Viscum album. The sequence continues at coordinate 1,371,284,401 of OY728158.1, read as the reverse complement.
GTACTTGGCACTAGTGAGGTTAATTTCTACTAGATCACAATTTTCAATTGAAGATATAAATTCCCTAGAAAAAATGGAAGAATATGGTTGTCTAATTTTTTCACTAGGGGAATTAATATCATTAAAGTCACCAATGAAAATATAGGAATACATAATGGGGATAACTAGTCCATATAGATCATTCCAAATGGGCCTTCGTTCATGATATCTATTCTTAAAATAAATCATGGTTCAAAAAATATGTGTACCATTAAGGGAAAAATTGAAAGTGAACTTTTGTTCAGTGAATTTGAAAGCATTAACATTCTATAAGTAAGCATTATAAAAACCCCAAATTGATTCCACAATATCACCCTACCTACAAGAACATAAAAAATAATTTCCATATGTAATGAGGTTCATAAACATCAAATAAAAGTATGTTTTTCGTTCAGCAACAGCAAATATTTTATGGTGTTGAGTCAAAAGGAGTCTTTTAGGAACATTATAAGTATTAGGGTTAGAAACACCCTGATGGTTCTATAAAAATAAATAAATTAAAACTTGTTTTTGGAGGAAGAACCTCCATTTTTTATTATATATCCTCCCGAGCCCTTCTTCTTCATGAATCTAGTGAAAATTTGAGAAGGAGTCAGAGTGGATTTCGTTTCCTTATTATTTATAACAGAATAAAAGGAGTTGTAAGTAGATTTTATATTAGAAGTGGTATGAATTATTTCAATTATTTCAACATTTAGTGGGGGGGAGGGAGATGTCCCTTAAATTTATTGCAGGGTTAACCTTGTGAGAGATAGTGGACATAACAAGATCTGAGCGGTTCAGAATAGTTGCAGAGCATATAACCGATTGAGCCTACACATCCACTTTCAGTATTTTCTCTTTGATTGAGTCCAAGAAATATTGAGGGATAATACTCGAGTTTTCAATAGATAAGGGAAAACTATAAGAGTCATCAATGGGTTTCCCGTTATCAGCTCCATGAGATGAGATCTTCATGGGCTCTTTTCATGTGGCTTTATATTTTCAGAAGATAGACCAGTACTCATTAGTGATAAATGAGCAAAAAATAACTATAAAACAGCTCTCAGTAGCGGGTAAATCATATTTAATTTCTTCAAGGAGGTCATGTTTCTTTCAAATGTGAGAAAATTTTCTATTTTCCAAATCTTTGCTGCTAATAGTCTCACTGGAATTCACAAGTCTAGCTAGAATACTGAGAACTGATGAAATAAAAGTACACATGTTTGTGTTAAGAAGCTTATATGACCCTTCAAAGCAAGGAGGAATGAAATTTTTTATTTTTGTTCCCTAAATATTCTTCCTGTGTGTGTTTACAAGACCTACACAATTAGGTCTAGTTATAGTGGGAATTAAATTATCAAATCATTCGCTAGCCAATATATCAGGGGTATGATCACAAGATATTACGTAGGGAGAATGCATCCAGTAGGATTAAGTTCGATTTCAACAGGTATGTGGTTTACTTTAGTGGTGTACCAGGGTGATCTTGAGGTTTCTCACTTTTCCTAAAAAGTGTTTGGATAATAAAAAAAGTTAACTTTCAGTCAGTCATTCCAATCCATCTCACTATAACAACCAAAAATCATAATAAAAACACACCATCCCACATCACAACCCATACCAACCGTCTTTTTGTATGTATCACAACACATTCCATAAAACTTTATGTACCACCATCACCCTAAAATCCCTCACATGGTTCTAAGACATAACCTATAAAATAAAACTAGAATTTTAACACATTAAAAAAATCCCAACTTCTACAATTTACCAAAAATATAGATACAAATATTTTTATTGCATTACATTATTATTTTTCATTGGTACTCTCAACAAAATTTATGATTTTCATGAAAAAAATCAGCATCCATGTATAAGTTGAAATCATTGATTTTAGGGTGAAATTAGGCAATACACATAATATGTTTTACAACTATGATTTTCAGAAATGTAAAATATGGTATATACTTCCATTAGAAATAATATGAAAATAAGAAAACACATATAATTTCTCCCGATTTACATTCAATTATAATTAACTATAGCTAAATATTTTATTTAGAGGACCTATTTGATCCATAAAATCAAAAAAAATAATGAAATTAACATTCATTCTCATAAATAGGTAGAAAATGATGATCATTTACTTCAATGGTGCATTCTGAATTTATACACACACTAAGGGAAAGAAGAAATTACTAGAACATAATTATAAGAAAAATATCTTATTTACCTGAATCACCCTAAGGGATCATCAAAATTAATACATAAATTCCCCCCTAATTAAAAAAATCACCATAATGAATATCCCAGAGTGGAATAAGATAAATTAAGTGAATATGGGTATAAAACCACAATGGATTTACAAAAATAAAAGCCCAAGAATCCACAAAAATGATTGTTAATGTATGATTAATTTTATTCCCAAACATTATTAGGGTTATCCTATATATATAATGGAATGTAGGAAAATATTTTATGTCTAAAATTTTGATAATGTATTCATCTAGACTAATTCAAAAAATGATACACTAAATAATTACATTAATTTTCATGATGCACACATATTTAGGATACAATCATAGTTCATAAAGTGAATTCTACCAACCCCTGTCCCCAATTTTATCCATGGAATTTCATGGCACCTATGCCTCAAATTTATTCATGCTCTGAACAATTATCATCCAACCTGAATTAGTCAAGAAAAATAATCCTTTTATAACATCATCACTATAATTAATAAACATTAATATATGAAAAACCATTCACATAATGAGAACAACTCACACCATGAAAACCCATATATAGTTTACTTACATTTTGCAATGACAATGAACCATCATAGAGCATCCATTAAACACCTTTATATACCTAACTATCAAGTTAAAATGATGAAAAGTAATGAAACATTACTTTATAGACCTCAACAAATGATTCATTTCCACATTAATCAAAACCAAACTTAAAATGTAATGGGTAGTGTCCAAAAAAACCAATGTAATACATCATATATATATTTTAGTACATCCTAATCAACTGAACCATCTCACACTAGCCAAAGATAAACTATCTTACAAAAAAAAATTCTACACCATTTAAAACAATACATATAGAAATAAAAAATAACCACAATAATCATACCACACAACCTTATGAAGACAAATCTAGGAAAACTACCCTCTGTATCAATATATAGTCATCTAGATGTGGAACTAAGTCACCTATTTTTTTTAATGATTTTAAAGAGTATAAAATTTAATCATAGGGAAGTTTTTTCAACCATCTATATATGAGTGATTCTATAACACAAGCCATCAAAAAAGGACAAAGAATATTTCATATATATGAATGGTTCTAGAATCATATCATCAATCAAAAACAAAATAAGTATCACTAAAAAGGATGGGTTATGGGAATGAATTTGTGTATCATGCTACCATATACTATCTTTTGAGATAAAATCCCTCCTCAAAACAGTGACTAAGGGGATGTCTCATCCACTCAACACTTTATCTCAATAATCTGGAATCTATACCAGTCTCTCCATTAACAACACATCATCTATGATTTCTATATACCCTTAGTAAATTTTGTGAGAGTTATCATTAATTAACTTATAATGATATGAAACATACAATATTTTATGGATACTCTCTATCCATGGTGTAAGTGATAAATAATTCAACACATCACCAACAGACACCAACGGCTAAAAATTTGTAACCTAATTGGGAGAAAGAAATATTCACTACCAATCCTTTACTACATTTGATGACAGGAAAACCTCAAGACCATATGAATTGTAATATATTCTGTGGGGGAATAAACCTATAATGAAGATATGCCTTATCAGAATCCAATACCACCATTATCCACTCGCACACCAGTTGTTAAAACATGGATAATATATTCACTACATCAAGACCAAGATTATTGAAATCCCAAATTATTCCCATCATAATGGTGAATATACATTATATTCTATGTAATTACTCAAACATAGAAATTAAATTTGGGTAATTTTTTAATATTATTGTAGGAAAATTCAACCATAGTGATGTTCATTTCACATGATCAAATAAAATATATGAAGAAAACTCATAACATAACCTATATTATTTGGATGATCATCCCATATTCCAATCTATATGATGATAAAAACAATTCTATACTGAAACTAACATCCAAATACATGTGTAAAACATATCTAATTATGTATTTCAAATTAAGGTTCATGATTAAAGATGTTCTACCTTAGTACCATTTGATTCCAAAATACATCAATAAAAAACTAACATTCTATGATGTTCCTGAAAGTCAATTCATTGATAACCTGGAAATGAGAAAAAGTCAATTTTTTCTCCATAATAATCTAAGATTAATTTCATAAACCATGATCTTATGGTTACCTGGTGATGAAATCGATCAAAACATCCTCTAAATTCCATTCAATTAAATCCTTGGGTGGTAAAACCCTCTACTAAAATTATGCTTATCCTTTGCATATTATCATAACAAACATAGTTTCAAAAACTCTTCCACTATCTACATTATTCCATGTCCAATATGACCTCAAATCACCACTATCTCTTATTATCCCCACTCATACTCTTCCACCTAATGAGTGATGGATGATTCCAGTGTCATCTGACAATAAAAATCCTTTCCATTGACATCCACTTTATTTGGATGCATTGTAATAAGCTTCTATATCCATTTATAATCATGTTCACACTCTGAAACCCCGCCTCACTAGGATGTCCCACTCAAAACCTCAAAAAAATACCCATAGTTTATTTTTTTAATATATATAAATACCATAATAATTATAAAACTACATTTTAACATCCGGACATGAGTGTTGCACACATGTTCCCTGAGCCGGTCTGTCACATACCCTTTTGCACGCATCCTCACATCATATAGAATTCTGACTAGAAGCAATGTTATAATATAAAACATGGGTAGAATATACCCTGTTTATTATAATATTAATTTAGTGGAAGAATTAAATCAATAAATACATAATAATAATAAACAATCAAAAAATACCAAGATCACATGATGACAAAACATTAATCCAATATTCAATTCAAAATAAGGGATATGTGCATCCAAATACATGATATGTTTCAATATTGAATACCCATAATATATAAAGACACAAAAAACTCTAATGTGGGTACCAAATCATGTTTGGTTCCCTATTCTTTGATCCATTGCAACTCATAAATATAACATAGGTCTCATTACCTTTTCCTGTTTAGCAAACATGAATTCAATCTAGGTATTGATCATGCAGTCCTAATTGGCTGTGAGTACAACATAGTGAGAAATGACTAACATAATCTAAATAAATATTTTTCCAATAACACTTTATTCATTAGTATAAATAATAAACTAAAATGGATAATGTAAACAATTATCACATTTCAGTATTCCTTTATTAATAATTTAAACTAGTGGGTTTCTAATGATACCTGAACAGTTAGCACATGCTCTGTCCCATGAACGATGATGAACAATCCACAATAGATATCACATAAAAAGTACCATGGTTATCAATAAAAATTTTATTCTAATTCCTATCATGTCAAATTTGAACAATATTATAGTGATAATCTCTTTCTATAGAATGTTGTGTCTTGTACCCCATTGTAAACATGAGCCTTTGTCCCGACTACACACCACACGGACACATGGTTATTTTGTGATGTGGAACCAATCCAACAATAAATGTCAAATATTGGTATTTAGATCCCCATTCACTTTACAAACTCATTAACATATGTTGGTATTTTGAGAATCAGTATATGCCTCATACTCAACAATGCATATGTTTATTTGAATCCTCATTATATGTCCCATACTCATTTATATATATGGGTATTTGAATCCTCAGTCCCCTTCCTACACTCTTTAAGACAGGATTAAAAATTATAATAATATCACCCAAATAACAATTTCATATACATCATGTTTTTTAATCATTAACCTTCTTATCAGCATTCTTGCATAAGTGTACCGTTTCATTGTATCACAATGAATCATAACTATTTACATTAATGATAGGTAAAAATATTAATAATTAACTATTAAAAAAATAATTAACATTTATTTAGATAATTTTTTAACACATAATGGTTAATAAAATGATCTAATTATTCTCATTTTTAGTTAACTTAAAATCATATTAATTGACCAATAAAAAATCCCAATTTACAATCAATTTCATAGTCAAAACATGTCATTAATTAGTTAAAAAAAATTAATAAACCTCCTCTAAATTAATAATGAAAATTTCTATAAAAAAAATCGCCATATTCATCTCATTACATAATCACATGAAAATTCAATTAATCAGTTAAAAGATTCTGTAAATTATTTAATCAAATAATTTATAAAATTGAAAATTAAATTGTCAAACATTCCCATTGAAAATTAAAAACAAATTCATGATATTATAAATAAATAATATTGGAATTGGATTTATACCGCCTACATAATTTTTATTAAATAAATATCTATAATCTAAAACCCTCAATTAAAGTATAATTTTTAGATCAAAAATGATATAGAAGATCCTATGATTAAAACCTGCTAATAAAGAGAATTATTTTAAAAAAATTGATGAAGAAATCACTACAAAACCAATAAGAGTCACCCTAGGGCAATGTGGATTAATGTTTCATTATAAAACTGAACCAAAATGAATAGAACATCACCTTTTAAATTTTATATCTGGTAATTACACCAAAACTAATTACAATATGCATTATCTAATTATTTATAATGGTTTAGATAGAAAAATCCATCACCTCGGGTGATTTAATTCAAATTAAATATTACACGATGAGTAAATTTTCCAATGAAATATTTCTACAACAATATATTATATTCAAAGAGTTCCCACCAACTCAAAGCCTTATTAAACCTATATTAGACCCTTTGTATACCTATAACAATAGAGAAATCTAATAAATTTCATACATGATAATGGAATGATATATTACAATCCACCCATTATATAATATGTCTTCCTTGAGATATATTCCCATGTATCAATAAGATTCCCAAATGAAATTATTAGGTCATTTCACCCTATTTCTGCATCTCTCTCCAATGATTCCTCTTGAACATGTAAATTAATCAGGAATGATAAAACAATCACTATGGTCTTTCACCTCAACATGTTCTCAGTGTGATCCAACACATATATTATACTATTCTTGGAGGTTCAATTTTCCTCAATCACAACATTATACACAATGATCATAACAGAAGAGCTGGGGTGATACCGCTAATGTTGCGACACATGGAAAATAATAAGCTTAGAACTAGTCCTTTTTGAAAGATCCAATTGGTTCCCCAACATCCCAATTTTCTCCCCAACCTCAAACATTACAATTAACTCTAGCTCCAACTTTCACAATCTCGAAATCATAAGGATACCTGATCAAGGATAGACACGAAGAAACACATTAACACCTAATTAAAACTAAATGGGGAATTGATGTATATTTTAATACAACTTCTACATACATTGATCCATATCCATATACATCTAAATCAAATGAACATTTTTTTACATCTCCTACACTATACATTGTCCCATGAACTCTAACTCACATTCATTCATAATAAAATTAATGTTTTTTCTTGGCCTACCATAAAGAGCGTTATATGGGATGATCCATATAATCTCATAAAAATTTATTTTATAGGCATACTCCTAATTTTTGAGGTGATTATCCCAAGAAAAAATATTGTCTAGAACATAGACAATAAATATATCTAAAATAATCTATATAGTACACTCCATCTATCTATATTATAATGGTTGGAATTCCATACTCAACAAGACCATTGTACCAATTACCTTTAGTTGGCCCATCTAGAAGTGAGATGTAAAACATGAGTTGTAGTATAAAAAAATATACATGGTACCCTGTGTGGATAAAATATCTCTCAAACATATATATCACCCAACTAATCCATATAGTAATTATCTTGCATATCCACAAAATGTGCTACATTTTTTAAATGGGTCACAATCCCCCCAAATAGTTTCTTTATTATGAGGTAATTCTTAAGATAGCCACCATATTATCCAAGGAAACATTGTCCCACTTCCATTCCATAATTTGAAACAGTGGAAGTAAACCACCAGGTCGTTAATTAATGGCCTTTAACTGTTGATAGGTGTAATGTCATGTCACAAACGTAGATATATAATTTATTTATTCCTGACCACTAATACAACTAATATAGGCCATGGTACATTTATTTTAAACTCATATAAACAACCACATTAAGGAATAATATTTTTTAATCAACTCTTCTATCATACTCTTCCTCACAACAACCCATTTTCTGACATGTATTGTCTCATCCTAATTTAAGGCCCAATACAATGGTGTCTCCAAAACTATAAGGATTTTCCACAAGGCATACAATATGGATCCTTGTACACAATTTCTGTGATTCAACAAAAAATATTAGAATCCACTGAAATAGATATAAGAGTCACCTTCTCTGAACCCTCATTAACCACAACATTATTCTATACCACTAAATTCCTTATCTTTCACTGAAAACTATAGTTAGGAACTTTCTGATTTTTTTCCTTCATAGATGATCATAAAAATTGTTTATTTTCCCGAGAATATATTATAAATCAATTTTAAATGAATACATATACTCAATTGATCTCTACTATTGGATATTCTAATCTCATTCAAAAAATATACACTTATAGACCTTTTGATAATTATATAAAATAATCATTTTTCCAATAGTTAATGCCACCAACAATTCAAAACATAATCCAATACATCCAAAATGAGGTTGTGTATTCAAAAATACTATTCATGTGGCCTCATTATTCATGACTTATATTCTATAACTCAATCTCCCTTCATCAACGATTCTCTAATACTGATCTCATAAGAATCAATAATTTTTTATACACTTCACAAAGATATATTTGGCTCCAAATTGGAATAATTTTCATGTGACTGTTCAACAACTAGAATTAATTCTAATATCCTATCAACAAATAATATCAAAATCCTTACCTATTGAGCACTAATGTGGTTCTTCAAAAATGTAAGTGTCTTGGATGAACCATTGATAAAAATAGAACTACCTAGAAAATAGTTGGCATCAAAAATACAACTACCTAATCCTTCTCTAAGAACACTAGAACACATTCATTAGTTTATCATGTCCCATGAAACATACATTGTCTATCCATAGTTGAAATGTATATATCTTGGTGTAAAGATGATGTTATCTCATTGTAAATTTGATGATTTCATGATTTTTGGAATGATTTTTATTATTCTTAGAGTATAAAAAGTTTCCATTGAAAAATTCAACCAAAATATGATCTAGGTAGGAGTAGAGAATTCTATTCTTCAAGGCCATGAAAAAAATGGTGCATTCATCCTCTTAAATGGCATCATTTTGAACCCATGTATTCCATTCCATCTTTTGACCAGTGTCCTTGGTATTACATATTGTAAAACACTCAACTAATGATACTATGATATCATGTTGAACATAGAGAAACAAAAATCTCATATCAGGTAGTGAAATAGACAATCGATACGTGGAAAAGGAAACTGATTCTTCAAATCCATTCATTTGAACTTATAGATATAAATACGAAAGCACTAGATTCCATCATACTTCTTAGAAAATAGGTTTTGAGATCCTTAAGGTGACATATATGGACAGATAAATCTGTTATCCATCAAATTTTCCAGAAGAGTCTTGAGATCATGAATCCATGTTGGTTCCATTATATATGGTAAAATAGAAACAATATCATATCCTATCATGATCACAATAGGAAATTGCAATCCTATCTCAATTGGAACCCCTCAAAAGACCTCTTGGAACACTCCTAAGAAACTATCGATTTTTAGTGGAAAGAAAAAATTCTTTATAGACCCATTATCAAGAAAAATATATTCAACTAGGACAGTGAGATCCACCTATTTTTGATGAATTGGACTTGCACAAAAATCTTTGATATCATATTCAACATGGTGAATATAATTTTTAACCTAAATATAATTAAAATTCACTCTCATGTGGTAAAAATCAATGCGATATTGGTACACCAATAATGAATCAATGCCCAAAATCATGTAAACACTTGAAATTTAAGGAATATTAAGATGCACTATAAAATGATACTCCTCAACCACAATAGAACACTAATTACATAAATAGATGCCCCCCAATTATACTCAATATGGTTTATCAATCATCTTCATCACAATCACTAACCCCCCACATTCAGTATCCAATAATTCACATGTTGTGTAGTTATATAGTAATGGGAGAAACCCATGTCAAATATGGATCGTTTATGTGTATATAATACAAGAAAAGAAAATATAATTTTAAATTCCCAATCATCTTTATCCACATGTGTAGACTGAATAAAATTATTTTTTCTGAACCCACATAGTTGTGACGTTTTATGAGTCCCAAGAACAACACCAATATTCTCATATATATGGTATTTCCAAAAATTATGACATCTAGTACCTCAACCGCCATGGATAGTAGAAACATAACTACTAGATTTATATAGGGTAGAATATCCCCTTTACACACAATGGTTATGTACATCTTCTCCATTAATTCCAATCTATCATGGGGTCCTCTATAATCATTGTGGATGTCCCAACCCACCGAATGCTCATCACTATATAATTTTTTAGTGAAAATGTCTATGATTGTGTTACATCTTACCTCCCATGTGTTAAAGAACTCTGGTAGGATACCATGTGATTAATCCCTCATCATGTCCAATCTATTTTACACTACCCTAGTGAACATTATCAATACAATTCTTCATATTGTCAGAAGATCTACCTCATGATTTTCTAGCCAAAAACCATCAATCTTCAACTAGAATCCTCCATTAGGTTCCCTTGAGATATTTGAGCTTCATCCACATCCTTTTAAATCTTGTTTAACCAAATGATGTTAACCTGGGAAATAATATCACATATATCTCTATCCTATTAACTAGTTTCCATAGTTGTTTCAACCTCTTCATGTACTAGGAAAATGCACATTAAGTAAGTGATGATACTATAATAGTACATCACATACAAATGCCCATGGGTCAACAACATGAACTATGATACCCTGTAATTTCATAGTGTCTAAGTATAACATTTATATAGAACTTATCCAAAAAATACTCCAATAACATACCATCCTCTTGCAAATATCAAGCCAAGAAATTCCACCAGTGCATTACTAATAATCTTAATATATAAGAACATAACATTACCCTATTCCTAGTAAGATCCTATAAAGGGTAATGTGTTGTCTAGATGGACTCAATCGAGAACTCTGATCCCAAAGGTACACCTTATATTAAAGTATAAATATATTTTTAATAAAACTACCATATTAGGATGGTGAATCGATTTACTGCCCAATCTATGTCACACTGCATAAACTACATGAAGTTAACAATGATATCATGGGACTTCTTTTTATATTATTCACCTGACACTATTATTGCCTCTAGATCTACTATTGGAGGATCACATCCATTGATATCCTCATATAATCCTATCAAAAAATGTCATCATGGAGTCATATATCTACAATCCCAAACATACATCTTAATAATCATTTGAAAATATTACCATATTTAACAAGTGTTAATCACTTAAGGCCAGAATAATTCATTCACCTTTCCCGCCACATGGTTAAAACTAAGGAACTTACACTACCATTAACTATCCTACTTCAATCCCATTGTCAGAAAATTATAAAAACATTATCATCTTTTAGTTTGTAACTAGACTCCAAATTATTTACATTTTTCATTATTTTAGAAATTTTAATTCAATTTGGGGATCTATTATCCGTTAATGTACAAGTGTAATAAAAAAAATTCAATTCCAACCATTCCCATTACCTTATTTTTCTTGTGATCTTATAAATGTTTCACATCCCAATAATTCCTATGTGCTTAAAATGATTTATTTTTACTCAAATATCATGTAATACTATAAAAATATTACACTATAAAAAATATTAGAAATAATTATCACATGAAAGAACAAGTGTAACACCGAAGGTAAAATAACATCCAGTTGTAACAAAAAACATCAATATCAAAAATACCCAAATAAGTACTCAGGGATTCTCCTATGAAATGGTTAGATACTCCCATGAATATAATCATAAATACAACATGAATCTTCATAGTATCATGTCTACCTTTCCCAAACACAAATACAAATTAAATGAAAAAGAAAAATGGACACTAGAACCACTTAGTAACATCCCGACCTGAGTGGACCACACTGGTTTCCCGATCTTGTTGGTCACCTGACCTCAAGAGAACCTCCAAATATTCCAGTCCCCAACGACTAACTATGAGGTTCTAATATAATCTCGATGGTAATACACCCCCAATATCATAGAAAGACAATAACATAAATAGAATAAAAATAAATAGATAATAACAATTATCAACATGAAAATATCGAATCACATGATGGCTAAAACAAAAATACAATATAAAACTAAAAAGTATATATTTCAAGAAAAATACATGTCAAGTGTTAATATGAAAAACCATAAAAAAATAAAGACACTAAAAACTCCCATGATGGTCCCAAATAACATCTGGTACCCTTGTCCATGATTCATCACAACTCATCCATCTAACATAGGATTCATTCACTTATCTTTCCATATAAAAATGAATTATATTAAGGTATCGATCATGAAACTTGAGTATAGTGTAATTATAACTTAGTAGGTCACCCGAAATGGAGTCTAAAATAGTATATGTTAAATAATAGTGAATCAGTTTTTATAAAGAATATAGAACAATGAATAAAGTAGACATTTATCACATTTATATATTCATTAATAAAACACATAAACCCTTAGGTTCTGAAGAACATGTGAACCATAAATATATCCTTTGTTCTGTTCTAGTGTCTAAACTATCCCAATGTTATGGCACATACCACAATATCATGGTTATCATTCATCATTTCTTTTCAATTCATTTCATGGAATATTGGAAACATAGTCAAATGACATTATCTTGGCATATATCATCTTATTTAAATCCCTAGGTGTATTTAAAGCCTCATTCCATATCCCACACCACAATGTATCATGTGTATTTGGAGCCTCATTCCATGTCAATACTCAATGTCTCATTTGGGTGTTAGGAGCCTTAGCCATTATCCCACACTCATTAACAATTATGTGCATTCGGAGCCTCAATCATTGTACCACTCTCAATAATACATATGGGTATTTGGATCATCATTCCTTGTCCCACACTCATTAAAACATATGGGTATTTGGATCCTCTATCCCTTTCCCACACTCATTAACATATATAAAAAAATTATCACAATGTCAACCATTTTTTTATACAACAATGATATGAATCATTATATTTTTTATCAACATTCTAATTAAGATATACTATATCCCTTTATGAAAAAAATCATAAATCATTACATTAATCATAGTGAAAATTAAGAACAATTCATTATTAAACCAATGATCTACTATTAATTATATAATTTAAAAACCCTTCATTTTTAATTGAAACATCTCATATATCCAAAATAAAAATAATTCATAATTACATTAATTGTCCTACCAAAAAAATCCAAATATCCTATCAATTCAGCAATATCAATATTAAATTAATAATTTAACAAATCATTTTATCCACATCCACCAAATGGGAAATAAAAAATACCAAAATTTCATTCCCTAATATTCGACTCGTTTTATTTTAACATGAAAAATCCTTTAATAAATTTCATGATTCAATAAATAAATTATTAAATTATATTATTCCATTAAAGATTAAATTGTGAAATGATCCAACAGAAATTTAAAAAAATAGACATATAATTAGATGTCAAGGCTATGGGAATTTATTTTAGAAAACCTGCCTCAACATTTTGGATGAATTATTTCCTTAGCAAAACCCAAAATTATAGTAGAATAGTCTAATGAACAACCAAATAAGGGATAATTGGACCCAACCCATTTATTAAACCCAAAATTTGTGATAATATGAGATGTGAAAATAACTCATAAACCATTTAGAGTATCCTTATGGTCAAGGGAATAAAGGATTAATTAAGGAATCAATGAAAAATAAACATAAAAACAAATTTTAATATGCTTCTTATGTAATAAAAATACATAATATTAAATTTCATGTAATGTAATTCATTTAAATGGTTTACTCCAAAAACCTTGTTGCCTCAGTTCATATTATCCTGATTAAATATTAAGTGTTGTTTAATAGTTTCATGCCACATGTCAATTTTATAAATACTATTTAATCCCAAAAAATATATTTAAAGGATCTGACCACCAGGAATCATTCTTAAAAAAATATCAAACCCTTACCATCTCTATGAAAAAATGGACTACTAAAAATGGGATTACATGGAAAATGAATGATATCTTACATCCATTCATATCTATTTTAATAATGTTGAATCCTATAGAGAGATAACAAATTATAGGCCATTATTATCCAAGAAAAATAAATATCACTCAATAATGAGTCCATTCCACCATATCCTATTTGTAAAAAAATAATAACTAACTCTGTATAATGGATGGAATAGTTAAACTCATGGGTGAGTAACACCCTAGACCAATAATAGATTACCAATCTCTACAGCATCCTGATTCATCCTAAACCCATATGAGATGAATCCTTGAAAACATAAAACATTTCCAATTCTTAAGAGGACAAACATTGGGGCCTAGATTAACATCTCCTTTAAGTAACTAAGCATATATTTAAACTAATCAACAACCACAATATCAGAAGTGGGGAATAGAAAATTCTTGTTATATATTTTAATACTAATGAAACTATAAACCTCTATATGTTATTGTTTGATTCTATTAAAAAACATCATAATTCATCAATGGGTCCATATACAAAAGTTACTTGCACACCATATATCCAATGTCATGAAACATAGACATCTTGAACATTAACTTCGTTGAATTTCTATAAAGCTGGTGGTTCCCAAGAACTAGTAAGGTTTTATAAAGACAATAAATATTATCATCTTCTATGTTCATGTAATTAACATGTTGTATATTAAAATGATGAATAATTGATTCTGCACCTCTATCAATATGTTGTTCATCTTCCCAATACACCCAAATGACGGGTTTGGGCACTGAATGACCACACCATTAACTCAATGTTTCCATACATCCACCAGAAGGGAATTTTCTTGATATCCTCATCAATCAACACCATATATATATTTCCATCCTATAAATGGAACTTCAAAAAAAATCAGTCCCCATTAGTAGATAAAAAATTATAAATCCCTAAAAGATGATATAATTTCACAATATTAACCTAAGTTAGCCTATAATAGTCCAAATGTAATCTCATATTACCATCCACAATGTTGGTGAAAAATAATACTAAAACACTATAACACTCACTGATTTGCATAAAATTATTGTTTATTATATCATAATTAAATATACCTAACACACATAGCTCTATAAGAACCATTGACATAGTGAAGAAAATTATATATGAACTCCTTTGAAACTCTATTCCCAAAAGGATGTCACTTTTTATGACTGTTTTATAACCCCATCAACAAAAACATAATTTTACTCCACATAAAAACCTAGGAAAATCAGCTTCCTCACAGCTACTCCAATTATGATATATTATGATCCATATTCAATCCACTCGTCAAAAAACCACTATCAATAATATTTTCCACACATTTCCCATCCACATAAAAAATGAAACACCGCTCTTGAAAAAATGGATGACTATATCAGAATAAAAAATACATTGATTTCCACTGATAACATTACACTGATATATCTATTGAATTAAAAATACCCCACATACTAGTTATTCATCATCAATACACAACAACCCAGTATAAGTCAAAAAAGAAATCTATGCTTCTACTAGTATAGAAAATAATACAATTCCAATATATCTCTCCATATCCAGTCATAACGATGAAAAATAATGAGGGAACAACAATGTAGTGAGATACATTTAAATAAGATAGTATAGAAATTAGGGTGGATGATAAAATTATTGTGTCTTGAATAACACCGAATATTATTGTCATAAATTAAACTATGAAATCTAGTATCCTGTCAAATCGTCCTTACCTCTCTTCTAACAACCCTCATGACAATTTTTTGACCTAGCTTTCTATAAACATGGACCATCATGAGTACGAACTCAACTAATTCCTTCTTCTATAGTCTAATCAAAATCCAACTACCTAGTCCGTTGAACAAGTATTTGATGCCCCAACATCTGATAAAACCTTGGAAGAATATATATATATATATATTAAAAAATGAGATTAAACACCAATATAATATAGTGATCAATTAATTTTTAGACACTAAACCTAGAGATGAGAACATACCGAATTGATGTAATATTGAATTTAGAGGACTACAATATAATTCCCTGGCCCAATATATATAGAATTATTTGACATGATATATTAAGGATATATCCCCACCGATTGGAACACTAACGATATAGACCTCCTTAATCAATTACATAAATCCATTATCCCCACATATCCCTTCTATCAACACACCTGATGATCCCCTCTTAGAGAATGAATCAATTTTATATACTCCACTATCTTATTTTGCACTATATATGTAGGAATCATATATGAGGTGAGTATATACATGATCAATAGGTGTAATTATTTCTATAGATGTTGTTTTATATAATTCTCATCTAGAAATAAATTACGATAATAATATATTTGTTATATAAAAATGAATCCAAAAACCTAAACACATTACCTTTATATTTAAATGGATAATATTTTCAAAATCATTACTTCCTTCATCATCAATTCAAATAACAACCAATTTATGTACTTAAAAAATTAACTTCATCACATATTTATCATTTCAATCAATAGGGTACCACATATACCCATAACTCTTATCTCCTATTATCAATATAACTTCCGACGACAACCAACAACAAAACTAATCATGAATTAGACTAAAATAGATATCAACACCATCAACCAAAATTATTGTATCAATATCATTATTTCATTTGTATATATTCCTAATAATTTCTTTTGAATGGTAGACATGTCCCTTTTATGTAGTCATAATCTCCTGGCAGTTCAATCCTTTGATGATCAAATAGGTTACCCATCTAAACCTCTTTTTCTAAATAGGCCTATGGATGAAACAATAATCCATTCTTCATATAATAAGGATAAAAAATTACCCCTATTGTATTTAATACATATTACTATAATTTCCCAATATCACTAAATTCTAATATAGAAATAAAAACCATTATTCTTGTATATCACTTAGTTCTCTAACATATAAATTGGACAATCTCAAAAAAAATTATAGAATACGGGTCATTTTTCTAGTTCATGGGGTTCCCTAATACCTTGTGTCTTATAAAGAATTTATTTCCCATGTCTCATACCATGTTGAAATTCCATCAATACCCAACCAACTCTTGAAATACTAAAATTACAAAAAATACACACTCTATCATACCAGTCATAAAAAAAGGATATGTTAGCACTATGAAAAAACCCAAACAACTAACTATTCTACTTGAGGGACTTAAATAAATGATGACAGAGATTGACCCCTACTTCTGATTTCATGACTTCAGTAGGCCCTAAGTTGGAGAGTAGCACTAACTGTTCAAAAATATTACATTTGGATGTTATTATAATCAATGAAAAGTAATGATAGAGAGACAGGATAAATCATACAAAAATTAATTTCAAGACAAAATATATAAGTAACCCAAAACTATCCTATAATTCATTAATAATGTGAAAAACTAGAAATAAATTTTTGTAAATAAAATACTATAGTTAATCTTTAAAATAAGTACATAATAACTTATCCAATATTAAATCTAGTAACACCCATCATAGTCCATGAAATCATTCTCGGATCCTAAAAAACAATATATATATGTGTGTGTGTGTGTGTGTGTAGTTTGATCTTAATAGGTATACACTATTTGATCATACATATGGTTATTCAAGAACATGTGGAAGGACCATATAATTCACCATCGAATAAACAAATGAATATATATACACCAAAACAAGTCAACTAACAAATTACAACATCACCATGGATCCATCACAAGATTAATCATCTAATATATTAATCTATTTCAAAATATGATAATGAAATTTAAACACAAATATTTTTACTCATTAATTTTCCACTCTCAAAGCCCAACATCCAATATTATATGATCAAATACCTTTTATGAATATTTCATCACATATCCATCCATCTCTGATTTGGATCACGAAACATCCCTACCTATCACAATCTACCACTAGGTCTATAATCGTGTGACAAAATTTTTCAATATCCACATCATTGACTCATTGTAATGATAAATTTCATATGTATAATAGTATTGTATCATATAGATAAGAGATATCATCCTTTTTCTATCCTCTCAAAATGTGTGACCCCACCAGATATCAAATCCACAAGGTCCCAAGGGGAACTCCATCACCAAAATGTAATCTTTAGGTGATCTCTAATTCTAAAACATTTAATCACTAATAATTAATGAATATAAAATAAGATGGGATATATAGTTATACAATTCACTAGTAACCACTCTATTCATGAAAACACTCATACCCCAAAACATTTGGGTATTGATAATATTTTCTCATACTGGTGGTGTTTTTATATAAATATCATTAAAAATAATGGATTGAAATATGTTACCCAACACCCAAAAAATATGGAACCATTAAAAAAACATGAATACTCCATCACATAGAAAGTTTACCACATGGTATTTTTCATAACCTCTTCCACTACTACATGCAAAAGATCACACCCATTCAACTTACACAACCATAATTTTTCACATTCATGTGAAGGGTCCTTGATTTTCATAATTATGTGTTCCCAATTACTCCCAATTACTAATCAATTTTATTTCTCATTAACATAAACCATTTATTTATCATTCAATTAATTTATCTTGTTACAAAAAAACAATTTCATCCAATTATAAAATATAATTATATCCAATTTTTATTCATATTTTAACCCATTTCATCTCGCATTTCAACATTTCAATTCATTCCATGGATTACTAGGTAACTAATATAGCCACACTACACAATTTCTTAACCACTCCATCAAAAAATTTAAAATAATACAACATATGTAATTACATCTTGAAATAATAACAAATTATAACAATCACTTCCCATTATCCCACATCTAACACATTCAAACACGAAATGATTCATCTATAAACACATTAAACACCCAATTTAGCAGACACCATAATTTTTCAGGCTCTAAAAAACCATTTCCACACATCACACAAGGCAAAATAGTGTACATATCAATATATTTCAACATACCCTTGATTCCACTAATTACCACAAACTCTAATTCATCATGGGATTTAATTAGATATTTTCATTATTTAACTTTTTTATTCACACACAAAATGTAGATTTACATGGGAAACTAATTAGTTACCCAAATAAAAATAATTCAACATTTATTAATGTTGATATAAAACAATAAAAATTTTAATATTTTCACAATAAAAATAACCAAAAAACAAATAAGGCTCCCAATAGGTAGAATTTTATGTAATGGAAATATGAATATTTAATATCATTATGAATAATACTAAAACTAATAAACACATGACAATTAACCCCAATCACATTCTATTTCATTTAAAGTAATTTTATTATCTCCATATTATGATCCACACCATCCCCCAAATGATTTCGAAATAATGAAATCACCCAAAAATGACATAATGTGGGAGAGAAGAAATATCCACTACATCAAGGATGATTTCATAATTTCTTTGCATAATGGGGCGAATAAGTAAAAAATAGAAGGAAAAACTATGGAAAATATATTATTGACATGAATAAGGGAAAGTGATAAAAAATATTAATGGAAAAAAACACACTTCTAATAAAAAAACACCACCATACAAAACAACGAAGAGTGGAATAAGAGAAAACGAATTTAAAGGCTAGTGAACAAATTAAAAATATAAAAAATTTAAATTTCAATAGAAAATGATCAAATACAAATAAAATGGGGTAAATGATACATCCAAAATCTCATAGTGTTCTCTAAAATACCAATTGTAATGAATGATTTTCTTATATACATAAAATCTGTAGATGGGTTAACGATCAACACATTCAGGATGAATATTACCAAATTACATCAAGATTATTGATTATAATCAACTATTTAAGATGTGAAATCTATTTAGGACCTGAATTTTACAATACCAAATCCCGATGTTTATATAACAAATTTCATGTTCCATTTTTCTCAAATTCATTCATACCATCAATTCTTTTTAATGTCATGTGTTATTCAGGTATATAATTCCCTTCTAAACATCATTCAATTAAACTACATCCCATTATATGGGAATGAATATTCATTTCAAGATAATGGATTAACTCTATGATGAAGAATATAAATATGAATAATATCACTAAATTTTAATAAAACCAGCACAATCCTTCTAAAAAACCATATCACAAAAAATAGGAACTTAACATACTTAGATGGAAGAAAAAAATTACTCCTTCAATGTGGGATTGTATGGTTAATTAATTGTCTCTTAGACCATGAAGAAGAAATATAAAATATAACCTAAAATATTTTTGTTCCATTTCATTAGGGTTAATAATTATTGAATAATTGTAAAACCTATGTATCCAAAACAATAATTGTACTACTTTCTTTATACTTATGACCACATGGTGAGAACATTATTTATATAATTATATCTCAAATTATTATTTATTTCATATAAATTAAAATATTCAAAATGTAATTTATCCATAAATAAATTTATATTCAAATTGGATCCTTGTACCACCCAATTTAATGATATAAAAATTTCCTAGATATAGTATTCATCTATTCTAATATACCATTGTAATTTATATGGAATTTTTAGTGAAAGTTCATCATGGTAACTCATGATTTATTTTTATTCACCCTCATTTTAGTCACATGTCCTTTTATTAACATATAATCATCGAACACTAGTTGATCAGGTATGATAATATCATGATCATGGATAACTTTTAATGATAATATTTTTTTACGTTTTTGGATTGTGACGATCCTTTTCATTCTATTAAATTAGTTTTTGAATAATTTATTGATGTTTTAATGAGTATGAATTTGGTTTTCCAAAATAATGATCTTACCTGTGAAAAATATTTTTTACATGAATTTTTCAATGGTTATAACAATCATAATATGAAATAATTGAGTCATTAAAGTTATAATTATATGTTTTTATTTTTATTCACATTATATTATGTTAAGGGAAGGTTTCTTTTGACCATCAAGTGTAGTTATCTAAAATACCAATTTTTTTTATATTTTTTCAAAACTAGTCTTAAGGAGTAATTTTATTAAAAATGGATATTAAAAGGAATTTTATAAATAGAATTATATTATGAATTATGTTTATTTGATTTATTATTATTGTTTCCATGTAATGGTTTCTAATTTAATTATCTTTTTATGTTAATTTGTTATATATCTTATATCATGTCATTTATAATGTTGTATTTTTTGTGATGATTAAATTATATTATATATTTTATTAGAAATTGAATTAATGAAAAATATATTGGTACCTTTAGTATATTTTTTATTATAAAAATGATTTATTATTACCTAATTTTGTTTCCATAGTGAAGATCATTTAGTACCTTAGGGATATCAAATAGTGATACTAAAGGGTAAGTCCCAATTGGGTTTCATATAGTTTAATAACGGTTGAACCAGTGATACCCAAACACGGTCCTAAGTTAAACATTTATTTTCTCACATATAACAATGTTTACATCCTATATGATGAATTTTGGAGATATAAATTTAACCATCCTTGTACATGTTGTTTATATAATATTCTCATATTACATTATATAATCATTATATTACTAATTTGAGAATTTTTATATAATATTTCACTTTATTATGAAATATTATTTCAACTTTTCATTTATTTATAAAGTTTATTATATTATTTAAAAACAAGGCATATTAAATGGATTTATAAAATTCATGTTTTAGGAAATAGTAATGAATATTCCAAAAATGTGTATTTTGGAAATAATTTTTTAAACATTTTATAACAGTTTTAATTGTGAATGATTTTCTGTAGAATAATGATGGTACCCTAAAATGATTTTTGGTCATAGTCTAATAATATATAATGAGTCCATATATAATTAGTAATGTAGAAATTATTAATAGAAAAGGGAACACAAATCGTTTTGATTCTTCCACGTCCCTCTTTCTTCATCATTGAATGATGATCAATGTTGAATATGGTCCATGAGGAGTTTGATCAAGGATGTATTTTAAGGATCTTTATATAGATGCTTATTTTTTGTTAAATTATGAAATGAACCCTCAATATTTATACTAATATTGGATTTACTTACATATATAATGTTTGTAAATCATATTACCTAGGGTTTATAAATAGATGTATGCATTTTTAGTTATTTTATTTTTATTATTTCATATTCGGATTATTTATTTTTATTTAAACATTTTTTCAATATTCATGGGTGTATATTACATTGATATATCATTTAAATATTATAGGTGATGTCTATTTTGTTTTTCATATTATTTTGAGAGTGAAATGTCTCTGAATAAATAAAATTTTCACGCATGCAATATGTATTTAGCCTGTCGAAATTATTAATAAATATCCAACCTTGTGATTCATAGAATTAATTGATTTGGTTGCACACAAGTTCATCACCTCAGTTGGTGAGGACATGATATGTTCATCCATGTGATTGGAGATCAAATCAAGGTGGAGGCATATTTCTAGGGTACTATAGAAATACTGTAGTATGTACTATATTAGGTAATGTTTGGTACTTTTGCAGTCATAAATATTAAACTCTTTTGACTTCATATGACCAATTTGGTCCTTAAGTACTTTTAATTCATTGGACCACCCAAGACCATCAGTCCATTATGGTGTTTGGGCCACCTAATTGACTTTGAAACCCTTAATGGACATTGGGACACCGCATGGCCTTTGGGGGACTTGAATTCGTACTTTATTTGACTAAGAAGACTATACTAGGATAAGGCCCCAAAGGTAGATTCAGAGTAAGGTGCATCCACCATAGTAGAGATAATATATTGGAAGAATGAGTGGGAATAGTATGTGATATCTGGACAAGACTATGTATGGAGGATATTCCTTCCAAATATCCATGCGAAGTTGGAGAGAAAAAATAATGATATAAACTCCAGGGTGTAGCATTTCCATGTAGTTATAAGATGAATGATTTCCTTTAAGACCTTCAGGTCATGTATTTTCTTGAAATCTACAGGGCATGTAAGGGTACCACTTTAACCCTTCAAAGGGGGATTATCAAAAATGAATAAACCTAGAATGTCTTCAGGAAATTTGGATTAATTGATGTGGTTGGCTGTTCTGGGTGGGTTCTATTTAGAAATGAATTAAATGAAAATAAGAATTTATAGTGTTATGGGGCCTCAGAAAATTGTGTATATAAGCCTCTGAATCCTCATATTTGAGATCATTATTAAATTATATAATGAGTTTCATTCCACAATTCAACCTAAAAAACATGTAATATATTCTCATGGTAAATCACGGTTTTGTTAAATCTATTATAAGTTTAATTACATCAATTTAATGATCAATAAATTTTTTTTCCCGTTTCTGATTTTGAATGAAGATATCTTTATGTCTTATATTATGAAAAAAATGCAAAACTTTTGTCATTATCTACTCTAATCAATATAAATTTTATCTATCCAAATAAAACAAATATATATATATATATATATCATTAATATTTGTTACAAAATGTTTTGTATCCATATTGATAATATATAAAATTGAATATAGATTATGTAATATAATTATATTTAATATGATAATTTATATTTCAATTAATTCGTTCATAACTTGTAGAGGTAAAAGGGAGTTGTCCGATATTATAGTAGTTTTTTTCAGTTGGCCCCACTCTCGTTAGCAAAGAATTATATAGGTTCATACCCTACATTTATCTAGAAACTTAATATATGGAATTGATTTTTTAGAATACATGTTATCATAGAGTGATGATTTATTTATATTAATGTTATATTTATATTTTTG
Source organism: Viscum album (assembly GCA_963277665.1). Lineage (NCBI taxonomy): Eukaryota > Viridiplantae > Streptophyta > Magnoliopsida > Santalales > Viscaceae > Viscum > Viscum album. Next base: position 1,371,260,088 of record OY728158.1, on the reverse strand, counting down.
GGTTAGAAACCAAGTGTAAAAATTATCACCCCATAAAATGACATGATTTAATGATACCAAGAAATACAATTTCCTAAAAACTCAAATATTCCAAAGTATCGAGTTTTATGAAATATTTAACTATTGAAACACAAATAATGAGAAAAATAATATATGTGAAAAAAATAAGTAGTTCAATAATTTATATATGAATAAAAATCAAAATGATAGAATTTTTTAATACATTGTATCTGAATGAATAGATAGTGGATCATAAAATAAGTGAAGAGATAATTAAATTAATAACTAAAGAAATAATGAGGATGTAATGTTAGGGGATTCTAATAATGGGTAAAAAACAATGATGATATGTGAAATCATTAAGGGATGAAGCATAATCTAGGAAATAAATTATACAAATCACAAAATCCTATAGAATTAAATTATCAGTGAAACACCCATTCAAATTAAAAAAAGTGATCATAAAGATAATTTAAAATATTGTATGGATCCTAGTTTAATTAGATCCAACATATAGACCTCAACAACTGATATATAAAAAAAATATGAAATCCAAATTGAATAAATTTAATGGATATAAAAATTCCCTAACCTAGACTACTAACTAACATTCAAATACTAAAAAGTGATTAAAATATTATTCAAAAAAAATAACCAAGGATTATTTAAATATATAAATATGTACAATGAATTATTTTTTTATAGCTCTATATTTCCCATTATATTATCATATTTATTTAAACATGATGGTAAATTAAAATTCTCCTCATTATAAAAAAAATTAATATCCCTGAATTATGAGATTATTTATGGTAATAAAAATTATTAGATGAATATAATATCATAGACCAATACATTAATGCTATGAAAATTCAAATAAGTGTTGGACAGATTCAAAATATTAACAATATCAATGACTATATTTTACTACAAATGAATTTTATAACTATACAATGAAATGTGTGATGCACATTTTGAAGATCAATATTATGGATTAATGATAAATTGAATCACAAAAAATGGATCATCTGATGACACATTTTTCAACAAAAATACTGTCATTTTTAAATACATATTATTAATATTATTCAATATTAAATATTTTTATTATATTATATGTTTTCTTACTATTTATTTATTTCATTAATTATATGAACTCGTTTTTCATTTAAAAAATGAATAAGAAACCCCTATAATGTTTTTAGTATATATGTATCATTTAATAAAAATATTAATAATTAATGGTATTTAATAATTTCTTCTATCAGTCTATAATCAATGTTTTTTTGAGGATGTTTAATTAAATCATATAGATTTTATATTAATGATGTTTTGGGGGAAATGACTTGTTTATATTACCAAAATGTGGGATCCAATTGTAGCTAATATTTTTAAAATATAGTTTTTATATCACATTAGAACAATGGAATAAAAAAACAATTTATTGATGATAAAAAAATAGAAAAATTATTTATTATTGTATGATTATTTTTTAGAAACTTTTAACATTACTTATTACATATAGATCAAATTTTTGATCCCTATTAAAATTTTTCATTACATTTATAATATATCACAACATAATTGAAATTCATTATCATTTTTTCATTTCAATTTCAGAGAATAATCATCGAGATTTTACCCATCATACTTTGTATTCTACATCAATATTTTTATAATTCAGAAAATTGTGATGTTTTTAAAATTCCTCATCTTATGAATACTTTTAAATCAGAATGAACATATTAAGTTATACATAAGCTATTTCTGTAAAGACCCGTAAATTCTAAGGAAATTTTTCTCTTAATTTTATTTGGAATTTTACAAGAACGCAGTTTCTGACGGCGCCTGATTCCGAGGCCCGGTGTGCCCAGAATCAATTTCCGAAGTTTGGCTCGGGTACGTTCAGTGAACAGACGAGTGGGTTTTTCTAACTTTTGAACCGGTGCTCGGAATCGAATTCTGAGGGCACCGATGGAATCGCAGCGCTGGTAATTTCTTAGAAACGCCTCTTCCGGAGTTGCGTTTGCTCGGGTGTGGTTTTTAATTTTTGGGCTTAAAGTTAAGAAATAAAATAATTGTACGACAAACTTTATTTTATTTCACTTAATCCACTTGGAAGCCACTTGAAGTCACTTAAAAGAGGCTTAAGCTGAGTTGATCCGGATAGGGTGCTATCCAAAAATATCCTACCCTCTTGGTAGGATATTTGTGAGGTGGGACCCGCACAAGCCCCGCCGTTTCTTTTCCGCTAAGTAACGCACCCGCGAAAACCCGTCTTTATGAAAGTCAACTAACACGTTTTCTTAAATTATTAACGCACCATTTAATTGGGCGGTTTTATTCGTGAATTAAATGGGCAGTTTCTTTCGTTAAATTAATTCTACGAATTGATGGGTCGTTACTTACCTCTTTTTCGTTTGTTGGCGTAATAATAAAATAAGACCAACACGACTTTTGGGAGGATTACACCTTGAGAGGTTTTTGACAGAAGTTCTTGTGCCTTCACCCATATTTGCGAAGAACACGAAGAACACGAAAACGCGAAGAACGTCGGCCTCCGACGAAGAACGCCAAACCCGCGGAAATCGACGACGCGACGCCGTGTGCCGTGACACCGACGTTTCCTCTCCCGCAACGTTCTTCAGCGACGTTCCTTCCTCCACGACAAAAACCTTCGATCATCCGTTGAGGTGATTGTTTGCGATTCTTTAAATTCCTTTGTGGTTTTTGACTCAAGAAGGATTTAATTATTATTAATTAAATATTTTTGTTCTTGAACCTCGGAGTTCGTCGACGCGACACCCTTCCGCAGCGATGCGACGCCGGATACCGCGACGACGCGACGATCCCCTCTTTCCGCGAAGAACGCGCGTGCGACGACTTGACGAGGTATGGGTTGTTGTGAATAATTCTTTTATTTTCTCGTGAACGTTTCTTTAAAATTAAAGAACCGGATTCCTATGAACAATTTTAATTCATTAAAATTGTTGTTTCATGTGTTGAATAATTTTCTCCCGTTGTTATTATGTCTAACGCGGAGGGTGCGGGCCAAACGAACACGGACCGACAACCCTCCGCCGTTCTTCGTGGTTGTGCGGATTTGGCGGGCGACGGAAAATCGTGACGCAAGGGCGATTTGGTGATTCCGCAGTGAAGAACGGAACCCGGGAGGAACAATGGCGCAGACAGGAAGGAAAACGGACCACCGGAGCAACTCCGGTGGCCCGCGGAAGCGGCCGGCGGCGCGGCGGCGCCGACAGCCGGAGGCGGTGGCGGCCAGCGGACCCGCGGCCGTGTGGGTCCGGCTCGCCCGCACGGGACGTGGTGACATGCCGCGTCCGTTCAATCAGCGCGGCCCCACGCGGGGCCGCGGCACCTCCAGACCGCGGGGGCAGCGCCCCGCGGCGCTCGGCCACTCGGCCGCTCGGCCGAACCGAGCCAGGCCGGTCCGATCGGCCGGGCTGCGCCCTGGCCGGACCGGACCGAGTCGGACCGGGTCGGGTCGACCCGGTTCGGCCGACCCAGGGGGGGTCGGCCCGGGCCCGGACCCCCCGTCTTCGGACCATTTTCGGTCAAATGCCCGTAACTTGAGCTATGTGCCTCCAAACGACTCTCCGTCAGCGGCAACGCGATCCTTGGATCGAGACGATCGTTTCGGTATATCGCACTCAAGGTTTCAGAATACTTTGGGTTCAGCCGGGTTGGTTCGTACACGAAACCAACCGGGCCCTCGGAGCGGAAACGCTCATATCTTGAGCTACGGACGTCCGAATGACGTGTCGTCGGCTTTGGTGAATTCCTCTAAGTGAGACGGATCTTTTGGCTCACTCCGCCTAAGGTTTGGACACAGGTGCAGTACGGTTGGGTTGGTTTTGCCTTAAAAACCAACCGGGCCCCTGGGACGAAAAAGCCAATAACTTCCAGACCGGGCGTCCGATTAATGCGCCGTCTATTGCGTTGCGTTCCTGTTGACGATGCGGAACTTTTGGCATCCTCCACCCGAGTTTTGGATACAGTTGGGTTATAGCCGGGTTGGATTGTACCCGAAATCCAACCGGGCCCCTGGAACGGAAAAAGATGATATCTTTCAGACAGGACGTCTGTTTGACGATCCGTCAACGGCGTTGTTGATCTCGTCGAGAAACGGTCCCTATGAGTATACACTATGAGAGTTCGGGGTACAGTTGAGATACGGCCGGGTTGGTTCTCTTACGAAACCAATCAGGCCCCTGGGAAGAAAAGGCTAATAACTCATAGACTAGGCGTCCGATTGACGCGCCGTCTGTTGCGTTGAGACCCCTATGACGAGGCGGTCCTTTGAGATACTTCTTCATGGGAGTTTGAGATAATTGGAGTATTGACTTGTAGCTCGTGGAGCGGACCCTCCCAGAGACGAGCGTACGGAATACGGAGACCGTGTAGCCGGCAGAGACCTGAAGACTTCTTGTCCGATTCGATTCGGAGTGACTTACGTAGCCCAGTGGGGAGCACTACTTTGTGAGGTGGCAGACCCACAGCAGAAGAGCACTACTATGTGAGATGACAGACCTGCGGTACTCGACAGGAGGAGTACCTCTGTAGGTTATGAGGGGGGAGCACTACTGTGTTTGGGTGGAAGACCCTGGCGGGAAGCACTACTGTGTGAGGTGGAAGGCCTGCGGTACTCGACAGGAGGAGTACCTCAGCAATCTTAGGTTAGTGAGAAGTACCTCGGAGTCGTGACAGGACCACTGTACACTCCAGAGACGGAGCTCTTCAGCAGTTACGATTTCGATAATGAAAATCCTGGTTTGAGCTGAGACTTTTGACCTTTGTGTTTACCTCATAATTGAGATGGGTTACTTGATAAATTAGGTATATGTATGGGCATATACCTGGATAGTGGTTATCCGTTGATTTCACAATCCTTGTGTTTCCTCATGATTGAGATGGGTTACTTGATAACTTAGGTATATGTATGGGCATATATCTAAGTAGAGGTTATCTGTTGAGATCTTCTTGAGGTTATCCTTGTTGGTTTAGTGAGACCTTGAGGGTCTCAGGGTCCCTACTGAGTATCGTTATACTCACCCCTGCACGGGCTATGCCCGCACCTCGTTGTGTTGGTTGCAGACGACGGGCAGTGCTGACGGAGGCCGAGTGTTCGAGGACTGGTCGGTACCCGGAGGTGGACTACACGACGAGTCAGTACCCGGAGGTGGACTAAACGACGTGACGACTCACAAAGGAGGTTGACGGAAGAGAGTGTGGAGGAGGCTATTTGTACCTACCCCTCAGGTAGGATCCATGGTGGACGACCAGGAGCTGCGCTATCTGTACCTACCCTTCAGGTAGGATCCGAGGAGGACGACCCAGGAGCTGCTTCCTTCTTCCAGCTGTTTGTCTTTTTTCTGTTGTACCTTGTTCAGTTGTAGTCGTACTTTCTTTTGGTTTTGTATTCTGGCCCATTTACTTTTCGGCATTTCTTTTGTACTTAGTGTTTTTCTTCTGCTTGTACTCTATGGTGCTTGTTTTCTTTTATAAAGGAAATTCCTTCCCAGTTATTGGGATTTTACGCCTTTGGTGCTAGTCGCCAGCCCCTGGCCTATGGAAGGCGGGCTTGGGGTAGTCACGGTATGAGCCCCGAGGACGGGTCGTGACAAATTGGTATCAGAGGAGTTCGGTTCTACCGCAGAACTTATAACTCTGATGTTTCTTTCTGTGTAGCAATAGTGTTAAGAGTACCGAGTGTGGTTTTCAGTTCAGGGAGTCTAGTGTTGGTGCGGGCGGCCGACGTATCCATACACCAGGACCCTGACAACTGATTTCCGACTTTGTGCACGAAAACACTGATTGCGTGTGTGTTTTCCAGAAGTTTTATTTAAATGTCAGCTCAAACCAGGTCAGCTCACCAGGTATAATCTTTTGACCGTGTCACATTGTTTCTTTCAGGATGCCTCCTCGTGGACGACCAGCTAGAGCCCCGAGAGTGGTGCGTACTAACAGCCCACCAAGCGACGAGGCCTCAGTACAGGGCCCTATCCCAGTTGAGGCACCAGCGGAGGCACCAGCGGTACTACTACCCATTGGGCCACCGATGCCACCAGCCCCAGCAGAAGAGGATGCATGTCGCTTGAGCGCACTGCATGAGTTCCAGCGCCAGAGGCCACCCAGGTTTCAGGGAGGGACGGACCCGTAGGCGGCTGAGGATTGGCTAGAGGCTGTGGTGAGAGTCTTCAGGCTAGTGGGGACGCCGACAGATTTCATGGTGATCCTTGCTGCCAGCCTTCTTTAGGCAGCAGCAGGCAGATGGTGGAGTCTGATGCTTCAGATGCATGACGAGGCAACACTTCTATGGGCAGACTTAGAGAGCCTGTTCCGGGTAGAGTTTGTACAAGCCACCCTTCGAGCGGTGCATATACAGGAGCTACTTCAGCTGCGGCAGGGCAGCATGTCAGTGGCGCAGTACTCAGTGAGATTCACAGACCTCTCGCGCTACTCCACAGATATGGTACGAGACCCGTTCTTCAGGGCCCGAACCTTCGAGCAGGGGCTCAGGCGGGAGATCAGAGCATCGGTTGTATCGCACAACATTCCGATGCAGACAGGAGTGTTGGAGCAAGCCCTCTTAGTGGATACTTTCCTTGCTGAGCAGTCTCCAGCAGTAGGACCCACCACTAGCCGGCATGCGGCAGAGTCTTCTGTAGGGGGCATTAGACAGATGACGTAGGGGTCCAAGAGGACCAGACCTACAGGTGGTCGACCGCATGACTCAGGGTCGGTAGTGCGAGGCACCAAGGGAAGTGATAGAGCCAGACCTACCATGAAGTGTTACTCCTGCGGAGGAATTGGTCACATGGCATGTGACTGTCCGACCCGCCATGCAGATGACCAGCAGTTAAATGAAGAACCTCCGAGGCAGAGGCAGAGGTTCGATCAGGGCGGACCGCAAGGAGCAGGCGGCCATGGCAGAGGAGCTGGCCGTGCAGCTGGAGGTGGAAGAGTCTTCGGGATGTTGCCACCACCACCACCAGGAGGCCCACCCCGACCGCAGGGGACAGGAGGACATGGGAGAGCTCAGCTTCAGGTAGTTGAGGCCTATGGTCATGGAGCTCCGGAAGCAGATGGACAGGAGCGGGACTAGCTTCCGACCTGGAGGCTATTAATCCTGTTGCTTCTAGTTTTTTTGATGTTTTTCTGTAGTTGCTTTGTGTCTTTGTACTATGAGCTGCAATAATGAAAAGACACTTATATTTGTAAAGTTTTCTTTCCTGCCATTTTGTTTGGTTGATTACTGTGTGGTCTCGGTTAAGACTATTGAATTGACCCTCACTTTGGAGTTTTCTACTGAAGGAGACCTAGTGACCACACACTGATGCCGACAGTGTGACTCGACCCTTGGAGGCGAGAGTGACAGTTGGATCTCTTGGTAGTTATGTCGAGGCCTTACGACGTCATCCATGGCATGAATGCATCATTCATGTCAGGATTGACTGTATTAGGCAACGAATGTGGTTCATCCAGGGGATGAGACCAGATTTCTCTTATCGGAAAAGAAGAAATCATAGCAGCTCTTGTGAGACTAGAGAAGGTCCAGGTCATCCAAGAGTGGATGAGGACGGCATAGGGCCGACAGAAGCCTTATGCTGACAGGACTTGGAGGCCTCTAGAGTTCGAGGATGACCATCACGTCCTTATATGAGTCTCACCTCGACGAGGTTTACGGAGATGTGGCCAGGGAGGCAAGTTATCTCCGAGGTTCAATGGACCTTTCTAGGTCCTCAGCTGGGTAGGTGAGGTGGTTTACAGCTTGACCCATCCACTTCAGTTTCACTAGTTGCACGACGTTTTCCACGTATCCCAACTAAGGAGATACGTGCTCGACCCTCCGCATATCATCGACCATGAGAAGATGGACGGTGGCGATGAGGTGACTTCTACGGAGGTTCCTGTGGGGATCGAGAATCGATAGGAGCGGATCCTAGGAGGACGGTCGATTCCTCTTGTGTGCTTTCTTTGGCAGCATGGGAACCTTCAGGTGAGCACATGGGAGCGGAAGGCTCAGATGCGTGCTTAGTACCGCCTTTCTTTCCCTAAGTTTGTGGTGAAGATTTACGGGGATGTAATGCCCTGTGGTGGGAGTAATGTAAAGACCCGTAAATTCCAAGGAAATTTTTTTCTTTATTTTATTTGTAATTTTTCAAGAACGCAGTTTCTAACGGCGCCTGATTCTGAGGCCCGGTGTGCCTGGAATCAATTTCCGAAGTTTGGCTCGGGTACGTTCAGTGAACGGACGAGTGGGTTTTTCTAACTTTCGAACTGGTGCTCGGAATCAAATTCTAAGGGCACCGATGGAATCGCAGCGCCGGTAATTGCTTAGAAACGCCTCTTCCGGAGTTGCGTTTGCTCGGGTGTGGTTTTTAATTTTCGGGCTTAAAGTTAAGAAATAAAATAATTGTACGACAAACTTTATTTTATTTCACTTAAGCCACTTGGAAGCCACTTGAAGTCACTTAAAAGAGGATTAAGCTGAGTTGATCCGGATAGGGTGCTATCCAAAAATATCCTACCCTCTTGGTAGGATATTTGTGAGGTGGGACCCGCACGATCCCCGCCGTTTCTTTTCCGCTAAGTAACACACCCGCGAAAACCCGTCTTTATGAAAGTCAAATGACGCGTTTTCTTAAATTATTAACACACCATTTAATTGGGTGGTTTTATTCGTGAATTAAATGGGCAGTTTCTTTCGTTAAATTAATTCTACGAATTGATGGGTCGTTACTTACCTCTTTTTCGTTTGTTGGCGTAATAATAAAATAAGACCAACACGACTTTTGGAAGGATTACACCTTGAGAGGTTTTTGACAGAAGTTCTTGTGCCTTCACCCTTCTTCGCAAAGAACACGAAGAACACGAAGAACGCGAAGAACGCCGGCCTCCGACGAAGAATGCCAAACCCGCGGAAATCGACGACGCGACGTCGTGTGCCACGACACCGACGTTTCCTCTCCCGCAACGTTCTTCGGCGACGTTCCTTCCTCCAAGACAAAAACCTTCGATCATCCGTTGAGGTGAGTGTTTGCGATTCTTTAAATTACTTTGTGGTTTTTGACTCAAGAAGGATTTAATTATTATTAATTAAATCTTTTTGTTCTTGAACCTTGGAGTTCGCGACGCGACACCCTTCCGCGGTGACGCGATGCCGGATACCGCGACGACGCGACGATCCCCTCTTTCCGCGAAGAACGCGCGTGCGACGACTTGACGAGGTAGGGGTTGTTGTGAATAATTTTTTTATTTTCCCATGAACGTTTCTTTAAAATTAAATAACCGGATTCCTATGAACAATTTTAATTCATTAAAATTGTTGTTTTATGTGTTGAATAATTTTCTCCCGTTGTTATTATGTCTAACGCAGAGGGTGTGGGCCAAACGAACACGGCCCGACAACCCTCCGTCGTTCTTCGTGGTTGTGCGGATTTGGCGGGCGACGGAAAATCGTGATGCAAGGGCGATTTGGTGATTCCGCAGGGAAGAACGGAACCCGGGAGGAACAATGGCACAGACGGGAAGGAAAACGGACCACCGGAGCAACTCCGGTGGCCCGCGGAAGCGACCGGCGGCGGCGGCCAGCGGACCCGCGGCCGCGCGGGTCCAGCTAGCCCGCACGGGACGCGGCGATATGCCTCGTCCGTTCAATCAGCGCGGCCCCATGCGGGGTCGCGGCACCTCCAGACCGCGGGGGCAGCGCCCCGCGGCGCTCGGCCGAACCAAGCCAAGCCGGTCCGACCGGCCGGGCCGCTCCCTGGCCGGACCGGACCGAGTCGGACCGGGTCGGTTCGACCCGGTTCGGCCGACCCAGGGGGGGTCGGCCCGGGCCCGGACCCCCCGTCTTCGGACCATTTTCGGTCAAATGCCCGTAACTTGAGCTACGTGCCTCCAAACGACTCTCCATCAGCGGAAACGCGATCCTTGGATCAAGACGGTCGTTTCGGTATATCGCACTCAAGGTTTCGGAATACTTTAGGTTCGGCCGGGTTGGTTCGTACACGAAACAAACCGGGCCCTCGGAGCGGAAACGCTCATATCTTGAGCTACGGACGTCTGAATGACGTTCCGTCGGCTTTGGTGAATTCCTCTAAGTGAGACGGATCTTTTGGCTCACTCCGCCCGAGGTTTGGACGCAGGTGGAGTACGGTCGGGTTGGTTTTTCCTTAAAAACCAACAGGGCCCCTGGGACGAAAAAGCCAATAACTTCCAGACCAGGCGTCTGATTGACGCGCCGTCTGTTGCGTTGCGTTCCTGTTGACGATACGGAACTTTTGGCATCCTCTGCCCGAGGTTTGGATGCAGTTGGGTTATAGCCGGGTTGGATTGTACCCGAAATCCAACCGGGCCCCTGGAACGGAAAAAGATGATATCTTTCAGACAGGACGTCCGTTTGACGAGCCGTCAGCGGCGTTGTTGATCTCGTCAAGAAACGGTCCCTATGAGTATACCCTATGAGAGTTGGGGGTACAGTTGAGATACGGCCGGGTTGGTTCGCTTACGAAACCAACCGGGCCCCTGGGACGAAAAGGCTAATAACTCACAGACCGGGCGTCCGATTGACGCGCCGTCTATTGCGTTGAGACCCCTATGACGAGGCGGTCCTTTGAGATACTTCTTCATGGGACTTTGAGATACTTGGAGTATTGACTTGTAGCTCGTGGAGCGGACCCTCCGAGAGACGATCATTCGGAGTACGGAGACCGTGTAGCCGGCAGAGACCTGAAGACTGCTTGTCTGATTTGATTCGGAGTGAATTACGTAGCCCAGTGGGGAGCACTACTTTGTGAGGTGGCAGACCCACAGAAGAGGAGCACTACTATGTGAGGTGGCAGACCCGCGGTACTCGACAGGAGGAGTACCTCTGTAGGCTATGAGGGGGGAGCACTACTGTGTTTGGGTGGCAGACCCCGGCGGGAAGCACTACTGTGTGAGGTGGCAGGCCTGCGGTACTCGACAGGAGGAGTACCTCAGCAGTCTTAGGTTAGTGAGCAGTACCTCGGAGTTGTGACAGGACCACTGTACACTCCAGAGACGGATCTCTTTAGCAGTTACGGTTTCGATAATGAAAATCCTGGTTTGAGCTGAGACTTTTGACCTTTGTGTTTACCTCATGATTGAGATGGGTTACTTGATAACTTAGGTATATGTATGGGCATATACATGGGTAGTGGTTATCCGTTGATTTCACAATCCTTGTGTTTCCTCATGATTGATATGGGTTACTTGAGAACTTAGGTATATGTATGGGCATATATCTAAGTAGAGGTTATCTGTTGAGATCTTCTTGTGGTTATCCTTGTTGGTTTAGTGAGACATTGAGGGTCTCGGGGTCCCTACTGAGTATCGTTATACTCACCCCTGCACGGGCTATGCCCGCACCTCGTTGTGTTGGTTGCAAACGACGGGCAGTGCTGACGGAGGCCCAGTGTTCGAGGACTGGTCGGTACCCGGAGGTAGACTACACGACGAGTCAGTACCCGGAGGTGTACTACACGACGTGACGACTCACAGAGGAGGTTTACGGACGAGAGCATGGAGGAGGCTATCTGTACCTACCCCTCAGGTAGGATCCGTGGTGTACGACCAGGATCTGCGCTATCTGTACCTACCCTTCAGGTAGGATCTGAGGAGGACGACCCAGGAGCTGCTTCCTTCTTCCAGTTGTTTGTCTTTTTGTTGTTGTACCTTGTTCAGTTGTAGTCGTACTTTCTTTTGGGTTTGTATTCTGGCCCATTTACTTTTCGGCATTTCTTTTTTACTTAGTGTTTTGCTTCCTCTTGTACTCTGTGGTGCTTGTTTTCTTTTATAAAGGAAATGCCTTCCCAGTTATCAGGATTTTACGCCTTTGGTGCTAGTCGTCAGCCCCTGGCCTATGGAAGGCGCGCTTGGGGTAGTCACGGAACGGGCCCCGAGGACGGGTCGTGACAAATTGGTATCAGAGGAGTTCGGTTCTACCACAGAACTTATAACTCTGATGTTTCTTTCTATGTAGCAATAGTGTTAAGAGTACCGAGTGTGGTTTTCAGTTCAGGGAGTCCAGTGTTGGTGCGGGCGGCCGACGTATCCATACACCAGGACCCTGAAAACTGATTTCCGACTTTGTGCACGAAAACACTGATTGCGTGTGTGTTTTCCAGAAGTTTTATTTAAATGTCAGCTCAAACCAGGTCAGCTCACCAGGTATAATCTTTTGACCGTGTCACGTTGTTTCTTTCAGGATGCCTCCCCGTGGGCGACCAGCTAGAGCCCCGAGAGTGGTGCGTACTAACAGCCCACCGACCGACGAGGCCTTAATACAGGGCCCTATCCAAGTTGAGGCACCAGCGGAGGCACCAGCGGTACTACTACCCATTGGGCCACCGATGCCACCAGCCCCAGCAGCAGAGGATGCACGTCGCTTGAGAGCACTGCATGAGTTCCAGCGCCAGAGGCCACCCAGGTTTCATGGAGGGACGGACCCGCAGGCGGCTGAGGATTGGCTGGAGGCTGTGGTGAGAGTCTTCAGGCTAGTGGGGACGTCGATAGATTTCATGGTGATCCTTGCTGCCAGCCTTCTTCAGGCAACAGCAGTCAGATGGTAGAGTCTGATGCTTCAGATGCATGACGAGGCGACACTTCTATGGGTAGACTTCGAGAGCCTGTTCCGGGTAGAGTTTGTACCAACCACCCTTCGAGCGGTGCGTATACAGAAGCTACTTCAGCTGCGGCAGGGCAGCATGTCAGTGGCGCAGTACTCAGCGAGATTCACATACCTCTCGCGCTACTCCACAGATATGGTACGAGACCCGTTCTTCAGGGCCTGAACCTTCGATCAGGGGCTCAGGCGGGAGATCAGAGCTTCGGTTGTATCACACAACATTTCGATGCAGACAGGAGTGTTGGAGCGAGCCCTCTTAGTGGATAGTTTCCTTGCTGAGCAGTCTCCCGCAGCAGGACCCACCACTAGACAGCATGCGGCAGAGTCTTCTGTAGTGGGCATTAGAAAGATGACGCAGGGGTCCAAGAGGACCAGACCTACAGGTGGTCGACCGCGTGACTCAGGGTCGGTAGTGCGAGGCACCAAGGGAAGTGATAGAGCCAGACCTGCCATGAAGTGTTACTCCTGCGGCGGAATTGGTCACATGGCACGTGACTGTCCGACCCGCCATGCAGATGACCAGCAGTTAAATGAAGAACCTCCGAGGCAGAGGCAGAGGTTCGATCAGGGTGGACCGCAAGGAGCAGGCGGCCATGGCAGAGGAGCTGGCCGTGCAGCTGGAGGTGGACGAGGCTTCGATATGTTGCCACCACCACCACCAGGAGGCCCACCCCGACCGCAGGGGATAGGAGGACATGGGAGAGCTCAGCTTCAGGCAGCTGAGGCCTATGGTCATGGAGATCCGGAAGCAGATGGACAGGAGCGGGACTAGCTTCCGACCTGGAGGCTATTAATCCTGTTGCTTCTAGTTTTGTTGATGTTTGTCTGTAGTTGCTTTGTGTCTTTGTACTATGAGCTGCAATAATGAAAAGACACTTATCTTTGTAAAGTTTTCTTTACTGTCCTTTTGTTTGGTTGATTACTGAGTGGTCCCGGTTAAGACTGTTGACTTGACCCTCACTTTCGAGTTTTCTACTGAAGGAGACCTAGTGACCACACACTGATGCCGACAGTGTGACTCGACCCTTGGAAGAGAGAGTGACAGTTGGATCTATTGGTAGTTATGTCGAGGACTTACGACGTCATCCATGGCATGAATGCATCATTCATGTCAGGATTGACTGTATTAGGCAACGAATGTGGTTCATCCAGGGGATGAGACCGGATTTCTCTTATCGGAAAAGAAGAAATCATAGCAGCTCTTGTGAGACTAGAGAAGGTCCAGGTCATCCAAAAGTGGATGAGGACGGCATAGGGCCGACAGAATCCTTATTCTGACAGGACTTGGAGGCCTCTAGAGTTCGAGGATGACCATCACGTCCTTATACGAGTCTCACCTCGATGAGGTTTACGGAGATGTGGCCAGGGAGGCAAGTTATCTCCGAGGTTCAACGGACCTTTCTATGTCCTCAGCTGGGTAGGCGAGGTGGTTTACCACTTGACCCATCCACTTCAGTTGCACTAGGTGCATGACGTTTTCCACGTATCCCAACTGAGGAGATACGTGCTTGACCCTCCGCATATCATCGACCATGAGAAGCTGGATGGTGGTGATGATGTGACTTCTACAGAGGTTCCTGTGGAGATCGAGAATTGATAGGAGCGGATCCTAGGAGGACGATCGATTCCTCTTGTGCGCTTTCTTTGGAAGCACGGGAACCTTCAGGTGAGCACATGGGAGCGGAAGGCTCAGATGCGTGCTCAGTACCGCCTTTGTTTCCCTAAGTTTGTGGTGAAGCTTTACGGGGACGTAAAGCCCTGTGGTGGGAGTAATGTAAAGACCCGTAAATTCCAAGGACATTTTTTTCTTAATTTTATTTGGAATTTTACAAGAACGCAGTTTTTGACGGCGCCTGATTCCGAGGCCCGGTGTGCCAGGAATCAATTTCCGAAGTTTGGATTGGGTACGTTCAGTGAACAGACGAGCGGGTTTTTCTAACTTTTGAACCGGTGCTCGGAATCGAATTCTGAGGGAACCGATGGAATCGCAGTGCCGGTAATTTCATAGAAACACCTCTTCCGGAGTTGCGTTTTCTCGGGTGTGGTTTTTAATTTTCGGGCTTAAAGTTAAGAAATAAAATAATTGTACGACAAACTTTATTTTATTTCACTTAAGCCACTTGGAAGCCACTTGAAGTCACTTAAAAGAGGCTTAAGCTGAGTTGATCCGGATAGGGTGCTATCCAAAAATATTCTACCCTCTTGGTAGGATATTTGTGAGGTGGGACCCGCACGATCCCCACCATTTCTTTTCCGCTAAGTAACGCACCCGTGAAAACCCGTCTTTATGAAAGTCAACTAATTCGTTTTCTTAAATTATTAACGCACCATTTAATTGGGCGGTTTTATTCGTGAATAAAATGGGCAGTTTCTTTTGTTAAATTAATTCTACGAATTGATGGGTCGTTACTTACCTCTTTTTCGTTTGTTGGCGTAATAATAAAATAAGACCAACACGACTTTTGGGAGGATTACACATTGAGAGGTTTTTTACAGAAGTTCTTGTGCCTTCACTCTTCTTCGCGAAGAACACGAAGAACACGAATAACGTGAAGAACGCGAAGAACGCCAGCCTCCGACGAAAAATGCCAAACCCGCGGAAATCGACGACGCGATGCCGTGTGCCGCGACGCCGACGTTTCCTCTCCCGCAACGTTCTTCGGCGACGTTCCTTCCTCCACGAAAAAAACCTTCGATCATCCGTTGAGGTGAGTGTTTGGGATTCTTTAAATTCCTTTGTGGTTTTTGAGTCAAGAAGGATTTAATTATTGTTAATTAAATCTTTTTGTTCTTGAACCTTGGAGTTCGTCGACGCGACACCCTTCTGCGGCGACGCGACGCCGAATACCGCGACGACGCGACGATCCCCTCTTTCTGCGAAGAACGCGCGTGCGACGACTTGACGAGGTAGGGGTTGTTGTGAATAATTCTTTTATTTTCCCGTGAACGTTTCTTTAAAATTAAAGAACCGGATTCCTATGAACAATTTTAATTCATTAAAATTGTTGTTTCATGTGTTGAATAATTTTCTCCCATTGTTATTATTTCTAACGCGGAGGGTGCGTGCCAAACGAACACGGCCCGACAACCCTCCGCTGTTCTTCGTGGTTGTGCGGATTTGGCGGGCGATGGAAAATCGTGACGCAAGGGCGATTTGGTGATTCTGCAGTGAAGAAAGGAACCCGGGAGGAACAATGGCGCAGACGGGAAGGAAAACGGACCACCGGAGCAACTCCGGTGGCCCGCGAAAGCGGCCGGCGGCGCGGGTCGCCAGCGCGGCGGCGCCGGCAGCCGGAGGCGGCGGCGCCCCGACGCGCCGCCGGACAGAGCCGCCGCGGCTGAAGTCGCGGCGGCGGCAGCCAGCGGACCCATGGCCGCGCGGGTCCGGCTCGCCCGCACGGGACGCGGCGACATGTCGTGTCCGTTCAATCAGCGCGGCCCCACGCGGGGCCGCGGCACCTCCAGACCGCGGGGGCAGCGCTCGGCCACTCGGCCGCTCGGCCGAACCGAGCCAGGCCGGTCCGACCGGCTGGGCTGCGCCCTGTCCGGACCGGACCGAGTCGGACCGGGTCGGGTCGACCCAGTTCGGCCGACCCAGGGGGGGTCGGGCCGGGTCGGCCCGGGCCTGGACCCCCCGTCTTTGGACCATTTTCGGTCAAATGACCGTAACTTGAGATATGGGCCTCCAAACGACTCGCCGTTAGCGGAAACGCGATCCTTGGATCGAGATGGTCGTTTCGGTATATCGCACTCAAGGTTTCGGAATACTTTGGGTTCGGCCGGGTTGGTTCGTACACGAAACCAACTTTGCCCTCGGAGCGGAAACGCTCATATCTTGAGCTACGGACGTCCGAATGATGTGTCGTTGGCTTTGGTGGATTCCTCTAAGTGAGATGGATCTTTTGGCTCACTCCGCCCGAGGTTTGGACGCAGGTGGAGTATGGTCGGGTTGGTTTTGCCTTAAAAACCAACCGGGCCTCTGGGACGAAAAAGCCAATAACTTCCAGATCGGGTGTCCGA
The DNA here is from genome assembly GCA_963277665.1 of Viscum album. NCBI lineage: Eukaryota > Viridiplantae > Streptophyta > Magnoliopsida > Santalales > Viscaceae > Viscum > Viscum album. Next base: position 1,371,243,398 of record OY728158.1, on the reverse strand, counting down.
TTGACGCGCCGTCTGTTGCGTTGCGTTCCTATTGACGATACGGAACTTTTGGCATCCTCCGCCCGAGTTTTGGATGCAGTTGGGTTATAGCCTGGTTGGGTTGTACCCGAAATCCAACCGGGCCCCTGGAACGGAAAAAGATGATATCTTTCAGACAGGACGTCTGTTTGACGAGCCATCAGCGGCGTTGTTGATCTCGTCGAGAAACGGTCCCTATGAGTATACCCTATGAGAGTTCGGGGTACAGTTGAGATATGTCCGGGTTGGTTCGCTTACAAAACCAACCGGGCCCCTGGGACGAAAAGGCTAATAACTCACAGACCGAGGGTCTGATTGACGCGCCGTCTGTTGCGTTGAGACCCCTATGACGAGGCGGTCCTTTGAGATACTTCTTAGTGGGACTTTGAGATAATTGGAGTATCGACTTGTAGCTCGTGGAGCAAACCCTCCTAGAGACGAGCGTATGGAGTACGGAGACCGTGTAGTCGGCAGAGACCTGAAGACTGCATGTTCGATTCGATTCGGAGTGACTTACGTAGCCCAGTGGGGAGCACTACTTTGTGAGGTGGCAGACCCACAGCGGAGGAGCACTACTATGTGAGGTGGCAGACCCGCGGTACTCGACAGGAGGAGTACCTCTCTAGGTTATGAGGAGGGAGAACTACTGTGTTTGGGTGGCAGACCCCGGCGGGAAGCACTACTGTGTGAGGTGGCAGACCCGCGGTACTCGACAGGAGGAGTACCTCAGCAGTCTTAGGTTAGTGACCAGTACCTCGGAGTCGTGACAGGACCACTGTACACTCCAGAGACGGAGCTCTTCAACAGTTACTGTTTCGATAATGAAAATCCTGGTTTGAGCTGAGACTTTTGACCTTTGTGTTTACCTCATGATTGAGATGGGTTACTTGATAACTTAAGTATATGTATGGGCATATACCTGGGTAGTGGTTATCCGTTGATTTCACAATCCTTGTGTTTCCTCATGATTGATATGGGTTACTTGATAACTTAGGTATATGTATGGGAATATATCTAAGAAGAGGTTATCTGTTGAGATCTTGTTGTGGTTATCCTTGTTGGTTTAGTGAGACCTTGAGGGTCTCAGGGTCCCTACTGAGTATCGTTATACTCACCCCTGCACGGGCTATGCCCGCACCTCGTTGTGTTGGTAGCAGACGACGGGTAGTGCTGACGGAGGCCGAGTGTTCGAGGACTGGTCGGTACCCGGATGTGGACTACACGACGAGTCAGTACCCGGAGGTGGACTACACGACGTGACGACTCACAGAGGAGGTTGATGGACGAGAGCGTGGAGGAGGCTATCTGTACCTACCCCTCAGGTAGGATCCGTGGTGGACGACCAGGAGCTGCGCTATCTGTACCTACCCTTCAGGTAGGATCCGAGGAGGGTGACCCAGGAGCTGCTTCCATCTTCCAGCTGTTTGTCTTTTTGTTGTTGTACCTTGTTCAGTTGTAGTCGTACTTTCTTTTGGGTTTGTATTCTGGCCCATTTACTTTTCAGCATTTCTTTTTTACTTAGTGTTTTGCTTCCACTTGTACTCTGTGGTGCTTGTTTTCTTTTATAAATGCAATGTCTTCCCAGTTATCGGGATTTTATGCCTTTGGTTCTAGTCGCAAGCCCCTGGCCTATGGAAGGAGGGATTGGGGTAGTCACGGCACGGGCCCCGAGGATGGGTCGTGACAATTTCCCAAAACATTAATTATTCCATTTGACCCTTTTATTATTTATTTCTTCATGTTTTATTAATTTACCATTTATCCAAAAGGATATTCCTATTTTCATAGATTCATTATTTTTTTAATGATTGTTTTTAAAATGGTTTTTTAACTTATATTTTATATTCAACCATATTAAATATTAATATATTATAAAACATGTTATTTCATTGTTTTTAATTATCAAAACTAATAATTTCGGTATGACAAGATAGAATTATATGAACTACAATAAATTTTTTCCTATTCCTATTGAATACAATAATTTATACTAATACAAGTCATTGTATAATTAAAAAATATATCTTCATTGATTTTCAAAAGTTCTAGCATAATAAAATACTCTATATTGTTTCTAATTAAAAATAATATGGTAAAACATCAAATAAAGGAATATATATTTAGTATTTGAAAATATCATTTTGATCTAACAGTTTTCAATACTTTAAAATCATAAAACATTAATACTTTCTACAAACTTTATATATTTATTTTAATTTTTTAATTTTATACTATTTTTAATGGCAGTGATTTTTCATGCAAAAATAACATGATGTACTGATTGCTTTTATCTCTATGTATAATAATCATCTTATAATTTCATGAACATATTAAATTATTATAAAGGAGATAAATTCCTTTATTGATTGTGAAATTTTCAATTTGGATTTAAATATTTCTATTTGAAATATTATATCGTTGTACATGAACAGTTACGTGAAAAAACATGGTTCATCACATCATATAACAGATGAATTTTTTTATTATATTTTGGAAATTTTTTGAATGAATGCATTAGATGAACCATTTATATATGATATGCATTGTTATTCATATAATTTCTAGGAAATTAGAATAATAAAGGGTTTAATTTAAATTTAGAATATTTTATTAGGAATTATCAAGAAGGGAATATATAATCATATGGAATGTGAATGTTTTCACATTATTTAAAGGATGTCATAAACTATTTGTTTCTATTTAACATTTTTTATCAAAGAATTATTAAAAAACAAAAAATAGATGATCATGTAACATATTCATGAACCATAGTGAAAAGGGATTCTTTTTATGATTCTCTAATTAATTGGACTGAAAAAATGAAATTATAATATAAATATGATATATATATATATTATATTTCTATGTTATAATAAACAACCGGAATCCTCTACTAAATATTCACCCTTAGAATAAATAAATAAAAACACGACATTCATGATATCTAAACTAAATTAATATTTTAGGAACAATGAAATATAGTCATGTCCATGAATACTATATTTTTTATAAGAATAATATAGGTAAAAGATATGAACATATTGATTATTTAAATTAGTAGTCCCATAAAATTATAGTGCATTCAATATGATATTTCTAAAGGATTCCTAAAAACACTACTTTTTGATAAAATAGTGTCATTGTATGGAAACTGTGTTTCATGGAATGACATCTTTTAAAAAACTCACACATTAGGAATGAGGGGGTGCTAGGAATAGATTATAAGTCCCATCTGATATCATCCCTATTACAATTCCTTATTATAGTTTAGATAAAATTGATCCATATTGAATTAAATCCCATATAGAAGAGATAAAATGGTAGATTATATTCTGATAATGTAAAATATACTAGAGTCCTCCTTCTATAAATAGATCATAGATACAACCTCAGTCTTTAGGGAATGTACTGGGTCAATTTTTGGCCAAACATAATTTCAATATGTTTCATATATAATTTTTTTCTATTCAACTAACAACCATCTTTCTTGTAAGAATGGTGTAACGACATGGCCTATGTGTTTCACATCATGATGACCATAACCCACATCCCACATAATGTGTGGGATGTGTTTGGAGTAGAATAATTAAAAGATTATTACCTCCCCTTTTAAATGAAATGTTTGAGGGATGTGGGTAATGAGACTTTTTGTACTGAAAAACTATGCTGGTTAAATCTTATTAAAAATTATATTATGATGGCGGTGATTATCTTAGTGAATTAAATACATGTTTCATATGTAATTAAAATTAAACAATATAAAGGGTCATTGAACCCATGATATGGGATATTTGATATAATATTTTTTGTTTTTAAAGAGATATTTTCTTAATTTAGAATATTTATCAAAAAAGATATGAATCATCTAAAAACATTTAAATTACATTAAAAATACATAGCAATGACCAAATTATAGACTCTATATTGTATGTATAAACATATTATTTATAATCATAATTCATTTATGATAAAAACATGGGCATGAATGTGGTGGTGTGAGTTGTCTTGAAAAATCACATTTTCTTAGAACATAATTCATAGGGGTTGAATGAATTACTTCCATTCTTGATTCCTCAGAGATATGAGATGGGTATGGAAGAATCTCTCATGCATGAAATTAAAAACCCTATAATTCTATCATTTTAGAATATAAATCATTACTAATAACAATTTTACAAACCAAAAATTATTATTAATACACAATAAAATTAAATAGATGATGATTATATTGAGTTACATTTTTATATTTTTCAATTTCATATATGTCTGTCAGTAAATATTAAATTCAATGTATTACCCATGATAATAATAATAATATTAATAGTATATATTTTATGTGAAAACATGTAAACTCTTAAATATTTTTTATTTAAAAAAAATTAATATTTATTTAATGATAAAAACATCATATGTTACTCATTTCATATAACCATCGACCACCCTAAAATCCTCCCTAGTATTTAGAAAAAATAAAATAAATATTATTAATCATTTGGTAAATAAATATAAAATGTAATGAGTTTTTTTCAAAATAAATTATAATATTCTATTTACATAAATTGAGTGACTAAATATTAGTGATCATTCAATAATTTAAAAATATCATTTATGATTATAATGAAAAATATATATTCCAACTCTTATGTAATTACTAAATCTAACTAAAAATTATTGAAACAATATGTGCATAACCCAAAAATTCTCCTCTTAGTAGACTTATGAAGGATTTCATAAATTCCAAAATCAATCTATAGAAATACAAAAAAGAACCCATAGTGGAGTAACATAATTTTATAGAGTTTGTAGTCCAAACATAACATGATAAATGTTTTCATTTGTTGAATATATGAGATGGATATTTGTAATGGTTGTTTTTTTTAAATAATATTTAAAATTACTAATGACAATTATTTCATTATATAAATATATTTTTAATATGTTTTCAGAATAAATGTTAATAATAAAGGTTTAACGATTTGAAAATACTCACTCGGAGAAGATAATCCTCTATTGGAGGAATTCATGTTATTATGGGAAAATGAGAATAATATTTTGACCATGTACATAAAAACATGGAGGTAGTGTTTAGGTGTGTTTCAATTTTTTTGGTGTTAATGGGGAATTAAATGTTATATATTGGTTTTAGTAAGTTTCTAGTGCTCTCTTTTATCATTGAAAGATGGTAATTTCCTAAAATACAAAAGATAGGAAATTATTAATGTTAGATCACATGAATGTTATGTTAATTTAGAGGTGAATGTTTTTTAAGACATCGGGGTATATATTTTGATAATAAAACAATTTATTTTACAATCATTAATTGTCATGACAATGTAAAAACATTTCTGCCACATCAAGTTACCCATTTTTATTATTAGTAACCTTAATTAAGTACATAAAATGATATTTTTTTCTTCCCTAAAAAATTTAAGATAATCACTCTTATATGATTTTTCTTTAAGGAATACAGAAATAGACTACATTTAAAATAATACTTTTTATAATATATGTAAATTATCTTGCCAATTAAAAAACTAGATATAGGGAAAGAATTTGGAAAAGAACATTTTCACATTGAGTGTTTTCAATATTAGTTATTAAATAATTATTAATTAATTTAGTTTTAATTTATTTTAAATATGATCAAAAATATTATTAGATATATCATTTAAAATATACTAGTCTATCTTATATAGATTAAATTTAGACAACATTTTAAAAAAAATTATTTCAAAGATAATTATTTTACTATGGTATCTATTACTTACTTTGGTGACATATTTTAATGTTTAAAATGATAATTGAATTATAATAAAACGTAAAGGTTGATTAAGAAAATAAAAAAATTATCATCAAAATCAAATTATATGTTTTAGAAAAACTAATTTTAATTTCCTCATGAAAACCAAATAGAATAATTTTTTTGGAAACTATATTATTTTTATGATGAATATAAAATATTCATATTATACTCTATGTGGTAATTTATTATGTAATTTAACTTGTTTTTTACTTTTTTTTAATATACTAAAATTATTTAATATTGATCATTAGTATAGAAGTACAAAATATAATTATAATTATAAATTTTTGGGAAATGACATTTTCATTATTTTTTTTGTAATTATTTATGATAAATTTGGTGTACAAGAATAAAAAATGTATAAATATGTATATGTTAAATAAAACAATTTTTATTCTTTAAATGTAACATTTAAAACAATTTAATATTTTAAAGTATAAATAAGATGGAAAATATTAAATCTATTAATAATTACTCACTTACATCATCCGATATTCTATACAAAAATCCACTAAAAATACACATAATATCTACGGTAAATATTATAATTTTGGGAAATCACTTTAGAGTTTCATAGTGTATGGATCTTATATATATTTCTATGATCTATATATTCTCTAAAAATTATTTCTCTGAAGCTGTTATAGTTGATTATTAGATTGGGATTAGATAATAGAAAACACCCATGATGCAATGTAAAGACACGTAAAATTCAAGGGAATTTTTTTCTTAATTTTCTTTGGGATTTTACAAGAACGGAGTTTCTGACAGCACTTGATTCTGAGGCCCGGTGTGCCCGGAATCAATTTCTGAAGTTTAGCTCGGGTACGTTCAGTGAATGAACGAGCGGATTTTTCTAACTTTTCAACCGGTTCTCGGAATCAAAATACGAGGGCACCACTGAAACCACAGCGCCGGTAATTGCTTAAGAACACCTATTTTGAAGTTGCGTTTGTGCGGGTGGAGAAGTTTAATTTTTGGATTAAATGAGGAATGAATAAAATTGTGAAACAATTTTATTTTTAAGTCTAAGGTAGTTTTATCCTACATGGGGAAGTTGGGGTGACACCTAACTACCCATGTGAGGATGAATGAGAGAATAAAGGAGAGGTGGGGCCCACACGAACCCCATCCCCTTTACATTCCTCTTAAACTCCCAAACTCCCTCTTAAGTTTGGTAAACTCATCTTTAATGGAGTGACCCTTAACTTTCTCTCTCTCTCCCGCATTTACTCTCGCCAACACACACCTTAATTAATTAATTGAACCTATTCAATTAATTAACTAAGAGTTTGAATTTTGAAAAGATGAAATTACTTGTGTTAATAAAATAATAGCATGAACCTATTATTTGATTTTGGGAACCTTTGTGTAGGAAGAAAAGGGAAGGATCTCTTGTGTAATGGAAGGAGGAATTTCCTCTTGGGTGGAAGAACATCATCCTCTCCATGAAGAATGGTTCTTCTCCGACGAAGAACATCGACCCCTCGACGTGGAATAACTTGGCGATCACAGTTCTTTATCCTCTTCTTCCTCCACGACAAGAGAGGAGATGTCACATCCTTGGGTCACTCCGACGACGACAGAATCGATATCGTTCTACCGCGACGATCGACTTCCGTGACTTGATGACGTGTGACGTCTTTTCGAGGTAGGGGTTAATTGCTTTTGTTCATGATTTACCCTTTTACATTCTTCGTCTGTGTATTTTGGCCACTTGATATCAACATAACGGAAGGAGTTCAGACCGCACGAACATGACCGACTCTCCTCCCCTTTTGTTGTTGTGATATTGCGGTTCGAAAGAAGGTGGTGCGGTGCAAAGGCACCACGCAGAAACAAGGAGGATCATCGGCGAAGAAGCGCGGCGCATTTGCGCCGCGCCGTAGAGGCCGAACGAAACCGCGGCCGGAGTCTGGGCCGCAAAGGTGAATCGAAGACTCCGCAGTTGTTTAATTGATGTGAAAATCGACGAGAGATGATGAATCGAGCCGAAATGGCGTTTGAATCTCTTCTCAGTAAAGATTAGGTCCCGGGAGGACTGTTGGAAAAGGCGGAAGGCGAAACAGACCACCAGAGCGTATCCGGTGGTCCGCAGAAGGCGGCGGCGGAGCGCCGCACCAGCGAGGCGGTGCCAGCGACCGGTGGCGGTAGCGCGCCACTGGAGAAAACCGTCGCAGCTAATCCTCTATCGTGAAATGTGAACCGGAATGGCAGGCCGTTTCAGATTTGGGGCGGCGTGGCTTACTGTCGCGCCGGATCATCGACCACGAGGGTTTGTAACCCCCGCAGCCACTGGCCACGCGGGCGCCGCGCCGCACCAGCGCCAGACCAGCCGGCTGCCCAGGCCGGGTCGGGCCGCACCCATCCAGGCCGGACCCGGACCTGGGTCGGGTCGACCCGGTTCGGCCAACCCAGGGGGGGTGGGGTCGTGCCGGGCCGGGCCCAGGCCCCCCATTTCGGACTATTTCTGTTCAAACGCCCATAACATGGGCTACAGACCTCCGATCGACGCACCATCAGTTTCTATGTGATCCTTGGATCGAGACAGTCGTTTTCGTATTTTACACTCAAGGATTCGCGAAACTTTGGGTACAGTCAGGTCGGTTCTAATACAAGACCAACCGGGCCCTCAGAGCGGAAATGGTTATACCTTGAGCGCCGGACGTCCGATTGATGTGTCGTCGACTTTGTTGGATTCCTCTTGATGAGACGGAACTTTTGGTATACTTCACCCGAGGTTTGGATGTAGTTGGAGTATGGCCGGGATGGATTGTACCCGAAATCCAACTGGGCCCCTGGAACAGAAAAGCTGATATATTTCAGACCGGACGTCCGTTTGATGAACCGTCATCGGCGTTGGTGATCACGTTGAGAAACGGTCCCTATGAGTATACCCTATGAGATTTTGGGGTACAGTTGTGATACGGCCAGGTTGGTTCGCACATGAAACAATTGGGCCCCTGGGACGGAAAGGCTAATAACTCACAGACCGGGTGTCTGATTGACGCGTCGTCTGTTGTGTTGAGACCCCTATGACAAGGCAGTCCTTGAGATACTTCTTCGTGGGACCATGTGATACATGGATTATTGACTAGTAGCTCGTGGTTCGGACCCTCCTGGAGATGAGCGTGCGGAGTACGGAGACCGTGTATCCGACTGAGACTTGACGACGGTTGATCGATCGACTCGGTGAGTTTCGGATAGCCCAGTGGGGAGAGCTTGGTTGTAGCGGCAGACACACGGCGGAGGAGTTCTTGGTTGTAGCGGCAGACCCGCGGTACTCAACAGAAGGAGTACCTCTACAGGCTATGAGGGGTAGCGCTTGGTTGTAGAGAAAGGCCAATGGTGGGAAGCGCTTGGTTGTAGCGGCAGACCCACGGCAGAGGAGTGCTTGGTTGTAGCGGCAGACCCGCGGTACTCAACAGAAGGAGTACCTCTGGAGGCTATGAGGGGGAGTGCTTGGTTGTAGCGACAGACCCATGGTGGGAAGTGCATGGTTGTAGCAGCAGGCCCACAATACTCGACAGATGGATTACCTCAGCACTCTTAGGTTAGTAAGCAGTACCTCGGAGTCATGACAGGACCACTGTATACTCCCGAGACGGGGCTCTTCAGCAGTTATAGATTCAATAATGAAAATCCTGGTTTGAGCTGAGTCTATGATCTTTGTGTTTCCTCATGATTGAGATGGGTTACTTGATAACTTAGGTATATTTATGGGCATATACCTGGGTAGTGGTTATCCGTTGATTTCATAATCTTCGTGTTCCCTCATGATTGAGATGGGTTACTTGATAACTTATGTATATGTATGGGTATATACATAAGTAGAGGTTATCTGTTGAGATATTTCTTTGTGGTTATCCTTGTTGGATTTTGTGAGACCTTAAGGGTCTCAAGGTCCCTACTGGGTATCTTTATACTCACCCCTACATGGGCTATGCCCTCACCTCGTTGTATTGGTTGCAGACGACGGGCAGTGCAGATAGAGGCCGAGTGTTCGAGGACTGGATGGTACCCAGAGGTGGACCACACGACGAGACAGTATCCGGTGGTGGACTTCATGATGAGACGACACTCAGAGGAGGTTGTCGGGCGAGAGCGTTGGGGAGTCTATCTGTACCTACCCTTCAGGTAGGATCCGTGGTGGACGATCCAAAAGCTACACTATTTGTACCTACCCTTCAGGTAGGATCCGAGGAGGACGACTCAGGAGCTACTTCCATTCTTCCAGCTGTTTTTCTTTTCTGTTTTACTTTTGTTCAGTTGTAGCTGTACTTTCGATTGGGTTTGTATTCTGGCCCATTTACTTTTCATCACTTCCTTTTTGTACTTAGTGTTTTACTTCTGCTTGTACTCGGTGGTGTTTTGTATAATTTTATAAAGGCAATGCCTTCCCAGTTATCGGGATTTACACCTTTGGTGCTAGTCGCCAGCCCCTGGCATATGGAAGGCGGGCTTGGGGTAATCACGGCACGGGCCCCGGGGACGGGTCATGACAAATTGGTATCAAAGGAGTTCGGTTCTGCTGTAGAACTAAGGAATCTGATCTTTTTCATTCTGTGAAGCAATAGTATTAAGGTTACCGAGTGTGTTTTTCAGTTCAGGGACTCCAGTGTTGGTGCGGTGGTCGTCGTATCCGTAGACCAGGACCCTGACTACTGATTTCTGACTTTGTGTATGAAAAACACTAATTGCGTATGTGTTTCCAAGAGTTTTAAAGTCAGCTCAAACCAGGTCAGCTCACCAGGTATAAATCATTTTACCATGTCGTATCTGTTCAGGATGTCTCCATATAGACAGTCAGTTGGAGTTCCGAGAGAGTACTCGATGACGGCTCACCGAGCGACGAGGCTCTGGTGCGGGCCCCTTTTTCTATGTTGGCACCCTCGGGTGGTTTACAAGCAGTACCACCACCTCTTGGGCAGCAAATTCCACCAGCCTTATTAGAAAACTGTGCACACTGGCAGAGCGCATTGCACGAGTTCCAGCAGTAGCGGCCTCCGAGGTTAAGAAGTGAGGCAGATTCCAAGATAGCAGAGCACTCGCTGGAGGTGATTTCTAGAGTTTTTCGCCTAGCTGATACATCAGTAGAGTGGATGGTGGACTTGGCTATTAGTGTTTTCCAGTGAGTGGCCATGAGGATGGTCCGCATAGCCATGAGGCTTTGGTACGTGGACCGATGCCTAAGATAGTGCCTTCAGGTAGTGTGTCAGCTATACATCACTACTTGTTGGTCTGCAGTTACAACTAGAGGTACCGATAGGTGACACATGTATGCTTACTGCCTTAAACGTGTTCTAACATCAGATACCCTCAAGTTTCGAGGCGAAACTGACTCATGGGCAGCTGAGGACTAGCTTGAGGAGGTGGAAGAGAGTTTTCTAGAGCTTATAAAGCTTCGGCAGGACGACATGTCGGTAGTTGAGAATTCATCGAGGCGTACCGAACATTTCGGGTACTCGATGAATTCGATTTGATCAATGCTATAGAGCTCGAACCTCTGAGCATGGTGTGTTTATGGATATTCAATCCATCACTTTTTCCTCTATGCATTCCTACTCACATTAGGGTGCTAGAGAGAACCTTGAGGTTGAATGTTCTTTGGATGAACGAATACAGCTAGAGAATGTTAGAAGTTGGAACGCAGCGAGCTAGTGTCAGTCCTAGAGACATGGGTGTGTGAATGTTTCAAGAAGAGGAAATGTTAAGGATAGATAAATCTGCAGAGCAGCAGATGTGAAGGCAGAGCTAGGAGAGCAGCATGAGGTGGTGTACATTTCAACATGTTATAACCACCCGCCTTTGTTGTTCCCTCCAGGCCCAGGGAGCTGGAGGGCAGGGATAGAGAGTAGCTGCATGCGGTCAAGGAGAGTGACCCAATGGCTCTATGAATGTTTTGAGGGATAGTCTATGTCCACTACAAGCTGTTGTAGTAATAGACATCGATACGAATCATCCCTTCATTCCATGAATCTAGTCCCAGACCTAGAGTTTCCGGTTAAGCTGTTGACTTGACCCTCATGTCTGAAGATACCTTTGGGAGGAGACTCGATAGTCACACTTATGCCGACGGTGTGATCTGACACTTGAGGCGAGAGTCTCAGTTGAGACCTCTTAGTGATAGCGTCAAGGCCTTACGATGTTAGTTTGAGTATGGATTTGGAAATCACTTTTCATACTCAAATTGACGGTATTAGGAAAACGTCAGGATGGGTTTTCCTTGGTCGGCGAAAAGGAAACCCCAAGCAGAATAGGTTAAACTCGTGCATGGGAGGGTGTAGCCGATCATTCTTGGGTCGTCCAACCTTACCCGCATGGTAGTAGGAGTTTTGAGTTTCAGTTTTAATTAGGAAAGGGAGACCTCTAGAGTTCGAGGATGGCGACCACGTTCTTATACGGGTCTCACCTAGATGAGGTTTATGGAGATGTAGCTGAGGCGGAGAGATATCTCTGAGGTTCAGCGGACCTTTTCAGGTCCTCAGTAGGGTAAGCGAGGTGGCTTACCGCTTGACCAATCCACCTCAGTTGCACTAGGTGCACGACGACTTCCATGTATCTCAACTGATGAGATACATGCTTGACCAAACGCACATCATTGACCATGGGGAGCTGGAAGTTGGAGATGGGGTGACTTTTGCAGAGTTCCAGTAGAGGTTGAGGATCAACAGGAGCGGGTCCTACGAGGATGGTTGAATCCTCTTGTTCGTTTTTGTAGGTAGCACGTGAACCTCCAGGTGATCACATGGGAGCGGAAGGCTCAGATGCGTGCTCAATACCACTTTTTTTTCAGTTTGTGTTATAGCTTTACAGGGACGTAAAGCCCTAAGGTGGGAGTAATGTAAAGACCTGTAAAATTCAATGAAATTTTTTCTTAATTTTCTTTGGGATTTTACAAGAATGCAGTTTCTGACGGCACTTGATTCCAAGGCCCAGTGTTCCCAGAATCAATTTTTGAAGTTTAGCTCGGGTACGTTCAGTGAACGAACAAGCGGGTTTTTATAACTTTTGAGCCGGTGCTCGGAATCAAAATCTGAGGGCACTAATGAAACTGCAGCACCGGTAATTTCTTAGGAACACCTATTCTGAAGTTGCGTTTGTGCGGGTGGAGAAGTTTAATTTATGTATTAAATGAGGAGTGAATAAAATTGTGAAACAATTTTATTTTTAAGTCTAAGGTGGTTTTATCCTACATGGGGAAGTTGGGGTGACACCTAACTAACCATGTGAGGATGAATGATAGAATAAAGGATGGGTGGGGCCCACACGAACCACAACCCCTTCACATTCCTCTTAAACTCCCTAACTCCCTATTAAGTTTGGTAAACTCATCTTTAATGGAGTTACCCTTCACTTTCTCTCTCTCTCCCTCATTTACTCTCGCCAACACACACCTTAATTAATTAACTGAACCTATTCAATTAATTAACTAAGAGTTTTAATTCTGAAAAGATGAAATTACTTGTGTTAATAAAATAATAGCATGAACCTATTATTTTATTTTGGGAACCTTTGTGTTGGAAGAAAAGGGAAGGAGCTCTTGTGTAAAGGAAGGAGGAAGTTCCTCTTGGGTGGAAGAACATCGTCCTCTCTGTGAAGAACGGTTCTTATCCGACGAAGAACATCGACCCCTCCACATGGAACGACTCAGCGATCATGGTTCTTCATCCTCTTCTTCCTCCACAACAAGAGAGGAGATTTCACTTCCTCGGGTCACTCTAACGATGACAGAATCAATATCGTTCTACCGCGACGATCGACTTCCGCAACTTGACGACATGTGACGTCTTTTCAAGGTAGGGGTTAATTTCTTTTGTTCACGAGTTATCCTTTTTCGTTCTTCGTCTGTATATTTTGGCTGCTTGATATCAAATTAATGGAAGGAGGTCGGACCACACGAACACGGCCGACTCTCATCCCCCTTTTGTTGTTGTGATATTGCGGTTCGAAAGAAGGCAGCGCGGTGCAAAGGCACCACGCAGAAACAAGGAGGATCATCAGCGAAGAAGCGCGGCACATTTGCGCCGCGACGTAGAGGCCGAACCAAACCGCGACCAAAGTCGGGGCCAAAAAGGTGAATCGAAGACTCCGCAGTTGTTTAATTGATATGCGAATCGACGGGCGACGACGATTCGGGCCGAAATGGCGTTTGAATCTCTTTGCAGTAATGATCGGGTCTCGGGAGGACTGTTGGAGAAAGCGGCAGGCGAAACAGAACACCGGAGCACGTCTGGTGGTCCGTAGAAGGCGGAGGCGGTGCGCCGCCAGAGCAAACCGCCCCGGCTAAGCCGCAGTGATGGAATGTGAACCGGAACGGCAGGCCATTCCGGATTTGGGGCGGCGCGGCTTAAAGCCGCACCGGATCGTCGACCGCGGGGGTTTGTAACCCCCACACTTGCTGGCCACGCAAGCGTCGTGCCAGCACCAGGCCGGACCCGGACCCGGGTCGGGTCAACCTAGTTCGGCCGACCCAGGGGGGGTGGGTCGGGCCGGGCCGGGCCCAGACCCCCCATTTCAGACTTTTTCCGTTCAAACGCCCATAACCTGGGCTACAGACCTCTGATAGGTGCACCGTCAGTTACGATGCGATCCTTGGATTGGGTCAGTCGTTTATGTATATTGCACTCATGGTTTCGGAGAACTTTGGGTATGGTCAGGTAGGTTCGAATACGAGACCAATCGGGCCCTCGGAGCAAAAATGGTTATACCTGGAGCACCGGACATCCGATTGACGTACCGTCGACTTTGTTGGGTTCCTCTTAATGAGACGGAACTTTTGGAATACTTCTCCCATTTTTTGGACGCAGTTGGAGTATGGCCGGGTTGGATTGTACCCAAAATCCAATCGGGCCCCTGGAATGGAAAAGCTGATATCTTTCAGACCGGACGTCCGTTTGATGAACCGTCTGCGGCGTTGGTGATCACGTTGAGAAACGGTCCTTATGAGTATACACTATGAGATTTCGAGGTACATTTGAGATACAGCTGGGTTGGTTCGCACACGAAACAAACCGGGCCCCTGGGACGGAAAGGCTAATAACTCACAGACCGGGTGTCTGATTAACGCACTGTCTGTTGTGTTGAGACCCCTATAACGAGGTGGTCCTTGAGATACTTCTTCGTGGGACCATGTTATAATTGGAGTATTTACCAGTAGATCGTAGAGTGGACCCTCCTAGAGATGAGTGTGCGGAGTACGGAGACCTTGTAGCCGACTGAGACTTGACGACGGCCGATCGATCGACTCGGTGAGTTTCGGATAGCCCAGTGGGGAGCGCTTGGTTATAGTGGCAGACCCACGGCGGAAGAGTGCTTGGTTGTAGCGGCAGACCCGCAGTACTCAACAGAAGGAGAACCTCTGGAGGCTATGAGGGGGAGTGCTTGGTTGTAGCGGCAGACCCATGGTGGGAAGCACTTGGTTGTAGCGGCAGACCCACGGCGGAGGAGCGCTTGGTTGTAGCGGCAGACCCGCGGTACTCAACAGAAGGAGTACCTATGAAGGTCATGAGGGGGAGCGCTTGGTTGTAGCGGAAGACCCATGGTGGGAAGTGCTTGGTTGTAGCAGCAGGCCCACAGTACTCGACAGATGGTGTACCTCAGCAGTGTTAGGTTAGTGAGCAGTACCTTGGAGTCGTGACAGGACCACTGTACACTCTAGAGACAGGGCTCTTTAGCAGTTACGGTTTCAATAATGAAAATCCTGGTTTGAGGTGAGTCTATGATCTTTGTGTTTCCTCATGATTGAGATGGGTTACTTGATAACTTAGATATATGTATGGGCATATACCTGGGTAGTGGTTATTAGTTGATTTCATAATCTTTATGTTCCCTCATGATTGATATGGGTTACTTGATAACATAGGTATATGTATTGGTATATACCTAAGTAGAGTCTATATGTTGATATCTTTATTTGTGGTTATCCTTTTTGGATTTTGTGAGACCTTGAGGGTCTCGGGGTCCCTACTGAGTATCGTTATACTCACCCCTACACGGGCTATGTCTGCACCTCGTTGTGTTGGTTGCAGACGACGGGCAGGGCAGAAAGAGGCCGAGTGTTCGAGGACTGGACAGTACCTGGAGGTGGACCACATGACGAGAAAGTATCCAGTGGTGGACATCATGATGAGACGACACTCAGAGGAGGTTGACGGGCGAGAACATTATGGAGGCAATCTGTACCTACCCTTCAGGTAGGATCCGTGGTGGACGATCCAGGAGCTGAACTATCTGTACCTACCCTTCAGGTAGGATCCAAGGAGGACGACCCAGGAGATGCTTCCATTCTTCTAGCTATTTTTCTTTTCTGTTTTACTTTTGTTCAGTTGTAGCTGTACTTTTGATTGGGTTTGTATTCTACCCCATTTACTTTTCAGCACTTCCTTTTTGTACTTAGTGTTTTACTTCTGCTTGTACTTTGTGTTGTTTTGTATACTTTTATAAATGCAATTCCTTCCCAGTTATCAGGATTTACGCCTTTGGTGATAGTCACCAGCCCCTGGCCTATGGAAGGCGGGCTTGGGGTAGTCACAGCACGGGCCCCGAGGATGGGTCGTGACATGCAATATCACTTCAATGTTTAGAAAAATGTTCTCTATAAGAAATACAAAAACTACATAATTTCCATATATATCCCATTTCTATGAATATTTCATTGTTTAGTTTTCTTATACACACCAATTCAATGATTATGTTGTAATTTTCTTTTAATAATAATGTTTATATATGTCAAAAACCAAATGTAATTAATAGAATTAATTGCTATATGTAATCACAAATCATTTGTATTATTTTCTTATCTTCTAATATGTATATTTATTATAGTCTTATTCTTTAATTATATAGTTTAAATCGGTTTGTTAATATTTTTATAAAACCAATAGGATATATATATTATGTAAATGGTTATATTTTTTACATGGAAATTTATTTCACTTGTAATTTTATTATTGATGAATCTAATTTATATATAATATTTCAATAATGATTATAAATCTTTATATAATTTTATAGAAAGTAGTGTGGTTTTTTGTTCAATGTTTATATCATATTCAATTTATAATAATATATATTCAAATGTAATATATTTATAAACTAATAAGTTAATGTCTCAAAAACATTAATAAATTAATTTCTATCAATTTTATTTATGACTCACTAATTAATATGGAGAATTGTATCTATAAGAATTAAAATAATAAAAATATAATATCAACCTTGCTATCATACGTAATACCTTTATACTCATGTTTTCCATTAAAAACCCAAATATTTTGATTCATAAACATTTTTCAAATAATTCATCATTTATTGACTATATGTATTTTGGTTTCCTAGGGACAAACCTTTCACCAAGTTATTTTAATTATAATTTTTCTATTAAAATATGAAAAAAAATATTCACCTCTAAAAAAAATTAATTTTTTTATTGTTCCATATCCAATGAAACATATATGCTGATTATTGAATCACTAGATTTCGAACTAGTTTTCCAAATTAATATTAATATTTTCTTCTTTATTTAATCTTGTAATATATTAAATTATTATATTCATATCCTTAAATATTTTTTTAAAGACACAATGTATGAAACAAAAAAATATCCCTGGAGTTTGAAAATTGGAATACAATTATAAACATTTAGTTTTCACCTTGTGAAGATCAAGTAATTACCCAAGAATCCTTTTTAGTGTTACTACACCTTTATGTGTGTTTTAAAAGGCATGTATACACTTATTTAAACTAATTTTTATGGATTTGATAGGAAATAACACACTCAAAACCTTACCAACAATTTAGCTTGATTTTTTCTATTTAAGATTATTTATGGGATTTTAATAAATGTATTCTATTTAGAATCCTAAAAAATTTATCTAACCCCTCAATTATACCAATCATGATACCCCATCGTCACACTCCTAGGTATGGTGAAATGAAAATTGTTTACAATTATATATGATACAAATTGAGAGGTTCCAATATACATTTATAGGTAATTTCTATAAGTTAAAAAATTTATCTTATACTATTATCAGAAAACCAGAAACCAAAGGATTAGTGTATTTTAGTATTAGCCACATAAAAACATTATTTCAATTAATTGTGAAATATATGTCAAAATTAATCCATACTATACCTCTCAAAAATTGTATCATATGTTATACTAATCATCATGACTAGGGGAACACAAAAAACAATGGATCCGAACAAAAAAACAATAAGGTAATAAATATATGAACAAGTAAAAAAACATAATTAAAGGTTATGTAATACCAAATGATCAAATATGTGAAATAATAAATGTGTGTGGAATCATGAGACATTAATTAAAAACCATGTATATTATTGGTATAATATAAGCTAAAAATATGGTATGAGTATAAATATATGAAATACCTATAGTGCGATCAGATTCTAACTAAAATAAAGTATTAGTTTTTGATCTTATAATAAATAATATTAGGAATATGAATAGTCCTTTAGACATAAATTTACTATATTGACGACCATGAATATTGCTGTTAGAATAAAACTGCAACATTAATAGCCTTACACATATTGATTACCTACTGAGTCTTAAAGCATTAACTTGTGAATAAGAGGTAGATATAGTATATACCCATCATATAATGATAATTCATAATCATGATTCTTTACATTAATTTAATCATAAAGAATATCAAATAGAACCCATAAAATGAAAATGGGTTTTGTATCAACTCTAGTCTTACCACATTAAATATCCAACAGAGATACATATGTTGATTGAAAAAAATCATTCCCCCAAAAAATTAATTTCTCAAGGATATTTATAATAGAAATTATAATTAATAACTCAATAATAGTGATATATTATAGAGATAAATATAATAAATTGAACATAAGGGGTAAAAAAATTTAAAAAAATATATCATACATATTGTCTTAAAAAGAAAAAGTTACGTGTCACTTTCCTAAAATTATTATGTTGTAGATGAAATGAATTACTTCTTAATTAAAAAATTTAAATAAAAAAATAATGGGAACTAGAAATGTAAATTTTGATACAAAAATTAGAACATTTTTAACCTAAATAATTAATTTTTTTGATAATTTACCCTTTTGGAAGTTGTAAAGTGGAGTATAAACAACATATAAGATATCCATATTGACACATATACAAAGATAATTTTTAATGCATGTGGGATGAAACATATTTTTAAAGGTATTATTTTCCAAAAAAATGAAAAGTAATAAGATAGTGGTGAAAATAATGTGGACCTCAAGAACCCCTAGAAGATAGATGATCACGAGACCATCAGACGGTCACACAAATATTCCATGTGTAGCGCATAATCTAAGGAAGTTACTAAGGATCCACATTCAACAAGTCATTAATCTCTTTACAAGGAAAACTATACAATCTCTAATCATGTGGTGGCTTTAAATTGATCACACTAGAGTCACCTAAATTTTCATTTATAAAAAAACTCATAATTAAACCAAAAAACATAAGAAATAAGAAATAAAGTTTAAAAAATTATGTAGTCTCTTTTTGTAATAATATCATGTGAGATGTCATGATGGTTCAAAATACACTCTAGGATCACATCAATATGTCTTCCTTATCCCAAAAAAGTACTTTGGTATATCACCCTCTCCATGAAATAGGTCTTAGAAATGTACAAGAGGACATGTGATCCCCCTGAATATCAAAATAAATACATAAGGTTTTATCCATGATAATTCTCATTCATCACCATGAGAACCTTTGTTGGTCATGTGATTCCCCCTGATGGGAATTATAATTGTCCCGAACACCACAAAAGCCAACCTGTGAGACCCTAGGACTTGGTAAAATAAACATGAAAATAAAAAGTAGAAGGGGACTGATCTTATTGAGGTTATATAAATCATAAGATATGTACCATATAGTTTTCAAGACTCCATAATCTCTTGGGTACATGTCCACCTCACCATTCCTAATCTAGCTCGCTAGTCACCGACACTAGGAAAAGTGTTGTAGACGTTTCTAAGCGGTCATATGATCCTCCTTCATCTCTGTATGAAAAAATAATGGGTTTTTTCATGAAATGCTAGAGAATCACTACAAATCCATTTTTCGGCCATGAAATAAATCACTAATGGGGACAGTGGTCATCTAATAAAACACACATGAAAATTTATAGGATCACCAATACCTGAAAAAACAATAGATGGAAATAAAATGGGAATGGAATGATCATTTTTTAGTCATACAAAGAATTATACACACTTATGCAGACTTTAGAACCATACAAAATCCATTCGTAATGTCAACATGATTGCATAAAGGTCCCCAATAATACAATTCATTTATTGTGAACGGTCCCTATTAAGTCTCATAATATCACATTAATTCCTTTCAATAGGTGACTTCATATTTTGATGCCCCATGGACATGTCAGCTGAGGCTTTTGAATATCCCCTAGAATGCCCACATTATTAGGCATGATTCCATTAATAAGATATAATTCAATAAACATGGCATTGAAGGGATGGTCTCGCAGTCTCAGAAAATCATGCGATGACCCCAGAATGAACTATTGTAATTTATCATTGAACACATGACCCTAAGTCCATCTAGCAACTCTACCCTTGATTTTCATGATATGCACTGTGGAATTTGGGGAATAATCGAGGTGTTTGGACAAATAAATACACCATCCCTTAATAAAAAAATATATTGTGGGATCCTCATAGTAGTTACCCCATCCATCAGAGAATATTTCTCATAGCATATGATCTCACTATTAAAATGGTTTACATTAGGTAAATTTCATGTTACCAATTGTGCCGATCATATGGTGTGCATATGGCTTTGTGTGATCCCTCTACAGATCACATGAAGGACATCCGGAAGGTTATGTGAAGGAAATACCACATACCAAGTCATTAAATTAATACATAAACAAGATAACAGTAAACAAATCATAATTATATTAAAAAATTAGTCTCTAATGCCAAAAAAACATGGGAGACTTACACAGAGAGCATATATTCCAATCCTTATTCCCTTTGAATGAACCACCAATGTCAATCAACTCCCCTAGAAAATTTCACTAATATCATGTGAAAATATTTTTCTATATTATTGGGATCATGCGAAGTCACATGGTTGTGTCATCGAAAGTCACATGGTTACCCTTGGTCATTCCACCAAGGTACTGTGAAACCCTTGGGGCTAACCAACTAGACCTCAATATTTACTCTATAAATGTTTCCCAAATAATAAAATTTAATTTTAAAATTTTATATGAATATAATGATGGAATCAATACTTGTAAACATGCTCTCACTGTGTACAATGAATTATATATGATAATCATATTATGTCCTCTAGGCATGTCAGCCAACATTTTTAGCGACACATGGTAAATCTAGGAAATACATGATGCGACCCCCAAACATGTCGCACTGACTCTTGTGATGCCCTAAATTCATGTCAACCTGATATCATGATGACACTAGGTACAATTAGATATATCATTAAACATATTCTATGCATGTCTTTCAAGATCATGTGGTGGACTACATGATTATTCATCTAGGTCTTCCAATGTCCTCCAAAAAATTCATCCTTGATCATGATATGACCTTCATTTATATCCTCAATATAAAGAAACGTACCTCTAACTTGTAAACTGGATTATACAATTGTATTATGACATTTCATGCATAGATCCTTTAACTTGTTATGTAGACAATCAATGAATGTCTGGAAGATAATGAACATACTTCATGCAGACAAGTTGGCCACTCTGTTTGAAACTGAATACTTAATAACCTTATCCAACCATTATATTAGGGAATCCTTAGTGTTTAATACCTAATCAGTGAAAATATATGGTATTTCATTAACATATAAGGGAAACCAATGTTTGTATTCCATTATAAATTGAAATATGATGACTTTGATTACTGTTATAACAAGGATACATATGATGCCTTTCTATGGCCAAAACACAATATTGATAATACCTAGGGATGCCTCAAAAATTATTCCTACATCTCTATGAAATGAGACTGATTATTTTATTATTACCAGTTTTTCAAGTGGATCATTTCTCAAAATGTATTCCAGAGTTGAAATAATAATAACATTTTCCTAATTTGTCTCTATAATATATGAAAACATCAATGCATAATACCCAAATTAGATGGACTATGAAAAATATGATTCCTTCTATAACCAGGATATGTTGGATTCTATTCTGAGGCCTGATCCCAAATTTATAATTAACTCATTGTATGTCCATCCATTTCTATCATATCTCATACCATTGGTACTTAATCATTCCAATGGACTGATCCTTCCCCCTCATTCACTTAGGTAATGACCAACCAACTAAACTATGATTAATCTAATTGTTACTATATCTATGATACATATGAAACCTCCATGAGGTCCAAAATCAAATATCTTTTCCCTAATTTCCTTCATCTTTTTCCATTATATGTGAATTTAAACTTCCTGGATTAAACGAACAATGTTCTTTTCGATTAGTATTTTATTATAGGATTAGTAGACAACCCAGAATGTCTCAGTCACATCCTCAAATACTTGTTTCCTTATTTCAAGAGAAAAAATAAAATTTACTAGTTACACAACATCAATATATAAGTAGATACAAATTAATAGAAAATGGTTTAAGAACCACATATACATATATATGGCTTATCAAATAGATTCAATTTATTAGAGGATTTAACCTATCATTAACCATTTAGGGTAATTAGTCCTGTATCGAGATTAGGAAGAGGATTTCAAACATGTCATCAATATAAAAGATAGTCTTGGGCTAGGGAACGATTCCCCCATAGAAGTGTGAGTTGAGACCGACCTCCAATCCTCTTTAACAATTTGAGTTCCTAAGCATATTTTGATCAGAAACATCAACTCACTACCTACCATTGGAATGAAGGTCCATAAATTGTTATAGATGTGGTAACCGTTGGGAGAATATATGATCGAATTAAAAATGATTTTCCCAAAGTGAAAAATTGGGTATAATATTGAAACCCACAAATTCAAAACTATATAAAAAACCCCCCACAAAATTATGAAGAAACAAAAAAGGTGCACCATATGTGAATCTCTAAAAAAGTAGGATGTTCAACGAATCATCAGTTAGGAAGTGTTTTCATTAATAATCTGTACAAAAAATGAGACCCTAACTTGAATCTACCAAATAATAGGATGGTTGTTTAGTCATTCATCATGCCATTTTCTCTTGGAAAATATAAAAATACAAAAACGGTGGACATGAAATGAATCTATCAAATAACAAGATGGTTGGTTGCATAATATGTGAAAAAAATGAAGAACCCAACGTGAATCTCTCAAATAAATTTGTGGTCATTTAATCATGGATCGAGAAAAATTGTCTTGAATAATACATATAACAAATTGTATCCAACATGAAAACGACAAAATATAAAGATGATTATTGAATATGAAATTCATATTATAGAGGATCCTATGTGGATGAGGTTATAATGAAATTAGCCAATCCTTATATTGAAAATTCCATATGACCAGAATTGAAGGATTCTGAATTGAAGGACCATTTTTATGAAACATGGATATCTGATTGAGAAAATATCTTGCCTAAAATTATGTAGTGATTAGACCCCTTGTTCCACATTGTCTTGATGACTGTTGACACTCCTCTCACAAACAAAACCCTATTATAAATAGTGTTCATATAGTGACTGATCTAGAATGTTAACGATAATAGAAAACCCGATGGGTGTCAGAATGACCTCAACCACAAAAAATATTTAGTATAAGGTGGTGATGGCAATGATACAAGGATACCATCTACATGGTACAATCTGAATTATTGAGGATACCCACAAGGGTTTTAATGTACTAAAAATAATTATCACACTCCATCCAAAGAATAGAGATGTAAAAACACCACCCCTCATTTCCACATCCAAAAACATTTCAAATTTATCCCCTGAGTATGAAAATCACATCTTATCACTTAATATGGTGGTGGATGAAGGATCCAACTACTTCCCCCTTCCAGTTCTGAAGGAATCTAGGGATGACTCCTACAAACCGCCATCACTACTCCCATCCCACTACTACTCAACAGTCACCTACTAAAGGTAAATACTAACAGAGTACCACCTTTTACATCTATTCATTTGAAATATGAATAAATATAATGTGCAAAATGATCTTGATAACAAGGTGTGGGATCACCTCCCCACTTCTGCTGATGATGCATGTCTGTATATCTTGCGATACCAAGTGAGTAGGCTCTTACTCATGCACACTCGGAACAATTATATAGTAATATACTTTTAGAATTAATAGTTGAGTTACATATCAAAAACACCATGCATGATTTACATAAAAATGTTATGATGGAACAAGGGGGACAAAAGTGGGATCATGTACTAGATTTAATCAAAGATATATTCTAGTATTCATTGGGGATAAAAAATTATGAACTATTATATCCATGTTAAGACATAAAACATTTCATCACATTTTAGAAATATAAGAAGAACTCATCCTAAATATTTTGGTTATTTTAGAGATACATGTACATGAGGAATATTTATATCCCTATATCTAGGGGATCTCAACACACGAATCCTCTTAAAGGAAATATTTCCCTAGATAAAGTGCATATTCTTGCTCCCGTATTGTTTTATTTTTGGTATATTCAATGAAAGGATGAGTAATAAATCATGGATCATATTCTCATTCTAACCAAGGCTCACTAGGTTAGTGTAGAACAATCCATGAGACTGGGGATTGTGCTTGATGAAAAAGTGTTTCATAATATTCTAAATGGCTAATATTGGCACCATATCCTCACTCCAGAAAAGGATCACCAAGTGGGAGTTGAACATGTCAGGGTAATGGATCAGATAAATATTAATGAAGACTATAGAAATACTAAAAATTCCTAGGACTAGGCTCATATCTTCATTGTGGTCGAGGCTCACCAACTCAGAGTGGAACATGCCTCCGGATAGGCTCTCATTCATGTCACTAAATATTAATGGTATATTTCTATAGATCACATAAGCTATTTACAAATTCCTACATCATCTAATAAAAAACTAAACTACCAAACATTGATATATATATATATATATACTAGAGGGTGATCATATTCCTTCTCCCATTCTGAATGTTAGCTGGCATAATTTGGAGGGAAATGAATATTCATACAAGGATGATATTATTGTACCAGTTGGGGAAAACCATGTGACAATGGTACAAGCCTTGGGAAAGGCTCATATTCATTTCACATAAGTCAAAGGATATATTCCAAAGTTTTTTATCAGTCTCATATCCCTTTTATGGCCAAAGGTCACGACATAATAACTGAATAATCTATGAGGATGGCATATATTATAGAAAATAATTATTAACCTAATTGGAATACTACAATAACATATCTTTTGTGGGATCATATTCCAATATTATAGGAAAATTATAACTATGATTTGGAATCCTTCATACAAAAAGATCATATCACTGCACAACTAAGATGGTTTGAATATTATTACCATGTAGAAAAATGGGACTCATATGCCTAATATCCTCAATACCTGTGTCATTAAGCATTTTTAAGACACACTATCATCACCCCATGTGTATGGTAACCCTTTAAATGAAGTATAAGACAAACATTACATCAATATTTCTCTTTATGATTGTGTGGATATGGATCAAAATGAATCTACTATTGAAATCTACCATTTTCAATCTCTCTAAGGTGATATATCTCATATTCATGGAAATATTTTTCTTTCATAAATTTTTTTTGTCAATTCATTTTGAAAACATAAACATATTTTTATATAGTGGTTCTAAAAACATCAAGGTCAACTATATATAGATCTCTGTCAACTACTAGAATAACACCACTATAGTTAGTAGAAAAAATCAAGAAGAATGTTATGTGGTCTGATAGGTGGAGGTAGTTTATTCTAATGTAAATGAAGATGAAATTGCTATATGGAGAGATAATTCCAGAAAAAAATAACCCATAATTTTCTGTTCTCTTACTAATTCAAATTTGAGACCCCATATGATATATAAATTGATTTTATTCCTCATTTACACTAATATATGATGGAAAATCAATACTGATTTAAGACTAGATACCTTCTTTATCTAAGGTATGATTGTAACTCTTAAATTACCATGATTCTCTATTTTTTTGCTTGAACTGGCTACTATGTTCATATCCCAAGATCCAAAACAAGAATAGAAATTTTCAAATTTACAGTATATTTTCACCACTCCTTGAAAAAACGTGTTCCCCATATATCTGAATCCACTTCAGTCATCTATATTTGAAGATGGAAATTGTATAATGTGTTACACATCAATTCACCATGGTAATAGAAGAACCCCTATAATGAAACATATTGTAATGTTATATCCACTAGTGAAATTAAGGTATTAACTAATGATAATTTTAGTTATTCACTAAAATTTGGTTCCCCTACTTCAATGGAGCTAGGAAATCATGAATGGATAAAAATGATAGCCCAAAATCATTGAAAAGGGACCCTTGAAGAAAGATGAATTCATTTTAGATGCAAAATAAAAGGAATTTATAAACCGAATAAAATCATATAGATATTGATACATGTCATGAGCTTCCATTATACCATTATCTTACACAATACATCTACTCCACATCAGAAAGGATAGAATACAAACTTCTATAACAACCTTATGAGAGAGATATCAGCTCACAAGTCTAGGGGGATATCAACGACTTACCCCACCTCTCATATCACTAATTCCTGATATAATTTAGTATATATCATCATCTGTTTAAAAAAATGCTAGCCTTGGAGGATATGAGAATTTATAACATAGTATACATTGATATGTTAATCATCCTCTGATAGGGTAATACAAAAAAATCAACATTGGTTATCGATCCAACCCATACTGCTAGGATGGTGGAATTTATATCTCAATGTCTACCGTAAGAAACATCAAAATATCAATTGTAATAATCAAATCATCAATATGATCACACTAAATATAAATAATTGGACTATAAGAGTCTATATTTATATTTTACATCATAATAAACATTCCCCAAAGGTTTAATTACCATTATTTGATCAAAGAAAAATTTATCTATGAAACTAAAGGATTCCAATACATTTCCTTCATTATTGGTTACTCAAGGTACAATCAGATAACGACGCCCACATAAGATGCTGAAGAAACAACCATAATATCACATAAGTGGATATTTTTCCATAATCTAATTCAATTAGATTAAATAATGTTATTATTACTGATAAATCATCTATGAATCATATCATTAATCACTTATAGGGATGAATAAATGAATTTTATGTTGATGACCCGATGGTAAAATACTGACAAAAATGTAATAACTTCATGGATCTTAAAAGAATATTATAAAGTCTTCAAAATATATCTCTAAAGATGATTTCGTTGAAATTTACCTTATATATAATATCAAGGATATTTTGTATCTTTGTGTCATGCCACCATGACATCATGTTTGACCCAAAAAATTACTATTTTTATTCTAGAAATGTCACTCAATGAAATCTCAAATAACATTGGGGCTCTAAGGGAACATCATTTTAATTTACCATTCTTATGCCAACCTAGAAGAAAGAGAACTCCCACACACCAGGATGATAATGAAGGGAATTTTCAATCGATGAGAATATGTATTCTAATAATCCTTAAAATGTCTCAAACAATACTTTCTATAGCCACTAGTCTTAATACCACTAGTGGAATAGAAGACATTTATACTATTTTGGGATTATATGTAATTCTTAGTAGGCACCATGATCAAACAAAATAATGATTCATTCAGTGAAAAAATACTCTATTACCTCAATATGATGATTCTATATACTGACACTCAATGCATAGAATCATCATTTTAGTACAATACTTGTGACATTACTTGTTGTACAATGAATTCCACTTGGTCTTTTTCATAGATCAAATGATGTAAAAAATTTGTAATCAAATGTTGGAAAGGAATTTGATCTAATGGGTTGAAATTCTATAGTAATATTACATTTAACACATTTTATATAAATTAATTATTGGATGGGTCTTGGATGATTTGTTTGTGGCACATCCTACTTAATAAATCACACTAGTGGAAATTAAACATTCCTATACAGTAGTTTTCTTCACCAATGAAATTCCCTAGATCTTGTTGATGTATTTTTATGATTCCCACAAAAGTCCAATCAAAAAGAGACTTGGAAACCAAAGGTAATGTATGTTCATATTATTTACTGTGTTTATTTCTACAAACAAATTATTTTTTTGCTAAACATTTTCAATATCGAAAGCCATGAAAAATAATGGGTCCAAATATGAAGACCTCATTGCCAACATGGTATTATATATATTTCTACAAATAATCTACCTGAATATAAATGGGGATAAAAAGATAGATATAAAGATGTTCAATGGGGAATATTCTATATTTCAAATTATTCACCAATCACAAAATTCCCACATTAATGTTTGGGATAATTCATCCTCACTCATAGTAGGACATGTTCAAGAGGAATAAATATTTTATATAACACACCAAATAATGTCCCAATTGAACATAATATATGATATGGATTTAATAAATCATGTTAGTTCTTTCCCATATCATGATGAACTGGTATTCATTGCTAGATGGACGGATCCCATAATTGGTTATCTCTAAAATGGAACTATACCATCCAACAGAACGCTAACAGAATAGATTTGATGACGGGAATAAAAAATATCCTACATTATTGTCCAAATGATAAAAAAATACCACTAAAAGTTAGTCTTCAATGGAATCATACTCATAAGAATTTAAGAAAGATAGATTCCATCCATAATTATGGAATCCCATGAAGGCTCCTACAAAGATAATTAGTTTTGGACCAGGCTCTCACACCTGACTAAGAGTTCAGGTTAGTACAAGAATATAGTGATACCTGAATATGTGATAATCAACTAGAAATTAAATTCATTCTAAATTTTTGAAATCTTTATCCATAAACAGTATAATGGAAAAAAAATTGTAATTATTATTTGTGTTTTTTTATTTGGGAAAGGAATGTTTGGGGATATATCAACCACCATTGTCTAAAAATTTCAATTACATCCTTAATTTAACAAACATATATTTAAAATAGGATAATGAGATTCCCCTAAAGTTTTGTAGGTCGATTAATACCATCTAATTCTTAAATTAACTAATCATTATATGGATCGAGGTCCCTCATACAATATTAATGGAGAACCACACCAACACCTTGTTCTTGGGGTTGATGAAATGGTAGCAGGAATACCAAATCATGTACAATCACTGATCCCTCTACCATGTATAAGAAATGTATATAAGTAGTCCTTCATTAATAAGAAATAAAATATACACTAGTTGATGGTGAATAAAGATAATAAATCATTATCTGACAAGATCCTCAATACATTACGGTCCTACCAAACCACCACCTAGACTATTACAAAAGATTCTCCATATTCACGGGTTTATGTGAACAAGGAAGAGAAACCCATAGAAATCATGTTTCATTCCCATTGAAGAGAAATTTTATAAAAACCCTAGGATGATCTGAAAACCTAAATAAATGTCTCGAAGAGATTGTTAGGCTTGATGATAATAGGTTACATACAATGAACAACCAAGGATTCCATTATAAGTAGATCATGCATGTCTATAATAATAAGGTTTTCCTCTTATCATTCACCCATGGAGAACATGTTTTGGATCTCAAAGCCCCAATGATATGGGGTAAGAAGCCTCTGATAACATAACCCAAATGGAGAGGGTCTTATTTCATACATAATTCACATCACAATGGATCCTAATCATTGTCTACAGTGGATTGGGAATGTCTAACACCCCTAAAATAATCAATTTTTCTAAAATAATTTCATATATTTCATCAAGTGACTATCATTTAGTATTCATGATGTTAAACATTAAAAATTCATTCTAAAAGAACGTCTTTAATTGGTATATATAATATCCTCACAATATGATGTCAAATTTTAGGTATCCCCCAATGATACATATTCATTACCATCAGCTGACATTTATCCTACATTCATGACATTAAACTAAAAAAACTATTCCTAAAAACATTTCAATAAACTATATTGAGATAATCCTCACCATATGTTGTTAAACTACATCAATATCCCAATTATTCATACTCATTCACATCGGGAAACCCTTATACCTGTTTCTTGACATTAAATGGATAAATTTAATCATAAACACATGAATTTAAATAAAATGGAGACCATACTCACTATATGTTATTAAAATTCATGAATCCATCAGTGGTACATCTTCATTCACATTGATTGAACCTCATCTTGGTTTGATGATTTTAATCTATGAAAAAACTGTTTAACCATCTATCAATAAATTATTTGGAACAATACCATATTACATGATGTTAAACTGCATGAATGATGTCCTCACCAAATGATGTTAAAATAAATGATCCTCATAGTGTTACATTTATTTCACATTGGGTGATCCATGTTTTTATCATATGGTATTAAACTACACAGATGGTTTCATTGTCACATGACCTTAATATACATTCGTTTCTCGAAAAAAAAAATTATGGATTGTATCTCAATTCACTTTGATATAAAATGATGCCTCAATCCTATTCCATTGTATATCCACCATATGATACCAAATTCCCATTGCCCAGTCAAAATCATCTCCACTTTATTTTAGGAACACTTATCGTTCTTTTTTCTCACATTGCCTATGGATCACATGGGATTTTGAATTTATATAAATATATTTCTCTATACAAACAAGGCATGTCATCACTTGAAATGATTATCTTGGTCCTAAATAAAATACCATACAATTTATACCATGAGTCGACACCGCATGACAAAAATTATCACAGTTGATGTCCTTTTAAGGATATAAAACTACACATTCCTCTAGACCTTAGCTAAGGGGACCACTATTATTGGTTTTGGCCTCATGCCAAAAATCAATTATGGAACTATGTGTGTATTTATTCATAAAATTTAAGGATATGTAGAGATGATCATAGTTCTAATCATGGGACCAACCACGACACTCAATGAGAATAATTCCCCTCCCCAAAAGGGTCAGACCAGCATTGAAATTTTCTTATTTAATAACTACATTTGACTTTATTACCTTCATCAAATGATAAAAAAATAATTAATGTATCTCCAACACTTGTTTCATATACAATAAAAAACACAATAATTCCCCAATAAATATATGGTTTAGACCTGTTGCAGTATATTTAAATCAAGAAAAACACATGGCTTGATTTTTGTCATCATTGGATTCATAGTTAAACCATAATCGTAGGCCATAGGTTTAGCTGTAAAACTAATTTTTCACATTGGAGAGCCTATGTAATTATCATACGATGTTAACATACTTTGTTCCTCATGAAAAATGTGTGGATCCATTCCTATAATCACAGGATACATAGATATTCCTAGATCCCAAATAATAGGACCAGCTAAAAAACAATAAAGATAAATGACCTCCTTGAATAGAGGACATACCAACATAGATAGTTTCTAGTTTCAATAACTACATTTTCATATATTCATGATATTAAATTATACATAGTGATGTTAGATCCCCAATCCTAGTCTCAGATAGATCAATAAATGAAAAAAAACAACCCAAATGTATAGAGATTTAGTCATTCTAGATCATTTTTTTGGGTATGAATCGGATCTTTGTAAAATATTCTTGTTCTTATAATTCATCATTCCCAATAATTCATTATATCCCCCAAATCCTTATCACATGGCATTAAATTTTACGGAAACAGATGATTGCTTATAACTTGATGTTAAACACCAAGTCAAATGTCTTATTCATAAGACAACACACCCCATAGTAAAATGAGCCCCTACAACATGATGTTAAAATATGAAGACCATAATCAATTATCATCCCTTATAATAGAAACAAAATACCCTTACCCTATAATAACAATGAATTATGTTTCTCTACCATATTTTAAACGCATCAATTAATAAATAAATATTCATGTCTCAAGAACCACATTTATTTATAATAATTCTATGTCCATAAGGAAGATATTTTTGGCTTTATGTGTCCCTTTAATACTATTATACTTTTCTATGGATCTTAAATATGAACATATTCTCATCATCAAAATATGTCACTCTACAAAAAAATAATTTTGATCCTCATGGTTTTTGATTCACTGTGGTATAAAAACTCACCAAATAATGATCTATGTTATCCATGGTATGATTTATTCATTTCATATCTCATGACATAAAATTTATCTAAATTTTCTTAAAATAAATTCTAGTATCCCACTCAGAAAGATGTTGGAGTGCCCTTGACATATGGTATACAGTTTTTGATCTTGTGTAACGTCCCCTCATTTTTTTGTACAAGTACATCATTACCTTAAACATCTTATATATTGGTAATATATATTATATGTTAATTTATTTCCATTGATTATCAAAATTGGAAGAATAAAACTAGTGAAAGTGACACAGAACAAGTAATCTTGGAAACTAGTATAGACAAGCCAATGAAAAGTTAATTGTTCACTCACTGATATCGTTATATATTGATTTATACATATATATTTGGACACAAATATGTAAGGAGTATATATAATAGGGAATACTTTTTTCCCAAGTAAAACTATAACCTACACTAATATTGAGTATCTTTGTGGGTAAAGATAAGCTAACCTTGGTGAGCCACCATTGGATTCTACATTGATCAATAATTAATTGGTGGATAAAATATTAAATGGACTCAAAGGAGTTATGGATAAAATATAAATTTTCATAACATTAATAGGGAATGACCCCATTATTTGGAGATAAAATTTAACTATCACAGAGTGAAATCCTATAGGCCCAAGTCTCTAGGATGGCCCCTCCATTATAAACCAAGCTTCTAATGGTAAATGACCCATAGGGATTGAAAGAAACATAGTAATGATGACACCATCAATCTATAACCTCTCTATATTTTGTTGTAAAAGGATTTACCTACAAATAAATATTAAAAATTGATTTAAATGTACATTAAGAATTCAATGAATGTTCAAGAACATATCGCCTCCTAAATGAGACCACATACAACCCCATAACACTTAGATGGGGCTAGAGATTCTGTAAGTGGTCCTTTGCAAATAAATATCTTGTATAAGGTAGTAAATATGGCCAATAGATGGATGGATAACCAGATGAATCATCTACCATCCATGGAAGTCGTCACCATTAATGTGGTGACCTGAACTAAAACCTTTTACATTACTATTAGATATACCCCATCGTGTTAATGAAAATAAGACAATATTTCTCAGTAGTCTTGTCAACACTTGGGAAAAACACACATCCTTAGTTGTTGAACATTCCTTCTTTGAAAATAAAACTTTATTATACCTCCATGATATATGAGTACATAAAAAGAAAATAATTTGTCTTATTGACCTACTTCATAGAATTAGATTTAATGATAAAATATTACACCCACTACATTAATGGTATATCATCAAAATGAAGTGGGTTCTTTTTAGGGCCTTTTATTCAAACTTGATAATATATCATACTAGAGGAGGATTCCTCCTCACATCTTCCTAGGTAGACCACAAGGTGATGTGGGGACTTATTATACATCCATAATTTTATATTTTAACCAAATATATTCCCAAAATCCCAAAAAAAAGATAACCACCTCAACATTCATGAGGTGAATGGTGTTTGTTTCTAGGATTCAACAACTAAAATGTCTGACATAAGACACTTATTACAATAGGATAATGTTTAAAAAATAAAACTTTCACCATAATGCATAATTTTTATAAACAATATGATAAACTCAATAGAATCATATTCCATCCTTAAGTCCCAACCGCAATCCATTATATAGATTCTCTCAGATTAAAAAATCCAAGTCAATGACCCAACAAATCTTTTGGATGGTAGAAGATTTTCATATTATTGAGTGGTATATATGGAAATCCAGATCAGGTTCACAGTTCCTCCATAAAGTTATTTTTAGAATTTATTTCAATATATTTATGTCATTAAGTTCCCCCTCATCAATGAGGTTTCCTTCATGGGAGATATTCTACCTAAAATTCTGGTGTGTCTTCTGAATATGTGAACAGGAATTGAATGATGATAGTGGTGATGGAATGAAATATTTGTTTTTAAGAAAAAAATCAATATTGGGGAAGATAATATGAAAAAGGATATTCCCCCAACATCACTCTAATATGTTTTATAATAATCATTTCAAATTACACAATTGAACGATGGTTTGTAGGATTCACACTCTCTATAATAGCAACGCGATGGGCCATTTCAACCATTACCAACTTCGTTGAAGGATTTATATTTTTATTAAAAGGGACAAAAAAAAAACTCCAAAAAACAATAATAATATATTAAAAATTTGAAATCCTATCAATTTAATATAATAAAATCTAGTAGCATCATGCACATTGCATGAATCTACACAAAAATCATAGTCACATAATAGAGTTTCAAAATTATTATATCAGGAAGATCTCATATATCATATATACCTATAGTGAATCCCACATCATTATGTCCCTAAATATGAATCGTGATAGCATGACTTGAAATGGTCACTGGATCCACCAAAAAAGTCAAAAAAAAACAACAACGTGGTCGTTCTAGAAGATCCTGCAAAACCATCAAGGATAATCAAACATCCATTTTTACAAAGGTATATTAATTATTGAAATTTTTTTATTCTATAAGACGACTGTAAAAAAGTATCGTGAATAATTTACCACATGAATATATCATGAACACGTATCATGATCAGTTCCTTTGGGATGGTCTCACGATGAGGTGATGTGACATAAACAAGGCACGTGAGCTCTGAAGAATCATGTAGTTGGTGAGTGAACCAGTCTCTAATCCCTTATTTATTTTCAAGTTTGGGGAATTCAATACATGAAATGGAATCCCAAAAATCACCCAATGAACCAAATGGGGAAAATTAAAAATCCTCACATAGGCATTTACATTCATTAAAATTGATCCAATTCCCCTAGCAGTTTTCACACATGAGGGGGTGAATTTTATAGCATCCTCCAAATGAGAATGTGGGTGTCTATAAGGGAATAAATACCTTAAGTATGGGTATTAATTTTCATACATAGTAATTTAAATATAAGGTGGTCTAATTAATATAGATTAGGTAATTTGTAGGAAGAAATGAAATCAACTTTCCATTAGAATGTTAGACAAATGATCCATGTGAAGAACATATTCTATGAAAGATCATTTGATTCACCTTTTTTTTAATTTCTTTCAACTATTGCAAAGGAATCCATGAAAATTACAGATCTAACATTATCTCCAAGTTGAGCACCCAAGATTCATGAAATCTGTCCATTAGAGGAAATATAATAATACATATAAAAATACATTTAAAATAGGATGAAAATATACAAAATGTTGGATTCTCTAATATTGAAAAATATCATGTGACATGTCTAGACAGTTTGCAAGACAACTCATGACGCTGGTAAAGTGTCCTCCTAAACATGATAAATCTAACTATCATGTTGTCATATCCAAGAACAGGGTCATGGAGATGAAAAATATGAATTTCAATCCCTGTCATTAAATACACATAGAATGGTTTATTCATAATAAATATCATACATCACCCTTGGACCCTTTATTAGGCACGCAATGCATCATAAATGTGAAGGATGATTTTCGTTGACAATACTAAAGAAAATATGTGAGACACAAATACTTTGTAAAATATAAAACTAAGTTAAAATGGGAAAATTTTGGATCCTCATCTGGTCACAAACATCATGTGGCATGCCCCATACTGTTCTTAAGAGGCTGCAATCCCATGAAAACATGTCCAGCTCCCCATCTAAAAGCATGTTGGCATTTCACTCTCTCCTAGAAAAGGGATTAAAAAGTTTATATCTATTCATGTGCTCCCTCATTGGCTCTATTAATCAAACAAAAGTATTTTTCCTTGAACTGATCATTAATAACCATAGAACACATTGTTGGTCAAACAATGCATCACCAATGGGGGTGTGATTTCTTTGCGACCATTTATTCTTACATAACTAATACAAAATTTTACTGAAAATAAATATAAAATATTTATACAATGTGGATCCAAAATTTCAGTGTCTCAGTTAAACATAGACCGTACATATCATGAATTAAATGAAACATATATATTTATTTAATTCATTCATATATATATTCTTATTGGCCCTTGAATTCTTCTTTGTACATTAGATCACCTAAGGATCTACATCGAAAAGGGAAGATCCAAAATCCCATTAAGAGGGTAAATAAGAACATGAAATAATATAACATTGTAATAGAATAATAATCATCAAATTATAGGTGTAAGATCATAAAAAGTATTAGAAGCAATAAGAAATTTCATAGAATGTGGTAATTCAGAAAAATAAAATATCATGTCCAAGTGGGTAACAAACATACATAGTTTTGAACAAATATAGCATCATTTTAATTCATATTTAACATTTCTCATGAGATAATTCACATTATCCAATTCATTGGAGCTCTATATAAATCTAGGTGTACCTTTTACATCATAACATTTACATTGTGCTAAATAATTTTGATCACACTTGTCACATCATGACATTTATATTATTATACATGTCACATAGAATGTATATACATAATGGAAATAAAAAATCTAATGGGATGGAATGGGTTTCATTTCATCATGAATATATTTGTAAAATTTTTGTTTCTAAATGAAATAGGTAATCACATACTATATATATGTATCATTAACCTTGAGTGAACAAGAAAAAATATTGAGAAGTAAAATGTGTGTTTCTTAAAGAAGGATTCTTCATGAAAACCTGGGGTTTTTTATAAAGTCAAGTAAAAAAATTTATATCCAAAAAAATATATGATAAACATGATGAAATTATATATATGAAATATTCATACTGAAATTTTGGTGAAAGTGGGAAAACCAAAAGAAAGATAGTTTCAAATGAGATAATAACTTACCTTGTGTTTGAATTATTTATTCAAATTCATGTCCTATATAATCACAATAGATTCATTAATTAACTATTTATTACCTAATATACTTTTATATAATTCATTATGGTATTATTAAGTTCATTTATGGGCCTTTGGATGAGTTATAGTGTTTAATTTGATTGTTCGAGAGTTTGTTTTCATTGTTTTCAAGATCAGTTCGTTTGTAAATATGAATATAAGTTCATTTAAAATGATTATAAAAATATTTAATAATTATTATAGTTTAATAATTATCTTATATAATATTAAATGATATTATCAAGGATTTGGTTATATACCCTGAAGATGATTCAATAGATAAAATCTAATGATCACCATTTTTTGGTTAATTTTGGATTTTGTTCAAATACAATGAATTCATTTTGTCATATCAATAAGTATTATGAAGAAAAGTTTTTAAAAAAAATAAAATTGGATATAACATAAAAATAAAATCTGTTTTCAACAATTTAATTGGTTTATTAAAAAAAATTAATGTTTTAATGAAAAATGAAAGTGTGTCACCCATGATGTTGGTAAATCCACACATCACATGTGACAATATCATTTTTTGAATAACATAGGGAGATGGAGTATAAAAATGTTTGAAATTTGATTAAAAATATATAATTTCAGTATATGTTTGGTACTGGAGGTATCATGTTAGCTTGACGAAGTGTG
This sequence comes from Viscum album, assembly GCA_963277665.1. Classification (NCBI taxonomy): domain Eukaryota; kingdom Viridiplantae; phylum Streptophyta; class Magnoliopsida; order Santalales; family Viscaceae; genus Viscum; species Viscum album. Next base: position 1,371,205,743 of record OY728158.1, on the reverse strand, counting down.
TTTCTGAGAGAATAAAAAAATTAAATTGATAATGAAAGGAAATTAAATAATTAAGAGAGAGGATTTACCTCCTGAATTATACCATTTTGATGTTCCTAAAGGAACCTAGTCTTGTTCTATTCATGATACCAAGGTATCATAGACCTGAGGTAGGGGATAGGGAAGTTTATTATGTTGAATGTCTGCAGGTATCAAAGCATTAACTGTTTGAAGAGAAGAGGTTGTGAAGGGTGGTATTTATAGTCGAGGAGAGGGAGTGATTTCTTATTATTCTAATAATTAGTTTATTATTTTTCACAACAAAAGATATAATGAGGATTAATGTTACTAAATACCATAATTAGATCATGAGATATTTAACCAATGGTCACTTACATCATCCTTGACTCAAGTAGGACTCAATAATTCATGTTTTATCATCTATTGTAAATTATTTTATGTTATTATTCACAAAAAATTCACGAATCATAGAAAAATACAAAAACATTACCCTAACCATATTCATGGGTAGAATTAAAAAAATGAACTACATTTTATAAAAATAATTTTTGTATATATAATTACTATAATTTTTAATTAAATGTATCATTTATATGGAAAATTCAAATTTTGAAATTAAAAATGATTTTGTAACACATTAAAAGATTACCTAAATCTCATAAAATTATCTTCAAATCATATAAAATAAAATTAATTTTTTAGGAAAACATTATATACTAACTTGTACGTTATTAAATTATTCATAATATTGTAATTAAGTATCTTGACTTATAAAATAACAAACAAATAATTAGTAGTTTTTAAAATATTTACAGACATATACTATGATATAATTATGTTATATTTTCACTTATGAGATAAAAAAATTATTTATACTTTCATGGGTGATTCTACTATTTATTTGGAAGGTTTACTATTCATAATGTTCATTTTACTATTCAGAAGGTGAAATTTCTATTTCATCAGTATTGGTTCCATAACTTCTATAAATAATTATTATATCATTATTTCTTAATTTATAATGATTTTATTTTGGTCTCTACATGATTAAATTTAATTTATATTATATGAAATTACTATAAGAAAATAAATAATTATGTGTCATTACATTATCTCCCATTCAAATTTCACCCCAAATATTTCGTTTTACATAAATAGGTGTGGGTACTTATCCCTCATTGCCTCCTCCAGTTCCCAAATAGCTTATTCATACTTATGGTTCCTTGAAAGAACATTTATAAGGTTGGTTTCCTTGTTTTATAGAACCTTATCTCTATGGTGGATAATATTAATTGGAAGCTCATCCAAATAAATATCATCTTCCAGCTCTACAACCTCTATGTTCTGTATATGTGTGGGATCTAGTATTTGATTCATCAAGAGTGATACGTGGAACACATCAAGAACATGTGCCATATTTGTTGTAAGTACTAGATGATATGAAAAAAAATCTTATGTGGCCGAGGATCTTGAAGGGGCCAATGTACCATGGAACTATCTTCCCTTTCATTCAAAACTACACAACTCTCATCAATAGAGATATTTGAAAAAAAACTTTATCTCCAATGTGGATCTCTAAGTCCCTTCAATGGATTTTATCATAGATATTTTTTTGATGATGTTAGATATATTCCTAGTTGGCTTAGACGTTAACATGATTGAAAGCTACTATTTTGTGAGAACTCAACCTATGGGAGATGATAATCCCATATACCTTTGAATAATAAATATAATTCTCTAAGCATATGTTTGAGTGTATGAATAGTAATTTTATATTGGTCATCAATTTGGGGGAGATAAGCCTTGATAAAATTTCAATTCTTCCACAACACATGTTGAATAATCCTACTGAATTTTGAGGTGAACATAGGATCATGATCAGAGACTATCGAGAGTGGTCCCCATGAATTCTCACCACATTATTTACATATATGTTTGATCTTTTTTCAAGAAATATATTAACATGAATAGCCATAAATTGACCAGTATTGGTGAGTCTTTACAACACAACCCATATCACATTATATCATTTAGATATATTATGGAGACCTGTGATAATGTCCATAGTGAGATTCTCACTTCTCAACATGGATATATAAAATGGTTTCATAACGCTTTTGTACTTATGTAACTCTAAATTTAATTGGTGACTTATCTATAACCATGAGATATATCAGACATATCTGTCTTCATGTTTCCCCATTAGAAGTGTTCCCTCAGACCATGGTACATCATCGTACACCCTGAAAGTATATAGAATGTTTAGATCTATGCATTTTCCAATAGGATTTTCTATATCTCAGGTGACGAAGTCAAACAAATCATGGTTCTGAACAAAAAGCACAACATCATCATGATATGGAACTCTTGAATCTTTCCTTCCATGACTATATTCACCCTCTTTTACAACTATGGATCATCACTTTGTGCCTCCTTAATCATACCTAGGATAGAAAACTGGGAAATAAATAGGTCAAGGTAAGATAAATTCCATACCATTATTATTTCCAAATACATCCTCTTCATATACATGAAGATATATTCTTTCTAAATCCACAACATTGATAGAGTAGAAGGTCCATTCTATCTAAGAGTATCAACTCCCTTGTTTTCCTTGCTTTGATGATAACTAATAAAGACATATGAGTTATTGTTTATATATTACCATATCTTCTAATTCATGTTGAGGTCCTTTTGAGTGAATATATAATTTTGTCTCTTATGATTGGTATATATTTCACACTTCTCACCATAGAGGTTGTGACATCATATTTTCAATAAAAACACACTATTTATAACACCAAATCGTGTGTTGGGTAGCTTTCCTCAAGGATCTCCATATATCATGAGGCATAGGTAATCAGAATATTGGTTTTCCTAAGTACACAATCCAATTCTTTCATTGAATAATCACTATATATAATAAAACAGTCTCCACTTCTCAGTAGTGTGAGTACATGTGTAGTGATTAGACTTCTCATTAACTCCACGATGTTTCCTCACATTCTTCTGTCAAGTGAAACATTACCCCCATCCTTATTAAAATAGGAAGAATGCTTGAAATTCATGATAAATTTCTCAAAAACATTGATAATACACTACTAATCTAATAAAAAAGTTGATTTCTCGGACACTAGAGGGCTTAGGCAATTCATTAATTTCCTTTGGATTTTTAGGGTACATAGAAATTATTTTAACTGTCATCACATGTCTGATGAATGGGACATTATACATCCAAAAGTGACACTTTATGAACATGGAATACAACATACCCTTCCTTAATGTCACCAACACAAGCCTTATGATTTCGTAATGTTCCTTCGTTCAATTATAGTATGTGAGAATGTCATTATTAAAAAACAACCACATATTTTTCTGGTTAATTTATAAATAGTCTATTTATCAAATATAACAATATATCAATGGAATTATTATGTTCTATGAGCATCACCAGAAACTCATAGTGTGCATACCATGTAAAGAAGATAGTCTTATGAAAATCCCCTTTCTTCACATTTAGCAGATGATATCCAAAATAGAGATCCTCATTCGAGAAGTACAGAGCTCCTCCGAAATTACTAAACATGTCATAAATCTTTGAGAGATGGTACTTTTTCTTTTTGGTGATCTAGTTTAGTTCCCAATAAATTATACATAGCTACATTGATCAATCATTCTTCTTGACTGAAAGCACTGGTTCACCCAAAGGTGATGCACAAGGATGTCTGAAACATTTGTACAAGTTCTCTTGCAGTTTTTTCTATAATATCACCAGTTCAAAAGGACCCATCCTATAGGGACACATTTGGAGAGGAATATCTCCGAGTATGAGTTATATTGGGAACACCACATCATGATATGAGCATTGTATGGGTAACTTTTTAGGAAACACATCATTGTATTCCCTCCAAATGGTAATTTCCCATAGGTTGATACCTTACTTTGACTCAACCATTGGAGTGTGGTATTCTTCTTCATATAGAACAAACACACACAATGTTGAAGCATATTTCAAAGAATATTCATAACCATAAAATTATTTGTAGAGGAGGATGGGATGGTTTATAATGAGAGAAGATATTTACTTTTTTTGATAGTTCATTTGTGGTCTATTTAATGAGACCCAATCCATCCCATGTATTGCATAAAATTTCATCAAAGTATATTTTGCAAGATTCACTGAATGAATCTTCCCATAGATGCCAATATAAGAAGAGTAAAACACATGGGTTGCAGTGAATGAAACACATGATATATTAATAGATATATATATTTCAAGGAATTAGGGATTTGATTCAATATTTTTTAAAAAAATTAAAAATATAATGGAAGGAATTGAACTAGAATCAAATAAAGGTTTTCCAATTTTGAGTGAATATGAATTGTACATTGTACAAATCTGTTTTCTTGTTCCACTTTAACATGAGTGATGGAATAAAAAATTCCTTTTTCTATTTTCATTGGTGGATGATAATGAAAATTACACTTGAGTACTTAAGGTTTAGTGAACTATCTATTATAGTTCCCTTGGTCCCTATAGTTGTAGCATTAAACCATGGGTGGTTCTCTTGATTCCTCCACAAATTTTTCCTAATTCTTCATGAATTTTAATCATTCTTGATTTTGGTGGCCTTCTCCCCCACACCTGAATCATTCCCCATCACTTTAAGGTAGTTACCATGATTTTTATTCCCATATTTTTTACATGTGGTTGGTTTATTATTCTTTCCTACTTTCTCATTGATCCTCCAACATGAAACTCTATATTTAAATTCTTGTCACCATTACTATGGGACCATTATCCATACTCAATCACCAAATTGAAATAACTTCAAAAATAATATTCTTAACTACTTATGTCATTAATTTCAAGAGACTTTTTAAGGTGTGGTTTTGAACCCCAATATAATCAATCAATGTTCTTATTAGTGTCGATAAAAAACCCAATGGGTACATTTCAAGCACTCTGAATTTTTCTTCATATTTTGAGGGAAATACTTTTTAAGGAAAATTATCTAAATGTCCTCCCATTCCATATCTTTAATTTTATCCCTGGTCTTGGTGTTATTAATCAATGTGCATAATTCATCGACCACTCCATCTATATGATAAATGGGCAGAGTCACCTTCTATATCTCATAATAGTGAATCACGTGAAATATATTCACCAACGAGTTGAACCAATAATCCATAACTAGTGGATCATATGACCCACTAAGAATCATTGGTTATTAAAACAAAAAAACCTTGATAGAAACTTGCTCCCTCTTTAGTGATGGGGGATGTTCCACATTATTCATGTTATTATTCATATACTGAGATTGTTGGGTAATAATTACCATGAAATTTTCAACTCCACCTCTTATGGAATTGGATATTTTATTCAGACATTTGATGCATTTTCCCTCACACAACATGTTTGTCTGGTATCTCCTTATTCCAACAATATTCTAAAATAGAAAAGGATTGAATAATAAAATATACAACTAGTCTTGAATATATAATATATTATAATGTGGAATTAAGTATAAATTCATATATTTAATGATCCATTTGTTTTTTTTATTTTATAATACAATCATTCATGGTTTTAACATATATTTAATCTCTTGATAAGGGCTTTCCCTAAGGTTCTCTAGTACAAATTCCAAAATTAAGTAATTTTTCCTCTCATACTGACTATAGCAACCCTATTTTTTCATTCCTGAATATTACATCATTTTAAATACTATCAACATATAATCATTACCCAATGGGGATTTAATGGTTATATGTATTGGGTAAATCAGGACGACACATTACATTTACAAAATAAAACATGAGCATTTCTTTAATTTATTATTCTCTAGCTTCTTATTGGCCATTGAATTCTCATTTTAACATGTAAAAACCTGAGTATATACATCCAAATGGGGTTATATAAAATCCAAGTAATAGTATTAATATGATAATGAAACAATATAAATTTTATGATAATAATCATCATCATAGGATAGTCATAGGATCATAAACATGATATGGAAAAAATAAGAAAATTCTTAGAAAGTGGAAATGCATAAAAATTAAACATCATGTCTTAGTGGTTAACTACCACATATAGTTGTGAACAAATATAGCTTAATGTTCACATATATTTCACATTTATCAGGGGATACTTTAAATTAATCAATTAATTTGAAAAATACATAATTCCAACTACACCCATTGCATAATTATATTTCTGTCACACTATATAATTCAGCGTGCACCCATCACACCATAACATTTACTTTATTATGTATCCCTTCAAGATCTAATTTTCATGTTAGAAATAAAATAAACTATGATAAGGAATGTGTTTAATTTTACAAAGAATAAATTTATATACATTGGGTTCTTAAATTAAATAGTGAATAACATAACTGATATAATAATAATTATCATTGAGTGAATTAAGAACAATATTGACAATTAAAATGTATGTTTTTTTAAAGAATAGTTATTTTAGAAAAAATGGTGTTTGACATAAACACTATTACAAAAAGTTTATATCCCGTAAAAGAGATGATAATGATGAAAAAAATTTATTTAATGAATATCTATACTGAAATTGATGTGAAATAGGTAAATTCCAATGAAAGATAGTTGGGTATGAGAATTCCCTATTCATTAATTCCGAATGCATTATTAAAATTAATGTCATGTTTAATAACATTAGATTAATTAATTAAAAATTAATCATCATTTAATACAATAATTTTATTAATTATGGGTTTATTAATTTAATTTAAGGCACATTTGATGAGTTATAGAGTATAATTTCATCTCCCAAGAATGTTCATTTTCATAGTTTTCATTATCGGTTTGTTTGTATACATGAATTGAAGTCTGTTTAAAATGAGGATAAAAACAAAAAATTGTTATTATATGTTAGTAATTATATTATATAATATTAAATGAACTTATAAAATTTTTTATATATTCCATGAGCATGATTCGTTAGATAAAAGTTATTGATGATCGTTTTAGGTTAATTTTGGCATTTTTTCAAACACAATGATCGTTTTGTTTTATCATTTTGTATTATGAGTTTATATTATTGATAAATCATAAAAATTTATATAAAATAAAACATAAAATCTATTTTATACCATTTAATTTTTTTATTAAATCATTGAATTTGGTAAGGAAAAATGATTTTTTGTCACCGATGAAGTTGGAAAATTGACACCCCACGATCGATGATTTCATATTTAGAAAAAACGAGGGTTAAGGAGGAGATTAATGTTGGATCTCCCATTACCAATATATAATTATATTATAAAAATTCTACAAACCATTTTTATTAGGTTATGAGAGGATAAAATAACTAAATAAATTCAAAATATAAGTATGTAAATATGTTAAATTCACTTACAGATAGAAATAAAACATTATATGTATTTGTTCCTTAACATCTAGAAATACAACTTATTTAATTAATTCATTATTTATAACATTTTTATTTTTGTCTATAAGTGAATTTATGTTATTTATACAATGTGAAATTCATATATTAAGTAAAAATATGATTCGGTGATTATCGATATTCGCTGAAAAAACTCTTGAATATTCTAAAGATCCCCATGTGTTTGAAAAGTATTAGATAATAATAAATGGGAAAAGGATGGAGCATATTGTGGTCTTAAAAATAACACGATATACCCATTTACATAACAGCAACTCACAATATACCTTTCGTATTATTTTCATATCTCAAGATGGACTCTTGGAATGATATATATATCTATTGAATGGTCCTTTAAAATTTTCCTAAGATCATCTGAAGGGCATTCAAAATGTTCCATGATGTCAAAAATACCCTTGGAAATGTTTTCCTAGCCTTGAAAAAGTGCCTTTGAATTCCCACATGATATGGATAGCCCCATTTAATTAGATATAATATATTAAATGTGATATTTATGTAATGTTATCATGGTTTCTAAAAATCATGTGTTACCTTGGATTGGAATACAATAGGATCTATGTAGTGGATACAGACGAGTAGGTCAAGAATGTTGGTATTAGTATGACCTCCAAATTCCATTGTTGTCGTAGCCATCGCGAAGAGAGCACAACCCACCTGTTCTTCGAGGGTGAGTGGGCACACATTGTTTGGTCATTTTTTAGAGCCTTCACGGCATTCTCCTATGGTTTTCAAGGAGATGTGCCCTTTTGGGACATGTGGTTCCACGATATGGATTTTTTAGATATGGAAAAGATGGCATGGTCTCTAATTTTTAGAGCAGGGTGCTGGAGCTTGTGGCCCTCCAAGAACCAGGCCCACTTCAAAGGCTCCACTCATACTGCACGGTCCATTATAGCGATCCTACAGAACATGTTTCTAGACCTGTTCATACTCATAAACAATTGGCGGGAGGATCCCTTGTTGAAGTTGTTGCAGGTATTTTATACTCTAGTTAATCAACCCTGCATCATGCCCCAAGGGCAGTGGATATGTAGGCACCCCCGGCCTCATGCTAGATGCTCAACTCGGATGGTTCCTACTTTCTAGCTGACATGAGAGGAGGGGGTGTGGTTAAGGACTGGTGTGGCAGTGTGGAACTGGCATTCACTGCATTTTATGGGAATTTTACCCCGCTTCAGGAAGAGGCCAAAGCCCTACTCGTCAGACTATCCCTTTCCAAAAAGAGGTAAATTGTGATCACTCAAGCAGAGACTGATTCTACAATTCTTTATAAGTCTCTGAGTGGAAAATGTTACACACCTTGTTCAATATCCTACACAGTTAAGAAATGTGAAACACTCCTCCACAATGTCAGAGTGACCCACACATGAAGGGAGGGGAACAGAGTTGCATATCTTCTTGAATTAATATCAAGCCCATTCTCTAATATCACTTTCCTCTCTTCAACCAATATAATGAACCCCGAGGTGGTTAATTTGATAAGAGGAGACACTCTAAAATTACATTACTTTAGACCTCCTAGTTCCTGGGTGCCTTGGTGCTTTTCCCTTGTTTTGTTTTTCCATCTGCATTGCTTTTTCCCTTTATCTTACTAATAAAAATTTGATTATGATGATTATAGGATCTATTGAAACATATGATATCAATTACCTTCACGGTCCCAAGACCGGATTTTATAATCATTAACTAGACAAATATTTGAATAAGTAGGGTGTTCATACTTATAAATCCCCTACCATACCATGAAAAAATGATACATATGATCCTGACACTTGTACAGTAAGGCCTTATAGTGTATATCTTTGAGTGTATGAACCCATGATCCGAATGGTTTTTTATTTGGTAAAATATGCATAACCATCTAAATAGATCATGAATCTGGCCTAATAACCTCACATAATCACTCAACATATCATTCGAGTTACTCCATGATGGCTATGTAATGCAATCCCGTATTTCTAATTAGTCACTCAAGGCTTAATCAATCTAACACTAAAAAAAATTAAGGCATATAAAATAAATGTATGGAATAAATATTTCAAATATGGGAGATTTATGAAAAGAATATATATTTTTATCCTCACAATCTTTTCATGAACCACTATTATCATGAGATAGAACCGAGACATTTCATGACGATCACGCGACAATACTTTGGAATACAATTTGGATCATGGGATGTTCCATGGGTGTGCTAGTACAATTAACATGGAACACCTAAGGATTCCAATCATGTCTCATGGAACCCTATGGCATCTTCTTCCAGACCTTGTGGTTTCATCGAGTAATTTTTCACAAATCGGGTATTTGAAATAGTAGTTGTGAGCTAAGTTACACAAGGACATATAGACATGTCAACATGCTCTCATGGTGTCAACCAGACATGACATCTAGATCATGTGACATCCATTGGTCATGTGAAATGAATTTTATGATGAATTCTAGAAAATTTCTACAGTACATACTACACTATCCTTACATTTATTACTCTCTCTTGAGACACCCTCCATGTATGTCATCTTGCATTCATGATGTCATTAGGTAATGTCATAAAATCATGTGATGACCTCTAAGAATGTTGGTTGAGATCATGTGATGTCATCCATGACGTGTCATCCTATTCTTATGATGTCCTCTGAACGAACATTAGAATTACCATCTAAATTTTTAATCATCCCTCAAAAAAGTCATCTAGATCATGTAATTTTCATTTCACATATCTTGAAAAAATCATAGGAAATTCCAAGTAGAACATCAATGAATATTAGGAATAATTTCAATGAATGTGATGTAAAGAATAATTATAAGACAATCAGGCATCTTAGGACATGACAACCTCGTCCCACCTCCATATTTGGAAAACCATAGGTTGTAATCCCTAATTTATGACATTATAGGATATTTCCCTCATGTAAAAGAGAAACCACAAAACATAATCAAAAATAAATTTATAAATGATTAATCTCATTCCTATTTTTACCAGGACACATAGTACATCATAATAAGTAATAAGATGCATATTAAACATCCCATGGGATTCCCCCACATATATTTTCCACATCATTAAAAAGTGAGATTGATTTTTATCCCTTGTTTCTCACATCATGCATCAATCTCATGTGTTTAGGGTGTTTTAATAAACATGTGATTCACATCAACGGTCTCTAGAAACTAGGGAAACTTTATCATGTAAGCCTTGAATTAGATGAACTATAATAACACACATTCCTTCCACAACTAGGATACATAAGAGTTAATTCTAATGCTAGATCCAAAATATATATACTTTCCAAAGCATAACTCTATCCCAGTATCTAACATCTCAAACCATCTGGAATCATTATATCACATGGCATGATCCTTCTCCCTCATCCACCAGTGGATTGAGTATCCTACTAACTGTTTTGACATTGATTCCTACACTTATTAGGATAATTATGATTCTTTACTAGGTAAAATCTCAAATATCGGGTGTGAAAGAACCTTTATATATAATCATTTCAAATGCTATTAAAAAAACATGTTCAACGAACTATATGGGATTGGATTCCTATCATAGACGAGGATAAATAATAATAATCATAATGAATCCATCCCATTAGCAAAAAACCAATTGCCACCCTGAATGGATCAAAAAACTGAAGTGGATTGTTATATAGATTAAATATATGAGTAGCTACTCATTAATTAAATGTTGATGAAGAACCCTAGATACAAATAGATGGATTCACTGACAGATTCACTTTGCCATTAAGGGTGACTGGTCCCATATTAAGATTAGTAATATGTTATAAAACATGTCTTAAATATATAATATTATCCCAATGTTGATAACATTTCCACACTAAAGGGGTGTGATGAACCTGACAACACATCTTCTTGACTAATGTGAGTTTGTAAGCCTATATGGGCCTGAAACCCCTACTGACCACCTTCCATCAGAAATAATGTCTATACCAAGTTATAGATGTGGGAAATATTATTATTATTTATTAAATATTAAAAAATTATTATCATGATTTGAATGATTTTGTAGAACAATGAATTCCCATGATCAATTCCACAAACAAAATCAAGCCACATATTCTTGAAGAAATAATTTAATATATTGAATTCGAATAAAAATTGAATTTTTTCGATGGACGAATATGTGTAAGGATGAGAAATAATATCTTTGAGATTATTGGAATTATTTGTAACCATGAATTGAATTTTTAATATTATGAAATCAATTGAAGAATAAAATATTAATAGAAATTGTTAATTTCCCTAAAAATAAACATTGAATGTCATGTGAAATTGTGGATGTAAAATAAAAATAATATGAGATAAAAATTAAATAATGAATAATATCACACAATGAAAGGGTGTAGAATTACAAAAACCCTTTCAAATTTATTTAAAATTGAAATTAAAATATATTAAGGAAGTATTAATTAAAATGATTCTAAATAATATACAAAGAAGATTAATAATTATAATAGATGAAATTTTTGTTTTATTTACCCAATTTGAAATAATAATAGTTGATGATTTGAAACAATTCATCAGTTAAGGGAATTGAGACTAAATCCATTAAATTTAATCTTGAAATCCACGAAATAACATTACCCTAATTCATATGAAACATATCCATATTAATAATGTATTTGAGGAAAATTAAAATTGATACTATATTTCAAGAAAATTAATTATAATTATTTAGTAGTCATTTTTTGTTATTATTCATTTTCCTCGCTAGATGATAGTAACCTCAATTGTTTAGTGATAATATTATTTTGGAAATTATGATCTCTATTAATTAATACCTTGTTATTCAAAAAATTTATTTTTTTATGGTACAAAAACAGTTCATGCAAAATTATTTTTAATGATATATTCTTATTGAATTAGGGTTTTAATATTTATTTTTGTGTATAAAATCCTAGGAAATATTATTTTGGTACTATTTAACGGAAAAAGTTATGTAATAATTAAGAGTTTAAATATTAATATTAATAATATTTAAGAATATAAATTTATATTTTTATAATATTTTATAAGATTTTAAATAAATATTTTTCCATAATCATTCATTATGGATATTTATATCATTATTTATATTTATAGTTATAATTTGAAATGTTTTAAAATGTTGTAATCAAATGATGTGTATTATTTTGAAGTGATTTTAATATCATAACTCTAGAGGAATAATGATATTATTGGGAATTTTTTAAAAAAATATAATTTTTTATAGATAGATTATGATGTTATAAACTTATGATATTAGTTATTAAAGTAAAAAAAAATTCCCTCCAGGTATTCTCATTTCGGGTTGTAAAATTTATAATGATTGGTTACTATTAATATTATTTATTGAAGCCAATTTTATCATTTCAAAAATCATAATTATTTTATAAGATTAATTTTTATTGTTAAAATACCATCTGATAACTATCTATGTAAGATGATGATAATAACTAAAATAAATTGTTTGTGGAGGAGGTCGTTTGTCCAGAACATGAGCGATGTTATCATTTTTTTAATGGATTAGGGGAAGATTGATAATTATTGGTACATGAACATAAAAACATTTTATTACAGTAATTATACACATTCAATTATATTTGTTTCATTATAATATGTTTGGAGATGAAATGTGGAATATGAGTTGTTATATAGTGGATAATTATCACATTCTGGGAACATTATTTTGATTATGGCCTGCTAAATGTATTAGAGTGATCTATGAGAGAAAATTTCATGATTTTTATGTTTATTTTAAATAGATAGAGTGGGTTGAATTGGTCTTAAATAAATTCATTTTAAATGTTAAATAGGTATATATTCATGGAGAAAAAGTATAACAAAGAAATAATGATGGAATCATAGGGTAGTTGGGTGAGTTAGGTGATGATATAATGATGAGAATTATGTCCTTGACATTAGATAATAATTTTTTTTTATTTCAACATAAAAAATAATAATTTACCCAAATTTGATCCACATTATGTTACGATTTTTAAACTTATTAACCTAGATTAAAATCTTACATGGTAATTATTTGTTATTAAATATATAAACGATTCCCCATAAAAACTAATTCCAATGTGAAATTTTTTTTAGGGACTCTACTTTATCTTATAATATTGATAATAATTGGAAAAATAAATTTTAAATTAAATCATTCGATATAAAATGAACATATTTTATAGGAAGGGACTTTTTAATCAATATGTGTTTTCATTCATAATTATTATGAAAAAATAATTAAATTTTAGTTATTATATTATATATATATTTGAAATAGTAATGTTTTATTTCTCATTTAAAATATATAAATTTAAATTGTTTAGATAAAATTTGGACAATTCATATAATTAATTCTTTGAAAAATAATTTTTAACCATTATAGAAAATATATATTTTAGTAATTTATATATTCTTATAATACTAATAATTATTTTAATACAAAATTTATGTAATCCAATTAAATATATGGGATCAACATTATTTAATATAATTTCCCCATTTGATAAAGTTTATATATAATATATGCTCACATAATGAACGCATATTTTTTCTAAAAAAAATATGAGTGAAATGATTTCATTCATATTCAATGATTAGTGAAAATATTTATGCATAATATAAATTTATTTATTAATTTATTTTGTTAATGTATTACAAGTGTATCAATATTAAAAATATGGGTTAAAAAACACAATATATATAAAATCATAGTGCTTTTGGAAAAATTATTTTCATTACAAAATCATTTTAGTAATATTTATTTTAAAAAAAATTAAATGGTTAATGCGTATTTAAAATCTAAAACAAATTAATGTTAAATATATCCTTTGTTATTCATTAAAGGAAAACCATATAGAAATGTAATATATATATATAAATGGTAATTAAAAGAAATTATTTTTAAATAATTATATGGTTATGTCATCCAAACAACTACAAAAATTAACCAAATACATACATAATATTAATTGTATGACTATTAGTGTTGGTAATAGTGGGAATTGATTTACATATCATGGTTCACATAGTGATTTTTAATTGTTTCCAATTATCTCAAATCATATTTCAGTCATGTAACACCTATTCTAATTTGATATAGATTGATCTTGGGAGAAAACTAGTGGTTCTAAATCCCTTTCAAAATTAGATATATGTGTTTCATATATAATAAATCATGTAAATATTCCTTTTATTTCCATTTTCTACATATATTTCCTACTGTTTATTATATCCAATTATTTAATCTTTTGATATAAAAGAAATATTATCCAAACAAATATATGACTTGAAAACAGATAAAAGTACCACATTTATTTTTTATAATTCATATAAAAGAATTCATCAAATTTTATTCTCTCTAAAGATTATGATTATATATCAAATTTTGTTTGATATACCTGAAAATATTGTGAATATCTTCATGGAAAACCATCAGGAAAAATATTTTATATCTGTGGAATATTTATTTATAAAAATATTCATTCTTAATTTAATTTTTCCATGATAATTCATATTTAATTTTCCTAATGTATTCTTGTTTATTTTTCAATATAATATTTTATAAAAAAATTTATATTTTTTTCATAGTTATTTATTACATATGAAACAAACTATTAAAAATAAAATTTAATTATTGGGAGGTTAATACTGAAATCTCACGAAATTATAGTATGGTTAATATCCCCTTTTTACATAGTGTATCCTATAAAAACAAACATTTTTAACTCGATTTTAATGTCAAATACCTGTTGATTCATTATAAAATTATTCACTACCCCAAGTGTGTTTTTTAGTTAATAAAAATTAGATTGTATCCCCAATTTAATATAGAAAATATCAAATAATTTTACTTGGCACATGGTTTAGTGCATATGGTACTATTAGAATCGTATATCCTCAATGAGATAATGGATTTACTGCATGAATCATCATTGATATAACCTTCTATAGCAATGTGGGGTTACGTCAATAATTTAATAAATTCCATTTGGGTATATTAGTTATATTATTTTTATAAAATACCTCAAACATCCATTAATAATCTTTGAAATCGTAGAAAATATATTATTTACAATAGACCAGAAAATGATTCATTTTAATATTTTATTGTTATTTAACAAATCAATTCATATAATCATTGAAAATAAGAGTAAAATATGATATATAACTAAATATGTAAGAATGTCTATATCTACTACATTCGTTAGTAATTTATATATCAATGATTATTCCCCCTACATTTAATCAAAGATGGTCTTCCCTAGTTTCTATGAATGAACACTAGAAACACAACAAGACATTAATCCTTCATACTAAAAGTAACCTTGGACATTTTAAATTGAAAATTAATATGAAATATACTAATTATTTTTTTTTTAATTGAATCAATGTATCTATATTTTTATAATTGTTCATTAGTATTTAATTTACATAACTAATGAACATATATTTTCATTCAATTTTTAAAAAAATCCATATAATCTTTGTGGTTTTAATAGAATAGAATCATATTACAAATTAGACTATTAAATATGGGAAAATTGTTTTATATAATTAAAATGAAAATATAAGAGGGTTTTTAATTTTTTTTATTTCAAGTAATATTTTTATTAAAATATTGTGATGGGTTTTAAATTATCATTTGGTGAAAATTAAAGCTATTTGGCCCAAAACTCAACTAAATAGTCTAGTATGCCACATAAACAGATCATGTGGGTTGGCTGTCTAAGAATAGCCTAATGGAGAGCCTTCCAAGTGGAATTTGAAGAGTGATCTGCATGGGAAGGATCCAATGATGTATCTGTTTGAAGGCCCACACGAGACATACATTCATGGATGACCACATTGGTTAGTGAAAGTATACTAGGAGGACATCACAATGTATGAATTTAATTTGTTTTTTACATGGGATCATAATATAATGATCCCCATGAATGCACTCCGGGCTGCTCCTGGAAATCACTCTATGGGGTGTTGATATTTTTACTAATAATTATGTCATTTCAAAACATCTACAATAACAAATCCCATTGTCACACATAATCCAATTCTCAATCCCAAAATTCACAATATTAAACCACTCATATGTCAGCATGGAATCCATTGATGAAGCTCAATCTCAATCCATATCCCAATTCTGATAACCGAACAACCACGTGTCATCTATGTTTCTTTTGATGAATTCCTTGAATCCCATTTCAATTTTTGATACCTCCTTTGATGGAATATGAAGGTCCCTTCACCAATAACACTACACTGTGGCACATAATTTTCTTCTATCAACAAGCCCACAATAATATAGGATCTTTATTTTCCCAATGGGTGCATGACATGATTCCCACTATCATGCACGTGAGAAATTGAAGGATTCTCCCACGTTTTATTAATTCTACAAGTTAAAATTTTTAAAAATATTATATCATAAAATGTTGGTACTAGAATGTTTAAATTATTAAAAAGGGAGAAGTTGACATAGGTAAGGAAATATACAAGAGAATTATCAATATAGGGAATCCTCTTTCTATAAATATTGGTGCCCTCTCAATTTCTAAGGGTAATCTACATAGGGGTGCTCGTCTAGATTCTTCTAGATGGAAAATCACTATCCTCTGTTATATTATTATTTTTATATGATTTAATAATTTTATATTCTTCTCATTTCTACATGCAAATCATTTATTTTAATTTCCACTCTATTGATTCCCACTATTCATCATCCATTATATTCTCTTATTTGTATCATTATTATCATTCTTATATTCATTCTTTCTTCACCCATGGAGTCCTCTTATTCCCAATAATTATTGTCTGATATGTGGATTGGGCTTGTGGGAGGATTGGATGTTCCATAATTCTATAACTAAATCCAGTAGTTTGTTATTTATTTATTTTTGTGAAAATGGTGATATGTATTAGTGTGGATATGTTCCACTACAATATATTTACCAAATTAACAAAAATTATTTTATTTAAATATATTCTCTTTGTAATATTGAATTTTATCTCTTCATACATTGGACTTGATCTGATTATTCTATGAAATATAATATAATGGAGCCTGGTCCTAGAATATTTCACACAATCACTTGAGGTGTGTCAACAAAATTGATTATTAGAGGATTTGGAATCAATTTTTCCTAGCTGTCCAGGGTTTCAAAATCAATAATTTTAAAAATATGTTATAGTAAAAGATATTTTATAATTAAACACTCAAATTTAATTTAAGTATAGAAAAAAGAATAATGAGGGAAGCAGAAATCAAACCCTTGTCTTTGTCCTTTTTCTTAAAATATAATAATGAATTAATTATTATGATAGTTTTAGTGTACTATTCCAAAAATCCAAAACCAAAACCATTTTAGACTTCATTTATAAAATAATTATAACAGAAAATATTCATTTTTAGGTTAATTTCAATTAGTAATTGAATAAAATGTGAGGCTACTAAAGTGAGAGGGAAATGGTTATCCATTGTGATGAACATTGAAAAAATAGAAATGTAATTTTACCACTACCAATAAATTTTATGCATCAAAACAATAACCACTTCCAAAGGGTGAAATAAGTTATTAAAGTATCAATTATTTTACTTAATAATGTTATTTATTTATCTTTTAAGGAAAAAACATAAAAAATATTTTCCCATGATTTAATTAAAATGATTATTTCATAATTTCATGTAACAATATGTACATGTGAAAAAATATTGAGTCTCCTTTTTTATATAGTGTATGTTGTTTTTATATTTCTAGTAATGAGATATAATATTTGGTATGAAACTATTGGGAGAAATAATTCTATGAATTTATAAATTCCTTGAGGGGGAATATAAAAGGTACCATTTTTTAATCCATGGACTAGTAGTTTACTATTTTCTATTAATTTAATAAATTTATTCATGTGTCCATGTTATAAGATGAGTAAGAAAATTCAATAAATAACATTTAAAAGCTATCCCAACGGTTTGCGATGTTCTTGAAGATTATCCAAAACACTAAAATTGAAAAATCCAGAACTGAGTTGACCATCTTGAGGTGGAGTGTATTTATGATGAGGAAGACTTTCCTGATGAGATATTATTTAGAGATCAACATGATATGGAAATATTATCGAATAGTTATGAAATTAAACATCATATACTCATTCTATTCAAATTATAATATCCATTCCCATTACAATATTTATATATATATATCCATGTAAAGAGACACCATCCATGTGGTGGAATTTGAATAAATGGTGGAAGAGCATGGCTATCAACCTCCATCCACTGGAATCCAATTTCAAGAGGTATATACCATAGAAGGGAATATTTGTGAAAAACAAACTCAGAAACATTATATTATATTAACCTTTATATCATTTTTATATTAAATCTAAAATGTGTATTATCATCAAAGGGTTGATTTGTTGTAATTTATTAATGTATTATACCATACTGGCATAAAATAAGTGGATGCTGGTAAAATCCATGGGTGGTGGTTATAATTATAGAAGATCCACCCACCAATAGATTACGGGTGACTATTGGTACTTCTCTTTTAGAAGATGTAGAAAACCATATAACAAATAGGGGATTTAACAATAATGTATCATTTAAATTAAATTTATAAATTTTATTTTCAATTTCAATCATAATTTTTTTTGGAATTATCTCTAACCACTTATTGTTTTTTTAATTAATTCATGGTCCATCAGTTTTAATTATGGGATATTTTTTTGTATGATAGTTATGGAAGAAGGAAGACCCCAAAATAGCCATGCAGAATATAGGAATGAAAAATCATGTAAAAAAGATATTTATTATAACATTCATGATTAGTGAACTCCTTTAATGTTTTTTAAAAAGTTATTTTAAGATGAAAATTCTAGAAACAATTTTAAAATAGATATTCCCTTCCCACATTAGAATTATTCCTCATCTTGGATTATCATAGAGACATAATTTTCATAAAAACACTATGATTAGATATTTTATATTTTAATGATAATGAAATTGGAAGAGTAAAGTATATAATACAATAATTAGAGCGAAGAATGGATATTTAAATGATGCCACATAATTTTGGGGAATTATTTTATTCAGGTAAAATAAATTTCCCTATAATTTTTTCATGCTAAATGTTTGAAATTTATGTGAATTGTTATTATATAAATTGTAATTACATGAGTTATGGTGCCAGATAAAATATTCCAAATATTAGAGGATTTTTAGAACAAATACATTCTAATAAATCTTGATCATATTTCATAAGTGATATTGAGGAATCCAACATTCGAGAACATTCACTGTACATTTTTTGAAGCAATTTCTTTGAAACAATAGATTTAAAATTATAGTTTTTTTTTCTTCATAATCCCATCCTTGAGACCACATTTTGCGTTGTTTATTTTCTAACCCATATAATCAATGAATGACCTTGTTAATGGTGAGCCATATTTCAATACATTTTATTACCGTTCTCACCCGACTTTTACTATATTCATAATATTTTAAATTTGATGTTTGGGGATGAGGATTTCATGGTAAAGTAAAAGAAATATCCTATTTGAAAAACATGCAGGTTGATATTTTATAATAAGATCAGTGTTTTGATTATATCATTATAATGTATTATTTTCAATTCATGGAAGAAATTTAAGAAACATTAATGGCTTGTTGAATATAATAATAGAAAAAGAACCATTAATAGAGTGTTTTTTATTATATGTGTTAGGGTGTTGATTGTGATGTTTAATAAAAGACTAAAATTTATAAAATTATAAAAAATATGAAATAGTATTTTGAATAAAGATGTTAATGATAACTTAGGATGTTGAAATTCATTAATGATGATTCTATATAACATGAAATTTCTTTGAGCTTTAGAAGTGGGAGCGGTCAATTGGAATAGTCGAATTTCATTGCATATTATCTTTTGATATTAGGATTAATCATTTATATTTAACCACCTCTTTTGTGCATTAAATTTTTAAATAATTACTAATAACATTTAAAATTCTCCTAATATAATTCCTGATTGAAAATACTACATGATTTTATGTTATTTTTTTATTTAAAAATTAGATAAATTGGGTTCATTGAATGCTTATATATTTAGAGAATGTTATAATGCAATGAAAATAAATCTTACTGAATTTAAATCATGAGTTAGGAGGGAAAAAAGTAACATGTATTTTGATCTCACCTTGATGGGTTCACTAATATATAATAAACAATATTCAATCAATCAATGGATAAGTTCAGCAATATTCAAAAGGTAATATGTAAAATGCAGGAATTGAATTTTCTTTTTGAAAATGACAAATTAAATTTATACTTTTTGTGGAACATGAAAATTTTTTTTTACATTGAAAATTAATTTTTTTTATTTATTTGAGAATTCAATAATGATAACATTAGAATCCTCTCATATTCAAGGATAATATTTTTTGAAAGATGAGGTGTATATTCTATTAATTTTTTTATTGGTTGCATAATTATATTAATGAAACTATTACAAAAAATTATAATGTATTATTATATATTTTTTTGAATATTTCAATGTATTTAATTGATTTATTAAAATGTTAAAATTTTGAAATATTGATTTATAAAGAATTTATAAGTGGAGTTATACTGTTTTATTTAAATTTAAAATTTATTTTGAAATATTAACATATGTTTTAAATCCAATTTATGTAAAATGTTATACCTTCTAGGCCAGACCTTGACCTGAAAGGCTAGAAATCCACATAACCGACCATGTGGGTTGGTTGGGAAAGAACAGACCATGGGTGAGCCTTACCTGTTGTAGGTGTGGAGAAACCTACATTGTGGGAGACCATGATGTTTTTGTGAAATTACCTTGTAGAATGTGTTTTTAGTTGTGGCCCATGTGTTGCGTGCAAGATTACTAGGAGCCCATCCTCATAGGATGATTTTTTTTTTTGGATTTTAGACGATCATATATAAATGATTACTATAAATGAACTATAGTTTAATATGGGACACTACTCCATGGGGTGCAATTCATCATAACAAAAACCAAATAATTTTTCCTCCCCTTTACTACACCCACACTCAGATACAAATAAACAACTACAAAATGTCACCCGACACTACCTGATCCCACCTCCTCCATCTATAAATTCACTGAAGTCACAATGGAGACCACATAGGATGATTAATCTCTAGGTAAATCACCATGTCAAGGATCCAAATATCAATGGGTCATCTCTAGTGCCTCAGGAGACATAAATCAAACAAAATTAAAAGGATTCTAGTTCAATGAATGGAAGAGGAGGATCTCATCACCACTTATACTATGTGTATAAAATTCAGCAACCTCTTCCTCCGCTGCCATGCCAAAATGGACTTAAAGATTCATAGTGGATTCTTTTCAAATTGCTTTATTCCATTTCAAATGATAATTTGAAAGCTTATATTAATGATATTAATTATCCCTGATTAATATTTTTAATCTCCAACATCATTGGAGGATTATATCCATATTTTTTAATTTTAAAAAATTAAAATATTGGGAACAATAAAATGAAGATAAGGGGGAAAGATCAATACAAGGGAACCTACCTCTAAGAATATGGTAATTCCTTTGTTATCAATGGGTGATTGATTTATGGGATCTTGGATGGATTCTTTTGGATGGGCATGGAGTCAATTTTCTTATTATCATATTCTTTATGCTTCTATAATTTAAATTTCATTTCTTTTTATTTGGTAATTATTTCATTTGAATTTTTATTAAAGTGTTTCAAACCATTCATCTTCAACTATATTTTCTTTTCTATATTATTTTCTCTCATTCTTATATTCATTATCTCTTCACACACAGTGTCTAATTAGACATAATAAAGTGAGTATGATTGAAGGATTTTCCTCAGGGGAGGATTAAGTGTCCTATATATTTTTACATTACATCATTATTTTTTTCTATTTTTTTTGTTTTAAACAAGAGATATTTCATTAGAGGAGTAAATTTTAAACTATTATATTGGACCCTAAATCACAAATTAAATTTTATTTTTGTCATTTCCATCCATTCTGTTATACGAAAAATATATATGTAGTGTATTTGATTCTTTCTGTGGATTAAATAGAATATAGTGGACTCGTGTTGGAAAAAGTGGCACACTCCCAATTGAGGTATGTCATAAAAATTGGTTATAGAAGGGGTTAAAATTTAGTTTTCCTATAAACATAGAGTTTTACTATCAATAAATTTAACAATCAGTTTTTGAAATTTAGATTTGATTAGTAAACTCTCAAATATAATTTAATCAAACAATGGAAAATAATTATGGAACATGAAACCAAAAACACATATATATATCCTTTCTTTTTAAATTTCATCATTCATTTCATGTTGTGTAGTTTAATTTTTTCATTTCATATTTATAATTGAAATAAATAATTTTCATTATTTTCATAAAATTATAAAAACAGAGAAATATTTTTCTATATGTGAATTAGAAAAAAATGAATAATCTGTGATAATCCTCAAGTGAGATGACCTTTATGATCTATTCTGTTTCACTATGAAGAAATATTAAAATATTATTTTTCTATACCCATTGACTTGTGCGAATTAATTACCCATGATATGATGTCATTATTGTATTAGATATAATTTTCACAAACTATATTCATTATTGATTTCCATTACATGGCTCATTTAATCCAATATATAAATAAAATTATTTATTTATTCTTAACAAAAAAATATTGTTGTAAACAGAGTTATTTTTTCCAATTTTTAAATAAAACCATTATTTACCATGTTCTGATACAAAAAATATTACATTTGGTAATTGATCAAACAAAATTATATCTCTTTAAAAAAGAGATCACTCTATTTAGAAATGAGAGGTGATAATCTTTAATAGCAGAAATTTGGAAGCTAGAACCATCAGTGGCTTATAGATATAACTCACCTCAAACAATAATTTTGAATAAACACGGTTATAGTAATTGGATAAAATTGTGAGAACCATTAGTTGTATCTCTAACCAAATCATTTAAATGGGTCGGCATCACTCCATAAAAAATTTACTTGATGCATCCCCTTTATTGACCGTTAATATTCATTCTCATGAGTAAAAATTTCAATGAATCCTTGGATTTAAGATCAATCATAATAATTGATTATTCTATTTTTAATTTGATCACTAGGAGTATATAGGTATTTTAATGCTTCTTTTTCATATCACTATTTAGAATAAATGAAATTAAATCATTGATATGATTTTTTTTCCTACTAAAATTACTAAAAAAATATGTACTTTCACATTAATAATGATAAAATAATGATAACCAAGAATAATTTCCATAGAATAGTAAACCCGAGAATATCATGGTTCTCAATGTATGTAGAAAATACTATTGTGTAACATCATCATCAATTTCTTACATCATGTTTTCTCATGAAGATAGTCATGATGATCTAAAACTTATCATATCAATTTTTCCCTTAATATAAAATGCAATGTTTCCTGATCATGATATATGCATCCATAATCATTGGAGATTTCATGAGTTATTTATAAAAATATACTAAAAATAAAAACATGATATCAATTTCATTTTCTATTTTTTTTATAGTGATAGGGAAATTCCATATTGACCACAATAGAAGGAAGATGCAATATTGGGTGTTTTATCACATAATGATTCCATTCATGGTGTAATGCATAGTGAAAACAACTTTTCCATTATAAAAAGTAATTACTAGTTTGGATACTGTATTTTTATAGTGTTATTCACAATTATAGAGTGGTAAATGAAGATACAATATTAATAATACAACATAATAATAGATTAATACTACATTATTTAATTAATGAAATATATGAGATGATATATTTTAATCATCATATTAATCACCTTCTATTTTATCATGTCCCATTATCCCTAACCATTGGATTCAAAATTTCATGTTGTTCACAACTTATAGTGCATATGATCCATATTTCTAATATCTTATCTAATATAAGTTAAATGTTTAATACAATATGGTGTTTAGGTAGAATAACTTTTCTACAGTAGACATACTTCTCCTAGATCCATCGAGGAAATGCACAAATACTAAAAATCTAACTCATATTTCCCAGAAAACAACATCCATGGTACACGAAGAAAAGAAATGATTACTAATCATGATTTCAACAAGGTTATGTTAACCGAAAACATAAAAAATAACCCACTAATAAAACCACGTGTCTCAATATGTTCTATCAAAACACATATGCCTAAAAATAATTTCCTTATCATGTAATTTATGTTTTATTCTATGTTAATAATTTATTTAATTGTTTTATTTATTATGAATAAAAAATATAATTTATAAATTTGTATGTTCTATTAATATTATTGGTATACTATATAAATAAATATCTATTTTTTAATAAAACATTAATTCCTAATTATGTAATTGGAATTTAATTATGAATGATTAGTATTTTATTCAATCCAATTATTTGGACAAATCATACATTAAAAAAAAGTATGAATCACCGAGTATGAAATTAAAAAAAATATATTTGATCATAATGATTATAGATTTTAATTGATGGAGCATAAAATATACCAACATATGAGCCCTGGGGAAAGGCACAAACAACCAGGCATGGATTGAGTAGCAACATTCCACCATTGAACTTATTATCTTCATGGTTGACCTTAAATGTGCTCATGTTATGAACCACCTCCTCTCCTTTGAGATCCATAATTTCTATATTTTAATCAAACAGTGATGAGAGTATCCAAGAGATGGAGATATAAAAAATACATCATGGCCACACATTATGTACCTAATAAAGTGGAAGGGATAACATACATTAAATTATATAAAATTTAAAAAATCTTTTTTATATAGTAACTCTTATTAAATAAATTAAAATTAAATATAAATCCCTAAAAAATTAATAAAAGTTCATTATCAAACAAAAACATGCAATGGATAAATTTTTAATAAACTTTATTCCATTTCAATAATTCGTAATTTATTTATAATATTTAAATTAAATAAAATGGGTATTAATTAATTAATTCATTTATAATAATACTAATCTAAAATTTTCTATACTTTCTCGTTAAATATAATATTTCACTAATTAATGAAAATTATATCATCTAATTTTAATTTAGTATGAAATTGGAACTGGGAGGTTGATGTGGAATATACCATTTTGAACTACGAAGTGTTTTTTAGGGTCTTGTACTATGCACTCACAGTAATTGTTCCATCCATAATATGTTACATAACTACATAGTGTATCATACAATTATTTTAATACATTCATAATAAACAAAAAAATTAACTATACATGGTCCAAAGATGTGAAATTTATAAAGATTTTTTTTATTTACAATTATTCAAAACCTATATCACGACATTTTATGTAAATTAATTATTAATTAAAATATTTCAATATTGATTAATTGTGAAAATAATCAAACCATCCTCAGTACATAGATACAGGATACATGACTTTTAAAACTATCCACAATCCATGTATTCCACTCATTATCTATATGTGATACATGCCATGGTGCCCATTCTATATAACAGTACATACATTTATGATGTTAAAGACACGTATTAAAAATAAATGTCTATTATCTATAGTGCGTCATTGAAATTAGTCCACATTTTACATTTAATATATATATAATGTATATGTAAGAACACTATTTCTGTGAATTTTTTATTGAAATAACCAAAACTACATGACATATATTGAAGATACTCAACATGAAATCAAGAATCCCACATAGAAGTGTGTTCAATTCAATAAATGACATGTAATGACACTAGAAACACTTTTCTTCAAAAATCATGTTTGCATTAATTTGGAGAGTCTCCTTGTGCAATGAAACTGAATATTACATTTACTTATGGGACACTTATCATGATTTTTTCTATTATATGTCCATAAACCCAAACACCTCAAAACGGGTTCTCTACATATTGTTCATGTATTCAAAACATGTTATTGGTTACATGAAGTTGAAAGAGGAATATATATCATATTATGGATAAAATTAATGAATAAATGTGCAGTCAGGGAATACAAATAAATATGTTAAATGATAGAAAAATTAGAAAATTATATTTTTGAATGTGACCTCTTAGATCACATTTGAAGTTTTTGGGCATAGTGGAAGGTAGTCTTGTTTACCTAAGGTTTTTTTCTATTACACTACAATGATGAAACTATAATTAAATGTTAATGGTTGATATATATCCTTCATATGTTAAAAAAACTAGACAAACCTTCAAAATATAAGAGATGATCATTGACATTAAATTTATTATTTTTTCAAAAAAATGACATTACTTTTATGATGAGTACATTCCATGAATTAATTTTTTATCATATAAACACTCTTCTTATTAAAATATGATTTTTCTATGAGTATTCGTTGACAAAATCTTTATAATGGTGATTGTCACATTCTCATTCAACTCAAAGAATCCTTAATGGAACTCGAGGATCAAATGAATTTTTACAAATCATCTTACATTTCTCACTTTTAATCAGAAAAATAATTCTTTTTTAAAGGATTTATTCTCCTTATTAATCTCTAAGAGGTCAGTTGTAAGATATAGCTCTATAATCTCATAGATTTTAGAGTAGAAAACCTAATTTTTTCTTCATTCAAGAGGGAGTTCTATGGAGAAAAATTTAATGGAAACTAATATCTTTATTAACTGCCCAAAAAATGATATAGGAGAGCAATATATCGAGCTAATACATAATATCAATAAATTTCACATAATACCATTATCAAATATTATGTTCTATATTGTCCCAAATATAATATTAATATTATTATTATTATTATTATTATTATTATTATTACAAAATGGTTTTTTTAATTGTACAGGTGTTAAATTTCATTTCATAAAAAAAATAAATTAATATTTATATATGAAATATTACACTTATATTATTCTCATCCCCATAAACATCATTTCATGAAAATAATGTTGAACAATTATCATACCATGAATAATTAATATTAATCATTTGATGCATAAGAAAATAATATATTCAATGTCATATGAATCAATATTTATCAAATATAAAGCTATGATAATTACTATTGATGAATATTAGAGATTATAAAATACTAATGAAATGTTATTTTTCAATATTATTAATAATATTTATTCTAACCATTAAATAATTATATTATATATCTGATTTTAATTGAAAAGTCATGTGTGTTTATTTCTATGCCACATAATATGTATAATTGGGAAAAATGATTATATTCCAAAAATACCATTTGATAACTTATAAAGGTTCCCAAGGAAGAATAAGTTAATGATGAAATGGTGAACACCATAAAATTATTCTCATTATATTATGTAATCAATTTTCCATGATATCACATAAAGAATGTTTTCTACTCATTTAATCTACATATTTTCTTGATATGTATATCTATGATTATCTTAAATGAACCTGCCGATACACCATTGACATGGATTTCAATTTTACAAATTCCTTCCAATCAAAGGGATATGATAAAAATCTCCATAAAAATGGAATGTAAAATAACTCCTCAAATCATTAATTAATAAAATATAAACAATCATACAACCAATATATCCTACTCCCTACAAACATGTGATGTTATATTTTTTCTTAATACATACATTCATACATATATATAATTAATGTTAAAAATAAATTATAATATTAAATTCTTTAGATCACTTCACATGCTCACTGAAATGATTATCCCATTACACACAAATGTGAGAAAATCATATAGAAGGGTATTCCCTTATAATATCCATGTTTATAGATTATCAAATAAGGTCCTCAAATCATGACACATCATCCCATTATGATTTTCAAACACTTGATATTCTTTATCATAATGTCTAATTGAACAACAAAATTCTTCCATATAATGTATTTTTAAGAATTTAATTACAAAACATCAATGTTCTCATTATAGAAACGAACCGATATGACCATTATATGTGATAGATAATCTTGTAAATTATTACATTCATGAACATAGAAGTGATATATAAATGTGATAAGTTATTAATTTATTTTGAAATCCATTATTATTCAAAATGTTTAAAGTTCAAATTAGTTGGTTCTTGGAAACCCATTAAAAGAATAACAAGAATATAAAAGACTTCAGACCATTACTTGAGATAATAAATTCATGTAATAAAGAACATTTTCACCTCAATACCAATTAGCCATTAATTTTTTATATCATTAGATTATATAATACATACATTAGAAAATTCACAAAATACAAATTCAATGATATTCGAAAATTTAAAAATCATTGAACGCAGAAAAATAAAAATAGATTTATTGACTAAATTAAATAATTGATTAAATTATTAGTAAATAGGGACCACCTAAAAATAATTATGGAATTGACTACACTATTGATAAAGTGTATAAAATAAACCAAATGTAGTTTGTCATTTAGAAAAAAAAAGGATGACACTGAGAATGAAAAATGATATGAATAAAAAAATTCTAAAATATATATCTGATATAAATTTTAAACCAAATAACATATAGATTCCAAAATCTATAATATTAATTAATTGTCATGAATACATATTTAAAAGGGAAAAAATCATCTTATTTGAAAAAATATACTTGAATAAATTTTAATGTCTAAAACATCCCTACTATAAATATTGTAATTAAATTTTTATTGTATTTTCTCTAAAATATAATCATTTGGTAAAATAGAGTCACCTACATTGAAATATATTTTATTTTATAATAAAAAAATAAACATTATTCTAAAAAACAAATCTCTTTGATGATTATTTGAATCAACTATTAGATCTCTAATTCAGGAATTTAATGTTCAAAAAATTTGTAGGGTTTACCCAAACATTTACTTATTACTCTAATAGTTGTGATATTTTATTATAATCAGATAAATAGTGTTATAAATCTTCATTTAAATTGACTCATTAAGAAAGTTTTTCTCCATGGGTTCTTGAAAATTTATTTCAAATGTTTATATTTTTAAATATGTCAACCCAATTTCCATGTAGCTTTAATAATAAGATTTATGTTTATTCCATTTATTTTCCCTCTATCCATCATAATATTTGGATATTTGTATGATACAAACAAATTTAATGAATGGATTCAGTATTTTTTCTATGATTTACATTAAAAATATACACAATACACAATATATAGTGGTTTATTTATATGATATTTTGTTATATAATTCATACAATTATATTCATAAATTTATTAATTTTATTTAATTAATTATATATTTTTATAAAAAAAATTCTTATCAAGGGAAATTGAGATAGTGTTGGGAATTTTGTTGACATAGTAGTTATATAAGTCTTCTAGTTAGATATTCTATATCTATTTTAATGCTTTCTTCATCAAAGGAATAAATTTATAGAAGATGAAATGATGATGAATACATCGATGTGGAGTAAATAGATAAATTTAAAATTTTATAAAGATATATGTATATTATTTTGAAGATTATAGGTAAAAAATATAAGGACTATTTTTTTATTATCTAAAATTATCATGTTTATTGATTTAATATATAATGATTCATTTTCATATTATAAAAATATTTTCATGTAGTTCAATATGTTGTTTTGACTATCATGTATTTTGGGACAATCAAAAGGTTCTTAAGAGTAGTAAAATACATAATCTCAAATAATATGGAATAAGTATAAATAATAACATACATAATGAAAATTTAATAACCTTATTTAAGTGATCTAAATGATATAGAGATATATATTCAAAAAATAAATAAATAATTTAAATAAAATGAAAATAAAAAATATCCATGGATCACTCATTACTGTTTTGAGTGTATCTTATTATTATAAATTAGATTATGTATTTATGACAAAAAAATAAGTCGATAGACTTTTTTCATATCATATATGTATAAGTATAATACCGTTATCACTCCAGAAAAAATTCATGTCTATTTTGTTTTCAATAAGTATATATTTTTATTATCTTATGTATTATCTATATACATAAAATATATTCAATCAAATTATTTAATAATAATCCCACTCCATTTTGGGTGTTATGATATTTTAATTTAAAGGATTATTTTTAATTAAAAATATTTTAGTCAATTATTCTATTTTCTATAGGGTAAAAATCCTCATATTTTTATCATGGATGTGATTTTATTTGTCAATAACTATACTATGTCACAATGGAAAATAATTTCATTAGTTAATATAATATATTGATTATATTATTTATTTTGGGTAATAACAAAGGGCGGAAGATTTATTGAATTAAATCTCTATACAAAATCAGAGGTGGCCACACATTTATTTTATTTTCTAGAACCACTATATATACAATAACACATTACATGACAGAATTCTTTAGATGTTTTATTAATTAATAATGAATATCTTCTACTCAAAAAAAGAATATATTTTTGGATTATTATTTAGATAAAAGAATTCTCATCATTTGGATTGGATGATTTTTAGAACATTAAAATAATGATCCTCTAAATATATTTTGAATTTTACACTATTCCATTTGATCTTTGAAAAAAGATAAATTATTGTCTTTTTTTAGATACCATATTTCCAATCCCCCAATTTTTTTAATGATCATATCAAACTAATATTCTTTATATTACAAATAAAATTATGTGTTTATGTTTTTAAAATATATTAAATAAAAAATATTAAGAATAAAGATAAAAAATAATAGAAATAGGAAAAAAAATAAAGTCATGAATTCTTATAAGAAGAAAATAGAACAATTATTGATGAAATCAATGCTACTTAATTATATTAATTGTTTATGGAATATACCATAATTAAATAATTAACTAAGTTGATGGAACTAAGAAAAATTTATTTATATATGAAATTAACAAACCTATAATGGCTAATGATAAGATAGATGATAGAAGAAAATATTGTGGTATGTTTATACAAAATCTCTGTTATCATAAAGATACCAATTGTGGATGAAACAACAATTGAAATGGATGACTCACTGGATTGGATAAAGAATATCTATCGATGATCATTGTTGAACAGACATCATCATCAAGAACTAACATAATAAAATAAAGGGTTGAGTCTGAGAAAAATTAATGAATATATGGACATATAAGAATATGTAAAAAAATATTTCAATCTAAAATATCACTAAAACCAGGCCTTCAAATGATTTACAAAGGACCAAAACAATGTCTAAGATTATAATAAATTGACATGTATAATGAATATATTTTTTCATCCTAAATAAAAATCTTTAAATTTTAAAATATCAAATGATATAATTTAAATAAATGAATCTCTATATCAAAAATAATTAAATTAGTATCTATAAATATAAAGGGAAGAATCTACAATCATAACAGTTTGAATAATTGATTATCTATAAGTAATCCATGACAATGATAATGTATAATTGAGTGATGATCAAATATGATTCAAAGGGAATCATAAATGAAATTATTTTATTGTACAAAGATTCAAAATATATATAAACACCCAAGGGATATTTATTTCGAAGAATGATTGGTTTGTTTTCATAGATATTAACTAAGGGGAATGAGACAATTTGAGAAGATATCTTTCATCAAGATACATTCATATTTTCTTATTTTCATTGTTTTTAATATAATTCAAATATAATAAATTATTTCTTGATATTTTTTATATTTTTCTTGGAAGCTATCATGAATTACAAATATCTTGGATTGTATCCATTTCAAACTATTAGACGGATCTCACCTTTTATAATTAGTACATCCATA
The DNA here is from genome assembly GCA_963277665.1 of Viscum album. NCBI lineage: Eukaryota > Viridiplantae > Streptophyta > Magnoliopsida > Santalales > Viscaceae > Viscum > Viscum album. Next base: position 1,371,173,479 of record OY728158.1, on the reverse strand, counting down.
TTACATGTATCCAATCGATGAATTCCGATGGATATAAATTTTCTAAAATAAATTTATGGTAAATTATTTTATGAATAGAAATAGTATATATTTTCTATTCTATGTCAATTATTTTATATTTTTAGAGATTTATCATTATTATTGAAATGTGGGAGTTTTTTCTCAATCCAATGATAAGATCTTCCTTTTGTATTGGATTTTAAAAAATATATATGTTGATATGAACATGTATAATTTTTATATTAGTGGTTGTGAGGTTTTCCCCTAAAAATATGTAAAATTATCCCTTAAATTTCTATATGTATTCTATGAATTATTTCATTTTTCATTTTAATGGGTTATTTCGAAAAATAAATTACTTGGAAATTATTATCTTTATGACGATGAGCATGATTGAGTAATGATCTTTGAGAAATCAATCATTATACAATATATTTTCGATTAATAATTTAGTTATTTTCTACTTTATCCTATTTCTGATGTCCAATCTCTTTGAGATCATTTATAATATAAGGGAACATATGTAATAATAATGATTGTATTAACCTATAAATTAATTACCCTAATAATTTCGAGGATTTTTATATTAATATTTTTTGTATTAATCCACAAATCTATTTATCAAAACAAGAATTAATTTGACTGTGGTTTCTTTATCATTTTTGATTTTATTATATTTTTCCACTATTATTCTAATTAACTACTTATTAATGTTTCATATCCAAGATAAGTGATTTTAAGTTAGGATTATTTATTCTTGTAAGGGAATTAATTTGTTTTTATTTTTTTGTATACTAAATATATGGACCTATTTTTTTAGTTAATAAAAAATAAATATTTATTTATTGGGAGAGAAATTGTTTTGTTACTAAAATAGAATACACTAAACAATTTCCTAAGTTATCATATGAAATGTCAAAAAGTACATTACTAATCTGTGTTGGATATTAACAAGTTCATTGTTTTAAAGGAGACATTCATGGGAATTATATATTTAAATGAATAGTAAAACCCATGATTTGGAATTCTACTAGAGGTCTATGATGTTACACCAATAAGAAGGGAACCAGTTAAATTTAAAATAATTATATATAAAATGATAAGAGAATCAAAAAATTATTAGTTAGAAATAGATATTTGGAAACGTACATATAACATGAATGGGAGGGAGCATTTCAAAATAAATTTTCTAGATAAAAGGTCTACATAATTTCCAATACACATATTGTAAGAACTAAATAATATGGATTAAAGAAAAATTGAATCATAGAAATCCTCCAGACACATGCTCAAAATCAAATATTTTTAATTAAAACTACCCAATGAGTACTTGTTGGGATATAGTCTCCAAAATAGAACTATTTAATAACCCCAAAAACATTAAAAAGCATATAGATGTAATAAAATATCAAAATAGGTGACCTCCCTACAACACCAGGCCTAATTTTAAAATTAAAAATATTTTATTTTGGTTTCCTAAAAAAGTATAAATATATGCCTTCAATTTTTATTAAATACTAATTAGTGAGAACCAATATATTTTTTATTTTTCTACAATTAAAAGGAAAAATTATCAACCAAAATTGATTAAAAACTAATAATGTACTAATTCAAACCCACTTTCATAAAGTACTAAATGGGCCATTATTTCCCATTAGATCTCAATTCATGATATCCTTTCAAAATTTTCAAAATATTCATTTAATCCATAAATTAGTTTTTTAAACCTATGAATATCCTTTTCGATTCAAATATGGTTCAATAGTTCAAAACTAGTTTAAACAAAAATAAACTGTAATATATAATAAAAATTGTAATAAAATTCAATATGAATCCAAAAACTATAATTAATATCTTATTCCATGAATAAATCATCACTCTAAATAATAACCCTCAAAAGATAACAACAAATGAAAAAAATTACGTAAACATTGTACCCCACATCAAAAATAACAATTTTTTTGTAAATTGATAGAAATTGTTATGTTATTACATAAATAAAACATTTCAATGCCATTAGTTATCTATAATTTTTTTTTAAACATTTATTTTTCTTAAAAAATACTATTATTATATTTTATATAACACCTAATTATTGAGACCCATGATTATAAAACATTGATATTACATCATTTCAGCTGAATATTAATCACTTTTAAAAATACATTACTGAGGACCACAATAATTTCTGGTCTTTTGAAACATGGACCAATTATTCTAATTTGATTAATGACCTTAAAAACTCTCTATATAGTCATCCCTGTTAGTCTCCTACTTAAATAATATCTTCGTATCCTAGGATGACGAAACAATACCCATGGGGTTACCTCAAATGCTCAGAAAGGTTAAATAATGGAGAAATGTAAGATTAACAAGAACATAGTGGTATGAGAACATGGTAATAAAATTTTATGATCGTACCCTATATACATATAATAAAACAAGCTTGAATAATTGTGTAAATTCTGGTAGTTCCTATGACATGAATTATTAGGGAATCAATAAAATAATGTATGTAATCATAACATAAGAATAAGAAATGAAATTATTGAATACACAACAGATTACAACATTGTGAAAAAGAATATATAGAAGCAGTATCACTCATTAAAATAAGAATATGATATCATGAACTCTCATAAAAGTATGGACATGAAACAAATTCCATGTATAATTTTGCTAACATGTATTATGGTTCAAATATATAATTGATAACATGAAATCAGGTAGGTTAATTAAAATATTTAAATAAAACAAGGCCCATCCCAAATATTGTGAACCAATAATTAGGTTCACAAATAAAATTGGGAACACTTAGTAAGGTTCATTCATATCATTGTGAATGGGTAATCAGGCTCACTCAGAACATTTTGAACATGTAATCAGGATCACACATAAAATTATGGATATGAAACAATATATATCAAAATAATTATAAACATGTAGTAAAGTTAAAAAAAATTAAACATTTTATATGGTTTATGGATAAACATTTTGACATTATTCAAATTCATGTGTAACATAAATACTTATGAGTCATCCATCGTTAAACAATGAATTGTATGGATATATAACTCCCACCCATCACATAATAAAATAAAAAATAGGTGTGACTAATGATTTTGAAAAATAATAATATCTTAACATATATAATGAAATTGGTATCATAAAAACATTATTATATAATTATATATAGGAAATATATAGGTAACATAAACATTTAATTAAAGCATAACCCATGTAATAAAGCATTTTTGAAAAGAATATGACACGTGGAAGTGGAATGAGTTCTATAAACATCATTCCATCAAATCAAAACCATTCAAGAATGCATAAGAATGGGTTTAATGGACCATTCACATAGTAAATAAAAACTAAAAAAATGTATTTCCTCTTATATTGAAAAGGATTTTGAAATAACTTTTGAAACATTTAATAAGGAAAAAAGAATTTATTTGAAAATACATTACACAAAACCATTTTAAAAATCATATTATTATATATGAAGTGTTGATATTTCGTTTTAAATTTTTTGTATGAAAAATATCTTTCACTCTTTTAAATATGACCTCTAAAAGATAAATCATTTTAGAATCCTTTTTCTTGGAAATTAAATTTTTAGACATAAAAATTAATATTAAAAATATGTTAAAAAATATTTTCTTTGAAGAAACCTTTAAATGTCAAAATAAAATCATTAAAAGGTTTTAAAACCCATTTTAATTGAAAACATTGTGATGATATAAAAGTATTTCTTGAATTATTTTTCAAAAACGTTTTCTATAAAATGGATTTGAAAACATGTAATGAAAGATTGAAATCAAAAAACAATTCTGTGAAAATTACCATTTGAAACAAAAATAAAAAATGTTTGAAAACATTTAAAAGAATCAATAATAATAATAAACTGTATTAATATTTCCTTCATGTGATATCATAATATATTTTTTAATGTATTTTTTAAACATGGTTCTCGAATAATACAAGAATCTATCTGAAGAGAATAATAAGGCCATATTATCATGAAAATATTTTCATAATTATCTAAAGTAAATAGTGTGGAAAATGTTAATAATAATTTAAAAATCATGGATAACCACAAAGGAATAAAATTTATAAGAGTCCTTGGGATATGGATCTCATGATTCTATCAATGAAAACATAATCACAAATAACCTCGATAATCAATGATATTGTAGAAATAAACTATTACCATATTTTTAGCTTTGCTTCATATAATGATTTAAAAAATAACATTACATGATCATAAAAAGATAATGGAAATAATTATATTCAATCGATGACATATTATAGAGAATAAAATACCCCCCCCCCCCCCCATAATGAAATACACATCCATAACATGGAATGTATATCAAATAAAGAAAACTAAGACAAATACTACTTTACTTATTTGGTATCCTTTGAACAGTAAACCACATGAATGAAAAAAAATGGATTTTTATATACACAGACTAATTTAAGAAGAATAAAAACAGACTAAAGTAATTCTCATTATATAATCCAAACACAATAAATCAGTGTTGAGTAATTCATAATTCTCATAAATAAATGTGATACTAGAAATCCCCTTAAAACATGTATATCATTTTAAATGATGAGATCCATGAAATAAAGACATTGATTTAAACATTAAAATATACTATATAATAAATATAAGTTTATTATGAATCATTAAAAGAACCATAATAATATATTCTATATCATATTTTATTCACTTTTTTACTTTACATTACATAGTTATTAACAATTACATATTAAAGTAGCATTTTCGGGTAATTGCTTCTTTTTTTATCAAAGGAGATTTGACATTTTATTCGTTATCTTCATATATAGATCACAATTTAATTATTTAAGGATTGTAAAAATCAATTAATATATAATATATAATATTTATATAAATATATATAATCATCTATAAAATATATATATATGAAATAGAGTATACAATTAATAAAGTAGTTGTATGTATTAATGAACACTTAATACATTTTCTTATCATCTTGAAAAAAAGAATTCAAATGAAATATGTGTGTGTATATATATAGATATATCATCAATAATTTATAATAAATATTTCAGATACATATTACATATTTTCTAATTAAATCATTAATACATTATATGGTTCTTTTAAAATAATCACATAATATTGAGAAAGTTGTAGTCCACATGTACAAAAACAAAGTAATCATATTTACAAAAAATAGAAAGAATAATGATATGTCATATATAATGATTTTTTATTCCTAAATTAATCTTAAATGTAATAAATATCATGTATGTTTAAATAAAATATCTTTAATATATTCCATACATATTATAAATAAATCACATCACTTTGAGGACCTGATTACCTACACATCAACAAACGTAGTAATGATATTTAGAAAAATCAGATAAAATGAATGTATTTTATATTCAAATGAAATTACTATAACTACATCATAACTATTATAAATATAATATATCAATATATTTTTCATCAAAATTATAAACAATGAGAAGTGGTAGTGGCAAATTAATATTATCATTTCGCAAATAAGTAGTATATCGTAGAAAAAAATAGTATGTTCCTTAAACTTTTGATGGATGTGTGTATTTATAGGTTGATAACAGAGAATAAAAAAATAGTGTTTTTTGAATACTTAATTTATTATATAATTTTTTAATAATTTTAGTTTAGTTGGTTGATCAATAAAATAAAACAAAGGATCATGTGGGAGGAGATTAACTCTTATTTTGGTAACTCCTTTTGTTTTAAATCAAGGGTCTTCTATGGATATACTTATTCCAAAATAAAAAATTATAAAGCTATGGTCTGGAACTAGGGAGATTTTTTTGGAAGGCCTGTTATGATCCATTGTGTATTTAGAGGTGTGAAGATAACTAGGGAGATTTTTTTGGAAGGCTGTTATGATACATTGTGTATTTAGAGGTGTGAAGATGTCAAGGTGGGGGTGGATTTCCCATTTAGTGGAAAATGAGTGATATTCTTGTAAATATAAAATGGAAGACATTATTTATTGGTATCCCTTATAAAATGGGAGTCAAATATATTTACATATTGGATTCAAGAGATTCATTCATCTATATATTTAAATCCAATTTAATTTTTTAACTTTGATAAGATAATATGCGATTTATGTTTGTGGTATAGAAATTAGTATTTTTATCTTAATCACTGAAATTATTTTTAATAAAATTTCCTAATGTTTTCATTTTAAAGGTATGGTTAACAAGTTATACATTAAAATTTATTGTTTCATAAAATAAAGATTAATATTTTATAAATTACAATCAAGTAATTGTTATAAATTAATTTAAAAATAATCCCACATGCATGTCATGATAAGTGATTTTTAAAGAGAAATTTTTTAAAATTTTTGAATGCCTTATATCCAATTTCAAATTAAAATTTATTAAAGAACCTAAATTGGTTAAATTTATTTATTATTGATGATATTAAACATAAAAAATGTAATATAAAATTTTAGCATATAAATAACTTGGAAACAATGCAGTTTTGTAAAAATGTAATTTTGATATTTTCAAATAGTTCATAGATTCATTACCAGCTAATTGAAAACTAAAATATAAATTTTATACAAATTTTTAAATCATAATATTATAATTTACTTAATAAATTTAACCAATGGATAGACCAAAAATCGAACTTCAGTGGAAATAACTAAGCATATTCCTGAAGAACTACACAACTCACTTCAGGTATATTCTAGGGTAGTGATGGAAGAATCACCAATCACATCATCGAGCACATCAACTGTTGGAGAACACCTCTAATATTAGTAAAGTAATCCTTCTTGGTCCCATAGAAGCCTATTTCCACTATCCTTAAACTCATCTTCTATGTGTGGAGGAGTTTCAATTCTGGAAGGTGGTTCCTGAAGGATATGGATGGAGAGGGATGTTCACTAATTCTAGGTAGTGGAGAAGTGGAATGAGGGTTACACAATGTGGGGCGAATTATTTTAATATGATGATAATTATAATTACATGATTTGAATTATTACTTCATATATTGTAAAATTCATGACTTATTTAATAAATTTAAAAATAATTATTATCACAACCCTTCTAAGAAAAAATATAATTAAAAATTTCCTGTTCTGTATTTTATATTCACGACATGTAAACATGTGGTGAATGAATATTATAAGGTGGTGTAGTATACTTTCATGGAATGATGATATGTAGAGAAAACTACATTAATGAAATGTAGATATTTTGTGTAACATAATTGTAATGTAAATATATGATGTTACGAATTAATTCAAGACTAATTAAATTAACAATTTCTACTGAAAACAATTCATGCCGTGAATTGGGTCTATAACATGTTTTTGTTCTCTACACAGAACCCACTACATATTCCCAATGCACCATAAGAAAAATATCATATCATTCATAATTCATCTAACAAAATTAATATTTATTGCTATATGAAAATAATATATTGAAATGTATAAATATTAGAAAAAAGAAATCAACAAATCTCATGGTGTCACATTCAAATGCTCCACCCATTTATAGAGGCGTATGAACCTTAATCTTCATCGACCTCGTTTTAGAAAATCTCTAAAGATCACACTCTTAAATTTTTTAAGAATCTCAGGATATTTTTTAAAAAAAAATCACCAAATTTGCACTTCGAATTTTTGTCCACATGTGCATAGATGCTCCTGTAATTTCAACGCATGAACTTTTATCTGCAGCTGGAAAAGGCGGCTAAGAACTTTAACAAGCTCAGGCGACAAGATACGTTGCAACGGACTGAAAACAGCAACTAAAATGCAACAAACCGATTATAAAGAGGATGAAATTTTTAAAATATAAATTTAGCGAATTGTTCGAGGCCTTGATCAGAACAATTTTTGAAAAATCTGATAGGCACGGAGAACCGCTGTTCCATGTTGCCAACCTTCAAAACAAGGGTTAGCGTCACAAGAGATCGACGCCCTCGCTCTGCAAATTGGCTTAACGCCTTCGTAGGGTGATTACAGGAAGAAAAAATCAAGAACGTAAAACAACGATCGTAAATCAATATAGATTAGATACGCACCGGAGAGAAAAACAAGCGAAGCTTACTCGAAACAGACCGCCGTAGATCTGCTTGCGCACCGCTCTGTATAAATAGCTGAGTTGTAGTGGGGAAGAGAAGTCCAAACCCTAATCTCGACGTGCGAAATTACCAGATTGGCCATAGCGGCGAGCCGGTCTCTCACCTGGGCTGTCTATGTTATAATCCTAGAATTATTCATTTATAAAAATCCACATCGTTAAAATGATCACTGAGACATGTAACACATTACTAGGATTTCATATAAGAGACTATAAGTTGTATGTGATAATATTGATATGGAATGAAAAAATAAATATTCATATTTATTGATACATATCACTAATTACCATAATGTTGTTTATCAAGAGAATATTAACAATAAATAATATATATACTGTAGAAGTGTCAAATCATTCATTTATATTATCATAAATGGTTATAAAAGGACAAAAACTTATTAAATCAAAATTTTCGAAATTTTAAATGATTATTTTTTACAATAATATATATTTACATTATTATTTTACCCTTTGACACATAAAATTTTACCCATTGGATACATAGTTTCAATTTTCCACTTCACCTCTTACTCTAAAAAAATTTGATGGTGGCCTTTTATTCAGTTCTTGAAGAACAAAAATATCACGAGATCCACAACAATTTCTCTCATATATCATTCCCTACCATAAAAAATGGTTACCCAATGTTATCCAATAATCATAAATTATAATAGTGTGGGATTTCACTTGGATTTATAAACCCGATCTATAACACCCCGAAAATTCTATAAGAATGATTTTTTCCTTAACATATATGAAACGATATATCAAGAATATAAGAGAATATGTTATCCAAAGGATTCATACTATATTTTCTATTTTAAATAAATCAAATCTTTTATATATCGTTTAATTAATGAAATAACGAGTAATCTTTCATCACACATTAAAATGACAATATCTGATGACTATTGTTGAAAGAAAGATACAGTTTTGTCAAACCACAATATATTAATCAAGGATTATTATTTAATATGATAAGATATTAAATTTATGTTAAATTAGTGGTGATGAATAAAATTATATAAATAATATAAATATATGTATTATAAGGATATAATATGAATAAGATGGTTACCAATTAATTAGAAATGATGATAAAAACCAACTGAAAATCAAGGAAATATTATTATGCTCCCCAAGGAAGGTTGCCTTAATAAATAAATTATTTACAATATTGTATTTATATTAATGAAATAAAAATGGGTAATATTCCATAAATTATAATTTATATTCATCATATGTTTTTATATTCAAATGAGATGAACAAACCCAATATTTATCATAAAAATCAATTTTTTACTAAAATCACTTCTACCACCTTTAAATGGAGAACTATTTTAAATGAAAATTTTCACCTTAAATAAACAAATATTTCCCAATAAAAATCAATTTTGAAATCAAATCATAAAAATTAGCTTATGGTGACTTTTTATTATATTTTTTGAGGTTTCAATTTTGGATAAATTTGGAAAATTAATTTTTATTAATCCAAACTACATTTTATTGTAATTTATTAACAAGGATAAATGTTGTATTTGATTTTTCATAATGTATAATTACTTAAATAATACATCAATTAATAAAATCAAGGTAACTAGAATAAATTCACAATGAAACTAGAAATAAAATCATAGAACAATTTTGATCATTTTACGTTAAAAAGATAGTGTGACATCCCATCTGTGAGATTAAATTAAAATTGATTTTTGAAAATTATTGTGACATACATTTTGAAAATGGTTTTCAACTTTTCCATCTCATAATTCAATAATTTAAAATAAATTTATCTTAGTTTTTGAAAAAACAAATATTATTGAATGCAGTCAAAATTAATTATAATGATTGATATGAAAATTAGCTTACTATGGGGAAAAAATTTATTATTAATGAAAAATTAACATATAATATTGGAGAAACAATTTAATAGAAATATTTGGATAATATTATATACATTAATTTTTTTTCATTATTGGAGAAAATTTACACGGTCAAAACGTTGATAGAATTCACTTATTTTAAATATACAAGAATATCCTTCCTCCAACTCTATAAAAATAAAAAAACCATCCCATTTAGTCAAACCTTATATTAATTTTTTCAATCCCAAAATATTCTATAATTACATCATAATATACCTAAAATCTTACAATAATCCACACCTTGGTATAAATCTTACAAAGGAAGTATTTTAGTATAAACCAAAAGGAGTTGCCTGAAAATGCAAAAAAAATCTTCAATGATCACTATCATATTATTTATATATCTACCAAATAAAATCATTTTATTACATGATTATAAAATTAAATAATAATACTAATTATTATTATTTGTTTTTATTATAATTGATCTACATATACATATAAAAAGAATTCATCTAATATGTAAAGAACATATCATTCTAGTGAATGGAGGACCACCCCCTCATGAAACGATGATTGATCATTTTTTACTCAACAACATATCTTGATTGGAATTATAATGTAAAATCTATTTATATTTTTGAAAATTACTTTTTATAATTTAATTATTATTCTATAATTTTTTTATAATACATATCATTATTATTTCCATTTTGTGTTATATGATAACATTGTTTTTGAATGTATGGACTACCTCCTCCTCAACGAAATGTGACTTGTTCGCGATATACATTGAATGTATATATTGTGGTATTTATAAACCTATTTGATATATATTACATTGAAAATATAGTTTAATTATAATATACATAGATATATATCAATTCATTTTATATCTTTTAAAATATGATACAAAAATGGAAATAGACTTCATGTATATGCACGATGTATCATCTCCATGAATGGTGCATTTCATTTCCTATCTCCCAATATTTCGGATTATTATAGAAAAATATAAAGAGTGATGATATGTATCATTTAACTCATCGTGTAATGTTTGGAGGTGATGATATCCTGATCTATGTAATAGGATAAAAAATGTCTTCTTAAAACATACCCGACAAACTAGTCAATTAGAACCCAAAATAATAAATATATTGAAGCATTATTAAGAAATGGGAAATAATAGGTTATGAAAGGTTAATATACGATATTATAAATAAATGTATGGTTTTTTTGTTATATACCTGATTGAGACCCTTATACTATAAGATAAAGGATATTCACGCGAGAGGAAATGCAAGGTAAGAGATTCATTTCTCACTTTATTTTGGGTTGAGCCCGTAAAGGGCAGAGCGATTCTAGGGTTCCCCCCATGCCGCCCGCCTCTTCTCCGCAGAATATCGGCTACGGATCTCTCTTAGGTGCTCTTATTTGGCGCGCTCGTGGTGTGATCATCCTCCAGGGGCAGCGTCGTGCGGGCTCGACACTTTTGGAAGAATCCATCGCTTGATTTGTTTCATGGAAGCGCGGTTTTGGTTCAAAGATCGAGCTCCAGATGCCGTGGACTGAGGGTTCTGTCGCGTTTCATGTTAGATGTGGGGGTACTGGGAGGATCTGCTCTCTCTGCACGGGATTGAAGGCGGCGGCGGGATCTGTGACCCCGGTCCTCTGCGAGGTCTTCTTCCAGTGAGGTTCGGAAGGTTCCCTTTATTTACCTTAATCTAAGCTTGTTCCTGGTGGTGGATTTGTTGGTTGAGGTTGGTGGTTCTAGGCGTGGTCGTGATTCTTCGTGAGACCATTCCGTTTCAAACTCTACTATGACATCTTACTCCTTTGTCGCTCTCCGAGTTGGTCTGCGACAGTGGTTTCAAGAGGCTTTGGGAGGCGCGGTTTGATTGGTCTTCAGTGTTCTAGGAGTCACATCCATCATCAACTACATTTTGTGCCATGCTGTGTCGGATGTTTCGTTGCAGCATCATCGATGTTAAGGGTTTTTTTGCACTATTTTTCTTGTTGTTTGATTCGTTAATGGTTGTTTGGTCTACGGTGGGCATTGATGTTTTGTGGTTTTCGTTTCGCTTCGAAGGTGAAATTGTGTTCCATCGTTGGCGATGGTTTGACGCCTCAGTGGGATGATTTACGGTTTCTTTTTTTACTTTGGAAACGAGTCCTTCTCGAGGGCATTGGACTTTCAGTGACAGGATGACGGCGAGGAGTGGATTCGATTCCGGCAGTGTGCCTCGAGGATGATCATGGGCCGAGGCGATGTCGTGTTTGTTTTTGAAGGTTGGATCATGTGTTTTTTTAATTTGAAATCTGAATTTGTGGTTTGATGTCTTGGGGTGGATTTTGGATCCTGTTTTTGATGTTTGAAATTTGGTTTCATTGTTTTTGAAGTTTGGCATATTGGGAGGTTCCCACTCACCCTTAAATTTGACTTATCAGAAAATGAAAAAAATGGATTTGAGGATAATAAGTAGTACGAGACTTTATCCCAATTCTTAATCTATGAGACATATATTTTATTTTGTGCACCAAATTAATTATATATGGTGATCCCTATTCCACCTTGACATTTAATATCCTGATTCATTTATTCCTAAAGATTCTTTTAGATTCAAGTAGAATCATTTCATCAAATGGGGTCTGAATTAAGTGTTACCAAGTGTAAAATAATTTAATAATATAATTTTATTCCATTGGGTTAAATTACATCATTATTATCATTAATAATTTATTATTATGTGTGCAATATGTTTTTAAAAAATATTTTTGGGTTTACAAGTGTTATATGTGGATTTATATTCGGAAATGATAATATATTTATTCATTTATTCTCACATCAATGTTATGGTCTTTTCAAAGGTTTACATATTATTCCCATTTTCTTCAGGATATTCTACACATGAATTCCCATCATAGGAAATTTTTTTATAATTTTTAAATAAATCATTTTATATTGTCATTATCTAGTTATTCATGAATTTTTTAATAAAATAATACCAATTAATCATTCTTTGGTACTCAATTTTTTTAGAGAATTTTTTTATGAATTCATGATTCCATTTAACTCCTTAGTTGGATATATTATTTTAATCTAAAAAAATCATTATAAAAATGATTTCAAAAATGATTATAATAAAAATAAAATGATTTCCTAAATACATTTTACCAATTTTTTAATGGTTTTGAATGTAATTTTCTTATCCCTTTCTCAACAATTTATTTATCAATCCTTTTTACAATGAAAATTGAATGCTCCTTTTACATTTTAGGACATTTAGAGATTTACTATCAAATATTTAATTGTTGACTCCTTTTCATTTTTTGAAGGTTAAATTTTATACAAAATTTTAATGAAAATTTATTTTCATAGAAAATTATTTTTAATATTTTCCAAAAATAAAGATGATATTTTCCTCAAAAATATATTTAAAATATAATTTTATAGTATTTGTATTCATAAATGAAAAAACAAATTTAATTTGACTCTATTTGGGATATTTTGTATTGATTACATAGTTATTCATCCTATAGATGTTTTTTGATTAATTTTTCAAATGATAGTATTGATATTATCATCCATAAATCATTATTCCCCTCAAAATATTCATTTTCCTATGATAATTATACAATGAATTTCCTATAAATATACATATCATTTATCATGGGTTTTATTATTTCCTAAACCATATAACATTTTTTTAAAGATGGGGTTTATATTGAAGGATATTTTATATCTGGAGAAATATTTATAAATACATACATTTTACTAAATAATGATACTAAAAAATTAACAATGTTCATAAATTAAATCAATTATTGAATATATGAGGAAATATGTAGATAAGTATGACTTGGCTAGGTTCTAGTTATAGATAGCCACTTGATGCATCGGTAGTCTGATTAGAGGAATCATATGGCCACCCTAAACTTATGGGGTTTATCCATGTATTTTTTGACCATATTTTGAACGTAAAGGTTGTAAGTGAAACATGTACCTCAGAATCATATCATCCAATAATTCATCGTTTCCCCCATTTTTATTTCGTTATAATTTATCCATGGGATTTTTCATTAATATATCATTGGATTAATTCCATTCTTAATTCATTGATTTTAATGGAATGTGAGTCAGTTATTTTCTTTTCTATATTGATTATGACTTATCAAGTTATTTTAACCGAATGTGTTTTTAGTTATCCCCATTTTGTGTTGATTATCTGATCATTTTACTGATTATATATCATGTGTGTTAGTTATTACATTTTCTTATTTACTATTCCAATAAAATCACTATTTATTATTTTATTCATAACCTTTATTGAGCAATTTATATCATCCATATTTTGTTTCATTTTTTTAATAATCCAAAAAATTCAACTAAGAATGATATTTAAGGATACACTATATGGAATAAAGTTATGAACCAATAATTTAATAATAATGTTTTATTTAGAGTAATAATTTTTAATATAGGACTCATGTTTGAAACTAGTTTACCAAGACTTCTAAACACTTTCGACTTTTGGGATTTAATTCGTTGTAATCATGCCCATGTAATTCTAGTTGACACCGTTGTTGGGAATCTGGGTTCCGGATGATGCTGTAGGTATCAAAGGATGCTTAATAGAAACCACAGAATCTATATTTATAATGAAATGTATTTGATAACATAACCCTATGGTAGACATTAATGATATGTATATAAGAACATCATAATATTTTGGTTAGTAAGATATTATGTGGTTTTGTGAGAAATACATCCATTTATGGATACTACATGTAGACGTGGTTTTGGAAAATATGCACATGGTTGTATAAACACTTACAAGTTTCATTGGGCTTGATTTTGCAGTAACCCAGTACATTATAATAGGCCTTAATATGCATCTTGTTTTTCACTCATGGGGGATATGATATTGATAAGTAAAATTTTATTTTCATACAATTATGAGGGATATTAATAGATAAATACAATGAAATTGTTGTGTTAAACCACAAACCAAGGAAGGAATGATGTTATAATAAAATGAATAAGTATTTATGTATTGAGTTTATATATAGTAGAATAGTTAATATGGGATAAACCTTAGACCAATGAAAAAAAATTGTAAAAATAAAATGGATAAAGTATTTATGTATCGAGGTAGCATTGAAAATTATAATTAAAAAGGATATTTATTTATAAACTTATTTCAAGGATTTTCATCATATTAATTTGTTTAATAGTTTTAATATAGATTAAAAAAATGAAAATTTTTATATCGGTTCAAATAACATCATTTCTGTTATATACATAGGAATTAATGCCACAACCAAAGTATTGTAAGTGTTTTTCACCTACCACAAGCCTATGTGATGGTCAAATTAATGTTCAATTATATTCAGTTAAAAACTTTGATGAATAAATATTAATTATGAGTCAATAGTGCTACTTTTTAGGTATATAGAGTAACTTATTAACCATATTTACATTAGAGAATAGTAAGAGACAAATATTTAGATATTTCAATATTTTTTGTGAATTAAATTTGTATTTTAGGGTTCCACACATCAAATTTACATTCTCAATACTCATTTTATGAAATAATGGATGAATTAGAAAGTGGAAAATAAACAATAAAAGGATGATTTTTTAAAACAAATTTGTTATGTAAGTGTATCTCCTTGTATTAGTAGGTAGTAAATGAATTACCCAACATTAAAAAAATGATCATTCCATAAATATTTTTCCTAATACCCTATATTTGTTTTAACTGGTGGTGTTGGGAAATATTACCTCAAGGAATCATTGAGGTATTTTTGGGTTGATTGTGTTTATTGAAAAAGATAGTTTGTTGGTTAAAAAAGAGGTTTTCCATGGGGTTTTGTGGATTTAAGGAGATATTGATGATAACCCATGATTATAAAGAACCATTAGAAAGGAATGGTTGATATGGAGGTGGTAAAAGAAAGAAAATATATATTAGGTGGCTCCATTTTCTTCTGTTTTCCAAATATTTGGGCTTCAAAACCAAAATATATCGAAAAATTCATTTGAAAAAGGATGTTTCAAATAGGATTAACGGTGGATTGGAAAGTTGTGCATAAGGATGGTTTCAGGATCAAAACATCATAAAATTGAAAATGCATAATGTGCACGGAAGACTTCAGAATGTTCGAAAAAGAAGAGTTTGAAGGAAAGAAACTTGTGTTCCCAATGTGATGTCAACTGGGGTTTGGTGCACTCGAAGGGGATCATGCGTGACACATCCAAATAATCCACGTAGGGGTCAAAAATGCCTTTAAATAAAAGGGGACCCCTCTAATTCAATTCTGCTCAACACGTAGAGAGAATCCAAAATCTAGATTGTGTAATCATTTTAAGGAAAGGGAGTTGCATGAAATATTTTGAGTTCTGTTAATGAAATGAAATTTTCATGTAATATTTGGGTTGCGTGTAAATTTCATGTTGCACGCATGGAGTGTTTCAAAAAAAGGAATCTTTTTTGCAAGGAATTAATGTTTTGTGCAAGACACAGTATGGGTTTCTCGAAATATTTTTATTTTCTCAATACATCTGTGGTATAGTGGTATTCATCATTGGATGAAATTTGGACATCAATAGATCATTTACCCATAGAAGAGGATTAATTAATTAGTGATAATTAAGGGACAAAAATTTATATAGACCGTGAGTGGATCCCTTCTAAGAGAAGTGGAGGATGAAAGAGAAAGTGGATGATCCTTCCCACTCGCAATGAGTTAGTAGAAGAGACATATAGAGTTATCCTTGGGAATGTAGTTAGTAGAGCCTAAACATAGTGAGGATTGGCATAAAATATCTTGACCAAACATTATAATATGGTAGTGAGATTTAGTGGATTTTTTACATCTGTAAATCACAGTTGTATGCTCCTTGGATATATCCCAGTGATGGGGAACCTTGTGAAAATCTATGTGTCAGTCTGGAAGCATTCCAGCATTACATTGAAAGAATCATCATTGGATAAAGAAGGGAAGAATAAGGTCAACAGTAATGCATACATGCATAAACTGTAAACATTATAATAAATAAGTCATAATATAGTGGGGTAAGAATTATTTATAAAAAAATATCCATACCCAAATTCACACCACCTCTTGAGTGTATATATGCCCCTTTTAAACATATCAATTGGTATAAGAGGGATATGTTTCATTAATTATATTTTTTTTCTCATAATTAGTTTAGATGATTATTGAGGTTAAAGATTTATTCTTCTCTTATCCAATTGTGCCATTGAAAAGGGAAGAACATCAAAGAAGAATCATAATATTTGTGGTATTCTTCAGAGTTGCAGTTACTAAGAAAAAAATGTGATTCAATTAAAGGAATTCAGTTTTAAACATTATGATGATTTTGTAAAATGATACGATGAAAATACTTACTCATTCAATGATGTTAATGGAATGACTGAATAACCTAATATTATATATTATTATGGAACTAATGATGATGAAGAAACACCCAAAAGGTGAAATGTGGAAGTATTCCATGAATAAATGGAATTGGATCAAGAAATTGGATGACGAGATTAAATAAAATGATATCCAGATCCCAGAATTTGAAATTGATGTAATCAAGTAAAGATGATTGAATCAAATCCTTATTGAACTGGCTACTGGTATGTGGGAGAATAATTATTATCAAGGTTACAAACTTCAAAAAAATATTTCTACAAAATGGTAAAAACACAACTTTGATGACAAAGGAAAGAATCAAATGTCAAATTAAATTTAGAGACTAAAATAAAAAAATGGTGATCCTGTTGTACAACTGTCTGAACTACTTTAGGAGAACCAAATTCTACAACAAGAGAATTCATTTTGTTATAATTTTTCTACTAAAGATAAATTTATATTAATAGAGAAACGTGACATAGTAGATATCCTCTCATGTTATTTGGAAGATGTGATGATTAAATGGAATAATCTAATGCGAGAAGTAAATTCTCAACCAGAAACAAGGGATACGAAGATTCAATGATTATAAGACGGGACATAATTAGTGAATATGCATGGGGAGAAGTCTAATTCCAAAAGAAATCCCATATTTAGTATGCTCTCCACATACTATATGATTTTCATTTTTGGAATTTATGACAAAATTAAAATAAAATTTGATACTTCGTAGGAGAATCATGAATGGATTATATCATCCCAAAGGCTATCTATTTTGGGTAAAAATGGTATTTGATATTATGAATCCTCTCCCATGAATGATGGAGCAATGAATAGTTCCAAAAAAAATTCTTCATGTTACTATTAAAGATAGAAGTAAAAAAGATTTTACATGAATTGATGATATCATGTGAAATTTTTGTGGGATTAATGGTCATACCACAAGATTTTGTTAAGAGGGTTTGGAATATAAATCATGTTGAAAAAGTATAAATATAGCCAAATATATGAATGTGAAAAATCTTTATGAAAATCCAGAAAGGGATGCCTCTTAGATTATAGAATCCATTATATTCTATTATTGTGGAAGATATGGACATAATATAAGTATGTGTCAAGAATCCATAAAGCTCAATGTCAGAGGAAAAACAATATCAACATCAACATCCCATCAAAGAAATAATTACATAAGAATTGTATTTAATGGGAGATGTCTTTTATGGCCAGTTTATGGGAATTCAACATGATATTATTGTAGGATGAAATCTAGGAATAAAGAAGAAGTCAAAATAAGACCCAATATCTGTCACTGTATAATAAAAAGTCCTATATTGTATGAAATAAGGATAAGATGAAAATAAAGGATTACATCCACATGGGAATAAAAAGTTTCTCAATGAAATGGGTATCAATCACCTCCTCTTCTACTCTCACTGAATCCCTCTTAGAATGAATTTGAACAAACCTAGATGACAAAGGGAGGAGCTACTCTAGTAGTGAGTAAGAAAAATGTATGTTCTATGAAGAACATAAGAACAACATGAAACTGTGTAGAGACTCGAATAAATGATAAAAGATAAATGATTGAATATTGTCTTCACAATATCAAATGATTCACAGGGTGGGACGCGAATATAAGGGAAAAATACCTCTACTGGAGGAATCAGAAAGATAATATGGCTAGTGGATAGATTCCCACTCATAGAATGAATCATGATAAATGGAATTATGGTGGAACCTTAAAGAATATTTTTTTCTAGTGTGTAAAAACATTGAATTGTGATGAAGGCCAAACCCAAATAACCTAAATATCAGATGAAGACGTAGAATTTGGGTTAAGAATGTTTATACATATGGCCCTAATAGTTGAGGTTGAATGGGGAGTTAGAACAATACCATAAAGAGTACATTGATTTACAAGAATGCATCATTGGGTTAATCCTACAAGATCGACCAAAGTCCTCTTCATGAAGATTCTAGAGGATATCATCTCCCTATGAAAATAAATTTTGTAAAATGATGTTCATGTCTTTCATGTTCATGGGGAGATACAATCCATGGGAAAGTCACATCAAAAGATGCAACATGTTGAGAAATATTCTTGGAAATGTCAACTAATTGAAATAAATTAATGGTGTTTAAGAATAAATTTAGATGATTTACATAAAATGAGTTAATGGATTATGCATGAATGCGGCGTATGGATATAATTGGGCACAATGGATAGAGGTAGTGATATTAAATTTATCTCTTGTTTCCTACACAGAGTCCCAAATCAATAGGCTTAGAGTTACTATTGATAGATCGTTGCTATGTGGTATGTTTATACATTATAAATCCCTTTGATGGCCACTACTTCTTGGATATGTTATAGAGCGGGAGATGTTTCTCAAACCAATAATCTCATGTCATGAAATCATGCTAGAGAATAAAATTTATTGGTTCTAAACAGTTGTCTTAAAAACTGGAAGATTTTCATATCATAGGGGTAGAATTATATCTTCTAATCAGATAAAAGATATCAATGTTATAGAAGTGATGAGAGACTATGGTTATACAGACTGGCAATCAGATAAAGAGAAGGATTCTTGTATTTCTTGATTATCTATTTTCTCTAACAACATGGTATATGTTGATTGTTATTAGGATACCATGAAGTTGTGAGAGAATATCAACATTTTTCAACAAGAAGCTGAGAAAAGTATTTAAAAGAAATGATTTCACTACATGAACAATATATTGTCAAGTTTTCTAATGAATGCGTTGAAGTGCTTAGAGACTCAGGGGGAGATTGGTTTGAGGCCAATAGATAATATATTCATCTGAACTAAATGGGGTTTTTCACAACAATATGAATGAATATGGAATAATGATTCGAAACGATAAACGAATTGTGTAAAAGGGTTATTATTAGGTAATGAGTATTGATTCCAATGAGACATTCTCACATGTATCTAGGTTAGAGAAAATAAGATTATTCGTGGTCATTATAGTGAAACATAAACTCAATGTTTTTTATGTTGATTTCAAGCCCACATTCTTGAATGGTGTTCCAAAATAATAGGCAACTATCAAGCATCTAGATGGGTTTTTAATTCATGAAGATGTGAGAAAATATTTTCAGGTAAATAAGTTGTTATATAGTTTTTAGTGGGCACTAACAACATGGTATTCAAGGCTTGATTAGTTTTTAAAGAATCATGATTTTTATCATGGTAGAGATGATTAAAATTTATATGTGAATAATAATAGTAATCAAATTATGATGGTGCTTTTATAGGTTAATGAAATAATCTTCACTAGATTCGATAATTCTCTGTGCAGATGGTTTTATGAATTCATGAAAAATGATTTTGAAATGTCAATGATTGTTGAGCTAATAATTTTACTTGTTTTACAGGTGACACAAGGAAGGACCATCACATTAACGTTTAAAATAATAATGCTAGTGTGGTTTTAATATAGTATGGAATGAAAATTTTCAATGAGATGAAGACTCTTGTGGCTACAATTTTGAAATTTTCATGGGATGATTAATATCATAGAGTACATGCCAATAATTAGAATCCTATTGTACATGATAGTGACAAGGCCTAATATTTTATTTTCTACATACAAATCAGGGCAGTATCAAAGCAATGGCATATAAATCCACATGATTTTAGTGAAAAAAATACATTGTTATATCAAGTGCACTATGGATTTAGGTTTGTTGTACAATGAAAAAAATTAGGAAGAGTTATTATGATATACATATGCAAATTTGGAGACATCAGTAGATGATAATAAATCATCATCAGGTGTTGCGTTCTATCTTGGAATATTGTGTATATATTGTATAAGTTGTAAAAAATATTTCATTTCATAGAGCCCCATAGAAGCTGAGTATTTTTAATCCACATAAGCATGCATATTGTTATTGTGTATGAAGAAACTGATTGATGATATGGGAGTTGCAGTGAAATATCCAATTAGAATCCACTTTGATAATTCAAGTGGTATAATCATTATAAAAAATATATTCTATCACAAAAGAAAAAAATCAAATTAAAATAGAATATCATTTTATCAAAGAGAAGGTCGAACAAGGTATAGTGAAGTCAGATTATGTTCCTATAGAGCTACAAGTTGATTATATTCTAACAAAGGCTTTACCAAATGAATAATTTGAGAGGAATGGAGTGGCTCTGGGAATTCATTTGACTCCTCGCACTAGAATAAGTGTGGATTTGGGACCCCTCTCTCCAAGGTATTGTGTGTTTCTTCCCTAAAGTACTGATCTATGTTCCATACACTATTGCAGACCACAAAGTTGTGAATTTTGGTTTCATTGACAATGGTGGATAAATTGTTACTATCAAGGGGGGAGAAAATGTTTCTATTGAGACATGTTTAAAAGCTAGCAGGTGGATAATCGATATAGGGGGTGTAACATGATGAGATTATGTGTTTATTGAGTGTTCAACGTTATCAACTAGAGACTATCTTGGACAACCCAAGAACCCAAGAAGTGAAGAAGGAGGTGTGTTAAAGTTACCAATACAAGCAGTGATGGATGAATGATGATATATCAATATAGATATGTTTAGTGATGAATGAAATTGATTTGTTTTGAGAATTGGTGTCATGAATGAAGAAATTCATTGCTGAATGTTTCATCAAAAACTTTTTTCTCACACTGAGCATTGCTCATGTGAGCTTATAGTTTGTGTTGAGTGAATACTTCATCACTATGTTAATCACATGAAGATAATGGTTGAAGAAGATGAATGGATCATTAAAGAGTTATAATTTCGTGAAATTATTTTCAATAAATTCATAGGGAGAGATTTTTGTGAAAAAATCTCCCACAGAAGCATTGAATTGTTTCTGGGGTGATTGTGTTTATTGAAAAAGAGGGTTTATTTATTGAAAAATAGGGTTTCAATAGTGAATTGTTAATTTCCATATATCCTTTTTACAATAAATGAAGACAAAGAACCATAAAATATAATTTTAGATCAAGAGGTGGTACAAAAATAATATATATAAATAAGAGGAGACCCCTCTCATTTATTGGACCTCAACACATAGAGAGAATATGATCGTCGAATCCAGTATGAATTTTAAGCAAAGGGAGTTTCAGAAGAGATATTGAGTTTATGAAAGCTAAAAATGTGGACGGTATGATTTGGGTTTCTTGTAAGGTTGAAATTTTGTACATGGGGTGTTTGGTAAAAAAAATTGAAATCATGCATGAAATTCATTATAGTTTCACATAGGACTTGATAATGGATGTATGAATGAATTCTGGTTTCTCAGTACATCTATGGTAATGTGGTATTCATCAGTGGATCAAAATGAGTCCTCAATAGATCATCTACATATAGTGTAGGATTCATTCATTAGTGATAATTAAAGGACCTACATGTATATAAACTATGAGTGGATCCCTTACAAGATCAGTGAGTGATGAAATATGAAGACGGTGATCCTTCCCAAGGATAGTGATCCAGAGGAAGAGACATATAGAGTGAACATTTGGAATGTTGTGAGAAGACCGTAAACATTGTAAAGGCGGTGAGCCTTGGCATAGAAGATGTCGCCCAAACATTAGCATTTGGTAGTGAGATTTAGTGGATTTTGAAAATCTGAACATCATTGTTGTATGCCTCATGCAAGTAGCCCAGTCAGGGTGAACCAAGTAAAAATATGCATGTTAGTCTGTTTTCATTCCATCATAGCATTCAAAGCATCATCAACAGATTAATAATTTAAGAATATGATCAAAGAAACAAATAATTGAAACAAAGTGACCCTTATAATAAAGAGGTCAAGATCTAGTGGGGTAGGAATTATATATGGAAAAGAATATCAATACCATGATTCACCCACCTCTCAGGGTATCTATACCACTTTTGGACCTAAAAATGGCCTTTTAATTCATCCATGATTTTTGGATTTGAAGCCCAAAACATTTTATATACCATTCAATTATTTTATATTGATGACCTCAATCTGTATACCTAAATATTTATACATTTTCTCTTTGTATGTATCTCTACACACCACTAATTATTTCCAACCAAGTGTACTATTTATATTTTATTCCATGTGCCCTTTATACTTAAAATTCACTCATTTCCTGAGGTTGTTTTTTCAAACCTTCTCATGATGTGGGATTTTAAAATTTTATTTTCTAGATTTCAGAACAATGACTATCATGATCATGTTTAAAATGTATAGATTCAATTTATGATTTGCACTAGAAATTCTAATCGGGCAACATTTATTCGATATTGTGTACGACATGCATAACCAATCCAAATATGGAATATAATAGCCTGACACTTTATAGTATATTTAATATTTTAAATAAATTAAATATATGATATACCATTGAAATAATTAAATAATGAGTTATCTTGAGTTACACATAAAACCAACATTCTTTGTTGACCATTATTACAAAATAATTATGTTTTACTGAATACTAATATACATATAAAGCATTATTATTTAATATAATAATATATTACCTAGAGGTTATATTTGTGATTTCCCTATTATTAAATAAATTATATAATTATATGGTCTATTAAAATAAAATTGGAATTCGCCGGTGACCAACTAGTTAGAAATTAAAATATAAACTGATTCAAAATAAAGAAACTATTTTTATGTTCCAAATGCCATATTGTATTTATTAATAAAAATATTTTAAATTAGTGAATGATATTAATGTAATATATGTATATTAAATATTCAATAAAAATTTATGTTAATGAAATATATTTTAAAAGAATAATATAAGTAGAAACCGAATATTTTGAATTAAATCCATATTTATCTAAAGAAACATATACTGCCTTTTTATAGAGAACCTATTTCAAATATAAATTTTGTGTCATGACCCTATCAGCACAAAATCAGCCCTCTTGGGTCATTAATTGGTGAAGAGTGATAATGATACCTGATTCACACCTTTATTAGGCCCTGAGATGGTGACTAGAATGGAGGGTATAATAAACACACAAATGGGAGGCATTATCTTCTAAGAAATCACATGCTAAATATATATATGAGATTGAAACCAACCAAATCCTTTCCAGAACACAATATAAAACAAACCCATGTTAACATATGTAATTTCATGATAGAACTACTACAACTGAGAGGAAAAATTTCATCTACCAAAAGAATGTAAAATATTAGTGACCATGATGCCCGAACAACTCCTGTGAAACCAGAAGCTAGTAGTAACTAGATTGATCTCCAACAACTCCATGTGACATGAAAAATAGTTTATATAACATTTTGTGAGTATAATAGTACACTTAGTAGGATCCTCCCTATTTCCTCTCTTATAAAAATTAATTAAACCTTGTAGAAGCATAGTTTATAATAGGTGAATCTAACTCATCACCAAAATTGGTATTCCATGGTCCCATCCCCACCACGGATACTCTCATAATGTATTTCCTACAATAGTTTATAATATAATAAATAATGTCAAGGTTATCCCACTATCACTTCCACATTAGTTTTTCACTTTTCCACAACATCACACGTCCAGAGCATATCTCCCCAAAAAAAGCTACTGTGATGAGTATTGGAAAAAGAACGAAAACATGAGCCTCATTAAACTCACCACCGAATTCACATAACCCAAAGTAAACCGGTAGTTTCTAGGATCCTCCAAAGCTCGCATATCAAGTACCATACATATGGTTTTATACATCAATCCATTACATTCCATACATCGAGTAAGGATCCCTAATACATCAAAGCCTATACACGTTACTCCTACAGTAGTACATGGAAAAATATATCCAAAATATATGAGTGTGAAGAAACCACAAGTCATTACAACCCACTACACACATATTTTGGGAAAACTAGCAGCCATTCATACTATCACAACTAACTACTGATTGAAGGGGGTGGGGGAAATGGGGTATTCAATTATCCATCCTCGCAGGATGAAGTTGCGGAAAACACCTCATAGGGCTCGGAATCTTAGGGGTTTCAATCACTATAGCCGATAGGGTTGAGTAACATATAGAAACATGAAAAGTTCTGGATATAATATATATCAGAACCCCACTATGGGGAAATTTTTTCTCAGAATGAACTGCATCTAATGACACAAAAAATATTGGATTCTACTATTAACACTCGATATCATAAAAGCACACAACCTTTTAATAAGTTATATTAAGTTACATTATCCCTTTTCTGATAGTTTCACATAACGTAAATTATTTTTTAAAAAATTAATTAAATTCATCAAATCCAAATTATATTTAATTATCATTTCAATCATGATCCATGCACTCCAGGCCTAACTAGATTAAGACCACGAGTTCTTAGAGTCATATCCTCCACATTGCATCCTAGAAAGATTGGACCCCAGGGGTTAAACTATTATTTTTTAAAAAACATTAACACTTCCAATATTTCAATATTTAGAGTTATCTAGGGAAATCATTATAAGATACCAAACAAAAGGGGATTATCCTCGTGACTATATGAGATACCCATCGAGTCTTTTCCACCTATATATGGAGCATATACACATCCACCTACGAGAAGCTAATCAGGGAATGACTGTGGAATACTCAATGCGTCTTCGTTTGTTTTTGGAAATAGATTAAGAGAAACTAGATACCTCAAGTAGTCGGGATCATAAATAAGATAGATAAAAAAAATATTTAATAAGAATACAAACTTCATATCAATGGGTTAGCCCAGCATTAAAACTATCCATCATCTCTGGTGTCCTCCATGACACCAGCATGCATAAACTAATGCATCTCACCACTCTAGGAATCAACTACTTCAACAATAACCACATATATCTACCCCAAAAATCACAATATCCCTCTAATATTAGCTATACAATGCGTATGTCAATTCACAAGAATACAGAAACTTAAAAAAAATAAATTTGGCTCTTTTCCATAAACAAGGCATCCATCACTCCCCCAAAACGAGCTCTCATTGATCAAAAGTACATGTCCCTTGGCCTTTAAAAAAATAGGTCAACTAAGGCCCCACAAAAAAATTATATTTTATTCATACATCTGGTTCATAAAAAATTTAGTTAAACATGATCATTTTAACCAGTTTTATTATCATCAAAATACAAAAAAAAAACAAATAGATTCATAAAAAACATCCTTATATCTTTTACCCTATTAATTATCAATTAATTAAGAATTTATATACGTTACCAATGTACCTCAAGAATGAAATGATAAATAAGAAAGGCATAGATATCATAATATTCAGAAAAATAAGAGTCAAAATGTTATCATGGTACAAAGCAAAAACATAACTTCGTGATCGAAACCAATTCATTAATCTAGTTCAAGTAATTATTATGTCCATTTCAGTATGATCTATTGGTATAAAGGATGATAACTTCACAATTTCATGTAAATATACATAAAAATAGAGAATATTTTTCCTCAAAAGGTTTTTGTAATTCATTGCATGAGAAAAAGCAACACAATGGATCATGATCACCTATCATGTGACAACTACATCCACCCGAGTATGCCACAACACCACCACACTAACCAACTACCGATAAATCTCCATTTGAACGTTGAATATCACATTCCATCACATGGAAATGATAAAAGATAGAAAATAGATTGAGGATACATGAAGAAAAAAGTTATACATTCCATATATCATAGATGGATCGAAACATCCTCAATGCACCAATATTAGAGTGAGCTTGTAGCAGGAAAAACACCATGAGGTACATGATCCAAGGCTATATCACAACACAAGAACGTTATGGGATGGATACATCTTGTAATCTCATACCACGGAAAAAAAGAAGGATAAAAATGTAGAGAAGGTGTCTCAACCTTTTCAAAATCTAAATGGAGTGGCAGTTTATATACATTTTTGATTTTCTGTTAAAAAACGATTTGTTCATGATTAGTCATTTTTACCGAGTAATGGAACCCGAACCCTCATGAAAAATTAGATTCAATTTATATTCTTTTAATCATTTTTAAATTCAGAAAAAAGTATTTGAATGCATTATATGTTAAATATAATGTTGAAGGTGAGAATTTATAGCAAAATAGAAACCCTGACCATGACTCACAATTGGATGAGTAACTGTTGGATGAGTCACCATTGGATGAGTCACCATTATACAAGTCACCATTGGAAGAGTCACCAATGGATGACTCACTATTAGACGAGTCACCATTTGACATGTTATCATTGGGTGACTTGACAATTTATGTATCACCATTTGGGAAACATTGTTCATCCTACCATTTGATGACTCACCATTCCTAACTCATCATTTTGGAAACACAATTCAGAAACTATTTTTGGACGACTCATCATTACTAACTCACATTATAGATGTAATATCACATCCTACTGTTGGATGACTCACTAATCAGGACTCAACATTATGGTAACATTATTCACATCCAACCATTTGATGAATCAATTTTCCAAAATCACAACTATAGAAACATTATTCACAACCTACCATTGGATGATTCACCATTCATGACTCACTGTTCTGGAAACACTGCACCCAAAACTGTAATTTTTTCAACGTGCATAAACAAGCTACCTTGACCTCAAATAACACCACAAATGGTATATTTTCACAAAATAATGGATTAATGTGGTCCGGGACATTACATCAGATACCTATAAAATAGTTTTCTTCATCAAGAATTAAAAACAAACTAAGAGAGGAAATAGAAAATGTGATTCTAATAACAACCATGTGAGAAATCTCTCAATGCTCCTTCCACCACAAGATCTCAACCGCTCCATAAAAGGAACAACTTGATATGACACAAAAAACCAAAATCATATCCAAAAAAACTTATATAGGGGAGATACCTCTCATAAAAGAGTGAGCCTCAACATGAAACAAGAGAAATCAATATCATAAAAGGAAAGGGAATACAAACACCAATGAAAAAAGTTACAAGAGAAGTGTTAAACATCAAACATCTTGAGGTACTGAGCATATATATGTGAATCACATTTCCATGTACTCTCTTCCATGTCACCATGCCACCAAATACAGAAACCAAAGGGATAACATGTCTGCGAAACACCTTATCCTTGTGGTTCTAGCTATCTACATGCATCTCTTCAAATGATTCATCATCGTTAACATTGATATCACCACGATTAATGATGCGCGGGTCATCATGAAGATAATGGCGGAGCTGCATCACATAGAAAACATCATGTTTCTTATTAATCATTGTTGGATGTTCTACTTGATATGCCACAATGACAACAGGATCCAAGACCTCAAAATTCCCAATAAACATGAGAAATATCTACTCCCAAGACCAAACCATCACTTCATAGGATGGGGAGTCACATTTAGAAACACATGATCCCCAAAATAAATCTTTAAGGGCATCTTACTTTGATTAGAAGAGTGAATTTGAAGAACATGTTATTCCTTCATCCATTCAAAAATCACTTGAACCATCTCTATCGTTCTATGTCCCTGTTTCGACCTAAAAATTACTGACTCTCTGAACTAAATCCTTCATAATAGAGAGTGACATGGGTCACCATACATGGCTTAAAACAATGCCAAGTCATGGTTTGATATGAAGGGAAAGGGCCTCATCCACAAAACCTCCATAATCTCAAACACAAGAGCGCAACATGTCTCAAAGAGTTTTGATGGTATGTTATATCTGACCATCTATCTGCAGATTAAAAGAAGTGGTAAGGCATAGCTGAGAACCAAATTCATACTAGAGACCTCTCCACACACTATAGGTAATTTTATGATATCGATCGAAAATTATCATCATTGGGATTCTGTGGATTCTATCAACCACTTCCAGATACTTCCTTGATGAAATCACCACTGAGCTCGACTCCTAGATCACTATACATTGGGGCGATTTCATTAAATGACCCTCTACTACCAATTTAGAGTCATATCCATGCTAAGATAGAGGTAAATAGAAGAAAAGTCCATAGATATGTCCTCCAAATTCCAATGAGGATCATAAAATGGTAGGATCAAACAACCAGGAACCTGGTGCTCGGTCATCACCTTATGGTAGACCAAACATTAAGAATCAAACTCTGCACCTACATGCTTCAACCCATGCCACCTAAACTGACCTCTCAAAGCTCAATACATATTTTCATGCCAGGATATTATACGAAGGGTGGTTTATGAAAGTCTCTATGAGACATGTCATGGAACACCAACAGAAATAATATACATCCCTAATACAACACCTGGTATTCTTCATCCTCAGAACAAGCATCAGGGGCCTCATCACAAACACTTAGGTCTCAAAAGACCTATACCTCATGATCCTCCAACTAAGAATAATCAACATGGTTAACCTAATATGAATACACTATCATCTGTAAAAGGAAACCTCAACCCCAGAATTCTCCCAAATCCAGCTGTAATGAAGATAATTCCTCCATCACTCTGCATAAATCACTAGATTCATGCACTCAATCACTACTCTACTACATGCTCTGTACATTGGAATCAAAATTATTCATTCTAGGGATATATGAAATTTATAATCCATAATCTTTTAAGAACACTATCCACTAAAATT
Source organism: Viscum album (assembly GCA_963277665.1). NCBI lineage: Eukaryota > Viridiplantae > Streptophyta > Magnoliopsida > Santalales > Viscaceae > Viscum > Viscum album. The sequence continues at coordinate 1,371,143,430 of OY728158.1, read as the reverse complement.
AGGGCTAGTTCAGGTCATGCTGGGAGAAAACGTACATTAGTCCCTAATAATCAGTGGGGACTACAAAACGGTCACCGATGAGGTAATGTATCAGTATCATTAAGGAAAACACAACTACCACCAACTCGAGATCATGGATGGCATATTTATTTTCATGGGGATACAAATAATGATACAAATAAAAAATAACTACTCTATATTGCATAAAATCATAACATAACCCCATACATGAATCATAATAGAATCCCTCAAATTTAAACCCTTATATGTGAATACAATGATCCCGATCATCGACCAAATTTTCATTTATATAATCAAAAATATCCTGACACTGATTAGTCTACACGAATTCTGGTTCATTTATATTCAATGATTCAAGATGAGTCATAGCCCATGAGAAATTTGATATGAACCTCCTATAATTGCCTGAGAGGCTGTGTAAACTTTGCACCTCTTCCACTGTCATAGGGGATTCACATGAAATAACAACATATAACATTAAATGATCCACAAATTCTCCATATTGGGATACAAAATTACTCAATTAACGAAATTCTTGAGCCGAAACCTCACCCTTCGATAACTTCCCTAATATCATCTCATGGTGATGAACTCTCAAAACAATAGCTAGATACCCAACAATCACCACATCAGACGCAGAGTACATAAGTTTTTCACCAATGAAAATATCCATTAATATATCCATGAACTCATAGAACATGGTTTTTCTCAAGCCCATGAACTAATATGGAGAGTTTATCACACCTAATTGCATCACAACAAACTCATAATACCCTTGATGACAACAAAAATCTTTCTACAAGACATCTTAATACATCACGAGAATCTAATGATATTCGTTTTAAAAATAGATATTAGGGAACCAAAATGAACCCTTTAAAAGATAAAATAAATAATAAATCCATATAATGTGATAATAGTTCTTCATTTTCGCATGGTTCAATGATGAAAATCGAATCACATCCAAAAACTTCCATCAGCCTTCTTCACGAAAAAACTAGTGCACCCTATTGTGACATTCTTGGATGAACAAAATGGTACTGTAGAAAACCACAAATTTTTATATGTAGATATATAAACATAGAATATTCCATCCTATATAGATTGATCAAAATAGAAGACATTCACGGTTGTAGTTTGATCTCAAACTCAATGTCTCATCAAGGTGGTAACACTACAACATCTTTTGGATAGACATCAGGATACTCTTCCATGACCTTGGGAAACATTAGCCGTTGAACCTCAGGTGAGATCAAAATTAACTCAATCATCATGGATGAGAAGTAAAAAACATGACTTTAACCCATCTAAGGGCCTTGAACACAAAAAAAAACAATGTTGTAACATCATTAGCAACGAAGAAAACCACCTACATCCAGAAGAAATCCATGACAGCCAGCACCGAATACAACCAATCCATGAAGTTGATGAAATAATATGGTTTTATATTTAAACAAAGGAAATATCACCAAGAGTGGTGCTTCCCCATCACTAGATAATAGTCTCTACATACTTATATAAGTTATCTTGTCCTCTAACTAGCATAGTCAACGCCAAGGGCACTGGAAGCCTGTCTACCTCAATCCCCTGATCATGGACATGTGTAAGTGAAATTATAGAGTGTGTCACATCAGAATCAAACACGACATGAACTCAAGTAGAAAACAAATAAAGGGTACCTCAAATGATGTTTGTATCACCTATTACTTGTAACACTAACCCAGGAAGCTGACTATGGCTTGCTACATGACCTCTATGACCATGTTGAAGACCACCTCCATAACCTCTCTCAGCACTCCAAGGATGGGTAGTGTCTCGAGGCTGACATCTTCCAGCCCAATATGATATCATTTTTTCTAAAGTAGGTGAAAACTATTAATAATTCCTCGACTTTAATTGCCTTAAAAGAGAAAAAAAGTGTGAAACGCATAGGACACGCTGATAGCTTAGAAAGGCTAGGCACACTTGATGCTGATAACCTCGTTATTTTTATAAAAAAACAAATGTATGATCCATTAGCATATTCTTGATAGATGATGTCCATGTTGAAATGAGACATTGAGGTTTAGGATCTTCTCCCAGTCAAATAGAAATTCTATTTTCCCATAAAATTGGGAACCTTTTACCACATCTATGCTTCATTAGGAATTCTGATGAATCCCTTCTCGTGAAGATCTGGTTTTATATAACATCATCTCGACAACATCTTACCTTAATAGGACCTTAATACATTTCTTCATCATAAATTGGGTGACCTAATTCTATATCTTTAGATGTAAATTATCCTTGAACAACCTCTCTCTATCCTCCTCAGTTTACAATGGGTCCAAATCATATCCTATAAGGATCCATAAGTAGATCCAGAACTCTTATACAATATATCTCCCCTACCAAAGGGTATACATCTACTAGAAACTGGTCAAAAACACCACCAATGAACAAAAATCATCTCTAAACTACTCTCAAAACCTCTACAATGACACATTAGACTCCTCACGATCCCTAAAGAATTAAAACCACCACTGCCTTTCTACCGCACATAGCATCATCACAACCAATGATACACAATTCACATTCAATGCATAGATAAAACTAAAATCTATCTCAACATCTTCAAACCAGTATTGTGTGACTACATATAAAACAGAACCCTCACACACCTATATAATCTAGTTATGAAATTCTCTGAGTTCCGTCTTCCATGTGTTGTCGTCGTTAACCTCTACTTTGCACGATCTGCTAGCACAACCTGCTGGACATCGTTTTATAAAACCTAACAAGAACATCGACCTGAAGCCATACCTGAAAAAGGAGAAATAGTTAGAGCTCTTAATACTAGAATACGGAATAATTTAACCTTAATTAATTGATTTCTATTATATATTTTTGTTTAATAAATTATAATGATTGACAATTCAAAAAAGGGTTCAAAGAAGAATGATGGATTATTTTTTCCTATGTATCTACCGTAAAACAAGTATCTAATATTTTATTATCCATTGTATGGTTGAAGGTCTGTGCATTTGAAAGTAGGGGGACCTAAATAGCCATGACGTATATAGTCTCTCGTGTTTACAACCCTTACAAAACATAGCAGACAATTTTTCCCTACCAACCCTTGACATCTCACATTTTCCTAACTCTAAACTCCGTTTAATCCCTCAATATCTCTTTGATTCTACTATATTAGGAAGCCCTCCCCCAATGTTTACCCCTTCTAGGAAAAAAATTGGAGAAAATATATAATGACACCACAGTCTCACATCCAGTTAGCCCTAGGATAAAGACTATAACTGAGGGTTTAGTAAGCACATATATGGGATGGATTTACCTATAAGTTAACACATAAAAATAGATATATAAGATAAAAAACAAACAAATCCTTATCATACAAAAATGTAAACGAAAGGAAAGTGTCAATATGTATATTCATGCATCATGTATTAAAATATATCAGGAAATATTCAAGTACCAAGAGAAAGTAATATAGTAGCGACCATTTCACGACCCGTCCTAATGGGGCCTACAGTGTGACTCCCCATCCCCGCCTCCAATAGGCCAGGGGCTGGAGACTAGCACCGAGTAGCCATATAAATACATGGGAGGAATTTCCAAAGAACTTGTACACATGCACACATCTCCAAGCCCACAAATGATGAAATGTAAAAACCAATAAGGAACAAAAAGCAAGCATACAACTAAACCCAACCAACAGAGTACAACGGAAGGTAAATTATTGAAAGTACACTAGGACATAAAACAATCCCACCAAAAAAACAAGAGTCTGATAATGGAAAAGTACATCTTGTTAACACAAAGAGGTACTTGGAATACTACTTGAAGATGAAGGAACACCTTAGCCTGTAGGGATCTCAGAATGCCTAGACCTATCCTGGTACACCCGGGAGTCTATCAAAAGCATGATCATCTACACAAGACCCGACACGTGCGAGAAAATCCCATGCGGTGGTGGGTACAACAATACCTAGTAGAGGACCTTAAAAGACACAAAGCAAGTACACAATGGAAAGGCACAATTAGATCTACAAAATATATGTATACTGAACATATAATACGATATCACAATCTAGATATAATGAAAACCTAGACCCATAGTCTAGAGACAAGTCACACAACCGCACACCCCCACTAGGGATTTAGTTTGAAGATTCCAAAAAGTACTCATTCCAAGGGAACACACTCCACGAGTCTGGGAGCTCAGGTGAAATCTGTTTGAGAATTACTGTTCATCGGGAAATGTCATGAGAGTTAGATACACTCATTATGGGAGACACACTCTTCGGTGGGAAGATCATGGTAGATAGAAGCACTCATTACGGACTTCAAAAATTTACATCGATCCACAGTGATTTTTGTGGTGTCTAATCCTCAATTTAGGATCGTTGCATCACAAAAAGGATGCGCAATGATCCATTGTTCGTCACCCCACTAAGAACGCGAAGAACACACATATAAAATAAAGGGGAAGAAATACAATGATCAAATCGACGAACGAACCTCTACCGTCATTCTCCATGGCATTGATCTTCTCCTGTTAGTAGGATTAAATAGAGAAGAATCAAACAACAACAATTCAACAAGGATCAATTCCATGAATCATCTCAATAAAACCCTCCCGCAAGAATGTATGAATCCACATATCAATATGTTCATGGTTTATCAGCGTTCATCATTTAAAATAAAAAACGAGGAATAGAATTTAAGTGAAAAACCCCTACCTCAACTGGGATCGATAACTGATGAAGGGTTGCACTGACGTCGTCGTTGAGATCCTTCAACTTCGTTGGTACAAAGATTCCCAACATTTATTTTTCATCATTCTCCATCTAGGGTTTTTTCTAGAGCCTCATGGATTTTCCCCAGAGTTTTCTCTCAATCCTATGCAAATGATCAATGTTCGATTATTCCAATAAAAAGGGAAATGTGTTTGGAATTCACAATAAACTGTGGTATTAATGAGTCCAACTTGCCGTTTCTGAGTCATTATGATGTGGCATTTATTAAATTAATAGCTACCATATCGCCGCACTGCAGCATATTTTCTGATATAAAATAAAATAAACATAGTGAATTTATTTTATTTTATTTTAACAAAAACATCCGAAAAATAAATTTTTCACTTGACCGGCACCAGTTGAGGATAGAACTATTCTTAGGCAAAGTCATCATCCCGGATGCAACGGTGCCCTTAGATTTTTAATCTCGGCATCTGTTTGGAAATTTCCACAACCATGCACAAGTGCCCACTCACATAACATAAAAAAAGTTTGAACCACCATTCCGAGACCACGGGGACTTAGAATGATGTTATGTCTCTGCACCTAGTCTCTTAATAATTCCATATAATATTTAAAAATAATATATGGAAAAAAATCCGAGACACTGCAGCCCACAAAGCCTGAAAATCTTCTGAAAAACCAAGAGCTAGTATTAGCCACTCTAATCTCCCAACTTCACCATGTGACCTGAAAATTAGTTTACATAATTTGGGCTGACTATAACAGTATACTCAGAAAGATATTCCTCGGTACCCCCCATGAAAAATTAATGGAATCATTCTAAGGTATAGTGAACAATAACTGAAACTAACTCAACACTAAAATAGTTATACTATATTTCTATCATCTACACTAATACTCTAACCATGTATCCCATAAAATAGTATATAACATAAAAATAAATGTTAATCGTACCTTCCTACCACCACCCTACTATTTTTTCACATGATCGCAACATAACACATCCAGAGAATCTCTATCCAAAAAGGATATCCTGATGACACCTAGGTGAAGCTCCAGAACATGATCCTAGCGTAAATAACCAATGAATCCACATATAAAAAAGTAACCAGATAGTTTATGGGAGCCACCACATATCACACATCATGTATCATGCATAACTGGTTATACCTTGATCCATTACATCCTATATATAGAGTATGAATCCTCATGTCATCACATCCTATACAGGTTACAACTATTTCATCCCACAAGAAAATGTATCCAGAATATATGTTTGTGAAATAAGAACCTTCCATTATACCCATATACATAGTAATATTTGGAATAATAACATTAGTTCATTCATGTACAATTAACTACCATGAGAATAGTGTTAGATCAAAGGGTGTATTCAGTCATCCATTCTCTCACCAGGATGTTGGAAAAAACACCCCATAGGGCACCAAATCCCTGGGGTGTCAGTCACCATTACTGAATGGGGGGAGTAGCATATAGAAACAATAAAACAATAGTATATACTATAGCTGACAATCACACTATGGAAAAAACTTGGAGTTAGACTTAACGACAGCTAATGTCACTCAGACTCCCAGCTACCACTACTAAGACTATATATCATATAAGCACAAGTCTATTTAAAGAGAAATATTAAGTTAGATTATATATTTTAATTAGATTCATATTACATAAATTATTTTTTAAAAACATAAATGTATTGTTTTCCATTCCATGATAAATTTAATTATTATTCATACAACGTTCCATGCCCTCCAGGCATAACCAAACTGAGTAAATGACTTCTTAGAGTCAAGACCCAATCATTGAATCCCTGCTAGATCCGTAACTATGGGTATGAAAATTATTCATTTATTAACAACATTTAATCATTACATATTTACATAATTCCATTTATTTTAGAAAAAATTCTAAGATACTAAACACAAGGGGCTCAACCCGGTTAGTATATGAGCCACTATTTGAGTCTTTTCCACGTATAGTATGTGCATAGACCCATCTATTAATAATAAGATAATCTTGAGAAGCATGTGGAATAACCAATGCATCTTCACCTATTATAGAAAAAAAGTAATAAAAAATAGTTGACTCAAGTACTGGTGAGAGTAATGTAGATAAAAAACAATATATTTAACATGCATCTTACCATTATATCAATGGGTAATCCTGGATTCAACCCATTATATCATCTCTATTTCCCTCTCTGACAACCACATGCATAGAATATGATCATTCCACTCTTGTCATCAAATGATACCCCAAAAACCAGGACTCTCTATCCAAAAAATTACAACATCCTTCTAGGTTATTCCATCTCAAGCTCACATCAATTAACAAGCTATAAGAAAGAAAAAAAGAACATGGGCTCTTGTCCATAAACAAGGCATACAAAATTCCTATAAAACGATCTCTTATTACTATAATGCATAATGCATGTGGTCTTTACTATAAGTGAGAAACTCTATCCACAAAAAAATATTTTATTTTATTCATTCTACTAGTTCTTAACAAATTTAGTAAAACTTGAAATTCTACATAAATTTAATTATCATCAAGATAAAATAACAACAACTCCATTCATAAAAAACAACACTTTATCATTTAGATAATTAATTATAAATTAATTACAATATTAAATTATTGAATAATTCTGCTTCAAGAATGAAATTCTAAAAATGAATGCCATATATATCAAGCAATCTTGAAAAATAAGAGGAAAATTGTTATCACGATACAAAGAAAATACATCACCATGCGATTGATAGCCATTCTCTAATCAAGTTTAGGTAATTATTTTGTCAATTTCATCATGATCCAAAGGAATAAATCAAGATAAATATATTATTCCACGTATATATATATGGAATAAATGCATCCCCTACCTTAACATAATTCTGACATTGTTTTAATGAGAACATACAACACAATGGATCACCATCGACTCAACCAAAATGACTACATCAACATGAGGATATTGTGACACCACCGCACCAACCAAAAACTGAGAATTCTCCATTAGGAAAATGGGTATCTCATTAAATCACATGGAATTTAAAAATGGGAAGAAACTGATTTATGTAACAAAAATAATGGAGGTAGAGCATATATTATAGTGAAGACAAATCGACACTTCCTAGTTGCACCAAAACAGGTGGTTCACATACAGTAGGATAAAATCTAAGGGGGACACAACACAATGATACAATACAATAAATGAATCATATAGAAAGAAGAAACAACAGAATCATTTTTCAAAGAAAAACATGGATAAATTATGGAAGAAATTATCTCAGCCTTTTTAAATATGAAATGAAGAAGCAATTTAGATACGATTTAAATATTCCATTCTAGATGAATTTGGTCCCGAATACCTGTTTTGACAGAGTAATGGAACACATACCCTTAAAAAAATTTATATTTGATTTATGGGATTTTAATTGTCCTACAATAAATTAAAAAATTCTTTGAATACATATTATGTCAATGATAAAGTCAAACGGGGGAATCTATATGAAATTGGAAGCACTGTACATGACACCATATTGGACGATTCTTCGTAGGACAAGTCGGGATTGGATAAATCATCATTGGGCTAGTCACAAATGGATGATTCACCATTGGATGAATCATTATTGGACATGTCACCATTGGTCGAGTCACTATTCGATGACTCCCTATTGCACAAGTCACTATTTGGTAAATATTGTTCAACATACTGTTAGACGACTCACATTTCCTAAATATACATTCTGGAAAAACTATCCTCAACAAACATTTAAATGACTCAACATTTTTCACTCATTATACTAGAAAGAATTTCACGACTTACCAATATGAGAATCAATGTTTTTAACTCACTATTCCAATCCTACCATTGGATAAGTCACTTTTCCTAACTCACCGTTCAAGAAACATTGTTCCCAACAAACCATTGGAAGACTCACCATTTATGACACAAATTTTTGCAATCATTGCTCACCAAACTATAATTTTCGCAATGTATTCCAATAAGTAACCTTGACCTCTGGAAACACATCAAATAGTAGAATTTATGAAAGGAATAGATCGAATAAGTCTAGGATATTTCTATTTGGAATATTATTATATATTTATTTTATAAAAATCAATATTTTTGAAATTTGAAAATAAAAATATATCTTCTAGTAATTTTTTTGTATTTTCCGGTGAGTTTTTATTTTTTGGTGAATTGTGAATAATACATAATTGTAATGAAAAACTGTATTTCAAAAAAATTTATTTATAAGGGTAAATTATATTTTCTATTGGAATTAAAGTCAAAATATATAATAAAAATTAAACCAAATATTTTCATTTGAATAAATTTCACATAGAAATTAGATATAAATACCTAGAACACTTTTGAACATTTTATTATAAAAACTTGTGTTTTTCCTCCCATTTGTAAAATTTAATTTAAATAAATATCATCCAATTATGAGTTTGAAATATAAAAAAATGGACTGAATATTTGTAATCATAATAATATATAATTTCATTTAATTTCAATATTGTTTTCTACCAAAAATATTAGTGAAATTAAAAAATAATCATTATAGAGATTAAGGGAAAAATTAACATAACAATGGACTAAACATTAAACAAAAGGTCCCCAAGGACCTAGAAAATATCCCAAATGACTTTGGATGCCCATATATTGACACTATCCTTTAATGGATATAATATTTTAAATTACTAAAGATCCATTACATGGGAAATATATTTTTTAATTCCCTTTTCAAATATCTACTTGAATTGCACTCGTCACTAACTATAAAAAAGAACTCAACCCTACCAATTAATCACACCACTAAAGACATTTTTTCAAATAAAAATCTTTAATAAATCATCAAACATAACTCCCCTTAACATAGAATCCTCATCTTCAGAGTAAATCCAACATATGAAATCATTTGATATAAACAAAAATGATTTACCTGAAAATGTTGTTACAATATTCAATGACCACTATAATTTTATTTCATTATCCAAACATAAAATATTAATAGTAAATGAATATATAATAACCAATATTTAAAAAATATAATAGTATTTCCTTATTCTATGCATTCTAGCTGCACAAACACACACTTACATCTAATGGAGAAAGAACTTACTGTTTCGGGGTATGAAAATCAACCAATCATGAAATGGTGAATGTTTGTTCTTACATTACCACTGATCATTGTGGAAATATTGATGGAAATTATATCTATATATGATATATATGATATCTATAATATAATTCAGATTCTATTTATTTTTATATAATACATACTTTTATGATTTTTAATTTCTGTGAATACTATTTCATCGTTCGTGAAAGTGTGGACTATTACCTCATCAAAGCGATGTAATTTATTCTCATTGTACATAGAATTTATAAATGATTGTTTCTATAAAATGATGTGACTTATATGAAATGAAAATAATATTTAATTATAATATCCATTTAAAATTATATATCATTTTATTTTCATTCTTTTATAATACATCAAAGAAATTGATGTAGCGTTTATACATATGTACAACCTACCCTATCTATGAATGGTGTATTTCATTTCCTATCTACATATATTCCATATTATTATTAGAAGATATAATATATATATATATATAATATTTTAATAATGGTTAAAATTAAATATATTATAAATTCTTGATTATGTAATAGTAACAACAAATAAAATAGAACATACTCGACAAATAAGCAATTAACACATGAAATACTACAAATAATGATATATTTTTAAAAAATGGGTTATAATATTTTATAAAAAGTTAATATATGATTTTATAAATATTATTGTCTCTCTATTGTTCAATATGTACATTTTTAGAATCATTATACAAGAGGGTAAAGGATACTCACCTGAAAAGAATTGCACGTTAAAGGATTCTTATCTCACTTTTAATTCCTTGAGGAATACACCATTTTAACAACTTGTATACTTTTTGTGGTGTATTTAATGACCATATTGATATATTATATCCTGAATTATTTTTCATTCATGGTATTTAATTCTTTTATTATCTATTTGAAGGGGTTTTTTTATTTAAACATGACAAATTAATATGGGACTTTGTCCGAATTTCCATTATTCAAGACATAATTTATTAATATGCACCAAATATCTCATATATGTTGTAAATAATTCCTAATTGAAACATAACATCTTTAATAATTAAATATTAATAACTATTTGTGATTAAATTTTACTTATTTCTTTTAATGGTATTTTAATTATGTATTGTTAAGTGGGAAATATTTTTAAAACCAAATAACATTTATTTGGGTTATATTTCATTGTCATTTTCAATATTATTATTCAATTTTTGGTGTAATCACATTTTAATATATATTTTTGAAATTAAAATTTTATTATGTGGATTTAAATTTGACATAAAAAATATATTTTTTGTTTTATTCTCAGATCAAAATTACGGTCTTTCAATGGCTTACAACACAATCTTATTTTAATCAAGACTGTTTACACATGAATTTCCATCAGAGGAAATTATTAGATCACTAATTAATTATTAATTTCATGTTTTTCTCATATGGTTTGGGATACCCTTTTCCTGTAATAATAACATTTTTTCTATTATTTGGTACTCAATATGTTTTAGAAATGCATTTAATAAAAACATATATTATTTATCTCTTTAATATGAGAACCTATTCTATTTTAAATAACCTATTTTATAAAAAACAATTCAATGTTTTTCATGAAAATTAGAAATTAATTTTTAAATTAATTTTACACATTTTTATCTATTACAAATATTAATAGAGAAATATTATTTTCCATTTTTAAAAAAATTAATTTTTATCCTATTGAATACTCAAATAAAATGTTGTTTTTACAATGTAGATCATGTATGGATTTACCCACTATCATTTATTCAAATATTCCATACCATATTTACATTAATCCATTTCAAAAAAAATTATTTGAAATTTACTTTTCGATGAAAGTTTTTTTATATTTCTTTCCAAAACAAATTTTATAATTTTCTCCTGAATGGTTTTAAAAGATAATTTTATAGTATTTATATTCTTCAAAATTAATAACACATTATTTATAATAAAATTATGATATGTTTTATTAATTCCATCATTATTATTACTCTTGATTTTTTATTATTTATTTATCTAATTTTAGTATGAAATTTCACATTATTTTTTCGTTTTTTAGTCCCATATAGATATTAAATTTTTTATTAAGATTATATGTTCACCTTTTCCTAAATATTTGTATCATTTATCATGGTTATGATTATTTCAAAACCCCTATAACATTTTTACATACATTTTTTAATAAGAATGTTATTTTATTTCTGGGGAAATATTGATATATCTATATCTTTTACTCAATGTGGATATTTGTAATGTCACATTATTCATGAATTATATAACTTTTTTGATATGTGATAAATTAATTTTATAGAAACAAAATAGGAGGTACGTGGTTATTGATATCCCCTTGATTGTTCATTAGTCTCAGGGGTTGAGTTAGTTAGATTGAATAATATAATGGGTGTTTAACCTAGTATTTTATAAATATTAATAGGAAAAGTCATTATGTTAAAGGTTCAATTTAAAAATTAAATATGGCTCCAATAATTAATCATTTCCTCAATTTTTATTCTATTATTATTTATCCTTGAAATTTTTTCATCGACATCTCAATGGATACATTTGATTCTATGTTTCTTTATTTAAAACGAATTCATATAAGTTATTTTTGTTTCTATATTGATTATTACTTATCTATTTATTTGAGTGGAATATGTTTATATTTTTTCCTTTTAATTTTATATATTAATTCATTTTATTTATTATTTGGAATGTGTGTTTAGTTATTACCTTTCCATTTTGGTTATTCTCATTGATTCATTATTAATCCCACTATTTTTAACACTTACTTATCATTTTATCCCAATATTATTTTCTTTCCATTCCCTAAGAATCCATAAAGTGTACTAAAAATGATATTCAAGGATTTTCTAGTTAAAATAATTATTTGAACCACAAAATAATAACATTTATATTTTAATTAGTGTATTTATTTTTAACAAAGGACTCATGTGTGTATGGGGTTTACCAATACTACTATACTCTTGTATCCATTTTGATTTGATTCCATATATTAATTAAAATATAGTTGTATTATACATTATCCATGGACTTATTGGGTAACATAATTTTACACATATGAATTTTAACATAAACCATTCCACAAATGGTATATCTTATAACCCTTCTAATAGAAGAATGTCCCAACCTAAAGAAATAAGCCCTTTAAATTTACTAAAAGTATTTTTTCATTGATCCCCCATATATCATAATGTCGATTATATTTTTCCCATTCCGAGCATGTGAATAACACATTCTTGTATTTTATTTAATGATGTTACTAAACTAATTATCATTAAAAAATTATTTAGAACATTCATGCTTTCATATTACAAATGGTCCTAAAATTCATTTATAATAAAATAGAAAACTTTTACAATAATTAATTTATCATTTATAGTATCATAATTCTTATACAATTTAAATTATCAAAATCAATTATCCCTTTGTCAATGATAAAAGTTATTTTATCAACATCATGAACACATTATGGGTTACCTTACCTTAATCAAAATAAAAAATTTAACTGAAATAACTTTTCAAATTTATATTCATCATTCCATATATCATTTAAATTCATTAATGAGAGACTTATACTAAAATCATTTATATGATTCGTGATTTATTTAAAACATATTCTTAGAATTCCATAACATAAATACTCTATACATCCCACTTCATTATCAAACAATTAACTAAACATCATCATATAATTTTTTATACCCTTTTCCTAAAATATGAAACATTAATCATGTAATTAAATATATGAAAATAAATTTATTAATATTTATAAACAATACTATTTTAAAAGAACATACCATTTATTTGAAATTCACGACCTCAAAACCATCAGCATAAAAATCAATATATATACCACCTTTCTAATTCTCTTTATGAGACATTCACATTGGGCCTCGATTTTTATAATGAAAATAAATTTTATATTTAAAGCATTATTCACTAAAAAATACCTTATGGAAGAAAATATTCACATCAATTGTGTTAATAAAACTTTTAATTTACATTTTTCATTTCCTATATTGTGTCCTCTATTTCCACTATCCATGGGTATTAAAATTCCTCCAAGAAATTAAATTGGGTCCTTCATTACACATTATTGAAACAAATGAAAATAAATATTCTTTATATAATGTCCCCCCTTACCCAAAGTCTAAGGAAAAACATTCCATATATTCTTTGATGGGTCTTAGAGTTGGTTATTTTGTGCACTTTTATTCAAGATATATGAAAAATAATTTGGCATGATTACAACATCCATCACTCTAGTGATCTTCCATTTTGACTTCTCATCAGAAAATAGTATGTCTCATTAAACACTAAGCCAGTTCCTTCTAGTTCCCATCATTGACTAAAACCAGAAATTATATGGTGATAAAAACAAATCATTATAGAAAACAAAATAATCATGAAAAATGACATATAGTATGCCTAAACCATGACACACACTTCATTGAACTATGAAACTGTAGGTTTTTCCTAGATTATTAATAGACATATATTATATAAATTCTTCATGATGGTTCATAAAGAGTATGTGAATTTCCAATTAATATCCCCTAAGAGTTTAAAAATAAGATTACAGAAAGGTAGAATTTTATGAATCTGATCTAGATGAAGTTAAAATTATCATATATTTTTTGGGATTATTTCCCCTATGTGCATTATTTTTAAGGACATATCCTTTTATATTATCCACAAAGGGATGTAATTTCATGAAACTACTCTCTCAATTATTTACCTAAATTCTAGTTCATTTTACTATACTTTAACACTTCCTTGGACTTCATCCATAGAGACCTCCCATGAAATATCCTTTAAATTTCCTTACAGATCTCACTAAATAATTATTATAGTAGATTCTAAAGGTTTAGTAAAATTTCACATTGAGTCCAAAAAATTGACCCATGCTTACTTACATGGATATTAAATCATTTTAGATGAATATGCATGACATTTAAAAAATATATGTCTGAGTAATGTAATAGTTTAGTGTTTTTGGAATCATAGAGATCATTCCCTTAATTAGGTGTTATGTCTTTAACAACTCCCTAAACACTCTTACACTTTAGTAAAACTATGTAAAACTAATCATTATAATATGGGGAAATGAAAAATAAGATAAGAGAAGATATAAAATAATAAGTAATGGTGCCTATAAAAGATACATAATCATAATATGAACATAATTATATGAGAATGAGAGAATAATATTTAACGATAATACACCAAATATCA
Organism: Viscum album; assembly: GCA_963277665.1. Taxonomy (NCBI): domain Eukaryota; kingdom Viridiplantae; phylum Streptophyta; class Magnoliopsida; order Santalales; family Viscaceae; genus Viscum; species Viscum album. Next base: position 1,371,128,217 of record OY728158.1, on the reverse strand, counting down.
ATGAATATAAACAAAAATCAAAGAATAAATATTGGTAGTTCATACGACATGATTCATATAGTAATAAGGTGCATAATCGATGAAGAAATTGGAAATGGACATGGAATATTGGTATAAAAATAATATTATGACATTGAAAACTTGTAAATATTGAAGCTAGTTTAATCATTATGTTAAGAACATGAAATTAGGACCCCATTTAATTTTTTTGACATGAAACTAGGTCCACACATTAAATTGTGAAAAAGAAATTATGTTCATGCCTAAAATTTTAAACATGTAATCATGATCACTAATAAAAAAATGAAATTTATATTGGACCATGAATAACATTTTGAATAGGTAATCTGGTTCACACATTACATTTTGAACACAAAATATGCTTCACATACAATGTTTGGAAAAAGTAATAATGTTCACGCATAAAAATATGGAAATACAACTTGGAACATGTATATCAATATAAAATTTTAACATGGCTCAATATTAACACTGTTAAAATATAATAATGTTCAAGAATAACATTGTGAATATTTAACTAGGTTCGGGAAAAACGTATATACTCATGAGTCAGTCAACATTATCTAATGCATTGGAAAGAGATATAGGTCCCGCCCATCAAATAATAAAATCATACATATGTGTGCACCAAGATTATAAATAATAATCATAACATAACCCATGACATAAAATGGGTATCATAAACATTTCTATAAATCATTACATTATGAAAACTAGACTGTTGTTATAATAATTTCATCAATACATAACCTATGAAAAGTTCTAGTATTCAATGACATAAATTTTGTAGAAGGAAATTGGGTTTCATAAACCTAATTACATCAAAATATAATACATTTAAGATTGAATATTAATGTTATTAATTTATCATATCCCCATTAAATAATAAATTATAACAATGTATGACATCATATATGGAAGTGGATTTTAAAAAAATCAACTCGATCATTTCTATATGTAAAATAGAATTTCATTCAAAATACCATAAATAAAACAATTAAAAAAATAAATTTATTATATTTAATGGTTTGAAATTTAAAATAAAATATTTCATAAGGAATATAAATTTTTATAATAAGAAAAAACTCTTTAAAACATAAATCATTTTGGAATATATTCACTATGAAAATAAAATTCATAAATTTTAAATAAACCTTGAAAATAATTTCAGAACCTTTTTTCTATGAAAACACATAAAAACTCATTAATAAATATTGAAAAAAATTCAAAAAACATTTTCATTGAAAATAATATGATAAGAAAAATATATATCTTTAAATAATTTTTAAATCTATTTCAGGATTTTTTTTAAAAAAAACATATAATGAAATCATGAAATCATGAAATAAATTTCATTAAAAATTTATTTACAAAACATATGAAAGAATATTTGAAAATAATTTAAAACTATTTTTAATAACGAAACATATTTAATATATTTTTTACATGTAAATGAGATAATTATATTATTGTGAAAACATTTTTATTACATTTTTTAAAATGTTGTTTTTTAATAAAATGAGTATCCGACCAAAGAGATAAATAATGTAAGAATTTATTAAATTTTATTTCTTACATATATTAAGTTACAATGAGTAAAAATGGTACAAATAAATGATGAAATCTTGAATAACCATAAGGTAATAAATTTAATTGGAGTTCTTTATTTCTATATCATAATATTTTATTAATGGATGCATAATCTCAAACCATCTCGATAATCATTGTGATTGATGCAATAAATTGTTACCACTTTAGTAACTCTGAATAATATTACAAATGAAATAATAATGTTAAATTAATCATAAAATATATTTAAGAGAAAAATATTCATGATATGACAATGAAAATGGATGTATATACACCACATATAAAATTTCAGTTCTTAACATGACATGTATATCAACTAAAGGAAAATTGTGAAAAAATATGATTTACTGATTTGGTAACATTTGAACTCTAAATACCATCATTGAAATATCATAAAATTAATTTGTAAATATAAATAGATATATTTATTATAATACAATGATACATTATTTTTTATTAAACATAGCACGTTAAAGAAAATATTGGTCAAAAAGGCATAAGTCATGTAGAAATAATGGTGAGACTAGAAATACCCTTACCCATTCAGAAACATACCTAATCATGAGATCTATAATATAAAAAATTCTATGGAATCATTTTATAATCAATAAATAAATTATAATCAAGATATTACAGGTAATAGAGAGGTATATACTCTACATAATAGGAAGAAGTGTTGAATATATCAAAAATCACATAGAAATAAAAGTGATGTATGAAAACCTTACCTTGTGTATTGAATTTCACTGTATATATCCAATAATATAGTATATTTAATATAAATTTATTTTAAATACACCACTGAACCATATTCCTATATATAATTTCATATACTAGTCACTAATAACATTATATTACCTTTTTATTAGAAATTCAATTTTAATGTAATGATTTCAGTAATATCAAATTTGTTTATGGTGCATGTTTTGATTTGTTATTCTGGATCCTCTTAATTAGATCATGATTTAAATATTTCAATAAGTAAAAATATTATTTATATTATATAGATAATTATTATATAAATATAAATAAAAGGCTATAAAATATAGAAATATGAAATGGAATACCCTATTCATGGAGGCAGTAAGTTGTATGTACACATGAATGATGTTTCAATTTTCTGGTATTTCTAAAATCATGAAAGTAAATATGATAAATTTAAAGGTATATATATATATATTAATATAGAATAACTATTTCATATATAACATATATTTTTTCTAAAACTATTGTTTATACATTCCACTTAATCTGTGAATGAATCATATCACTTGGAAGATGGAGTAGTCCACATTCTGACAAATAAAGACTTCATATTAGGAAAAAATTGAAAGAATGTGGGAATTTGGTAAAAATTTATTTAAAGAATAAAAAATAAAAAATAAAAAACATATATAACATCTATTTTTACTAAAACCACCATTAATAAGTTCCATGAAAAGTTATAATGAATCATATCACTTTGAGGAGGCTATAGTTCACATGTTTACAAAAATGTTGTTTTATTTACAAAAAAATGAAAACACGAAGGTATGTATTATATAATAATTGCAGTAGAATAATGAAATATTTAGTATAATATATATTAATAAATACTCTGTACAATATAATTTTCAAACAAGAGAGTCGGTAAAGGAAAACGAATGACATCGTTTTTCAAGGAAGTAGTTCACTGAACACATGAATGGTTAGTTCATTACCAATTTGATAGATGTGTTTGTAGGTTTAGATAAAACCATATAATAGAATAATATCTATATATTTATGATATTATGGTTATTATATAATAATAAAACAATAATATTTAACTATGTGTATAATGATAATAAAACTAAAGAGCTTTTGAATGAATATTATCTTTTATTATGGAAACTTACACTGGTTTACACCAAAAAAATCCCATTGTTGGACTAATGTCCATAGAGAGGGTTATTAGATTTTTGGAATGATTTTTTGAGATTATATATAATGGTTCTGAATTATCTAATGTTATATGATAGGTGTGAAGAAATTAAGAATGTGAGTTTCTTTTTTATAGTGGATGAGGAGTGTGATTCTAATAAATTTAAGAAGGTAAGAAATATGGAGATGTATCCCTTGCATTATGGGTATAATATAAATTAAATTATATGGTCAAACCATTTCAATATAATTTAGTTTTTACTTTCTTAAAAGTAATTTTGGGCCATATGGTTAAGATTTAGTCTTTTGTAACGCAAATTTTCTATTTAATCATAGAAATTATTTTTAATCACCTCCCTTGATATTTTTTTGATAAAAACTATGTTTAACTTCTTATAAAAACGTTATTCCTATGAAAAACAATTTATCCACTTTTTAAAATTATAATTGCATAAGTGGTATAAATTAATTTAAATTTAATCCCACATTCCTATCACAAGAAATTGTTTCTACGAAAAAAATGATTAAATTTTGTAAATGTTTTTATGTCCAATATCATAGTGAAATTTATTCCAATTCAACTAAATTATATTAGTTTATCAATCATTTATATAATTAAATATTAAAACCAATATAATTTATAGGATTTCCTTATAAATTATTTTTAATATAAACCAGTTTAGGAATTATAATTCATTTTTTCTCAATATTCATCAAAAAACTAAAAATCTCATTGTGTTGTGGATTATATGTCTTCTTTAAATATTTTCATAATTTTTGTTTTATTTAATTTATTATTTAAATAAAATCATTTTTTGTTATTCATATATATTTTAAAAAATAATTATCATCTATAAATGATCTCCCACCTTTATAGTATATGAACCAATATATTCATGAATAATTTTATGTAAACTCATTCCCATGGACCCTTAATTTTTATTTGAATAAAATTATTATATTAATATGTATCATGGTAATGATGTATATTTTGTGAGATAATATAAGGGCTAGTAGAGGTGGATTTATGGAAAATTTAAAATGCTACAATGAAATTCTATAATTACTCAAGTAGTTACACATCTAACGAACTTGGTTAGTTTATTATTTCTCCTTAAAGAAAAATTAATTTTACTTCTCGTAATAATGTGAAATTTTACTTCTATTTTGTCCATACAGTGTTAATTTTATTATATGATCACATAGAGTATTAAATTAATTTGCATACCAATATAAAAATTGGATTTCACTTAATGCTATTTTATTATTCATGATTATATATATATATAGGAGAAAACATTTAATAGTTTACTTGAATTATTAAATAAAACTCGGTTTATTATTTTAATTAAAACTATATAAATATATCATAATTCAATCAAAATGTTAAGGTAGAAAAATTAACACACATTCTATTTAATCGATAAATTTTTTAAAATATAAATCATTGGGATAAATAATTGTGAAAATATTATGGATGAAAATATATGAAATCATAATGATGAAATTACTTAATTATTTTATGTCATGTCTACATAGAACATAATTACATTACTATTAGGACCTTTAACATGATAATTTAGCCATTGTGGGTAAACCATTATCTAATTTGTCCATACATATTATCTCATAATACTACTGATTTATCAATGGTATTTTCTATATATAGTCCTTATTAATTATTACTTGTCCAAAGCATCATGAATATTTCGAAATGAACTATTTAATTGATTAATCATGATGAATTATAAAAAAATTTATATATTGAGTAAAAAATATTGATTTAACTAGGTTTTCCCATAAATTCAAATAAATTTAATTGTAGGAACTGTATACAAGAACACTTATTATTTGGTAAATAATAATATGAATTTTACAAAATCATAGTGTCCTATTCAACATTTATTTATTTGAATCATAAGAACCAAAAAAGTGAATAATTATCAAATTTAAAATTTACTTTCTTGAATATGAATAGGTTTATTGTAATGACCTGATGTTTTTCAATGTAAATTCCCTTATTTTAAATAAGTCATAAAATCAGATGAAAATGAAACATAATGAACTGCTAAGTGATAATTGACCTTTAAACATATGAAATACTCGGTTGAAATCAGTATGTTATTTGGAGTCCAATAAGAAAAACATAATTTTTGGTGAATAATAATCTTATATTGTGAATAGTAACATATCCTTATGAACAATAATATACCCTAATGAATATAAAACTTACATATTATAATATATAAATAATATTCAGGTTGGAAGTATGATATACATATATTTTAGAATATGTTAATGAATGTTTTAAAACTGGTTTTGGATAATAAATTATGAGTTTAATTAAATATTCAAATAAATATATTTAGAAAATTATTTTTGAAAATGGAATTCATTTTCAGATTTTACTTATAGAAAAATGGTGAGGGTGATTTTTTTAGATTTTAATAATATTTTTGATTTTCTTTGAAAATAGTAAAATACGGTAATTTACCTTATATATACCTTGTATGCTAAATGGACTATTCCAAGCATCATGGATGATATCACCACCCTTGATTCGAATTCACATGACCCATTTAATGTTCATGGTCTTTTAATACTTATTATTCCATGTATTTTGATGAAATAATAAATTAAATATTATAATATTATGAAATTCATCCTCTCCTCCACTATAACCCCTCCCCACTCACTCCCACATCTATTAACTCCTCTCATGCCTTGTGCCTTGATAATATTCTGCCAAAATATCTACCAAAGATCCTCCCCCACTTTAAGAAGCTCAAATCCTCATCAAAATACTAAAACCTTTGACCTTAATAAGTTCTCAATGGTGGAAGTCTCAAGAGGTTAATTCCTCTTTCCAATTCCATCATTTCTTTTAAGTTCTTTTCTTTTTTGATTCATTCGTCGCCTCCATTAACCAAAATGGAATTATAAATCTAGTAGCATACATGTAATGTAATTATATTTTTCTAATGGGATACTTCATTATCTTCTCTCCTTTCCTCACAATTTGTTTCAAATAAATGAATGCACCGTTTGAGATGTGCCAATTTAGCACAATCCAGGACATCAGTTTATCAATTTCTATTATTATCTTTAATTCTGGTAATGAAACCATTTGTGTAACAATAGAAATAGATTATTTTATATATTATATATCTTATTTATTGTTTCTGTAATACTTTTGAACAAATGTTATTAAGTTATAATGGAAAACATGTTCATTGTAATCAAACCCACCGATTAACCTAAACGGTTTTCACTAAGGTTATATATATAATATTTCAACTTCATTCTATGTAAACAAATTAAATTTAAAAACATGTAATCTCCTGTATTATCATTAATGGAATATAACTTAAATTATGAACATCCACTACCATCATACATGTTTATCCAAACATAAATATAAGCGAACTTGTTATTAAAACCATGAAAAAAATGAGCTCGAACAATGAAATTGATCATCATAACCAAAAAATGGTTATAATTGAACATAAGATGATTATAATAAACCAATTAAATATATAAGTGGTTCGACAATTATTAATTTATAAACCTAATTTGTTTATTTTGTTTTTTATTAACAACTGGAGAACACCAACAGATTTTTGGTAGGGGATCCTCTCCATTTCTCTCTTAATCACGATTTTCCTCTATGTTATGCCATTTTATGTGTAATTCCAAATTATAGGGTATGTCTTTAAACCTCCCCCATACTACCCTCATGATGTATTAGAGATGATAAACCCTTTTTATATCTCATAAATCCCCCTTAGGGAAACCAAACAAAATTCCAATAAACTATAACATATTCTACCCCAACATCCCTTTTTTTCTTTCAAGTTGCCTGATCTTTCATTATATCAAAATGGAGTTTTCTTATATGTTTATGTACCGATTCCAAATGTTGTTTAGTTTTACAAAGTTCATTTATAAATACCATTTCCTCACTCTCTTTTGGGGTTCTAATTATTATTAAATGATTCAATCTTTAGAACTTTCCAATAAGAAAACATGTTTTACGGGATCTTCCTGAATGTTTTACCCAATTTCATGTGCACACTATCCTCTATTTTAAGCCACCGTTATCTTTATAAAATTTTTATTTTTATTATTGAAGCCTTCTTGGTTCAATTCATGTTTATATATAAATGATTTCCTTGTATTCTATTTTTAAAATATCTATCGTATTTTCCTTAAAATCGAAAAATGTTATAATACTAATGTTTCTCAAATACATTTCTTATTTGTTCTCAACTATATTTGAAACCACCTAACATGTTATATTCATAATTAACATTATTAAAGTTCATGTATGTTATGTTTAGTCAATAAGGTTTTCCTTATGACTTTTCCATTCCTTCAGGTTTGGGGGAGATTGTTGTGTCAATAGGGTCTCCTTATGACTTTACCATTTGTTCTTGTTTTGAAAATCACAAAAACCTTATCTCAAAGAAAATTTCATTTTAACCTTTGTTTTACTTCTATAAGGAAAATTTTCATTCCCCAAGGAAATATATCATTACCATGTTTTTCATTGTTCATTTTCTTTTCTAAGTGTAAAATTCAGTTTCATATGTACAACATCGGAATCATATAATACATAGATTAAGAGTTCTATGAATTCAGACTCCGAACACTTCTGAGATCTGAATCCAAAGTTCTCTGAATTCAGACTCTGAACTCTTCTGAGTTATGAATCCAAAGTTCTCTGAATTCACAATCAAAACTCTTCTAAGTTCTGACTCCTAATTCTAATGAATTCTGACATCGAACTTTATGAGTTCTGACTCATAATTCTAGTGAATTAAGACTCTAAACATTGTGATTCCTAGCTCCGTATTAAAATGAATTCAGACTCCAAACATTGTATGTTCTGACTCCGAATTATCATGAAATATGACTCTGAAACTTGTGAGTTCAGGTTCCGTATTCCTTAGAAAATAGAATCTGAATATCCTTATATTATAAACACCAAATGTGTTTTGATTAGAATATGAACTTTTATTTTCAAACATTCTAAATATTTGATTTTGGTTGTGTAACCATATTTTCTCTAACACTTATTTTTTTCTATAAAATGATTTCATTTATTCAGTTACTAAATAACCGTTGTTTGAATGACTTGTGTACAGGTCCCTCTAAAATTCAAGGATAAATATGACCGTTGGAGGAGGGAGCCGACTGTTAAAACTGTGCCAATAAATAGGAGCTCATTTGAAAGTGCTCACAACAAGTTGATAAATCTAGAGATTACATGCTGCTAAAGTGATCTCTAGAGAGGGAGACTTTATTACTTTGTGCGTACTAAACACCCTGTTCAGATTTTCTTTGTGCGACTCCGATTGTTTCTGTATACAATCGCAGACTTCTGGGGATAAGAAGATAGAGGTGCTGACTACCTTGAAGTTGATGGCTTCCGGGGATAGCAATACATACTCTGATCTTCATATCGAGGTCTTACCCTGGTATGGGTAAGACATACTTTCTTGAAGGTATTAATCAAGGAACCTTTATCCAAGGTTATTGGATACCCTTCTCTTTAGGTTAAAAGACTTACTACTTGTTACTTGTTTTGTTACATGTTTTCCGATGCATTTTATTTGTTGAGGAAATTATAACTATCTAATTCTTCCTGATACTTTTACTCTGATTTAGTGAGATTCTATACACTTTAAAGAATAATATTTATCTTTGTAAAAATTCATTAAGTATCATTTTCTAGAACCATCTTTCTGGATTCACTTTCGCAGAATCGTATTTCTAGAATCAAGCAAGTGTGTATAACTAGAGGTTTTTTGAATTACCTTGTTTAACCTTGTTAAACATAACCATCATTAAACGTTTCAAAGAAAATTTTTAAAGTGTACAATTCACCCCCCCTCTTGTATATTGAGCATCATTAGATACTTTATTCAGTATCTATATTATTTTGATCCTACATTAGGTATTATAGTTTATATCAAACTCTCATACCATCTCAACAATTGGAATCAGAGGAGGTCTCTGAAATACTTATATTCACATATAAGTTTTCCTTGCTCAATTTTAATTATTCTAGATTTTTCTTTTCTTAGGAATGTTTTCATTGAATCTGAACTTTTTTTATTGAGATGTTTTTATGGAAAGAATTTTCATTAAGATGGCATGAATCAATGTTGGTCCTATAGACAATATCAATCCAACAAGGCCACCTATTTTTAATGCGAATGATTATTAATTTTGGAGAGATCACCTGAATACATTTATTTTTAATACTGGAGTTGATAATTTTGTTATGCTTACTCGAGGATATAAAATCCCTGATTAAGAAGTTAGTAATTTTACCAACCAAGAAAACCATGAATATAAACTAAATTATAAGGTAGGCAATAAATTGATTTGTTCCATGACTAGAAATATATATAGACAAATTTCATCTTGTGAAGCAGAAAATTGTATTTGGAAGAAACTTGAAATCACTCACTTTGGAACTTCTAATGTTATTGAAACTAGAAGATCCCTGTTCAGAGCTGAATATCATGGGTTTTTCTTTCCTTTAGGAGAAAAAATATGTAAGGTAAAACAAAGATTCATTACTATTGTGAATATTTTATAATATATGGTTGAGGAAGGATTCGATGATGAAGCCCTCATTGATAAAATCATAGACATCATGCCCAATGAGTGGGAATCCAAGAGGATTGTAATTGATGAGAACATAAAGGTTACTCAAATTTCTCTTGATGAACCTTTTAAACTTTTCTAAGACATGAGGCTATAATGAAGAGACATGCTGACAACATTAAGAAGAAGAATGGGAATGGAAGTGCTACTTTTACTATAACTTCAAATCACATGAAAGCCAAGACTCCTGAGAGAGTTACTAGATCAAAATCCAAGAAGATTGTTATTCAATCTAAATCAAGTGGAAGTGAATTTTCAGAAAATGAGTCATCCAATATTGATAGAATGAAGAAAAATATTATTGGATAGAAAAAAATTCAATCCAGATATAAGAAGAAGGAAAGGAAAGACAAGAAAGATTTAGAAGTTACATGTTATGAATGCAAGAGAGCTGGACATATAAGGCCTAATTTTCCTACTATTAAAATAAAATAAAGAAAGGAAAATAATTATAATTGAAAACTAAATAATTACTACACAGATAAACTAATAATGTCATGAATTAAAATGACACCTAGAGTACCATTGGTGGATACTCTTCAGATGAATCATCAGATTATGAATCTTCTGGATAGAAGAATCTTGGTATAATAGCCAGACTACCTATTGAAAATCATTGTTTGAGGGATAAGGTACACAATACTGAATCGATGGCCAATGTTTCTTTAAATGAAAATTATAGTAATGATAAATATTATGAATCTTTAGATGAATAATCTTCTTCTGATGAAGATAATACTTTACATACCTATGATGATATTTCTAGGTTTTCTAAACTCCTTCAGATTGAGAATTCAAAACTCATGAAAAATCATGAAAAGGAAAATTCTAGGAATACCATTCTTAATAAGGAAATATTAGATCTTTATTAAGATATTGATAAAAAAATTTATGATTTTAAAAGTATTTTAAAAAATTTTGAGGAAGTAAATTATGAAAAGGATAAAATTTTTAAATATCTAGAATACGTAATTTCTATGAAAAATGATTTCTTGCCTAACTCCAGTTCAAAATCAAATGTTTTGGAAGACAATAACTTAGTTATCAAAATGAAATCCGATATTTTTTCCTTGAAGAAGTTTTTTTGAAACTTTAACATAGGTAAGGAAAATATTGATAAGATGTATTCTCAAATTAGACCTCTAAGGAATAGTTATGGTTTTGGTTATACTAGTTCTAAACATATTTTAGGCAACAATTATTTTGTTTCTAAAAGTTCTCCATTCTGCACTAAGTGTTAGTGAAGTGGACACTAGGAAAAAAAATTGTTCCTTAAACAAAACTCATTCTTTAAGATTTCATGAAGCCTATTTTTCTATCAAAATGTTGGTGCCTAAAATTTTGCTTTCTGAAATTTCTGGATACAGGAATGTTTGGGTTCTTAAAGTCTAACTCTTATGTTTTTAGGAAAATAGAGAGAGTACCAATAGAAATACTTGGTACAAGGATAGTGGATGTTCCCGGGATATGACTGGTAACAAAAACTATTTTGAAAAGATTATCAAGATTAAAGGAGTAAAATTAAATTTTGGAGATAATGCTCAGGGAGAAATTATTGGTCTAGGTAACATCATTATTCTTGGAAAAACATTGATTTCAAATGTTTTGTTTGTTAAATATCTTAATAAAAACCTCATTAGCATAAGCCAATTATGTGATGAAGTTCTCCTTCTTAATTTTAGGATTGATATGTGCTTAGTACACAATTACAAGGAAGATTTTATTCTTTCATCCAATAGGAAAGATAATGTTTACACCCTAAACATAGAATACCATAAGGTCCAAGACCTACCATGCCTTAGTGCAATAGAAGATCATTCTCAGTTGTGGCATAGAAGGTTGGGATAATGTAACCTTAATAACCTATGAAAACTTTCTAAGAAAGGACTAGTTAAAGATCAACCAGAGCATAGATTTAATTATTCAAATGTTTTTAATCCTTATAAATATAGAAAGAAACATAAATCCTATTTTAAATCAATCGGTGAAGTCTCAAATACTGATTCTTTACAGTTAGTGCATATGGATCTCTTTGGTCCTACACAAGCATTGGAGGCAAGTATTATGTATTTTTTTTATTTAATGATTGCGCTAGATTTACATGGGTCTATTTTCTAGCAAATAAGTATAAATCCTTCTAATATTTTAAAATTTTTAGATCCCAAGTTAAAATTGAGAAAAACCTTCCATTGAAAACTATTCATAGTGATCATGGTAGAGAATTTCAAAATTATGATTTTGAAACCTTTTGTAGTAGAAAAGGCTTTACTCAAAATTTCTCAGCACCAATAAATTCTCAACAGAATGGTGTTTTTCAAAGAATAAATAGAATTCTTCAAAAGATAAAAAAGAACCATGTTGAGTGAATATTATATAGCAAGAAATTTTTGGTCAGAAGCTGTATGTACTGCATGATATACTATAAATTGAGTTTTAATTAGACCTTTTCATAATAAAACACCTTATGAGTTATGAAATGGTAGAAAACCTAGCCTTTCCTACTTCAATGATTTTTGTTGAAAGGTATTAATTATAAATAATAAAGGTAATATACAAAAATTTGCACCAAAATATGATGAAGGAATTTTCTTAGGCTACTCCACAACTTCTATGTATTATAGTGTTTTTAATAAAAACAATTGTACTGTTAAAGAGACAATACATGTCAAATTTGATGAAACTAATCCTTTTGTTTTTATAAAACCCCAACATACATCTTCGGATGTGTTTTCAAAAAATAATTATCAACATTTTTTAGAAGATCCTTCTGATAAGGAAAATTCCCAAGAAAATTTTTCTGATGCATTTACCCAAGAGGATTTCATACACTATGTTGATGAACATGTTTTACAAAACCCAAACCAGTTGTTTCTAAATAATCATCCTAGTGATAGTATAATTGGTGAATATAATCAACATATAATGGATAGATATTCCCTAAGAAATGAAGTTGAAAATATAGCATTTCTATCACAAATTAGAACAAAAAAAGCACTGATGAAGCTTTAGGTGATGATGATCGGATAAAAGATATGCAAGATGAACTAAATGAATTCAAAAGGAATAAATTCTGGACCTTGTTTGAAAGACCTAAGGAAACTTATTTTATTGGAGTTAAATGGGTTTTCTGAAATAAGTTTGATGAAAATGGAATCACTGTGAGAAATAAAGCTAGATTAGTTTCTAATGGATAGAATCAACAAGAAGGAATAGACTATGAAGAAATATATTCTCTAGAATCTAGAATTTAATCTATTCATATCTTACTTGAATTTTCAGCATTATTCAATTTCAAACTTTCTCAAATTGAGGTGAAATGTTCTTTCTTTAAAGGTTATGTTCAAGAAGAAGTTTTTGTTGAACAACCTCCTAGTTTTGAAGATACAAAACATCCTAATCACGTTTTTAGACTTACCAAATCTTTGTATGGAATTAATCAAGCTCCTCGAGCCTAGTATGATAGACTTACATGATTTTTTTCTTCAAAATAATTATGTTAAGGGAAATGAAGATCCAACCCTTTTAATAAAGAAAGATGAGAAAAACGTTTTCATTATTCAAATTTATGTTGATGGAATTATATTTGGTTCAACTAAGAAATCCTTAACTAATTCCTTTGTGGGTCTAATGAAATCTGATTTTGAAATGAGTATGATGGGTGGGTTAACATTTTTCATTGGTTTTCAAATTTATCATAAACCAGAAGGAATCTATATATCAGAACATAATTATATTAAATATCTTTATAAAAAGTATGGATATGACAACACTAAGAGTATAAGTACTCTTATCGGTACCTCATATACACTTGATCTTGATGAAGCTGGGAAACCAGTAGATCAATCATCTTTTAGAGGTATGATAGGAAGTTTACTTTACTTGACAGCTAGTCATCCAGACATAATGTTTTCAGTATTCTTATATGCAATATATCAATCCAATACTAAAGAAACACATTTAAAGGTAGTGAAAATAATTTTTCACTACTTAAAGGGAACCATGGATTTAGGACTCATCTATACTTCTGGAAATGATTTTGTTTTGAAACTTTTTCAAATGCTGACATTGGTGGATGTAGAATGGATAAAAAGAGTGCATCCGGAATATGTCATTTCTTAAGAGATTCATTAGTTTCCTGGTCATGCAAGAAGCAACACTCAGTAGCACATTCGACTGCTAAAGATGAATATGTAGCAGCTGGAATTTGTTGTGCTCATGTGGTGTAGATGCAACACACACTTATAGACTATGGTATGATTTTTACCAAAACACAAATTTTGTGTGATAATACTAGTGCCATTTTTTTAAGTAAAAACTCTACACATCACTCTCATGAAAAACATATAGATATTAGTCATCACATTATTATATATCACAAACAAAAAGAAGATATCATTCTTCAATTTATTAGAACGCGATATCAACTTGCTGATATTTTTACAAAATCATTACCCTCGGATAGATTTGAATACATTAAACAGAAGTTTGGAATGATAACAGTAATGTAATCTTCCTTGTTAAATTCTTTTTGAACCAATCTCCTTATAGTAATAACATCGTTTTCATAGGGGAGGGGGTACATTTTCTTGTTAGTTAGATTAAATTTTTTTGTAATGAAAATTTTTGTAGTCATATTTTTAAAATTTTTCATAATGAAAATTTTCATAATGAAGTTTTTCAAGTTTTTCATAATAAAATTTTTCATGTTTTTCTTAATGAAGTATCTCAATATTTTAGAAATAAAAATTTTCAGAATCTAAATTTCTCCAAGAAGGATTTTCCCCTTAATACGAATAATCTTCCTAGAAATCTGAAAGGTATAAATTCTTTCATAAGTTTTTATAATCATCATTTACTTGCTGGTATTTTCATTTGTGTTTTAAATTTTTCGGATTCAAGTTTCCTCAAATCCAAATGATTTTTTTGAAAACCTAAAATGATCGGATTCTAGAAAATTTTCCTTGCGGCTATCATTTCAACCATCAGATCTAATCTGAATATTTTTTAACTATTGGATTAACTTTGGAAGTTCAATGGTCACATCAAATGCCTATATAAAGGACCCCCGAAGGTGATCCTACACTGGATTTAAAGCCTTTGCGTGCTGAAGCTCTTCCCCATTTCAAATCCTCGTTCCGAACCTCTCAAATATTACTCAAATCTGAATGTGTGTTGAAGTTCCTTCTCAAGAGATTTCAACTGTTGAGTCAATTTAGGAGTGGAAGATTTATAGAAAAAGGTTAGTGCATCTGAATTTCTTTTCCAAGTATGATTCCATTATATCCAAGAACATCAGGTTGAATGGATGGGAAAGCATTTTCATATCAATGCCAAGAGATCATGATGTTTTATATCTGGATCTTCTTGTGGAATTTAATTAATCTCTGTGCTTTTTCAAATAATAAGAGATGAGTAAATTATCTTTCAAAATATATGGAAAAACATATGCCCTTTAATACACCAAGGCTACTATCTTGGTGGGGTTGTCTTATGAAGGGGAAGCTACATTCTGTTCCCATAAATTGCCAGATATACAAGGAAGTTTTGTCAAGGTGGAAGCTATGGAGTGTCTCAGACATTTAGATGTCAAGACTTCGAAGATCGCTCATTTTTCTACGAATAACTAGATCCTTGAATTATGGGTTCATGGTTTTATCATTCTGAGAAAGGTGATAAGGAAACCTTGAAGAAGAGTGACATGTACATCCTAGATTTTCTGGTGATTCTGGGGAAGATAAACTTGATGAATCATATTATCATTAAGATTGAGAATATTAAAAAGGGGAACTTGAAAGCTCAGATAATCATGTATCCATCTATCCTCTCTAAGATAATTGTTTTATTCCTTGGGTCTTTCAATATTCCTTACAGTTCCACGATGAGGAATTGGAAAGTCATGTTAGTAAGTGAGGATACATTGAAGATAATGAATATTGGTTTCTCTAAATATTCCAAAGAATTCTATGACATACAAGAGGAAGAGGATGAAGCTCTTCCGAAAGAATAAGAAGTTCCTGAACCATAGAAAAAAAGAGTAAAAAAGAGTATGTTTAAAGAAGTAGTAGTTGAAGGTAAAACCCCAAAGGCTAAAGGAAACCAATCCGCACCTTCAGTATCCAAGAAAAAAAGGCCTATCTATATGTGTTTGTAGAAAATAGGAGGGAAGACAAGAAAAATCAAAAGGAGGAAGTGCCACATTTTCCCTTAGATCCTATAGATTCTAAGGCTTTAAAAGAAAAGATAGCTGATGAGCATGAGAAGAAAGCTATGGAAGAAAAGAAAAAGAAGAAGATTTTTGAAGCTGAAATTGTTCAATACCTTTTGAGGGAAAATAAGAAAGCATCCGATAAAATCCATGTACTTAAATAATTCTTGTTAGAGGCCTTACCTGAGACACCAGGGATAAAATTTCTCAATACAGAAAAAGTACAAGAAAAGATTATTGAATAAATGGAAGCTATGGAAAATGTACAAGAAAATATTTTTGAAGAAAAGGATTTTGTGGAATAAGTACAAGAATAAGAAAGACGTGGTGACACAGAATACCTCATAAAGAAAGTTGGTGACTTTCATTAGAATAAAAGTTCATCTGAGAAATTGTCTATCCAGACTTCTCAAGCAGGATCATCAAATCTTGATACTCCTAGTTTAGAAGAAAAAAGATGAAGCTAATGTGAATAATCCATCTAAGGAAGATAGTTATAATCATCATTTCATTCACCCTGAAGATGCTGAGGCAGGAGCTGAGAAGGAGAACATAGATGAAGATAGAATTGTTCAGTTGTCTGACAGTGAACAAGAGTCTCCAGATGAGGAAATTGATCTGGGAACTGATAAGTGGAAACAGGTGATTGTGGATACACCTATTAACGCTATTTTAATGAAAGAAGAATCTAGTGGATCTTCAAATAGGAAGCTTGTCGAGCTAGAGAAAGAGCCCTTTTCAAGAAAAGTCTCAGATTCATAATCATCATCCCTATGACATGATTTCATTATTCAATCACTTAAGAAGCTTGTTAACACCATTCTGATATTTCCAAGCATTGACTTGAGATTTCAGATGCTCCAACATAGCATGAATCAAACATTAGATTCAGTATCCTTGGAGATGGATAAGTACATAAAACATGAGGCTGATTTCAAGAACTTCTTCATTAACTGTGATCCTCAAAAAAAATCTTGTAAGAAATTTATTAGCTAGTCAAAGAAAATATTTGAAGACTTGAGAGAGATTGAGGAGTTTCAACATGATGTTAAGGAAGAATTTGATAATGAAAATAGTAAAATCAAGGGTCTCATGACTAGATTTGAGGAAAAACTAACTATTGATCAGAATACTCGAATTCAAGAGGTAAAGGGTCTAAATGGGAAGCTATATTCTGTTTCCCAAACTTGGGATAGGGAAAGTGATCTTCGGTTCAGGATTGAAGAGAAGCTAGTTAAGAAATATGAACAGATGAAAGCTCAGGAAAAATCCCTCAAGGCTTAGGAAAAAAAGATCAAAGCTTTAGAGAAGAAATAAAAGGATCGGGATCAGCTCCTAAAGCAAGAAGAGGAAGACCACAAGGAACTCAAAAAGCTGAAAACCATAGTGAAGAAATTGATACCCAGGGAGAAGGAAGGAAAATAGATCCAATTCGATCTTCTCTTGTATTTTCCTTCTTATAAAAATTCTTTCCAACCATCATGAAATTTTGCTTGTCCGCTTGTATTTTGTGTTGTCTTGTACTAATCATTCAACTACCATAATTTCAATTTACATTCCCTTTATTTCTTTTTGAAAATCACAAAGGGGGAGAATGATAAAAAATTACATGCAAAGAAGAAATATCCCTATGTAAGGGGGAGTTTATCTAAGGGGCGGTTTTTATTACGAATATTTCTGTATTCCAGATTATGAAAAATCTCATTCCGTAAATTTAGAATACGATCCTTAGAGTTCCAAAGCCTAAGGGGGAGTTAGTTGTATTCATCATTGTCCATGCGAAAATGTAGATATGTTTTATTGTCTAAGTCCTTTTATTCTTTTTCGTAAGGATGTTTGTGCTTTCCAAAAAGGGGGAGATTGTTGAGTCAATAAGGTCTTCCTTGTGACATTTTCATTAATTCATATTTGGGGGAAATTTTTGATTCAATAATTTCTCATTATGACTTTACCAGTTATTATTGTTTTTAAAATCACAACCACCTTATCTCAAGGAAAATTTTAGTTTAAACTCTATTTTACTTCTACAAGTAAAATTTTCCATCCCCAAAGATATTTATCCCTACCATGTTTCTAATCGTTCATTTTCTTGTCTAAGTGTAAAATTCAGTTTCATATCTAAAACCTCATAATCATATAATACATAGATTAATAGTTCTAGGAATTTAGTCTTCGAACTCTTATGAGTTCTAAATCCAATTTTCTCTGAATTTAGACTTCAAACTCTTCTAAGTTCTGAATCCAAAGTTCTCTAAATTCAAACTCTGAAAACTTCTGAGTTCTGAATCAAAATTCTAATGAATTCATACACTGAACTTTGTGAGTTCGGACTCCAAATTATAATGAATTCAGACTCCAAACTTTGTGAGTTTTGACTCTTATTTCTAATGAGTTCATAATCCGAACATTGTATGTTCTGACTCCAAATTATCATGAACTCTGACTCTGAATTTTGTGAGTTCAGGATCCGAATTCCTCAAAAAATAGAACCTGAATATCCTTGTATTATAAACACCGAATGTGTTTTGGTTAGACTCCAAAATTTTATTTTCTTACATTCTGAATATTTGATTTTGGTTATGTAACCATATTTTTTCTTATACTTATTTATTGTTATAAAACGACGTCTGGTATTCAGTTACTAACTCACCGTTGTTTGAGTGCCACTTGTACTGATCCCTCTACAATTCAAGGAATAATATGACCAAATGAGAGAGAGGGTCGACCATTGAATTCATTCCTATAAATAAGATCTCATTTGAAATAGCTCACATGAAGTTGATCAATATAGAGATTACATGCTGCTGAAGTTATTTCTAGAGAGAGAGGCCTTATTTCTTTGTGGGTACAGAACACCTTCTTCAGATTTGCTTTGTGTGACTCCAATTTTTGTAGTGTACAATTGAGGACTTCCGAGGATAGAAACAAAGAGGTTCCGACTACCATAAAGTTGAGGGCTTCCTTGCTGAGGGAGACAGAGGTGTCGAATACCTTGAAGTTGAGGGCCTATGGGGATAGCAAGACAAACATTGATCTTCATATCAAGGGCTTACCCTAGTGTGGTTAAGACATACATTCTTGAAAGTATAAATCGCGGGACCTTTATCCAAGGTTATTTGATGCCCTTCTTTTTGAGTTAAAAGATATACAACTTTTTACTTGTTTTGTTACATGTTTTCCGCTGCATTTTATTTTTTGAGGAAAGTATAACTATCTTATACTTCCTTATACTTGTAATCTGATTTAGTGAGATTTTATACTTTTTAAGTTATAATCATTATCTTTGTAAAATTTCATTATGTTTCATTTTTCAGAACCATCTTTCTAGATTCAGTTTCTCATAATCGTATTTCTGGAATCATGAAAGTGTGTAGAACTAGAGGTTTTGTGAATTACCTTGTTTAACCTTGTTAATCATAACCATCTTTAAAAGTTCCAAAGGAATTTTTAAAGTGTACAATTCACCACCCTCTTGTATATTGTGCATCATTAGATACTTTATTCTATATCTATTTTATTTCAATCCAACATTTGGAATTATAGAGTATATCATACTCACATACCATCTCAACATGTTTTAATACCTTTCATTCATGGAAACATTCACGATATGCTCATTGGTTTTGATTTATGTCATGATTGTGGTACTCAATTATTTCCCTGGATATCCTTATTTCTTTGAATGGTTGGTTATGTATGATTACTTATGTGGAATGATTATTTATGTGGAAATAATACTCATTTAAATGTTGATATGCGTGCACCTATATTGCCCTTCAATGCATTGGGAAAGTTAATTATCATGAGATGCGATGTGAAACGAGATTGGCAGTTAGACTTGACCCGTACTAAAATGGGAAACTGGAAGCGTGGTTAGCCTTGATACATACTAGAGAAATGTTTTATGATTCATCCACATTTATATTCTTTCATGTTTATATTATCACATGATTATACGATATTATTTCATATGTTCCATGCATTGGATATCATTATATCATGCCTCCTTACTCTTGTGATAAAGATGTATCTTTATGTTCCTTCCTTTACGAGGATTTTTAGCTCATCCCATTGTTCATATGTACCCCATGGTACCTTATGCATATGTAAGGGCACAAAGGATGTTGGGAGATATTTGTGGGGATTAAATAAAGAGTTGTTATTAAGCCCCCTGTTTTATGTTATATGTACCTAGTATTCCAAGTCACTAGAATTAAAGATCCTTGGCTTGTATACTGATATATAATTACGCTTAAAATCATTTAATTTAATGTGTAAAATGCTTGGGTCACTATAGGTGGTATCAATGGATGGTCTAGTAATTTTTGGAGATTAGCAATAGAGCACCTTAGTGAAAACATTAAGGATGAGACTATGTATAAGAAAAAATTCCTAAATTTTGGTTAGTATTGAGTAAGTGATTTATCAAGAAAATATGTCCCTGCCAAGATATGATCCGGTGGAGGCGGCTCTAGAACAGTTGTTCATTGGAGAGAAAACTCTAACAAAGAGTTTGTGGCTTGACTTGGGGTATCATGGTACACGACAATGGGAATTGCTTCACTCTTGGTTACAAAACTCAGGGGGTATATGATTTAGTAGATTCATGAGCTTATTACATAAAATTATTAAGGGACAAAAAATCCCATAAGAATCAATGTTAAGAAATAGATTGAGGATATCCAAGATATAAACCAAAGGAATCAAAATTTAGGATATAATTCATCATTATACATTTATCCTTTTATGTTCAATGTTTCTTATTTATGGTTAATAGTTATGTATTCAAGACCTGTAATTATACGTTATTTTTCTTAGTTAATGGAGGAAAATATAATAACACCTTAAAACAACCAATGTGAAGATTTCCCTAATGATATGCCAAATATGATGGGATTGGGTGCTCAAAACATCATGACAATACTTTCTCATCTGGATCGAGTTAAGATTAATAATTTTAACCAGGAGGAATTCGCTACTCATCCAAATAAATACCATGTTTTCGTAGAATACTTCATGTAGAAAAGGCCTTCCTTACATAGAGGATCATCTGATCCCATCCATGCAGAATAGTGGACTAACTCCATTGAAAAGATATTTTATGTCCACCAGTGCTCGGATGAAGAGAAGGTGGTACTAGTAGTCTATCATTTTAACAGAGAAGCTAATTAATGGTGGAAATTGATCCATAATATAAATTCCCAAGAGGAATTTGATTCCATGGATTGGGAGGAATTAAAGATGATTTTTTTCAAAAATATTTTCCTCAAACCCTATGTCTCAAGATGGAAAGAGAGTTCCCCAGACTCAAGGAGAAAGAAGATGAGTCCATCGGGCATATAAAGCCAACATTACAAGGCTTGTAAGGTATGCATATAGCTTTGTCATGAACACTGAAAGAAAGGTGGATCGTTTCATTAGAGGACTAACGTCGAGTCTACAAAAACCATTTGTTATTTAAGACTTCGATGGTTATGATGATATTGTATGTTTGTACACTCAAGGTTGAAATGGAGATTAGAGACTCTCAGTGTTCTCATGGGCCTCGTGACTCGAAGTATAAATTAGAGAACAATAGGGTTGGTTCACCGAACAAGTCCCATGATGGAAAGAACCCTGAATTTTCCCCTTGCAAAAATTGTGTGAAGAATCCTACAGATAATTGCCTAAAGGGAACGAAGAATTTATTCAAATGTGGAAATTTTGGTCATTTGGCCAACAACTGCTACCAGGATATAAATAATCCCACCAATGCAGAAGAATAAAGGAAGGATCAAGTTAACACTCAGCCTGCAGTGAAGTGTCACAACTTCAAGGACCATGGGAATTATGTGGACAACTTCCCAAAGCTGAGCATTGTCGGAGGCAATAAAAAACAGCCTCCAAAGTAGTACAGAGAGTTTTTTGATATCAATACTAATTAGGTGGATATGGAAAATGATGTGATAAAGGTACACTAGTTATTCATTCATGAATAGCGAATATACTATTTGATCTTGATTCTATGCATTCATTCATATCATGCATGTTTAGTAGAACTATTCAAACACCACCTCAAAATTTGGAGGAAAATTTATCTTTGAGAAAAGCGAATGGGGAAATAATTGCATCCATGGTTTATAACACTTCCCCTATTAATTTTTATGGACTAAACCTTACAGAAAATCACATCATACTTCCCTTATTGGTGATTGACGTTATATTGGTCATGGATTGGCTATCTTTATACACAACCAACATCAACTGTCATGAAAGGGAGATCACTCTTCACATCCCAAAGCATCCTCGGATTCTATACAACTATTAGGAAAAAGATGAATCTTCTTTAGGATCATCATCTCATGTGTGGATATTGGTGTCTTATAAACAGACATATCTAGCTTAAATGATTGATACAAAAGAGAGTATCATGCTTGAAGACATGCCTATTGTGAGAGATTACACTGATGTATTGCCTAAAGTGTTTCATGGTCTTCCTCTTAACGGAGAGGTTGAGTTATCAATTGATTCTATCCCTGGATCACTACCCATTTCAAATACAACTTACAGAATGGCCACTATAGAGCTTGAATAACTAAAGAAGTAGTTATAAGATAATATAGAGAAGGGTTTTATATGCCTGAGTGCTTCACTATGGGGTGTTCCAGTCCTCTTCATCAAGATGGTGGAATGATCAATGTGCCTCTCCATTGATTATCATGAGTTCAATAAAATCCTGAGAAAGAACAAGTATCCCCTTCCATGGATAAATGACTTGTTTGATCAGCTTCATGGGGATAGTTATTTCTCTAAGGTGGACCTTTCGTCGGGATATGACCAATTAATGGAGAGAAAAGAAGATATTCCCAAGACTATCTTTTGAACGACGTATGGACACTGAGTTCATTGTGATTCCCTTCAGATTGACAAATTCTCTAGTAATTTTCATGGATTTAGTGAATAGAGTTATTAGATATTACCTAGAAAAATTTGTGGAAGACTTTATTGATCATATTATGATATACTCCATCAGAAATGAGGAACATGAGGAGCATTTGAATTTTGTGTTATAGACATTGCGAAGGGAAAAGATGTATGCAAAGTACAGTAAATGTGAGTTCTATATGGAGGAAGTATCATTCATGGGTCATGTTACACTAGTTAAGGGATATTGGTGGACCCTTCCAAGACAAATGAAATTGAAGTGTGGCCCAGGAAAAATTCTGTAACAGAGATCCACATCTTTTGGGGTCTAGTTGGGTATTATCGACTATTTTTGAATAACTTTTCACAATTTTCAAACAAAATAACCAATCTGAGAGTGAAGTGATTAATGTTTTCCTATACACATAAATGTGAATACTGTTTCTAGGAGTTGAAAAGGAGGCTTATCACTAAGCCAGTACTCAAACTCTCTACAAGTGGAAAACACTTTATGGTGTATAGTGATGCCTCTAAAAAGGGATTAGGATGTGTACTAATGAGAAATGATAAATTCATAGCCTATGATTCATGGTAGATGAAAATACATGAGCAAAATTATCCCACACATGATCTAAAGTTTACAGCGGGGAACTTTGCGTTGAAAATCAGGTGACACTATCTTTATGGGGAGAAATGTGATATATATATTGACCACAAGAGTCTCAAGTATATTTTCACATAGAAAGATATTAATATGCACCAATGAAGATAGATAGAGCTCATCAAGGATAATGACTACCCAATCCCCTACCATCTTGGTAAGGCAAACTAGTTGGTAGATGCACTTAGTTGAAAGGATCCTGCAAATTTATCAATGATGAGAATGGAAAACGATCTGATCTTCTTAGATTTGTAAAGGATGGACATGGGAATCATTAATGGAGGAACATAAATTATTCTTTATCAAATTATAACTCAACCATCCCTCTTGTAGTGAATAAAGGATGCTCAAATAAAGGATGTTGAACTTCTGAAAATGGTGGAAGATGTTTATAAAGGGAAATCCTATGATTTCAAAATTGATGACCAATGAGTTGTATGATTTAGGACATTATTATGTCTACCATCCGATCCAGTGATAAATAAGAAGCTATTGAATGATTATTATTTCTCAAACTTCTCTATCCACCCAGAGAGCACAAATGTATCATGATATTTGATAAAAATATTTTATAGACAATATGAAAAGGGAGATTTCATAATATACATCAATGTTCCTGGTATTTCAGCAAGTTAAAGTTGAGAGGCAAAAGTATAAGGGTATTATGAAACCACTACCCATACCAGCATAGAAGTGGGAGAACATTATCATGGACTTTTCCAATGGAATTCAAAATACATCTTGATGAAAAAATTCCATAGGGGTTGTTGTGGATCATCTTACTAAAACAGCTCAGTTTATCGTGGTTCAAGAGGACATCACATTGGATCAACTTGCGCAGATTTACATCAACAAAGAGGTAAGGCATCATGGAGTACCACTATTTATTATATGTGACCATGATCCCTGATTCACCTCGATGTTTTGGAAGATTCTTCAACATTATCAAAGCACTGAACTAAACTTCAGTAAGGACTATCATTCTCAAAGGGATGTACAATCTGAATGAACTATTAAGACACTTGAAGACATGTTGAGATCATGTTATATTTAATTAAAAGGAGGATGGGACCAACATCTTCAACTGGTTGAATTATCCTACAACTGTAGTTTCCACTCGATCATCTGAATGGGATCATATGAATCCCTTTATGGGAAAAGGTGCAGAACTCTGGCGTGTTGGGATGAATTCAGTGAGCATAAACTTCTAAGACCTGAAATGGTCGATGAAATGGTAGAGAAGGTTAAAACCATACAGTAACATATCAAGGCAGCCTAAAGTCGAAGAAATAGTTATGTATATAATCATCGATGAGACCTTGAGTTCAATTTGGGAGATATTGTATTTATACACACATCTCCATGGAAGAAAGTCTTGAGGTTTGGGATGAAAGGGAAGTTAATTCCCAAGTACATAGACCCATTCAAGATCCTTGATTGAGTCAAAGTTGTGGCCTATCGACTCGCACATCCACCTACCATGTTGAAAGAACTTGATGTCTTTATGTATCCCACTTAAGGAAGTACATACCAAACCCTTCACATTTATTATCTTCAGAGGTGGTACCGTTGGAGGATGTTCTTTCCCATGAGGATCAGCCACTGAAGATCTTGGATCATAGAGAAAATATTCTACCCAATAAGACTACTCATTTGGTCAATGTACTATAGGGAAACCATAAGTAGGAAAAGGCAACAAGTGAATTGGAGGAAGAATGCAACGACCCAATGTCTTTCAATGGAAATTCCCTTCATATAAATATGTCCAAAAATCACATGAAAACTCAACATAACATACTATTATGTGATTAGTGACCTTTAAACATATTCTTTTCACTTTTGGGATTGGAATTTAAAAAATATGACATACACAGTTGCAATCAGTATGTTATTTGGATTCTGATAAGAAAAACCTATTTTTTGGTGAATAGTAACATACCCTTGTGAATAGTAACATACCCATATGAATAGTGATATACCCTAATGAATAATAACCTTGCCTATGATAATATATAAATAATATTCATGTTGAATGTACGATATACCTATATTTTAGAATATGTTTATAAATGTTTTAAAAGTGTATTTTGATAATAAATTATGATTTTAATTAAATATAAAAATAATCATA
The DNA here is from genome assembly GCA_963277665.1 of Viscum album. Lineage (NCBI taxonomy): Eukaryota > Viridiplantae > Streptophyta > Magnoliopsida > Santalales > Viscaceae > Viscum > Viscum album. The sequence goes on along the minus strand of OY728158.1, from coordinate 1,371,102,126 downwards.
TTTTGAAAATTAATATGGAAAAATGGAATTAATTTTTGGATTCTACACGATGGAAAATGGTTAGGGTGAATTTTTTAATTTTTTTTAAAATATTTAAATTTTTGATTAATAGTAAAATACGGGGATTTATCGTATATATACATTATAAGCTAAATTAACTATTCTTAGAATCATAGCTGATGTCACCCCCAATGGTTCGAATTCACATGACCTATTTACTATTATTTGTCATGGTATTCTTACTATTCCTTTTATTTTGATGAAATAATAAATTAATGATTAGAAATTTATGAAATTCCTCCTCTCCTCTACTATAAAAACCCATCCTCACTCCCCCTTCTATTCGATCCACTCAAGAATTTTTCCTACCCAATATTCTACCCAAATCAGTCCCCAAGATCCTCCTCCATGTACAAAAGATTCTAGACTCTTAAAAATACCAAAACCACTCCCCTTTAGAGTTTTTCAAAGGAGAAAGTATCAAGAGGTGAATTCCTCTTTCCAATTCATTCATTTCAATTACGTACTTTTATTTTTAGTTTCTTTCTTCACCTCCCTTCACCAAAATGGTATGATAACACAAGTAGAATACTTGTACTGGAATGATATTTTGAAAATGGAATACTTCATTATCTATTACCCTTTTCCCACCTTTTTTTAATGAAATGAAAGCCCCGTTTGAGATGTGCCAATTTAGAATATTCAAGGAAAACAGTTTGCCAATTTCAATTATTATAATTAATTATGGTTATGAAACCATTTCTATTATGGTTGAACTAGATTATTATATATGTTACATATCCAATTATTTGGTTTTGAAATAATTTTGTACCAATGGTTTTACGATATAAAGAAAACATGTCCATTGTAATCAAACACACAGATTAACCAAAACGGTTGTCACTAAGGTTATATATCTAATATATCGAATTCACTCTAAGTAATGAAATTAAATGTAAAACCTTGTAATCTCCTGAATGTGAAATAATATTATATAACATCAATTATGAAAAATTTACTTTCATCTTACATGTTTCTTCAAACCTGAATATAAGCGAACCGATCATTAAAACCAAGTAAACAAATGAGGTCAAACAATGAAATTGATCCTCATAACCAATCCAAATGGTTATAAATGAACTTCAAATGATCATACTAAATCATTTAAATATTAAAGAGATATGGTAATTATTAAGTAATAAACCAAATTTTTTTATTGACGTCTTTAATAACAAGTGGAGAACACCCTCGAGTTTATGGTAAGGGATCCATTCCATTTCTCTCATAGTCAAAATTGTCATCTATGTTAGCATTTTAATTTGTAATCCCAAAATATGGGGTATGTTTTTTATCCTCCTTAATACATCCCTCATGATATATAAGTTATGATAAACCCCTTTTGGTTCCCATCATCCCCCCTTAGGTACACCCAACATCATGCCAATAAACCGTAACTAATTCTACTCGAACCTCCAATGTTCTTTCGAGTTGCCTTATCTTTCATTATAACCAAATGGATTTGTCTCATATGTTTATGTAAATATTATAAAATATTTATAGTTTTAAATAATTAATTTATAAATACCAATTATTTTGGTATATACATGTTTTTAAAACATTCCCTACTCAGATCATTCTGAAAAGAAAACATGTGTTAGGGGAACATCTTGAACTTTTTACCCAATTTCATGTGCACGATATCCTATGTTTTAAGACACCATTATCATTATAACATTTGTATTTTTATTATGGAAACCTTATTGGTTCAATTATGGTTTTTATATAAAATATTTCCCTCTTTACCTTTTTTAAATCTCAATAGTATTTTTCTTAAAACCGCACAAAAATGATTTAATGATAATGAATTTCAAATAAATTTATTATAGGTTGTCACTTCTATTTGAAACCCCCTACCATGTTATATGAATAAATTAAATTATTAACATCCATGTATATTCTAATACCTTAAATTCATGGACACTTTAATGATACGCTCATTGGTTATGCTTTATGTCCTGATTGTGGTAGCCAATTCTTTCCATGGGTATCCATATGTTTATGAATGGTTGATTTTGTATGATTATTTATGTGACAATATAATTTATGTGATAATAATACTCATGAATATTTTTATATGTGTGTGCCCAGATAGTGCTCCAATGCATTGGGTGATGTTATGCTTCATGAGATGCGATGTGAAACGGGAATGGCAGTTAGACCTGGCCAATACTAAAATCAGAAATGGGATTGGTGTTTAGCCTTGACCCAAACTAATGAAATGTTTTATGATTGTTCACATTTAGAAGATTCCATGTTTATATTATCCCATTATTATATGATATGATTTAATATGTTACACAATTTGGATATCATTATGTCATACCTTCTAACTATTGTGCTTAATATATATCCTTATGTTCATTCCTTTACTGGGATTTTAGCTCATCCATTTGTTCAGGTGTTCCCTATGGTACCCTATGCGGATGTAATGGATCAAAGGAAGTTAGGATCTCTTTATGGAGATTAAATAAATAATTGTTTTTAGCCCCTTGTTTTTGTTATATGTACATATTTTTCCCAAACACTATACATAATGATCCATGACTTGTACTCTAATGTATAATTGTTCTTAAAATCATATAATTTTTTATGTAAAAGGATTTTGTCACTATATTTATTATATGAAATAAAAATTTGATGTAAACCACATAAAATAAATAAGTATTGAATATGTAATATCTCATCGAAATAAAAGTGAGATTAGAAAGAAATTACCTGACACCTCATTTTGGTTGTAATTTTTTTTCCTCATTTATAATGTTATAAATAATGATATAAATTTATTACAAAACCATTCAAAAATATATGATATATAATATGATCCTCTTATATTATTTTATCACCCGCTTGTTAATAATAATTATAATTACCCTTGTTGCTGGTGTTAATTACTTCATTTTCATGTACTTGTTTTTATGTAAGTCCAAGTCATTATTAATAGGATATATTTATGTAATATCCATAATTATATTAATTTTATTAATATCATATTTATTCATTTTATATAGTTTTATAACAATTCATTAATTTTCATCATTGAATATTAATCTTATCATTTCCTTGAGATTGTAGGTTGTATGTACCCAGGGATGATGGTATCATTCAATTAATATAAATTATGGATAAGAAATGGGATGGTATATTATTTATCTAGAATTAATATCATCTCAAAATTACCATATATCCATTATTTTAATCATTATTCACATCTAAATAATATTTTGATGAAAAATATTTACCACATCATGAAGACGGTAAACCATACATATGCATGCATGATGCATTATTTTTTTTATAGGATTAATAAACATGGAATATGGTTGTAACAAAATAAACATCACATAGGATCATATATATGGTACTGGGTCAATTACATTACCCTATAAAAAACATTAATAGTTATTTGGAGATTAATTGAACTTGGATGAGTTGGTAAAAATTGTTAAATGTTCTTTGGCAGACATCCATTGGATCTATTCATAAGGGATCATGGGTTGGAATTTTTGGAATAAAATGTCTTTCAAAAATTGAATAGGGAATTTTTATGGAGAACATGGTCATGTGATTTTAGATTGAAATATCTACGTGTTGTGAATAAGTGAGGGAGGAGGTTCCCTTTTATAATTGAGGGGATAACCACTTTTGGAAACACTAAAAATGATAAATTAATGTAAATTAATTTTCAATTCCATATAGAACAAATGTGAGTTTTATATACTCTATAATAATAATGGGTATAAATTATGTCAGAAAATAATTTTTAGGAAATTATAGATGTCATTCATATAATTATCTTTTGGTTTTAACCCTTCGATAAACCATGCAACAGTTGTTGTGACAACATTGGTTTTTACCTTTTAAGGGTCGATATAATTATTATATATTGTCAAACAAACCAAAAATGTATCATTGATTAATTTTAAGATTTATTCCAATAATTTGACCAATTTTTATATTTTTATTAATTTTATATCATTTAATTAAATATTATTTATTATAAAATATCATTACAATATATTTTCAAACTATTCATCCATTGACATTATGAAAATGTCATTAAAATAAGAAATTATTCAAATAACATCATTAAATCATCAATAAACTGTCAAATTAATCAATAAAATTACTGAATGAATTTTATTATTTAAAATTATATCTATTGAAATATTTTTAATATAATTTATTCGATATTTACATTAATTGAACAATTGCATCATCATCATTGTTTAACTGTTTAAGGTAACTATGAATACCATATAAATTAAAAATAAATTATAATGATGAATTTAGAACATTATTATTCCAAATTACAATTTATAGTACAATATATCTTTTGAATAACCACATTTATAAAATGTTATACTTTTTAAAAACATGAGTATGACATTTTTGACTTTCCATTCAATAAAATTTCATAAATTTTATATTCTAATTAAATTTCCCATAAATGGTCATATAATCAATCCTTTAATAATTTGTGATGAAATATAATCGTACAAAAAAATTAGGAAAATGATTGGTTTATTTGGCATTATATATAATATAATTTTTACCTTTAATACATAATTTACCCTTAACCATGGTAATTAAAATTAAACTATTATTAATATCCATAGTTACTAAAAAGTGAAAAAATTTAATAAATTTGGAAATAATTACTAAATATATTGAATACATTTAAAAAAATCAGAACATAGAATTGATTATAATTAATTTAAAATTATTCCTATAGATGGGGCGCAAAACAGGCTATTAAACAGAATAAATTCAAGAGAATGTAATATTTTTATAAAAATACTTAATTTCCAACTACATATAATGGACTAAAATGTATTATATTATATATAATTATTCTAAAAATACATTTTTAATATCAATAATGTTATTTATCAATACTAATTATTTTGATTAAAATATTTCTTCACGTAAACTTTAGTATTTACACAATTTATCAAAACATGAAACTTGTACAAAAAATACAATAAATAAAACCAATATAAATTATGATATTATTATTCCAATAAAATTTTTTAGATTCTGAAATAAAATTTACAAATCTGATAAAAATAGATTTAGACAATGTTTACCATCAAAAGGAAATTTTTTTGATAATATTAAAGTAGATACTCTATTAAAATAAAAGATTATTTATTTTTAAATAATGTTTAGAAAACACATAAAATGAATTTTAAACATTATATTGATTATGTAATATATAAATTTTCACAATGTGGTTATTTTTATTCATTCCACCAATTAAAGTTCTTGGTTATAATAAAATTTTAATGTTCGTTTAAGTTAGGTATTGCATTAAATGTTTAAAATCAATGAAATTATATATATTTAAGAAGAGGAATATCATAATATATTAGGGTGTAACACTATCCCCTATTTTAATTAATTTTTTACCCATAATGAAATATTTCACTTCAAAAATCAATGGTTGAAACTTGAAAATTCGTTTTATGGGAAACCCACATTTGGAATTGGGGTAATAAAAAAAATCCCTTTAATAAAATAGAAATGGAAACGTGAATGTAGCAAAAAAATTAGTGTTTTTAAAATGAAAACATTAGTAAAAATTGAAAACCATGAAAGGAAAGATAAATCAATCTATCATTTTATTATTAGAAATAACAGATATCATGGTCATTAAAAATTTTATCATCAAAAAATGTAAATATTCAATTTGTTAAAGAGTAAATTATTTTATGAGTATGAAAATAAAAAATAATAGATTTTTTATTCTATATTATTTTCCTATAGTCGGGGGATTATGTTTCTATCTAGATAATAACTTTTGAATATAATCATATATTATTTATTTATTTTTTATTAGAATAATGTTATTCTTTGGGTGTTCTTTGATCTATTTTCACTTCTTCTATTATACAGAGAAATTGGTATTAATGTTTCATTTTTCATACCTGAGTTATATTAATGATAAATAAATTACTTAATTCATTCCATCACCTTTGAATTATGGTCACTTTTAAACCATATTATAAACATGACGACTTTGAAATCCTTTATGATTAATTACTACTGTACAGTCCATTTATATTTCATGGTTCATATAACTAGAGTATCATTTATTAAATACTTATAAAACATAATTCATGATTTAAAAAATACAAATACATTATAATTATTACATTTCAATTGTAGTAATATTATAAAATTTACCTTGATTCATTTTCTTCATCTGATTTTTCTTCCACTGATATTTTTGGTGTTAGGTTTCATAGTTAGTCATATCCTTATAGATGAAACATTTCATATTTATAAAAAACTTATTTCGCATGAAATCATGATCACGGTGACCATTCTCTACAGACTATAACAAACTTTGATTCTCTTCAGGTATGTACCGGTGTGTTTTTTCCACAATTATCACATGTGGGAAAATTATTCTTCCCCTTTTCACTTTATCTATCTCATTACACAACATTCAAATCGTCTATTTCATTTCCTTAATTATCCAAGACATAGATACTTTTTTTCAATCTTAATATCACATGTGTCTATATCTTCATATGATGATAGTTTTTTGGATACATGTTCTCTACAGAGGAATTGATTTAAGTCATCAATGAGATGATCTATCTTACTCAATGGGATATGTATGAAATATACATGATTCATTACTAATATTATATTTTTGGTTTTATTATTATAAGCGTTATAATTATAACTTTTTCTCATAATGACGAATTTTATCTACATATCTATATGGGGAATAGATTTCAATGAAATTTTCCTTAAAATCCTTCAATTCCAAGTTTTCAATTTTATTATACTCCATAGGGTTTTTAATAAATGGCCACCATTGATCTCTATCACTATAGAGATGATAAAATACCATAAAAACCTTATTTCTTTATTTATATCCCAAAACGAGAAATTTATACAGTAAATAAATTATCCATTACTTAGTTATAAATTGTTTTTACATCACCTTGAATGATAGAGGTTTTTGTCACATCAAGTTGTCAAGCACTATTACAATGTGTTGTGGATATGTAAGCTCTATATGTGAATTTTTATTACTCGTAACCTAAATATGCAATCCATGTATAGTTATTATTTGTTTGGAACCAATTAGAGAATGTGATCGAACATCATTACCTTGAGTAGGAGGGTAATCCTTATAGTTCTTGAATTCATTAGTATGGTTTTCATTACATCCACTAGTATCCATTAAAAAATGGAATACAATTGATTAGATCTCAAATTTTTTTAAACCAAATGTATAATCTCAGAACAAGTCAATGACAATACCTAAATTGAACATTAACGTATAACTGATCAGTAAATCCTAAGATAGGTATATTCGGATACATTTCAAAATTATATCATAGGATTTTGTTTCTAATCATTGTTTTCCTCAATCTAGTCTCATTTTATCTACAAAAAATCTCATATTCCAACTATAATGACCCCAACTCTAGTATCCTTGAGTTGGTGCATTTTTTTATTACATTTTCATATATACAATATTCCAATCTTGAATAAATTAATATATTAGTAGTATGTAATAACTAGATACATACATGTCTTTCTTACTAAATTTATAATTAAAAATATAACATAATAAATAGAAATAATTTTTATCCATGAACTTATTAATAATTTTCATCATTATCAAATTATGAAAAGAGTACAAACAATATCATGATCTCAGATTCTCAGTAAGATTTATGTATAGTGGAATCCATATTGAAATAGATAATTTATAATCAATATGGAAATTTAGTTAATTGGAATCACATTCTATGTAATATATATGTTCATCAAAACCTAAATCCATGGATAATATCTAAGTGAAAATTTCATGAATGAATATATTTGTAATCTTAAAGAAGGAAATTGTAAATTATTGAATGGTATTTTTCCCAAGAACATAATACTGTTACCATTGAAAAATTTCACAAGATAGTTTAATAATTATAGTTAAAAATCCATTTTTTTTGTTCTTATTTTTCATCTCTTTAGACTACCAATGCATTAAGGGAATTTTTAAGATATGGTCTTCACCTGTCCAAGAATTTATAAAAAATTACACATACATCAAAATAATTGATTCAATTCAATAATCTATAAACATTAAAAATCAAGATACATATTCAAGACGATATATGGGGTTTAAATTAATTATCTTGGAATTAAATTATCCTTTAATGAAAGAACTATATTTAATAATAATATATGGATTAGAAAATATTCCAATGAATAAATTTAAAAAATATCTTTAAATCAAAGTGTCCTACACCACTTTGTAATATTCTAAAGAAATTCCCTAAAAAAATTAATAATTATAAAATTAAATGATAATTTCCTTTAATATTAATAGGTCCATTATAAGCTATATGAATGTGGTACTAAACTATAAAAAATACATAAGTGGTTAATAAGACCAATCTCCTAGAAATAAACATGAGATGAGAAAACCCTCACTATAGACAATTTTTAAGTATGCATTATTTAAAATCATTAATAATGTTTTCAATCAGGTTATTAATTTATAAAAAACTGTTTTCAAAATTATGATATCATTAATGATGATATTTTATCATTTTATGACTCACTTGTTAATAATATTTCATTATTACACTCATTTTGGGTGATAACTACTTCATTTTCTTAAACATGTTTTGTTGTGTAAGTCTCCCTTCCAATGGATGAAATATAGTTTTGTATTATACTGAATGATTTTGATGTTAAGACTATAATATTTAATCATTAATTACAATCCTATAATCAATCTTGAAATTAGATTTTGGAAAATGAATAAAATCTCTTCATTGAGACTGTAGGATGTGCATACACAAGAACGATGATATAATTTTGTTAACATTAGAAAGGATATAAATTTTTATCATCTATTAATTATCCATAACCAATATCAAGTCATAATTACTATATTTATCCATTATTTACATCATTATACCCATCCATGCGATGATGCGATAAAAAAATATTATGCCATGACGTGGATATGGTAAGTCATATGTACGCATATGTGGTGCTTTCATTTTACAATGAATGGATAAAACATTGAATATGGTTTTCTATTATTCAAAATAAAATATTTTAATATATATGTACTATATTTATTAATTTATCAAGGAACAAAATTTGAAGAGTAAGTACAAGAAGAAATGAAGATGGATGAGTTAGTAAAAACAATTATCTCAACATCATTGGAATACCTTCAAATATCATATTAATAGATCTAGCTTTTCTCTTTTGTAATATAATGAAATCTATAAAAGTTTTATGAATTTTGGGAGAATCAATTATTAGGGATATTTAGATCTATATGGCTCAAGGTTGTGAAAATAAATGAGAGAGGTGGTGCTCTATTATAATTGAAGAGAGGGGAACTTTTGGAAACTAAGAAATGATTAATGAATATATATTAAATTTAAATCACATATTGATATAAAGTTATTTATGAAATATAAAATAGGATAATGGTCCTAAATCTTCCTATCCATTAATTTTTATACAATTTTCTGTTACATTTTTTCTTTATCATTGGGTTTTAACCATTAGTTAAACCTTTTAACTCATACCATAACAACATTTTTTTCTTATGTAATGGTTTATATAGTTATTATATAATAGAAATAGACCATAAAAGCGTCATGGATATAATTCTTATACTTATACCAATCATTTTTTGGATTTTCATATATTTTTTGAATTTATATCATTCAAAAAAAATTAATTTATCGTATATTTTTATTATTTTATATTTTCACTTTGTTCATCAATTTGATTTTTAAAAATGGTTGTAAAACATGACATATTTGAAAACACACTTTGAACACATCACTAACATGTTATAGTAAACCATAAAATCATTAATGATATGAATTGGTTTATTTTTTTTTTATTTTTAATATAATTAGTTTTATTTTTCTATTAACTAAAAAATTATAGCATCGACATTGTGTAAGACTTCATTAAAATAATTCATATCGTGTAAATTAAATATAAATTATAATGATTATATTAAAAATTATATAATTGAAATTAATATTTTTATTTGAATATTTTGCTTAATACCCACTTATAAAATATGTAATACATATTAATAATAAGAGTATGGCATATTTGACATTACAATGACGATAATCTTAAAAAGATTATAATATCATCTAAATGGCTATAAATTATAACATAAAAAATATTTTTATAATTATGGATGAGTAATACTCATAAAATGAAATTAGGGAGTGTTTTATGGTCATTATAGAATATTTATTGTATTATTTTATCTCTTAAATACCCAGTTTACCCTTAACTGTTGAAATTAAAATAATACTAAAGTTACTATTCATATTTTCAAAAAATAAAAGGGAAAATTTTAATAAATTAGACCTTATGATTCCCAAAATAGTATAAATTTCCTTCTAAATCCAAAATAAAATATATGCTATAATTAATTTCAAATTATTCCCACAGATAGGGTGATAAAAAGGTCATTAAGGTGATCACATTCAAATGATTATATTGTTTTCATATTCATTTTCCATGTTAAAATGATTACAGAAGACTAAATTAAATTAAATTATATATAATTTGTATAATTATAAAATAAAAATTCAGTAACATAACATAACAATAGATAATTATTTAAATGAGAAATTTGTTTTTAATTCACATTATTCAATCATCATTATTCCTGATGACATGAAACTTATCAAAAAAATTAAAACAATTCAGGAAAATTAAATTTCTAAAGTCATCATTCAAATTAAAATTTTATTTTATCAAAAATAATTTATAAATTTGTCAAAATAGAATTCAAACATATGCACCATAAAATTGAAAAAATGGCATTACAAATATACATGTTTATGTGTAAATGTAGATTTATTTTTTTTATAATGTTCAAAAAATATATAATATCAATATTAGAAATTACATTTAATATATAATATAATATATAAATTTTATAAAGTATGTAATAATATTCATTACATTAAATTTAAATGCTAAGTGGTAATAATAAATCATTGTTCGTCCACACTTGATATTGAATGGAACATAAGATATCAAGGAAATTAATTTTTTTAATAGGCAGATACTGTAAAATAATACGCTACTAAATTTTATTAGTTTTAGTTCCATCAACCCAATGAGACACCTCTATATGTATAGAAGTGTGAGAATCAAGATTACATAAGACACTTGGATAGTTTATTTTAGGATCATCACATAATGAATTCACTAATGATTAATGATATTTATCTATGTCATGTTGTAATGGATTGATATACAATAGAGTATCATCATTAAGAAATTTTCCAAAATAATTTTTTAGGAGGAAAATTAAATATTCAACTCACTATTAAAATTTTATTAAGATGATTAAATCTATATTGGAACTTATTTAATCAGGATGATAGTGAAAATAAGACACTTTATATAGGTATGATTCATATTTTACTAATATATATCAATAATATTACTCTTTTATTCTTACCACCCAATATATATGGTTTGTGTTAAAAAATTAAAAGTAATGATATGTGTAGGACACTTATTTATCATTTAGAAATGAATTTAAAAGCTGTACATTATATGAAAAAATTTAAAACGTTAGACATTATAATGAAAAATAATATCTCCAATTGGAAGAGGTATCTGGTAGGTTCAATTTAAATTGTTCCCATAAAATATCTTTCAATTAGTCCAATGATTTTTAAGAAGTTAAATGAGAAGGAAGATGTATTGTTATCTTTTGGTATAAAGGTTCAATAAAAGATGAACTCTAATATAAATTTAAATATATTTGGGGAATATTTTGTTAATTTTTCATAAAATTATATATGTTAATTTTTAAGTCTTGGGTATCATATATTTCTTCATTCTAAAATATTTATTTTCAAATATAGTATCCATGTATATTTTATAAGATTTATAGGAGTGAGTTGGATGTTCTAGATAATAATAAAGGTAGGATTTCATCCTCAGTGGATGGAAATGTAGTCTCAACTTATTTAATATATATGATCAGGTCAGTTTCTGAGATGGGGAGGTTGTGTTGACCTCATACACATGATCGTTCCTGAAATATAATTATATAATCACAAAAAAATGCTCTACATATTTATTATCAATTATTTTTTTATTGATTTCGATAAAAAAAATCCTGACCTCTTTTACAAGTTGATGAATTTTGGGAAGGACTTATGTGTTATACGTGAATGTTCAATGAAGATAGTAGAAAGGGATAGTTTTGAACATTTAGGATAAAGAGAGTAAAAAAGAGATCATGGATAGTCCAATCCATCAACTAATACAAATAAATGGAATGAGGTAAAATTCTTCCATTTGGTCTAGGATGTACATTGGAGAATGAATTTTCTCCATTACCACAATGGATGTGGGAATCTACATCGAGATTACACTTATGATATTAACTTTATATAATTAATTGTTTCATAAAAGGATTAAAATAAAAAATATATTTCTACAATGATTTAAAATATAAATTATATCTTACGTAATGAAATTAGTGATGATGTCTGATCATTTTTAGATTTAAATAATTGGTGAAAGGGGTTATCTCCCATAAAACATATATACAACAAGTACATTGTGCAATGGTATTTTTTTCAAAAGATATATATTCTTTCTCATTATTCTAAAAATATGTTCTTGTAAAGAATCATTATTTAAACTAATGATATGGATGTTTATGTTACAAATGTTTAATGATTTGTTACATTCAATATCATTTTTGAAATAGAGAAAATAATAAAAAATATTTTATTCATGATAAATCGATTATCATAAGTTATGAAGACAAGTCATTCCAAACCCCACATTGCCTCAGTAAAATATTAAATTTAGTAAAAATAAAAATCATATAGGATAACATATATTATAATAAATTAATATATTATTTGTTATATATTCCCAGAAATATTGATAAATTATTATTTCCAAACCACAAAAATGGTATTGTATATATGGATAATATTCTAAAATTTTATTGTTTTTGTGAGGCATGTTGGAGTTTTTATGGATGTGTAAAAATTCACTTTTGAAGAATAAAGGATTTTTTCAATCATATATCATTGTAAATTACACCAAATAATATTAATTTTTTATAGGACATGATGGTAGGTAAATTGTAAAAATAACAATTAGAATATGTAAAAAATTAGATTTCACTTGATATACTAAAATATTTAGCATATGATAGTAATGGAAAAATATTAAAGTAACTTTAGTTACAAAATCAATTTATGATTCACTTTATATCCAAAAATTTCTATGAGGTCATTTTAAATATATAATATTTCTAGTTGATTATGAAAAAAATATTGGAGAATGTTTCATGAACAATAATGATGCAATTATAAATGCATTAAGAACACAACAAGAGGTATTGAAATTAAAAAATTATATATCAACCTATTAAATGAGTTTTATTATGTTAAGAGAATCAAATATTAAGGAAATAAATCATTCATATCAATATTATTCTAACTATACTTCTATATAGATGTTACTCAAAATGATTATAGTGGGAGTTTTATATCATATAATTCAATTAGGATGTGGTTGGAATTAAATATTGATGCCATGTGTAATGAAAATTCCTAAACGAGAAATTTATATGATGTCCATATAGAATTATATCATATATGATATGTATAATATTTTGTTATATTTATTTTTCTATATATTCCTAAAAAATGAAAAATAAAATAATATTTGAAATAGAATTAAATCTTCATTTTTTTCATTTGATCATAGTGGATATATTTTTTATATAAATAGAAAATTCAATATGATTAATGAAAATGAACCAACAAATTTGTTACTTTGACTTATTTATATGCAATATTATTCATGAATTATTATTGGATATGAAAAAATTTTAAGAATAGAACAGGGGTGATTATCCATTAAAGATATATAATATTATCATGATGTATAAAAAATATTTTTGTAAACTATATGTCCCATGAATTATAGCACTTGGAGTTCTATACAATATGTATTTTGTATAATTGTGTTGAATTCCACATATTTAATTTCACCAAAACATGTGGTATTTTAATGAGAACACTCATAAATTGATAAAATTCCAATAAAAATCATGAGTCCTAGCTAATTATTGTGCGGTTGGGAATATTTCTGATCATTTCATTGGTAGGAGCATAACCTAAGAAAATAATTTTTGACATTTTTGATAATGAGGTTACATGGACTCTATATTTTGATAAAAAGTCTAAATGTATCTCTATAAATAAAAAATAAAAAATATATTTATTCTCACATCAATGAGGGTCTTTTAATATACTCATGTCATGAACTGACCTTGACATCGATTCTATTTGACACATGATATAACCCACTAGATTACTAGAAGGGTTTCCCAATACCTAGAGACGGAGTCGAGTATTAGGTTGAATGGAGGATTGGTCAAATTTTTTAAATGATGTATTCTAGAAATGTTTTCCATTTTGGAGGTCATGTTATTTTGAGAGGTCTAGATAAATAAAAGTTAGGACTATGAGGTATTTATGTTCCAGTATAGAGTGGGGTGTCAATCTAATAATCTTTGGGATACGACTACGACCACTAATAAATGTTTTGGAATATGATGACTCATCCTCAGGTGAATTGAAAAAAATTTAGTCCCTACATGTGATCTATGGTTAGGTGGATTGGTTTGAATTAATTATTGGGTTTTATGGTTTTATTATTTTTTATATGTATGATTATTTTTTCTCATTTGATTTTTTGTGTAATGATGGGTTTGTCTCTATGTTAGGATGACATGGAAAAATAATTCTACCCTAGTAATATCTTATACATGCATGAGAGGATGATTATGACATTATCCCTCTCTAGTAGATTAGGATGTAGTGGAGTTGTTGGTTTGGGATTTATGAATTCAATATCATGTAGCATTCTCTAGTCCTACTCTAAATATGAAACTAGATTTGGTCCTTGAAAAATATCAAGCTATTGTGTATCTCAATACCTAAAACAATAATTCTATAGAGTAATAGATAACAAAAAATAATACAATTTGTTCAAAAAGACTGTGATGAACTTTTCTTCTTCAAGAATCCAAATACATTCAATTCACGGTGTGACTAATTTATAATGGAACACTCTAGTCTAATGTGGAGGGAGTATATAGTCTAAGAATGAAATCATGAGAATATTTTTTGGAAGTAATTTAATGTTTTTTTATTAGATGTATATCAATAATACATTGGACCACACTAACTAATGTGAGTTTCTATGCCTCCATTAGGGATATAATTTGGTTTATTAATATTCTAACCGCTACACAAAGTTAATATAATTATACCTCAAACTATTTTCCATATATTATTTTTAATTTAATACATTTAAAATGGAAATGAGATAATAAAATCCAACAAAATTTATCTTGTTTATTTTTTTGAATAATTTATAGGCTGTTGATCAAAACATGATGGTGTATATGTAATTGTTTGGAATTTTAGGTTTCTCTTAGTTGATTTCCATGCAGATCTAGAGTATGAGTTTCTTTTTTGATAATAAGAAGATGAATGAGGATAAATTAATTAATAACGTTTGATGATATGGGTATTCATATTTATGAACATAATCATAGCTACATGTGTTGGATCTATTGTGTTCCACCAGTTTTGGAAAACATGACACATAAACATCACATGTCTTTCTCAAATAAGAAAAATTATATCAATATAATCATGAGACATATGTAAAAGTTTTAAAAGGTTTCCCCTTATTCTAATAGTTTTTCATTATATACAACATTATTGGGATAAGTAAATAATTTTTATTCATCCATGGATATTGGGTCACATTCCCATTTATGTGGTGGTAAGGATGGATATTCATCTGGGAAGATACTTCTTAAGGGGGAGTTGTATATCAGTAGTTCTCCACATACATGGATAGATATATAGAACATTGATGAAATAAACTAGCCACCATTGGAATACAATATAGGACCCACAATATTACAAGGTACTATTATTTTATAATCATATATAAAATATTATTTTTTCAATATAATTTCACCTAATTCAATCATTTCTTTTTGCATTGTGATTTTGTGGAACATTTTATTGAAAATATGCATTTCTATATTTATTTAGTTAACCTTATTGCCCCGATGAAGGACCAATGATTCAAATTTTATTGTTATGGTATCACTCTATTAGTGGTCGAGTAGAAATGGGATTTTCATGTCTTATAAATAGACCTCATTAAAATATTCAATGGGTTGGAGTTGAAGATATACATCGAATAACAAGTTGACTATTATAATTTGGGGGTTAACATTACAACTGTGGATTAGAAAACTCATTCTTCCCATGGTGAATGGGATCCATGTGCTAGATTTTACAGGCCCACACATATGGTGTTTGGTAGGATTTCTAATCATGTTTTTTCTCTTTTGTGGGATGATGTTGGGGAATCCATAGAGTTTGGGTTTCCTCTTATGGTAGATGAGTTCTCTATGTTGTTTCAAGGTTATTTTTCAATATTTTCTCTAGAATTGGATATGATGTTAAAAAATGATTGGCACCATTAAAAAGTTTTTATCTCATCCCATATAACACATGGACCCAACAATGTTGAATGATTTAACTGGAAAACTGAATGATTTGGAATAAAAATGATTAATTAACTCTAGCGTTACTCCTTGGGATTCCCTCCTGTTATTCACAATTAATATAGATGGATATCTCTAGATTGGTCTTCTCTAATGAAAATGAAATCGGTTCATCATGAGAAAGAATTACCCCTTCACCAGAATTGATGATATCATTGACTATATGAAATTAGAAATGATGGTATAATATATATACCTATTTTCTAGGTACCATAACATCAAGGTGATGGAATTAGATGTTCCCATGAATTACTCAAAAGAAGGTGTGCCCATTTTGAATATTTGGTAATTCCATTAATATTTAAAAATTATCCTATGTTATTATGAACTATGATTAATAATGTGTACCATAAATACACGGATTTTTTATTATGTGTTTGGACAACTTTTTATTTTATTAAATATTATAATAGAAGAACAATAAATATATAAGGTTTGTTTTATGAGATCTATGAAATGATAAACTATATCATTTCATCTCAAGCTTATGTTTTTTGATCATGGAATTCATGTTTCATTAAATTTTTATTTATGATCATGGGGTCATAAATATTATAGAGAAGATAAACATTGAAATTTCATGGGAGTATCTATGTGATGTATTTGAGATGACTAATTTTCAAGGGCATAAATGGTATTATAGGTGGGTTGTCTATGAATTTGTCACGACATTCATCAATAACGATTGACCTCACCCAAAAGGGGTTAAAATGTATTGAATTTTGAAATTTTAGGAATCTTATGATGAAATAATTTGGTGGTTTCCCACTACCCCTATTTTTATTTTACCCTAGAATTGAAAGGGACATATTTTATCTTGTGATGAATATGGTATATTTATCTGATATGTGCTTATGTAGGATGGACATTTGGAGCATGTGGATATCTCTTAATCCAAGAACAAGAAACGAATTACTCAACCATTGATTTATAGATAAATAATGTTATACATTACATGAAATCCTAGTAAATACATCATTGGGGTAGATTTATTTTCTACTCAATCTAAAAAATCCATATCTATATCTTCACCAAGACGAATAAGAATATTAGGTAGCCATGATGGATTTAGTACCTTCATGGGTTCGACAAAGATATTATCAACACCACTAGTAGATAAAATGATGCTTTTAATGACTTGATTTAGAATATTAATAAAAAATATTTGTTTTATTCATTTGATTAGTTTTATTTTTTTGGTATTTTCTCTTAAATTTACCAAGAAAGAAACAAAAAAATTAGTGGCGTGTTCCTGGTTATTTTTTAGATGGAACTATATCGTCTAGTTATTTCTAAAGATTGGGATCATAAATATGATGTATTTTAGTGTATATATATTTTCTAAATGGTCATGATGTTCCCAGTTAATTTTCATTAACTTATGAGTGAATTAAGTACCTCATGGGTAACAATACTATGTTTTCATATTTGATTAAGTGTCTGATGTAAAAGCTCAATTAGTCCTAGAACATAATTGTTTTTGGTTCATGGATGATCATTTAATTTTGTAATAATGTGTTTTTAGGTCCATGTATGCGACATGATATAGAATATAATGTATCTCAATGTAATACCTTAAAACAGGTCAAATATGTAACCCAAGAACCTTCAACACTACTTTATCCTCTCCCATTCATACATGGAAGTTAGATAAGGGATCTAGGGATTTCATCACTAAACTACCTCATACACCATATGGGGGGAATTTGATTTTTTTCATTATCAATCATTTAACAAAGTATGTTTATTTTATTAAAAAAATATATCACTATATTTGAAGAGCTAATAATGTTATATATTTAGAAATTTGTGAATTTTTGTGGTTTTTTATATACTATTGTTTTTTGATAGGGACCCCCAATTTTAAATAATTATTTGGGGAAGATCATCAAATGGAAATGGGGTCATATGTTATTCATAGTATGACCTACCATACAAAAACAAATGGATAGAAAAAATTGAAAAAAAAATCCTAGAAGTCATTATCTACATATCTTAGTTAGACATTGGTGGATTATGGGATAACCATATTATATTAAGGAAATTTGTTTATAGAAATAGTAATAAATCATCAATCAGAATGGATGAAATTAAATTATTTTTCTCTCAACAGTATTGGTCCCCTCTTTGAAGGATGGAAGATAGTGATAGATCCCTACTAGGAAAATTTATTCTATAGGAGATAATTGAAAAAAAATATGATTATACATTAATTTTTAATGGATCATGGTAATTATAATTATATAATAATAAATTACATTAATAAATAGAGTTCTTAGTGGTTATATGGTTTCATCTTAATGTGACACCCCACATGGGTCATCACCATTATGGTATTTAGTGGAATATTATTGAATGATATATTGGATCATTTGAGGTCACTGGAATTATTGGTAATGTGGTACATATCATTGTATAAACATATATATTTATGTCATTTCATGATATTTTCTAGGTCTCTTAGTCAAAAAATAAAAATCCAAATACATCCAACCTACTTAGTGGAGAACATCCAAATATATAACAAGATTTTCTAGTAACTGGATATATAGTGTGTATTATGGATCCATAACTAAATGTTTTTAGGGAAAAACATTCCATTAGTTTGGATCATATGGTATCACATGAATAATGATTCAGGGGTATAAGAGTGGTTCTCTATTTTGGTGGAGTAGTATACTCACTTATTCTCTAGTCTGTATGATGGTTGACATTCAGATGGAGGAATTGTTTCATTATGGGGAGAATAGAAAAACTCATGGTGTTATTTTTTAGGTATTTATTATCTATTTTTTGAATTTCTGTTGTATCATATATTTTTTGAAGAAAAATTGGTTGTTTTTTAGATATAGATATTGTGGAGCATAGTTGGGATATGTTTGGTAGAAATTCTGTTTCATTCCCATGAAAACAATGTTGTAAAGATCATGGGTATGGAAAAAATTCAAGGCTATGTGGACAGCCATGCACTAACTGCCATTATATTGTATACCCCCATGATAGAGGCGTTGAATGGATATCCCATTTTTGGTCAGACAATGTAGCCAAACCATCAACCAATTTGGAATTTATTTTTTTAATTCCAAACTACCACCACCTTATTTTATCCCTCTTTTCTCCAATTTCCCTCACATCAAAAACCCACATACCAAATCATACATATTTATCTTATCCTATTAAAATTATGCTTATATATTTGGTGATTTAATGCTTCTTTCATCGATATGTCATTAAATATTTCCCTCATCTATCCCTCATATTGTCTTGTATTCCATCCTTATTGAGTTATTTATTCTCCATTTTTGGGGTCTACCAGAATTAGAATGATTTCTTAATGATTTTCATGGAGAAATATTGTTTTTTTATTTCATCTATATGATATTTATTATATTGTCATGTGATTAGAGTCTTGTTTTTGTTCATTTAAAAAAAATTGTATGTTGTTCTATGATTCATTGTAATTTGATTATTTAAATGTGATTAAAAATATTTTTAATTGGTTTTTAAAATATTATTTCTATGTTGATGGGTTATTTTCAGGGGTGATAATGTATATAAATATTTTTAAATGGTAAATCCCATTTTTAAATTATCATCAATGTAATGCTTTGATATTGATAAAAAATTTGTGATAAACTGTAATTGTATTTTTTTACAAAATAAAATAGAGTATAGAAAACATATTTATAAATATGGGCTGGGTAGGAATTGTAGATAGGTTAGCTTGAGAAGAGCATTCACATCTCTCCCAAGTAGCACAATGATGAAATAAAATATAAACAATGTGACATAGTTTATTAAAATTTGACCATGGATGTGTCCAATCCAACGAACCATTCATGAGTAGGAATATTATTTATCTCTATGATATAATATACTTTATCCCTACTAACATATCTAATTTTTGGTATCTAGTTTTTATTACCACTTGTCTTCATAATTTTTTCTCATGTATTCAGTTTCTAGTATTTCACATATTTCCGTTAAGTTTTGAAAACTTCTTCCAAACAAAAATGTATAATTTATTTTAGAACCAAAAATATTATCTATTATAAATTGGATATTAATGTAGAAATTATTTGAATACTTCAAAGAATGTGAGCTCACACTGTACATTACACCATTTTGGTATATCTAGAACATGGTTTTTGATCCATGTAAGGGAATGTCAACATTTGGAGGGAGTGTTTATTCTTGATCATTACTATTTTCTTGAATTTAGGTGACCATTTAGAATAATGGAAATTGGTCCTCATATTTTGAATATGTTTGATTTATGTTTTCATCTCCTCCCCCATTTTGGGTTTTCTTATTGGGATTTTAGATTATAGTTGTAATTTATAAACTTGAGATTTATACAAATCTATATTTTATATAATTAAATTGTATGAAATATTATGTTTTTTTGTTAGAGATGTTTATGTACATGTGATTTTAATGATTATGGGGAAGTGATTGATCTATTTTATAGATTGGTTTTGTTACATATGGGATAAAGCATTCCCCATGTAGTTCTTCAATGTCAAGGAACAAGTTTCCAGCCTTTGGTGATTGGGGATGCACATCAGGCCATGCCATAGGATGGGTAGTGTGGTAGATTTAATGTAATATTGGACCATTTTATAAAAAAATTTCAAATAGATGAGTGATTTGTAATAAATTCATTGATATATTCATTTTATACTTGGACAGTTGAGCACATTTTAAGTGGTTATAAGTTATTTGAACACACTATTATATATGGACTCATGATGTCTTTGAAAAATGGAATGGATACAAATTTATTCAACCATGGGATGTATTATGTTGAAACACATATTGAGGAACTTACTTTTATAGATATCATTCATAACCCATTAGTAGAGTTTGTATCAATGATCATTTACTAGCCAAATCTTTTTTGTTACATTTTTAAATCAAATGAATATATTCTTTTTTCTATGATACAAAGGATCTAGGGGATACACATTGTATTCAACTAAATTATGATATAGTTTGACATTGAGAGGTACTGTATGTGTGATTTATAGTTTTATATAACATTTATTGGAACATATATTCAATTGATATTTTATATGTTGTAATAAAATATTAATTTAATGATAACATTAAAAATCATTTACATGATATCCAAAATATTTATTGATTTTATTTTAGAACTTATCAAATATGATTAAATATTAGCTGAAATGGAATTAAATTACTTTAATAATTACTATATATGGGATATTTAAAAATATAATACTTACATCTGATTAGTATTTGATATAATGTTATAGATAATATTAAATTTTAGATTTATGTAGTATTTGATTAGAAGTGTTTTCATAAAACACCCCAATTAAATTTTATTGAATTATTGGTTGTATATCATTTTATTATATTTCCAATTACAACATGGTTACATTTTTAATATCTCAACAACATGTATATACATTAGAATATGTTGGTTCTTAAATAACATGAAGTTCATATGGTAGATCTCATGTGTGATTGTTTCCCATAATTCATCAGGAATTTATGATTTTTCAATAGTAACTATTAATGATCATGTAATATTCTATTATAAGATGGAATTATAGCATTGGATAGTAAATTACCATAGTATAAATAATATGTAATAAAATAAATTTATCATATGTTAATGAAATGTATGAGTTATTTTTAGGTATGGGTTCATGGGACGGGGAGTTTCTCAAAGACACTTTAATATAGGCCCATATCCAGGTCATGTGTGTGAAATAATATCAAAATACCATTATTTATTCTCACTCATAAATAGATCCCTCTTTATCCTTGTTCATTGTTAAGATACTAAAATATCATAATAGTTTTCAATAATCCATCCCAATGGTTTTTTTTCAAATCGACGAATCTCGTGGATACAAAATACAATGATGCACCATTAGGTAGTTCCAAAGTGTTCAATGTAAAAAATTGGCAAATAATGCATTATTTAAGGTAATAATATATGTAAATGGTTAGATTTATTTGAATGTTAAAATTAAACAACCCTCACTTCATATTGTTAAAAGATTATATATCATACACATGGAGATATTGGTTCATGGTTTATTCTTGTTCTTTTTTCTTCATCAATTTATGTTTAATTCTTTATATGAACCATTTAATGGGAATTACAATCACTATAATGAATGTTTATTCAATAAATCATTATAAAAATGATTTTTTCTATTTAGGTAATTTATTTTTGATTAAATATAAAAATATTTATGAACCAATAACATGGTATTTTTCAAATCATAATTAAGTAGAAATAATTTTTGACAATATATATTTACATAGGTTTAAAAAAAATAGTATCAGATCTTTTATATGATACCTCCATATAGCCTAAAAATTATATTATTTTTCCTTTAATAATTTTAATATCATTCAGTTGTTATGTTAGATAACAAATAAAGTGATCATACACATAAATATATTCAAAGGGGGGTTGATTAAAATCCATATATATTATTTTATAAATAACCACTCTAACCAATATTTCATATGATTTTTCCAAACATATATATTATATAATAATTTCTATCATATCTCATGGATAAAAAATCCCAAATTAAGGATATCCATTATCATCACCTTTTAAAAGTGATGATAATGTATGAAATTTAGGAAAACATTTTTGTATATTTGATAATGTTCAAAATTATTTTTCTTTTCATATTTGGTACCATAACTAGTAGAAATGAAATATTGACATAGTAATAATTCAATTATTTAGTTAAAAACACAATACCAAAATGAAATAATAGTGTAAACATGATATTCAGTAATTAAATGAAACCAATTTACATAATACAAAAAACATATATGATTCAAAATATTAATTTTGGAAATGAATTAAACCATAAAAATAACATAACTTTATAACATTTACAAAATTAATAAAATTATAAAAATAATACTTTTTCAAAAAAGACATACATTAGACACATAAGATTAAATCAAAAGAAACAAAATATATGTATACATAAACATTATCAAAGGAGTAGTAATATATTGTTTTGAAATCCATGAATAGTAAAACAGATTGAAACTAATATTGATCACATTAATTATATTATAATAATCTTCTAATTGGATATCACTTAGTATTAGGAAACACAATATTCCTCTCAATCAACCACTCAACTGCAACACCTTATCCCTTAATCCTCTGGAAAACATAATAACTCATCATTCCATTAATATTGATCATTCATCCTATAATCACTATTGGTGTCACCAAATAATGAATTAGTTACTTTCCCCATGATCATTCCCCATTTTGGAAAAATATCATATTGTTTTTCTTCTCCCCATAACCAAATCCCTTAGAACCACATTTTCAATTTCCAACACCACCTATATCGCATCCCATCTACAACTTTTCAAGTGTATATGTATTCTATCCACTCAACCATACCACCAGTTTCAATCCCGAGTTTAAACCACTAAAGGCATCCTCTATGGGGGAAAAATATTGATTTTTTCATATTAAATATTCTAGATAAAATATATGATGGTGACAAATTTGGATATATTTTTATGTTAATTATTGAAATTTATTTTCAAAATTATTCATTTTCAATTTAAAAATATGAAAAACTATTTTACATATTAAATCAGTTGAATTTTGTTTTCTATAATAAATTAATTATTTAATTAAATAATAATAATATTTTTTAAAAATTTAATTAACTACATTTTTAAGTTTTTATTATTTATTACATGCTAATGAGAATATAATATTCCCCTCATAAATATATATAATCACATAATATATTATATCTAAGATTAGTCACACATCTTTTCAGTCTATCTCAATTGAGGATCCATTTGTTATAATTTTTATACGTGGAAAAAAAATCCCTACATGGTTTTCCATAATCCAATGACATGATCAACAACATAACTAACCATGTCCTTATTATAATTAACCCAATTAATAAAAAAAAATAAAATTTCCAAATATAAAAGTAATCAATCTAGGATCATGTCCAAACTAATGTAATTTATGGTCCAAATATACACCTAAAACCCCGAGAAAATCAAAGGAAATGTTTATGGAAATTCTTATGGTATACATCATGGGTCATTCATGTCCTGTTTTTTTGTCTCTTGAGTATTTTATTTATCCTTATAAGAAAATACAATTCTTTAAAATCCCAATGTTTCATAATATATTTTAATACTCCATGATGATCATTAATTAGGGATAACTCGACAATATACATGGAGAGGATAAATATAATTTTACATAATTATAATTATATCAATATATATGTATATACATGTTATGTTAAAGAATTATTATTTTTTGATTAAATTTATTATAAAATGATACATTTTATATTCATAATATCTATTAATAATACATAAAAACCGTAAATAATATTGTATGAATAATAAACAATGATAAACCAAAAGGTCATCCTAATATTTTCCATATTTTTTGGAGGGTTTTAAATCATTTTGTTTATATATAAATCATATCACAATAATTTTAAAAACCAATAAACCCAACCACTAAAAACATAAAATTTTAATATATTTTAATTACTCAACCTTGAATAGTAGTGAAACATTATAATCATATTAAAACTGTTAAAAACTGTGAACATATTCATTTTCCATAACTCTATGCCATCAAATATTATGATGTTAACTATTTTTTACTACATGTAACTCTCTTGATGTTCATCATCATTTCAATTTTAACCAAATTCAATAATACATTATAGGATCTTAATTTTTGGGGTAACTAATGTAAAAAAAATTACATTATTAATTTAATAGCACATTCTAAACTCCAATAGGATATAATGTGTTACTCTTTTTTTATATTCTATTGAAAAATAGTTTATTTGTTTATTTGAGATTCTATGACATAAAATAATCTCCTACTAGCCTCCTTTAAAGTATATCATATTAGTAATTTAATTCTAAAATTCAAATACTCCACATTTTATTGAAAATAAATCATCATTATTTAGAATATGAATTTTTAATAAATTAACCATTACATCTATTTCATATTTAAAATTTTATGTGTTTTGATCATTATTTTGAGAATTTTTTTAAACAATCCACTGATAGGTTTATGATCATATCACTAATTTTTTTATCAAATGTATATATACTCCAATATCTTGGATATGACATTTTTAATTGTGTCTTATTACTAATTTGTTTGTAGAACATGATGTATACAAAATGATTTTTATAAAAAATATTATCATATATTTTTTTATAAATATTTGATAAAAAATATTTCTTATAATAAAATATATTTGATAAAAATATATACATCTTTTAAATGTTTCCATATGTAATTTATATAGTCCATATATTTTAAAAAATTAATATAACCACTAACTGATTTATTTCATGAATTATAACAACTTTCTATATGAACTCTTACCTCTATTTTGAATATTTATATAATTATAATATTTGTAATGTTTAATATTTTTATAATATTCCTTTGATAATTTAATGATTTATTAATAATAATGTCGTTCATATCATAGACATTCCATGGATTCACATTAACCCCATTACGTATAAAAAACAATGCATGCCTATGTCGTCATTAAACATTCTTTCATGATTTTATTTATTTATGATTCAATAACATTAGGTGACTAATTAAATAAATTGATGTTGAAATTTTAAACTAAACTTTATACATCTATATTCTCCTTTTACCCATTGGTAGCATTATTTGATTACCAGAACACATGGGTCACATATCCAGTTAAACTATCTTCAAATCATTGAGAAACATTGGAAAACATTTATTGAATTGTTTCACTATTATAGAGATATAATAAATTAAAATAGAAGTAATTTAGTATCTATAATAATCCAAATTAAAGAAAAAACCAAAACCAAGTCATTGACATACAAAATCATTTTGATTTTATGTGTGGGGAATAAAATAAATTTGGTCATTTTTTCATCTGAACACATTAAACCCTCATGTGAATAATTATATTCTTCTCGTAAGAATCTATATTAATTTTTTATACATATTATTATTTTTACTTTGTAAGCGGTTTCTATAACACATAATGTATTCCTTTACTTTGGAAGAATTCTGAATTTACTGATATTATATAGTTATAATATTAAAATTCATTTTTTAAGGACTAATATCAGTGAAAGAATTTGATTATAGTGATGAGGTTATTTATCTTAAATTCAATATTTTTCCCAATAGTAGACTTCCTTACATTAATTTTATAATTACATTTGATAAATATTCCCCCATGAATATGATAAACCATTTTTAACTCATCAAATCCATTTTATGGAAAACAACCAAATTTTATCATGACGTACACTAGTTTAAGAGTATATATAATCCATGACTATATATTGAAGTAAATTATTGTCAATGAAATATTATATGACTCTTTTCTATATATGTATATAACCAATGGTGAAAAAAATACTTATGCCCATTTTCCATATTTACTGTCATATGTAACACCCATGGAAATTATTCTCATAGGTAATAGAACTGGGGAAATTGTTGTAATATTCATTTCAATGGGCATGGGCCTTAGATATAGCCCATAGCCCCAATCTATAGGGTATATGAATTATGACTATAATGATTCGCCATAGTCTATTACTATATCACTAAGGCTATATCAATTGACCTTTCCTATATTGATATAACAATTACTACAGTTATGGTATATAACCTCAAGGTATAGACATGTTAAATTAATAAGTACCCAATAGTTTTAAATATTATAACCACACTGATAAGAATGACAGTCTCTAATGAAATCCCAACAATAAATTGTATTTAGCAATATGATTTAATATATTCAAATATACTATAACATGTATGAAATTATAATTATTATATAGTTATTATTATTATATATATTAAGAATATTTTTTTTGTCTATAATGCCAATGCATATGGTTTACCATCATGGGAACCCCTTCCTGTGGTGGTGTACATCATTTGTGGGGGTCTTCTATAATAAAAAAACTCCTTCATATAGAGGTGGAAATCATCATAGGGTGTCTACGTCAAGGGACATTTATTACCCTAATGATTAATATTATTCTTGTGTACATTCCACCATAGGTGAACAAACCCATAGTGGAAGGGTTTCATCACCATGACATAACACGATGGGAAATAAGCTATTTTGGTGATGGGGGATTCCCACCACAACCTTGTAATCCTAAAAAATGTCACAAATCCCTCCCATTTTATACCATGATAATAAGTGGAATTCTAATGGTTATTATCCATGATCATGTTTGTTTACAACCTTGGGATTAATTATACATGGTAGTAAAAGAATAATATATATGGGAATTTGTAGATAATAGATATAGGATGACCTACAACTTCAGTTCTTCTAACAGTAGGTGTAGGCCAAAAATAGTAGACCATTTTTATGGTAGTGAAACTCTTTACCAAATCCAAAAAGTTAATTTGGTCAACTCGATTCACTTGGTATCCTAATGATCAGGGTCTCCTAGAATAGTGTAATGTAAAAAAAATATTGAACCACGAACCAAATGATTAAGATTACAAAATACATTATTTTATTACACAACATAATCTATGGGAACCCATATTTTTTATAATCCACCCAAATGAATTAATGGTATCATGAAACAAAATACTTTATAAGGAACCTAACAATTAGTATATTAAAGTGGAATTATTCTATCAATAAAATCTCATGATATTCTCTTTATATATGATTTATTCTAATTGATTTTTAATCTCATTTGATTCACCAAATCAATATTTTCAATAAATATTGATGGTTACCTGATAGAGATAATATTTTCATAATTTTTCATATGTCTTTCAATGATTTAACCCCTTCCAATTAATCAATTTGATCTGATTTGTATCATTTTAGTATTTTGGTGAATTATGGGCTTAATTGTGGAAATTGGTTAATTCTGGAAATTTAGCAGTTTTGTGGAGCTTCTGTATTTCGGGAATATCTTTTATATTTTTGATCCGAATTGTATGGTTCCTTTTTTGTAGGATTTCTATGCTCGTGGGATTCATTTTATCCTTATGGACCCAAATCTCAATCCATAATTTGGAAGCTCAAATTCAGCTCACAAACCAGGCCTCGAAAACTGTGTACAGATTTGGAAGGTTTTAATTCTGAGCTTTTATCTCGAAGCTGAGTGATCCAATGGAGCTGATATTATACAAGGAAATTGAAGAGGAATCAATGAACATCTTTCATTAAGGAGGCCACGTCTGAATCGGCTGTTTTCAAGGTCTTAATGTCATGGGAAGTTGGAGTTGTGGAAGACGAAGAGTCACCTGGACAGAATTAAATATCCGGAGTAATGTGACCATATCTCCTTCATACGTGGACCAATTAGGCTCAAATTTTGTGGGTCGACAGAAGAGATGGAGGGTAACAACTTTCAAGAAGCAACAATTCTCAACATCGGTCATTTAATATGCCAACCCGACTCAATCTTTCGGTGGAGTAATTTTGGAGGGAAATTTTCTACTCCCCAAGCCTATAAATAAGAGTATTCACTTCCATTCAAAGGGGTTGAAGAAGGTGCAAGAAGGGCTGTGCTGGAGGATTGAGTTCTTGATGTTCTTTGTATTTTCTATTTTCTTTTTACTTAGTTTGATTATGCTCTCTTCTTCCCCTTTCAACTCTAATACCCTTCACATGGAGGGGTAAAACCTTTGAGTGATCGGGGAAGGGGGAGTTTCTCTTTTGTAATGTCGGAGTTTTGTGCTTAAATGTAAAACCTTATATTTCTTCTGAATGACATCTATTATCAGTGTTTCCCAATTCTCTTAATGCGATCATGTTTTGAGTTTGGTGTATTCATTTTTAATAGCTTTGGTTAAAGACTTTTTATCTCCCTCTGCCTAGTGCAATTTGTCTCGATCGAGCAGATTGTGTTAGGTAGTGAGTGTCTAACGATCGTTGGCACGTGTGTGGAACTAGTAAACTTTTTCTAGAGTTCTAGGGAGCAACAATTCCTGGTTGGGACTTGCCTTAGTTGTTTAGGAATTGTTTATGAACTTTCATGCACATAGGAGTGAGTTCTATTTTCTTCTTTAACCAAGGGTGATAGATGACTCGATCGAGGAGTCTTTCATTTGTCATTCAAAAGGAAGAGAGGTGAGATGATCTTTGTGACTATGATGACATTACAAAAGGTGATCCTACCCTGACCCCATCACTCTCTTCATCAATTAGTGTTCAACCTTTCTTTTCAATTGCTTTCTTTATTTTTGAACTCAAACAACTTTAAAAAAAGAACCTCTTCTTATTTCTTTAATTTAAGTGACAAACATAATTGTTGTGCACTCCTATCTGGAGACAACTTAGGTTACCCACTTTGCTACATTTTAACTTAGGTTTTATTTGTTTTTGTCACACCCCACGACAGGCACGTGTCAAAACTTGGCGCCGTTGCCGGGGAGGCTGTGCCAACAATCTAATTCTAACATTTTGTAAATATTTTCATTTATTTTATTTAAAAAAAATCTAAAAAAATACATGATGTATGCCAACTGCAATTATTCTTCTTGGATTGATTACTCACAGTTTCAGGGGAAAATGGTTTATAATGATGAGGAATCCCTCTTTCAAAAGCTTGATGAACTCACTATTTTGGCCAAGAAAATGATGAATGGCCATGTCACAGGTATCTCGCTTCAAGAACTGATGGACATGGTGAATCAAGTCAAAATTGATTATCAAAGATTCAAGTCCTTAGAGAATGTTACATTGGATCAAGAACCTCAATCAGAACCTAAACCTGATCCATTGGTGGAAGTTTATTCCCCACTCATCCTTGATGTTGAAGAACCAGTAAGTACAAGAGATCAAAAAGATCTGGATGAGTTTTGGAAGGAGTGCGAGGAACTACTTGGTCCCCCAGTTCCTCATAATGTAGAAGATCCATCATCATTGAAGGAATACACCACCAACGTGGTTGAATTTGAAGAGAATGTTGAGGAGCCTGACTACCCTCCTCCATCTGCTACCACTCTACTTCAAGAGGAACTTCCCACTGAAGAAGCAAATGAATCCGAGAAACCTCAGGGAGATGATCTTTTCTTGAACTCATTATATTCTAATTTTAGTGAATCTGAATTGAGTATCACCTCCCCTTGCTTGAAATTTTCAGATTCGGACAACTCATGTATTTTGTTGGTAGACATGGAAGAAAAGGAAGATGCGCTTAAAGAGGATAAGTTGGATCTACCCAAACATGTTGATAATTTATTGGAGGGAGTTCAAGAGGGAATCCAAGTGGATTTGGAAAAGGAAAAAGTGATGCAAGATGATTACTTTGAAAGGGAAGAATTCGATATTGATTCTTCATGCTTTAACTTTGTTCAAATAGAATTAAACTCTAACATTTCCTTTGATTTTTTCAATGATGCAGCATACCTTCAGAAATCACTGGAGAATGAAGAGATGGTTGTGAAATTGGAAACCAAGAAATATGGGGACTCATTCTTTATCCTACCCCCACCAAGAAAATTGTATCTTATTGTAATAGGGGTGGATTTGGTGTACTATACCCATGGTGTCCTCAACAAAAAGGATGAAGTACATGATGTGAAGAAGAAGTTTTGTTGGTTCATCATAAAGAAACTCAACCCACCTTCAGATTGGGGATAACCAACTGAAACTGCCCATCTGGAGGTAGTCAAAACCCAGGGCCCACTTGGGGGATTAAACCAAGATCTATCCTTCTTTTCTCATCCTATTTCTATTTTCATTTTTTTAATAAATTTCTTATGTTTTCTTTTGTTCTTTTTCTTGTAGGTTTTTAGTGTGCAACACTTAGGAGCTTAACTCAATGTTTCATTACCAATAAGTCAGGTTGTACCTCTCCTTTACACTTTCTTGCTGTTGTGATTCATTTTAAAATCTGCTTACATGTTAAATCCAGTTAAATGCATTTAGGACACTACATCATTTAAGTGTGGGGGAGGGAACCATTTTAATTTTGGATTTTCATTTGTTGTTTGTTTTCAAAAAAAATTGTGATTTTTCAAATTTTGTGTGTGTTTATTTTTCAGTTTTTTTTGGTGTGTTTTTGAAAATTTTGAGCTGAAATGATTATCATTGCTATTTTTGAAACCCATGTCATTGAGTGAACCAATTTATTCCATGAAACTGAGCTTAAATGAATGCTGAAAATGATTTTGTTTCAAGTTCAATTCTTTGGGAATTTCATGAAAAGTACTCAGGTTTTTGAATCCCATGCCACATCTCACTGTCATTATCTTTGAAATCACTTTCCTGTGAGGCTTCTGAACCATTATTTGTGTATTCTTTTCATTCACCTCACTTCTTGAGAAAACCAGACCATGCTTGTTTTAACCAGAATTTGATTCATTCCTTTCAAAACTTGAGGGTTTGGGGTACATGTGTTTTAAATGATTGAGGCGTTTCTTTGGTTTGAAAGCACCCTTTTCAAGATAATCCCTTTCATTCTGACCTACCTTGTAAATTAATCCTTGAAGCCCATAGAAGCCATGAACATCCTGTTAGGTTAGCCACATTACAAGCCAATTTTCCCTTTCCAACCTGCTCTTGAAGTGAAATTGCATGATCTAGATGAACTTAAGTGTTGGGGAAGATGTCTTGTGTTGTGCTACCTCATTTAGTGAAACTTTGGGTGGAAACTAAAATGCTGAAGAGATTTGTGTGCTGATAAAAAATCATTATGTTGAAAGCTGTGCCTTTTCTGGAGCTTTCATGATAAAAGAAGCTGTTTCTGGAGCTTCACATGGAGGAAGAAAGTTGTGCCTTTTCTGGAGCTTTCAAGAAAATCATGCTTAAGAAGATTGAAATTTTTTCTGAAGAAATGCTGATCTGTTTGAACATTTCTTGATATTTCATGATGATGGAGCTTAATTTCTACTAAGTAGACTGAGGAGGATACCATACTTGAGTGAAAATTAGAATTGTGCAATTTTGCTTCAAAAAGAGCCAAGCCTTCCTCATTCAGCCTCAGAATTTTTCACATAAAAATCCTACCAACCAAAATCCACAGAACAACCTTGCAAAGTCCTCATGATAAAAAAATGTCCTTGACTCACATCGGGTGGAGAAGTAGGAGTTTTTCAAACCTATGGTGACCCTTGCATTGGTTTGGTTGAGAAAAACTTTGTTGAAAATTGATATTTGTGAGATGAGAGAAAATTAATGTGAGGTAGGTGTCTTGTGTTCATGGGAGGAGAAATGAAGAGGAAAAATATTGAATGATCTGATTTGAGAACTTGGAATAATGGTTATGGATGAGGCATGATAACTTTTATTTCTTGGTGTGGAATTGGTGGATCTCAATGGCATGTGTTTCGAATTTGGTTTGATTTGATTTTGATTTTGACTTGTCCGGGAGTCCAAGTGCTAAGTGTGGGGGAATTGATAGAGATAATATTTTCATAATTTTTCATATGTGTTTCAATGATTTAACCCCTTCCAATTAATCAATTTGATCTGATTTGTATCATTTTAGTATTTTGGTGAATTATGGGCTTAATTGTGGAAATTGGTTAATTCTGGAAATTTAGCAGTTTTGTGGAGCTTCTGTATTTCGGGAATATATTTTATATTTTTGATCCACATTGTATGGTTCCTTTTTTTTAGGATTTCTATGCTTGTGGGCTTCATTTTATCCTTATGGACCCAAATCTCAATCCATCATTTGGAAGCTCAAATTCAGCTCACAAACCAGGCCTCGAAAACTGTGTACAGATTTGGAAGGTTTTAATTCTGAGCTTTTATCTCGAAGCTGAGTGATCCAATGGAGCTGATATTAGACAAGGATATGGAAGAGGAATTAATGAACATATTGAATTAAGGAGGCCACGTCTTAATCGGCTGTTTTCAAGGTCTTAATGTCATGAGAAGTTGGAGTTGTGGAAGACGAAGAGTCACCTGGACAGAATTAAATATCCGGTGTAATGTGACCATATCTCCTTCATACGTGGACCAATTAGGCTCAAATTTTGTGGGTCGACAGAAGAGATGGAGGGGAACAACGTTATAGAATCAACAATTCTCAAAATCGGTCATTTAATATGCCAACCGGACTCAAACTTTCTGTGGAGTAATTTTGGAGGGAAATTTTCTACTCCCCAAGCCTATAAATAAGAGTATTCACTTCCATTCAAAGGGGTTGAAGAAGGTGCAAGAAGGGATGTGCTGGAGGATTGAGTTCTTGATGTTCTTTGTATTTTCTATTTTCTTTTTACTTAGTTTGATTATGCTCTCTTCTTCCCCTTTCAACTCTAATACCCTTCACATGGAGGGGTAAAACCTTTGAGTGATCGGGGAAGGGGGAGTTTCTCTTTTGTAATGTCGGAGTTTTGTGCTTAAATGTAAAACCTTATATTTCTTCTGAATGACATCTATTATCAGTGTTTCCCAATTCTCTTAATGCGATCGTGTTTTGAGTTTGGTGTATTCATTTTTAATAGCTTTGGTTAAAGACTTTTTATCTCCCTCTGCCTAGTGCAATTTGTCTCGATCGAGCAGATTGTGTTAGGTAGTGAGTGTCTAACGATCGTTGGCACGTGTGTGGAACTAGTAAACTTTTTCTAGAGTTCTTGGGAGAAAAAATTCCTGATTGGGAATTGCCTTAGTTGTTTAGGAATTGTTTATGAACTTTCATGCACATAGGAGTGAGTTCTATTTTCTTCTTTAACCAAGGGTGATAGATGACTCGATCGAGGAGTCTTTCATTTGTCATTCAAAAGGAAGAGAGGTGAGATGATGTTTGTGACTATGATGACATTACAAAAGGTGATCCTACCCTGACCCCATCACTCTCTTCATCAATTAGTGTTCAACCTTTCTTTTCAATTGCTTTCTTTATTTTTGAACTCAAACAACTTTAAAAAAAGAACCTCTTCTTATTTCTTTAATTTAAGTGACAAACATAATTGTTGTGCACTCCTATCTGGAGACAACTTAGGTTACCCACTTTGCTACATTTTAACTTAGGTTTTATTTGTTTTTGTCACACCCCACGACAGGCACGTGTCAAAACTTGGCGCCGTTGCCGGGGAGGCTGTGCCAACAATCTAATTCTAAAATTTTGTAAATATTTTCATTTATTTTATTTAAAAAAAATCTAAAAAAATACATGATGTATTCCAACTGCAATTATTCTTCTTGGATTGATTACTCACAGTTTCAGGGGAAAATGGTTTATAATGATGAGGAATCCCTCTTTCAAAAGCTTGATGAACTCACTATTTTGGCCAAGCAAATGATGAATGGCCATGTCACAGGTATCTCGCTTCAAGAACTGATGGACATGGTGAATCAAGTCAACATTGATTATCAAAGATTCAAGTCCTTAGAGAATGTTACATTGGATCAAGAACCTCAATCAGAACCTAAACCTGATCCATTGGTGGAAGTTTATTCCCCACTCATCCTTGATGTTGAAGAACCAGTAAGTACAAGAGATCAAAAAGATCTGGATGAGTTTTGGAAGGAGTGCGAGGAACTACTTGGTCCCCCAGTTCCTCATAATGTAGAAGATCCATCATCATTGAAGGAATACACCACCAACATGGTTGAATTTGAAGAGAATGTTGAGGAGCCTGACTACCCTCCTCCATCTGCTACCACTCTACTTCAAGAGGAACTTCCCACTGAAGAAGCAAATGAAGCCGAGAAACCTCAGGGAGATGATATTTTCTTGAACTCATTATATTCTAATTTTATTGAATCTGAATTGAGTATCACCTCCCCTTGCTTGAAATTTTCAGATTCGGACAACTCATGTATTTTGTTGGAAGACATGGAAGAAAAGGAAGATGCGCTTAAAGAGGATAAGTTGGATCTACCCAAACATGTTGATAATTTATTGGAGGGAGTTCAAGAGGGAATCCAAGTGGATTTGGAAAAGGAAAAAGTGATGCAAGATGATTACTTTGAAAGGGAAGAATTCGATATTGATTCTTCATGCTTTAACTTTGTTCAAATATAATTAAACTCTAACATTTCCTTTGATTTTTTCAATGATGCAGCATACCTTCAGAAATCACTGGAGAATGAAGAGATGGTTGTGAAATTGGAAACCAAGAAATATGGGGACTCATTCTTTATCCTACCCCCACCAAGAAAATTATATCTTATTGTAATAGGGGTGGATTTGGTGTACTATACCCATGGTGTCCTCAACAAAAAGGATGAAGTACATGATGTGAAGAAGAAGTTTTGTTGGTTCATCATAAAGAAACTCAACCCACCTTCAGATTGGGGATAACCAACTGAAACTGCCCATCTGGAGGTAGTCAAAACCCAGGGCCCACTTGGGGGATTAAACCAAGATCTATCCTTCTTTTCTCATCCTATTTCTATTTTCATTTTTTTAATAAATTTCTTATGTTTTCTTTTGTTCTTTTTCTTTTAGGTTTTTAGTGTGCAACACTTAGGAGCTTAACTCAATGTTGCATTACCAATAAGTCAGGTTGTACCTCTCCTTTACACTTTCTTGCTGTTGTGATTCATTTTAAAATATTCTTACATGTTAAATCCAGTTAAATGCATTGAGGACACTGCATCATTTAAGTGTGGGGGAGGGAACCATTTAATTTTGGATTTTCATTTGTTGTTTGTTTTCAAAAAAAAATTGTGATTTTTCAAATTTTGTGTGTGTTTATTTTTCAGTTTTTTTTGGTGTGTTTTTGAAAATTTTGAGCTGAAATGATTATCATTTCTATTTTTGAAACCCATGTCATTGAGTGAACCAATTTATTCCATGAAACTGAGCTTAAATGAATGCTGAAAATGATTTTGTTTCAAGTTCAATTCTTTGGGAATTTCATGAAAAGTACTCCGGTTTTTGAATCCCATGCCACATCTCACTGTCATTATCTTTGAAATCACTTTCCTGTGAGGCTTCTGAACCATTATTTGTGTATTCTTTTCATTCACCTCACTTTTTGAGAAAACCAGACCATGCTTGTTTTAACCAGAATTTGATTCATTCCTTTCAAAACTTGAGGGTTTGGGGTACATGTGTTTTAAATGATTGAGGCGTTTCTTTGGTTTGAAAGCACCCTTTTCAAGATAATCCCTTTCATTCTGACCTACCTTGTAAATTAATCCTTGAAGCCCATAGAAGCCATGAACATCCTGTTAGGTTAGCCACATTACAAGCCAATTTTCCCTTTCCAACCTGCTCTTGAAGTGAAATTGCATGATCTAGATGAACTTAAGTGTTGGGGAAGATGTCTTGTGTTGTGCTACCTCATTTAGTGAAACTTTGGGTGGAAACTAAAATGCTGAAGAGATGTGTGTGCTGATAAAAAATCATTATGTTGAAAGCTGTGCCTTTTCTGGAGCTTTCATGATAAAAGAAGCTGTGCCTTTCTGGAGCTTCACATGGAGGAAGAAAGTTGTGCCTTTTCTGGAGCTTTCAAGAAAATCATGCTTAAGAAGATTGAATTTTTTTCTGAAGAAATGCTGTTCTGTTTGAAAATTTCTTGATATTTCATGATGATGGATCTGAATTTCTACTAAGTAGACTGAGGAGGATACCGTACTTGAGTGAAAATTAGAATTGTGCAATTTTGCTTCAAAAAGAGCAAAGCCTTCCTCATTCAGCCTCAGAATTTTTCACATAAAAATCCTACCAACCAAAATCCACAGAACAACCTTGCAAAGTCCTCATGATAAAAAAATGTCCTTGACTCACATCGGGTGGAGAAGTAGGAGTTTTTCAAACCTATGGTGACCCTTGCATTGGTTTGGTTGAGAAAAACTTTGTTGAAAATTGATATTTGTGAGATGAGAGAAAATTAATGTGAGGTAGGTGTCTTGTGTTCATGGGAGGAGAAATGAAGAGGAAAAATATTGAATGATCTGATTTGAGAACTTGGAATAATGGTTATGGATGAGGCATGATAACTTTTATTTCTTGGTGTGGAATTGGTGGATCTCAATGGCATGTGTTTCGAATTTGGTTTGATTTGATTTTGATTTTGACTTGTCCGGGAGTCCAAGTGCTAAGTGTGGGGGAATTGATAGAGATAATATTTTCATAATTTTTCATATGTGTTTCAATGATTTAACCCCTTCCAATAAATCAATTTGATCTGATTTGTATCATTTTAGTATTTTGGTGAATTATGGGCTTAATTGTGGAAATTGGTTAATTCTGGAAATTTAGCAGTTTTGTGGAGCTTCTGTATTTCGGGAATATATTTTATATTTTTGATCCAAATTGTATGGTTCCTTTTTTTTAGGATTTCTATGCTCGTGGGCTTCATTTTATCCTTATGGACCCAAATCTCAATCCATCATTTGGAAGCTCAAATTCAGCTCACAAACCAGGCCTCGAAAACTGTGTACAGATTTGGAAGTTTTTAATTCTGAGCTTTTATCTCGAAGCTGAGTGATCCAATGGAGCTGATATTAGACAAGGAGATGGAAGAGGAATTAATGAACATATTGCATTAAGGAGGCCACGTCTTAATCGGCTGTTTTCAAGGTCTTAATGTCATGGGAAGTTGGAGTTGTGGAAGACGAAGAGTCACCTGGACAGAATTAAATATCCGGAGTAATGTGACCATATCTCCTTCATACGTGGACCAATTAGGCTCAAATTTTGTGGGTCGACAGAAGAGATGGAGGGGAACAACTTTAAAGAATCAACAATTCTCAAAATCGGTAATTTAATATGCCAACCGGACTCAAACCTTCTGTGGAGTAATTTTGGAGGTAAATTTTCTACTCCCCAAGCCTATAAATAAGAGTATTCACTTCCATTCAAAGGGGTTGAAGAAGGTGCAAGAAGGGCTGTGCTGGAGGATTGAGTTCTTGATGTTCTTTGTATTTTCTATTTTCTTTTTACTTAGTTTGATTATGCTCTCTTCTTCCCCTTTCAACTCTAATACCCTTCACATGGAGGGGTAAAACCTTTGAGTGATCGGGGAAGGGGGAGTTTCTCTTTTGTAATGTCGGAGTTTTGTGCTTAAATGTAAAACCTTATATTTCTTCTGAATGACATCTATTATCAGTGTTTCCCAATTCTCTTAATGCGATCGTGTTTTGAGTTTGGTGTATTCATTTTTAATAGCTTTGGTTAAAGACTTTTTATCTCCCTCTGCCTAGTGCAATTTGTCTCGATCGAGCAGATTGTGTTAGGTAGTGAGTGTCTAACGATCGTTGGCATGTGTGTGGAACTAGTAAACTTTTTCTAGAGTTCTAGGGAGCAAAAATTCCTGATTGGGACTTGCCTTAGTTGTTTAGGAATTGTTTATGAACTTTCATGCACATAGGAGTGAGTTCTATTTTCTTCTTTAACCAAGGGTGATAGATGACTCGATCGAGGAGTCTTTCATTTGTCATTCAAAAGGAAGATAGGTGAGATGATCTTTGTGACTATGATGACATTACAAAAGGTGATCCTACCCTGACCCCATCACTCTCTTCATCAATTAGTGTTCAACCTTTCTTTTCAATTGCTTTCTTTATTTTTGAACTCAAAGAACTTTAAAAAAAGAACCTCTTCTTATTTCTTTAATTTAAGTGACAAACATAATTGTTGTGCAATCCTCTCTGGAGACAACTTAGGTTACCCACTTTGCTACATTTTAACTTAGGTTTTATTTGTTTTTGTCACACCCCACGACAGGCACGTGTCAAAACTTTGCGCCGTTGCCGGGGAGGCTGTGCCAACAATCTAATTCTAACATTTTGTAAATATTTTCATTTATTTTATTTAAAAAAAATCTAAAAAAACTCCATGATGTATGCCAACTGCAATTATTCTTCTTGGATTGATTACTCACAGTTTCAGGGGAAAATGGTTTATAATGATGAGGAATCCCTCTTTCAAAAGATTGATGAACTCACTATTTTGGCCAAGCAAATGATGAATGGCCATGTCACAGGTATCTCACTTCAAGAACTGATGGACATGGTGAATCAAGTCAACATTGATTATCAAAGATTGAAGTCCTTAGAGAAGGTTACATTGGATCAAGAACCTCAATCGGAACCTAAACCTGATCCATTGGTGGAAGTTTATTCCCCACTCATCCTTGATGTTGAAGAACCAGTAAGTACAAGAGATCAACAAGATCTGGATGAGTTTTGGAAGGAGTGCGAGGAACTACTTGGTCCCCCAGTTTGTCATAATGTAGAAGATCCATCATCATTGAAGGAATACACCACCAACGTGGTTGAATTTGAAGAGAATGTTGAGGAGCCTGACTACCCTCCTCCATCTTCTACCACTCTACTTCAAGAGGAACTTCCCACTGAAGAAGCAAATGAAGCCGAGAAACCTCAGGGAGATGATCTTTTCTTGAACTCATTATATTCTAATTTTATTGAATCTGAATTGAGTATCACCTCCCCTTGCTTGAAATTTTCAGATTCGGACAACTTATGTATTTTGTTGGAAGACATGGAAGAAAAGGAAGATGCGCTTAAAGAGGATAAGTTGGATCTCCCAAAACATGTTGATAATTTATTGGAGGGAGTTCAAGAGGGAATCCAAGTGGATTTGGAAAAGGAAAAAGTGATGCAAGATGATTACTTTGAAAGGGAAGAATTCAATATTGATTCTTCATGCTTTAACTTTGTTCAAATAGAATTAAACTCTAACATTTCCTTTGATTTTTTCAATGATGCAGCATACCTTCAGAAATCACTGGAGAATGAAGAGATGGTTGTGAAATTGGAAACCAAGAAATATGGGGACTCATTCTTTATCCTACCCCCACCAAGAAAATTGTATCTTATTGTAATAGGGGTGGATTTGGTGTACTATACACATGGTGTCCTCAACAAAAAGGATGAAGTACATGATGTGAAGAAGAAGTTTTGTTGGTTCATCATAAAGAAACTCAACCCACCTTCAGATTGGGGATAACCAACTGAAACTGCCCATCTGGAGGTAGTCAAAACCCAGGGCCCACTTGGGGGATTAAACCAAGATCTATCCTTCTTTTCTAATCCTATTTCTATTTTCATTTTTTTAATAAATTTCTTATGTTTTCTTTTGTTCTTTTTTTTGTAGGTTTTTTGTAACACCCCAAGCTTCCACTGTACGTTTCCCTTCGAATAATGCAATAGCGTGTGTTGTACGCAACCTCGAGCTCTAACACACACCACAACTAATTAAACTAGCCGTTGTGAATAGTAATACCTACTTTTTGAAATTTTATAAATTTTATATTTCAAAATGGACTTCATTTTTGTATTCCTAATATTGAAATTAGCCTATGTTGAAATTTTTGTAATTTTCTGAGAACTTCCAAATTTTTATGAATAGTGAAAAATACTTAAAACAACTTTTTTAATCAAAATAATTTATAGTGATAAGTTATACTATTTAGTGGTTTTAAGGTATAATTAGAATATATTTTACCATTTTATCCAATGGTGGTCATTAGAATTAATTTAACATTGAAATTGGACATAAACAATTGTCAATCTTTTGATATAAATTGTTTCTTAAAAACACGCTATTTGTTGTAACAGCGGGAATTAATTATTAAATTAATTAATTTGACTTATATGTTTTGAATTTTGTAAAATTTACTTCATTTTTGAATTTGGAATATAAAATACAGCTTAGGGTGAATTTTTGGTAATTTTCTGAAAAACTTCAATTTTTGATGAATAGTGAAACCACTAAGTGGTAATCAAGCAAACTGATTTTTCAGTTAAATGAAAGATTACCACTAATGTGTATTGAATTTTGAAAATCCGACATACATGGTTGTCATTAGTATGTAAAATGTGGTTCAATGGGATAAAAATAATTTTTTGGTGAATAGTAACTTATTAAGTTTTAATCGCGATTAGTGGTAATTAGTGTAGTTTAAGGTATAAATAATACTTTAATAATATGAAATGACCTAGACACATGTCCCAAACTCATTGGTTGTGTCATGGCCGACCAATAAAAGCCATGGCCTAACTTGGGGACCCCATGGATCCACTTTTGTTGGGAAATAACATAAATTACTTTTTATTTAATATTAAAGTGAAAATGACACTAACATAAATTGTTTTACTAAAACAATTTTTAAGTAGGGTTACACAAGTCCAAACTTTGACTATAAATATTCATTAGAAAGCTAAAAGGATTTCCTACATCATAGTATTTTTTTTATAATTTTTAGACATTAAATAAATTAAGTTATTTATGACATCATTATGATGTGGCGATGACCTCATTATTTAACGATTTAAATAAAATGAGAAGATAATGCAAAATCCAAGGCTTACACTTGTCCAAAGCCTATTGGATGAAGAGATTTAGAAACCTTATCACCTTAGACTCGAATTATATAAGTGTGGGACCTTTAGAATCCTAAAATCATTGTGAAATAATGTAACATTTCAATCTTTCCAAAAGAGCCCCTCCTCTCCTCTTATAAAAGGCCCCCACCTCTACCACCTTATTCACACTTTCAAGCCTTTTGGTTCGGCCAACCCCTGCTCAAATACTCTCCCAAATTCTCTCCCTTCATCCTAGAAGCTTTACTTTATTCATAAAGCCATCCTAAGGAGTCCTTTTGATCAAATCAAAAGGAAGAACCCGAAGAAGAGGTAACATTTTCATCACCCTCTTTCAAGTTTCCTTCTTCTTCCACTCCCTCTTTGTTTATTATTTCAATTCTAAAATTATAACTCTAGTATCTTCTATATACTGTGATGTTATTATAAATATGGAACAACCATATTCAGTATTCTACCCATCATTTGAATGACATGTCACCATACGTGCGTACGTACGGCTTACCGTCTCCACGTCGTGGTGTAATTGTTATTCAATATATTATTATTTAGATGGGTATAATAATGATATGTAATTCATGTAAATAATAAATATAACATGATAAAGATTCTGTATATATGATATACTATCCAATTATATATTATTTTAATATCAAAATAATGATATTGTCGCTCGTGCGTACGTACGGACTACCGTCTCCACGAACGCGATGAGATTCATTCTCCGTCGTATCCATTCAAGTATAATTATCATTTGATGATTTAAAAATAATGTTTAAGGACATGATATCATTCTGTATATGAATAAGATACAACCTATCCATGAAAAACATGACTTACGTAACAAAACATATAAAAGAAAACGAGTAAGTTAACACCCGAAACAACGATAAATCTAAGATATTGCTAACAAAGCAATGTTAAAAGATCATATATGATATCATATGAATGTATATGATTCTTGTATAATTTAATAACAATTATTTCACCATTATACAGGAGGCTAACCTACCCCAACCAAGGAAAAGTACAAGGTAAGGGTTTACTTCACAACCTCTTCATTATCCAAGGTTGTTTATACGTAATAATCTACTGGAATCTCTTTATCATCCACATCCATGTTTCTTCAAAATGTATTTCAAAACGTATTTACAAGAATATGGGTTAAAGTCATTTATACCCTTGTTTAAATTTTTATAAGAGGTTTATAAAGGAATCTTTCCGTCGTTTTCAAAACAAGGTCCTTTTTAACCTTTTCGACAAAATTAAGGTAAGAATGTTTTTTTTAACTTATACGGTGGGTGCGGTTATTTTCCGCCATTATAAAATATTCAAAGTTTTCCTTACAAGCTTATAAGAATATTTTCAAAGAAAATGTTTTATTTTATATGGCTCTTAAATGATTTCAAAAATAGAAAGAGATATTTCTCTAAAAAAGTGTTTTGATTTCATCTATGTCAACATCCTTTGATAGATTTTACGCTTATTTGAAGTTGAATTATTATGATACAAAACTTCTATATTGTATTGAAGGTTTTGTGATATGTTTGACTGTGGATGTGCTATTTTTATACCATTCATAGTTTATGGTGAAATTATTTACATTTCGTATGCTAGTTTTTATACGAATGTTTATGTTATGTTTAAACCTTTTCATATGGGAATGCATTGGACTTAATATGTGACGGGTGGAGCCCGCTATAGCTCCTCGATGCATCGGTAGGTCTCATGAGACAAACTAGTGTCTTGGCACAAGGCCTTGACAAAATCTTATTTGTGGTCTTGGCACGAGGCCTTGACCACGTGGTTATGATAGTCTGGCATTATGCATTCCAACATTATGAAAGTGGTTATTGATA
Organism: Viscum album; assembly: GCA_963277665.1. NCBI lineage: Eukaryota > Viridiplantae > Streptophyta > Magnoliopsida > Santalales > Viscaceae > Viscum > Viscum album. Next base: position 1,371,058,243 of record OY728158.1, on the reverse strand, counting down.
TTTCATGTGATTATTCGTCTAGTAGAATATCCATGTGAGTAAGTAATGGCAATACTTTATTTTAATTTTGACATATTATATTGAAGTTCATGTTTAAGAGGCTTTTGTTCTAGTTATACATTGCCTTAAAATGCCTATGTTTTCCTATAAAAGCTTCCGCAATATTGTTATCCTTACTGAGCATCTGAGCTCACCCCTTTCAATGTTTAAATATTTTCCAGGATGTGAAGAAGTGTATTATGACTGACTTGCAAGAATAATCAGTGAAGATATGAGTGTGGACTATGAAGACCATATTTTTTTTGTAGTTTGTTTAATTTTGATGTAATGAAAGACTTATGAATGTATCTAGTGTTTCCAAGGCTACTAAACTAATCGGTCTTCCGAGACTTGATCTTTTGTGATCATTCCAATGTTACGAAGTAATGAACCGACTCTGGGTAGCTGGGGTCGGGGCGTTACAGTTGGTATCAGAGGAAGTTTAGTACAAACCTTGGAAGCTAAATTTAGATAAACTCTGATTAGAGCACATAGACCTAAGATGAACTTTGAGGAGTAGTATAGAAGAACTTCCTAGAATTTTGGTATTGTAGAGATTTTGTGAGTTTTCCGAGCAATACATCCCTGTCTGGATACGAGCAGGTAGAGGCGGCTCTGGCACAGATGTACCTAGGGGTAAAACCCGAAAACACTGCTTTGAGCTAGACTCGAACGGGAACTGGTGCACGACAACGGGCCTTGCTGCACTCTTGGTTACGACACTCCCGGGGGATATGCTTAGGATAACTCTCATTTTCTTTACAAATCATTATGAAGGGTTTATGAGTATATACTTCCTCAAAGAAAACATTTCTTTTTATGATTATGGATTATATCCATAAATAGTTCAATGTTTTATAAGTATGAGATTATGTATTTTGATTCATAAACTAATCTAGTTTATGCCATTGTTTAGAAATGGCGCCTAGTGGAAGAAATGAAAACCGTATCAATGCACGTACTCCATGTAGGGATTTCCCTCCTGCTCAAGATAATTATAATGGGGCTGGTGATGGAACTGGTGCCGATCAACTAATCACCATACTGGGACAACTTACTCAGGTTATGAATAATAACCTTACCCGTATGGAGCACCCTGATCCACAGCGTGGAGGATCAATGTTAGATCGATTCATGAGGCAACAACCACCAACGTTCAACGGGAGTACAAATCCCTTAGTAGCCGAGAAATGGATAAATTCACTAGAGAAAATATTTCAGGCTTTGGGGAGCAGTGAAAGGGAAAAAGTTATCATGGCAGTTTATCGCCTCACTGGAGATGCCGATCAATGGTGGTCACTAATTCAAAACACAAAGGAAGATGATGAATTAGAAAACATGGAATGACAGGAGTTCAAAGAGCTGTTCTTAGAAAAATACTTCCCTCGAGACCATCGAGCGGATATGGAAAGGCAATTTCTGAGTCTGAGGCAGAAGGAGGACGAGAATGTCGCAAAGTATGAGGCTAACTTTACAAGGTTAGCAAGGTATGCTTCAGATTACATACGTAACCCAAGAAGTAAGACTGATCGTTTCTTTGATGGGTTGAAACCATTTCTCCGTCGAGCTTTAGTATCACAAACCTTCTCTTCATACGAAGGTATTGTCTCATGCGCTATCAAGACGGAAAAGGAATTATCTAAGTCTTATGACTTTAAAGCAAAGCAAGAGAAGAAGAGACCTGCTGATCAATCTGGGAATGGAAATAAAGGGAAGAAGGGAAAGGTTGAATATCCATCTTGTGTTAAATGCGGGAAGAAACATCCTGGAAGGGAATGGGAGTCTGTTACAAGTGTGGTGAAAAAGGCCACCAAGCTCATGATTGCAAGGGGAAGAAGGAAGCTACCAACGTTCGGTGCTACAATTGTAGGGAGATGGGGCATTATGCAAATGAATGTCCTAAGCGTCAGGAGAACTTATCTCAGAAAAGGCCAAGGGATCAAGGCCAGGCTTATGCTATCACTACTGCTGAGGTAGAAGCTCCGAAGGACGTGGTGGCAGGTAATTTAATGGTTTCCTCAAGTTTAGCAAATGCATTATTTGATTCTGGATCATCGCACTGTTTCATATCTTCCCAGTTTGCTAAGAAGATTAGATATTTCCAATTTGATTTAACAAGGGAGTTGTCGGTCAAAACCCCTAAGGGAAGTATTGTTGCAACAAAGTTTTGTCGATTAGTTCCCATTAGAGCACCTAAATGTTCTTTACCGGCTGATCTCATCGTTATACCCATGATTGAATTTGATATAATCCTCGGTATGGATTGGCTTTCGGACCATGATGCAAAAATTTATTGTAAGAGGAAAGAGGTTACGATTCTTGGTGATGATGATAAGGAACACCTTATCTTTAGAGCCGAGTCGTCGCCACATAATTCTTATCTAGATCCACCCCCAGTAGCTCAACTAAATTCAATTATTGGGGAGGAAGAGAAGGAAATTACTGAGGGTGAGGAAAGGAAGATTCAAATAGAGGATGTACCCGTTGTGAGAGAATATGTTGATGTGTTTCCGGAAGATTTACCTGGACATCCTCCAGAACGAGAAGTTGAGTTTTCAATTGACTTAATTCCTGGATCAAGGCCCATATCGAAGACCCCTTATAGAATGGCCACTGTGGAATTAGTTGAACTAAAGAAACAACTAGAGGAATTGAGTAATAAGGGATTTATTCGCCCTAGTGTTTCTCCTTGGGGAGCCCCTGTTCTTTTTGTTAAGAAGAAAGATGGATCTATGAGGTTGTGCATTGACTATAGGGAGATCAATGCTATAACAATAAAGAACAAGTATCCCCTACCTCGCATTGATGATTTGTTTGACCAACTGCATGGAGCTCAATACTTTTCAAAGATTGACCTTCGGTCCGGGTACCATCAGTTGTGTGTGAAGAAGGAAGACGTTCCAAAGACAGCATTTCGAACAAGGTACGGGCATTACGAGTTTACAGTAATGCCTTTTGGATTGACTAACGCACCCTCTGTTTTCATGGATCTGATGAATAGAGTTTTCAAGGAATATCTTGATGACTTTGTAGTGGTATTTATTGATGATATCTTGGTATACTCCAAAAGCCACGAAGATCATGAAAATCACTTACGCATTATCCTAAAGACTCTTAGAAGACATGAATTATATGGGAAATTTAGCAAGTGTGAATTCTGGCTTCATGAGATTTCTTTTCTTGGCCATATTGTCTCTAAGGATGGAATTTCCGTTGATCCTTCTAAAACCAAGGCAATCCAAGAATGGCCAGCACCGACAAGTATAACTGAGGTACGCAGTTTTATTGGTTTAGCAGGTTATTATCGACGTTTCGTCCAGAATTTTGCCAGATTGGCTAACCCATTGACAAAGCTCACACGTAAAGGGATTAAATTTGTCTGGACAAAAGAGTGTGAAGAATGTTTTGAAGAACTGAAGAGAAGATTAGTCAATGCCCCTGTATTGACTCTACCATCGGGGAATGATGGGTTTGTTATTTATAGTGATGCATCGAAGAAAGGACTCGGTTGTGTCCTTATGCAGAATGATAAGGTCATTGCCTATGCATCACGACAGCTAAAAATTCATGAGCAAAACTATCCTACTCATGATCTTGAGTTAGAAGCTGTGATCTTTGCTTTAAAGATATGGAGACATTACCTCTATGGTGAAAAATGTGAGATTTATACTGATCACAAGAGTTTGAAGTATATTTTCACACAAAAAGAACTCAACATGAGGCAAAGGCGATGGCTTGAACTACTCAAGGATTATGATTGCACGATACATTACCACCCGGGGAAGGCAAACAAGGTGGCAGATGCTTTGAGTAGAAAAGACCATGGAGTTTTGAATGTGATGAGAATTGAAAGGGATCCAATTTTCTTGGATCTATTGAAGATGGACATGGGAATAACTAGGGAAGGTGAAACATCAATGCTTTTTCAAATGGTTGCCAAACCATCATTACTAGAAAGGATTAAGAGTTCTCAGACCAATGATGAAGAATTTCAGAAGAAGATTAAAGGTGTGAATGATGGAAGATTGAGGGACATTGTGTACAAGGATGGAATTTTGAAATTTGGGAAGAGACTTTGTGTTCCCGATATACCTGATTTAAAAAGGGAATTGTTGGATGATGCTCATAGTTCCAACTTCTCTATACACCCTGGGAGCACCAAAATGTATAGAGATTTGAAGGAACATTTTTGGTGGGACAATATGAAGAGGGAGATTGCTGATTTTGTGTCGAGGTGTATGGTTTGTCAACAAGTGAAAGCTGGAAGGCAACATCCTGGTGGAGTATTGCAACCTCTTCCCATACCTGAGTGGAAATGGGATAATATTACGATGGACTTTGTCATGGGACTACCAAAGACTCCTAGAAGGAATGATGCAATATGGGTCATTGTCGATCGACTTACTAAGTCAGCACATTTTCTGGCTATACGGGAGGATCTACCACTTGAACGTCTAACAAGACTATATATTAATGAAGTTGTAAGACTTCATGGAGTACCCCTATCGATTGTTTCTGATCGTGATCCTCGTTTTACTTCAAGATTCTGGAAAAGTCTTCAAAAGGCCTTGGATACTGAACTTCGTTTGAGCACTGCCTATCACCCTCAAACAGATGGACAATCAGAACGGACTATTCAAACCTTAGAAGACATGTTGAGATCATGCTCTCTTGACTTTCAGGGTATGTGGGATCAATATTTACCACTGGTAGAATTTTCCTATAACAATAGCTTCCATTCGAGTATTCAGATGGCACCATATGAAGTGTTATACGGAAAGAGATGTCGTACACCAACCTGTTGGGATGACATTGGTGAAAAAAAACTTGTAGGCCCAGAACTGGTGGAGGAAACGGTGGAAAAGGTGAAAGTGATCCAAAATCACATCAAAGCAGCTCAAAGTAGGCAGAAGAGCTATGCCGATAATCGAAGGAAGGATCTGGAATTTCAAGTCGGTGATCATGTTTTCCTGAAGGTATCTCCATGGAAGGGAGTCGTACGTTTTGGTAAGAAAGGTAAATTGGGTCCCAGGTACATCGGACCTTTCGAAATTCTAGAACGAATTGGGGCTGTAGCTTACTGTTTGGCAATACCGCCAAGTCTCTCCAAAGTTCACGATGTGTTCCACGTATCTCTGTTGAGGAAATACATGCCTGACCCAACACATGTACTCACCTATGAGGAATTAGAACTGGAACCCGATCTTTCCTATTGTGAAGAGCCCGTAAGGATTCTTGATGTGAGGGAGCAGGTGCTGAGAAACCGGACGACTCGTCTGGTGAAGGTTTTGTGGAGAAATCATAAAATGGAAGAGGCAACGTGGGAACCTGAGGAATTTATGATGAAAAACCACCCGGGTCTTTTTATGCAGTAATACCCTAGAAATTGCGAGGACGCAATTATTTGAAGGAGGGGAGAATGTAACACCCCAAGCTTCCACTGTACGTTTCCCTTCGAATAATGCAATAGCGTGTGTTGTACGCAACCTCGAGCTCTAACACACACCACAACTAATTAAACTAGCCGTTGTGAATAGTAATACCTACTTTTTGAAATTTTATAAATTTTATATTTCAAAATGGACTTCATTTTTGTATTCCTAATATTGAAATTAGCCTATGTTGAAATTTTTGTAATTTTCCGAGAACTTCCAAATTTTTATGAATAGTGAAAAATACTTAAAACAACTTTTTTAATCAAAATAATTTATAGTGATAAGTTATACTATTTAGTGGTTTTAAGGTATAATTAGAATATATTTTTACCATTTTATCCAATGGTGGTCATTATAATTAATTTAACATTGAAATTGGACATAAACAATTGTCAATCTTTTGATATAAATTGTTTCTTAAAAACACGCTATTTGTTGTAACAGCGGGAATTAATTATTAAATTAATTAATTTGACTTATATGTTTTGAATTTTGTAAAATTGACTTCATTTTTGAATTTGGAATATCAAATACAGCTTAGGGTGAATTTTTGGTAATTTTCTGAAAAACTTCAATTTTTGATGAATAGTGAAACCACTAAGTGGTAATCAAGCAAACTGATTTTTCAGTTAAATGAAAGATTACCACTAATGTGTATTGAATTTTGAAAATCCGACATACATGGTTGTCATTAGTATGTAAAATGTGGTTCAATGGGATAAAAATAATTTTTTGGTGAATAGTAACTTATTAAGTTTTAATCGCGATTAGTGGTAATTAGTGTAGTTTAAGGTATAAATAATACTTTAATAATATGAAATGACCTAGACACATGTCCCAACCTCATTGGTTGTGTCATGGCCGACCAAGAAAAGCCATGGCCTAACTTGGGGACCCCATGGATCCACTTTTGTTGGGAAATAACATAAATTACTTTTTATTTAATATTAAAGTGAAAATGACACTAACATAAATTGTTTTACTAAAACAATTTTTAAGTAGGGTTACACAAGTCCAAACTTTGACTATAAATATTCATTAGAAATCTAAAAGGATTTCCTACATCATAGTATTTTTTTTATAATTTTTAGACATTAAATAAATTAAGTTATTTATGACATCATTATGATGTGGCGATGACCTCATTATTTAATGATTTAAATAAAATGAGAAGATAATGCAAAATCCAAGGCTTACACTTGTCCAAAGCCTATTGGATGAAGATATTTCGAAACCTTATCACCTTAGACTCGAATTATATAAGTGTGGGACCTTTAGAATCCGAAAAGCATTGTGAAATAATGTAACATTTCAATCTTTCCAAAAGAGCCCCTCCTCTCCTCTTATAAAAGGCCCCCACCTCTACCACCTTATTCACACTTTCAAGACTTTTGGTTCGGCCAACCCCTGCTCAAATACTCTCCCAAATTCTCTCCCTTCATCCTAGAAGCTTTACTTTATTCATAAAGCCATCCTAAGGAGTCCTTTTGATCAAATCAAAAGGAAGAACCCGAAGAAGAGGTAACATTTTCATCACCCTCTTTCAAGTTTCCTTCTTCTTCCACTCCCTCTTTGTTTATTATTTCAATTCTAAAATTATAACTCTAGTATCTTATATATACTGTGATGTTATTATAAATATGGAACAACCATATTCAGTATTCTACCCATCATTTGAATGACATGTCACCATACGTGCGTACGTACGGCTTACCGTCTCCACGTCGTGGTGTAATTGTTATTCAATATATTATTATTTAGATGGGTATAATAATGATATGTAATTCATGTAAATAATAAATATAACATGATAAAGATTCTGTATATATGATATACTATCCAATTATATATTATTTTAATATCAAAATAATGATATTGTCGCTCGTGCGTACGTACGGACTACCGTCTCCACGAACGCGATGAGATTCATTCTCCGTCGTATCCATTCAAGTATAATTATCATTTGATGATTTAAAAATAATGTTTAAGGACATGATATCATTCTGTATATGAATAAGATACAACCTATCCATGAAAAACATGACTTACGTAACAAAACATATAAAAGAAAACGAGTAAGTTAACACCCGAAACAACGATAAATCTAAGATATTGCTAACAAAGCAATGTTAAAAGATCATATATGATATCATATGAATGTATATGATTCTTGTATAATTTAATAACAATTATTTCACCATTATACAGGAGGCTAACCTACCCCAACCAAGGAAAAGTACAAGGTAAGGGTTTACTTCACAACCTCTTCATTATCCAAGGTTGTTTATACGTAATAATCTACTGGAATCTCTTTATCATCCACATCCATGTTTCTTCAAAATGTATTTCAAAACGTATTTACAAGAATATGGGTTAAAGTCATTTATACCCTTGTTTGACTTTTTATAAGAGGTTTATAAAGGAATCTTTCCGTCGTTTTCAAAACAAGGTCCTTTTTAACCTTTTCGACAAAATTAAGGTAAGAATGTTTTTTTTAACTTATACGGTGGGTGCGGTTATTTTCCGCCATTATAAAATATTCAAAGTTTTCCTTACAAGCTTATAAGAATATTTTCAAAGAAAATGTTTTATTTTATATGGCTCTTAAATGATTTCAAAAATAGAAAGAGATATTTCTCTAAAAAAGTGTTTTGATTTCATCTATGTCAACATCCTTTGATGGATTTTACGCTTATTTGAAGTTGAATTATTATGATACAAAACTTCTATATTGTATTGAAGGTTTTGTGATATGTTTGACTGTGGATGTGCTATTTTTATACCATTCATAGTTTATGGTGAAATTATTTACATTTCGTATGCTAGTTTTTATACGAATGTTTATGTTATGTTTAAACCTTTTCATATGGGAATGCATTGGACTTAATATGTGACGGGTGGAGCCCGCTATAGCTCCTCGATGCATCGGTAGGTCTCATGAGACAAACTAGTGTCTTGGCACAAGGCCTTGACAAAATCTTATTTGTGGTCTTGGCACGAGGCCTTGACCACGTGGTTATGATAGTCTGGCATTATGCATTCCAACATTATGAAAGTGGTTATTGATATTTCATGTGATTATTCATCTAGTAGAATATCCATGTGAGTAAGTAATGGCAATAATTTATTTTAATTTTGCCATATTATATTGAAGTTCATGTTTAAGAGGCTTTTGTTCTAGTTATACATTGCCTTAAAATGCTTATGTTTTCCTATAAAAGCTTCCGCAATATTGTTATCCTTACTGAGCATCTGAGCTCACCCCTTTCAATGTTTAAATATTTTCCAGGATGTGAAGAAGTGTATTATGACTGACTTGCAAGAATAATCAGTGAAGATATGAGTGTGGACTATGAAGACCATATTTTTTTTGTAGTTTGTTTAATTTTGATGTAATGAAAGACTTATGAATGTATCTAGTGTTTCCAAGGCTACTAAACTAATCGGTCTTCCGAGACTTGATCTTTTGTGATCATTCCAATGTTATGAAGTAATGCACCGACTCTGGGTAGCTGGGGTCGGGGCGTTACATTTTTAGTGTGAAACACTTAGGAGCTTAACTCAATGTTGCATTACCAATAAGTCAGGTTGTATCTCTCCTTTACACTTTCTTGCTATTGTGATTCATTTTAAAATCTGCTTACATGTTAAATCCAGTTAAATGCATTGAGGACACTGCATCATTTAAGTGTGGGGGAGGGAACCATTTTAATTTTGGATTTTCATTTGTTGTTTGTTTTCAAAAAAAATTGTGATTTTTCAAATTTTGTGTGTGTTTATTTTTCAGTTTATTTTGGTGTGTTTTTGAAAATTTTGAGCTGAAATGATTATCATTGCTATTTTCGAAACCCATGTCATTGATTGAACCAATTTATTCCATGAAACTGAGCTTAAATGAATGCTGAAAATGATTTTGTTTCAAGTTCAATTCTTTGGGAATTTCATGAAAAGTACTCAGGTTTTTGAATCCCATGCCACATCTCACTGTCATTATCTTTGAAATCAATTTCCTGTGAGGCTTCTGAACCATTATTTGTGTATTCTTTTCATTCACCTCACTTCTTGAGAGAACCATACCATGCTTGTTTTAACCAGAATTTGATTCATTTTTTTCAAAACTTGAGGGTTTGGGGTACATGTGTTTTAAATGATTGAGGCGTTTCTTTGGTTTGAAATCCCCCTTTTCAAGATAATACCTTTCATTCTGACCTACCTTGTAAATTAATCCTTTAAGCTCATAGAATCCATGAACATCCTGTTAGGTTAGCCACATTACAAGCCAATTTTCCCTTTCCAACCTGCTCTTGAAGTGAAATTGCATGATCTAGTTGAACTTAAGTGTTGGGGAAGATGTCTTGTGTTGTGCTACCTCATTTGGTGAAACTATGGGTGGAAACTAAAATGATGAAGAGATGTGTGTGCTGATAAAAAATCATTATGTTGAAAGCTGTTCCTTTTCTGGAGCTTTCATGATAAAAGAAGCTGTGCCTTTCTGGAGCTTCACATGGAGGAAGAAAGTTGTGCCTTTTCTGGAGCTTTCAAGAAAATCATGCTTAAGAAGATTGAAATTTTTTCTGAAGAAATGCTGATCTGTTTGAACATTTCTTGATATTTCATGATGATGGAGCTGAATTTCTACTAAGTGGACTGAGGAGGATACCATACTTGAGTGAAAATTAGAATTATGCAATTTTGCTTCAAAAAGAGCCAAGCCTTCCTCATTCAGCCTCAGAATTTTTCACATAAAAATCCTACCAACCAAAATCCACAGAACAACCTTGAAAAGTCCTCATGATAAACAAATGTCCTTGACTCACATCGGGTGGAGAAGTAGCAGTTTTTCAAACCTATGGTGACCCTTGCATTGGTTTGGTTGAGAAAAACTTTGTTGAAAATTGATATTTGTGAGATGAGAGAAAATTAATGTGAGGTAGGTGTCTTGTGTTCATGGGAGGAGAAATGAAGAGGAAAAATATTGAATGATCTGATTTGAGAACTTGGAATAATGGTTATGGATGAGGCATGATAACTTTTATTTCTTGGTGTGGAATTGGTGGATCTCAATGGCATGTGTTTCGAATTTGGTTTGATTTGATTTTGATTTTGACTTGTCCGGGAGTCCAAGTGCTAAGTGTGGGGGAATTGATAGAGATAATATTTTCATAATTTTTCATATGTGTTTAAATGATTTAACACCTTCCAATTAATCAATTTGATCTGATTTGTATCATTTTAGTATTTTGGTGAATTATGGGCTTAATTGTGGAAATTGGTTAATTCTGGAAATTTAGCAGTTTTGTGGAGCTTCTGTATTTCGGGAATATATTTTATATTTTTGATCCAAATTGTATGGTTCCTTTTTTGTAGTATTTCTATGCTCGTGGTATTCATTTTATCCTTCTGGACCCAAAGCTCAATCCATCATTTGGAAGCTCAAATTCAGCTCACAAACCAGGCCTCTAAAACTGTGTACAGATTTGGAAGGTTTTAATTCTGAGCTTTTATCTCGAATCTGATTGATCCAATGAAGCTGATATTAGACAAGAAGATGGAAGAGGAATTAATGAACATCTTTCATTAAGGAGGACACGTCTGAATCGGCTGTATTCAAGGTCTTAATGTCATGGGAAGTTGGAGTTGTGGAAGACGAAGAGTCACCTGGACAGAATTAAATATCCGGAGTAATGTGACCATATCTCCTTCATACGTGGACCAATTAGGCTCAAATTTTGTGGGTCGACAGAAGAGATGGAGGGGAACAACTTTAAAGAATCAACAACTCTCAAAATCGGTCATTTAATATGCCAACCGGACTCAAACTTTCGGTGGAGTAATTTTGGAGGGAAATTTTCTACTCCCCAAGCCTATAAATAAGAGTATTCACTTCCATTCAAAGGGGTTGAAGAAGGTGCAAGAAGGTCTGTGCTGGAGGATTGAGTTCTTGATGTTCTTCGTATTTTCTATTTTCTTTTTACTTAGTTTGATTATGCTCTCTTCTTCCCCTTTCAACTCTAATACCCTTCACATGGAGGGGTAAAACCTTTGAGTGATCGGGGAAGGGGGAGTTTCTCTTTTGTAATGTCGGAGTTTTGTGCTTAAATGTAAAACCTTATATTTCTTATGAATGACATATATTATCAGTGTTTCCCAATTCTCTTAATGAGATTGTGTTTTGAGTTTGGTGTATTCATTTTTAATAGCTTTGGTTAAAGACTTTTTATCTCCCTCTGCCTAGTGCAATTTGTCTCGATCGAGCAGATTGTGTTAGGTAGTGAGTGTCTAACGATCGTTGGCACGTGTGTGGAACTAGTAAACTTTTTCTAGAGTTCTAGGGAGCAACAATTCCTGATTGGGACTTGCCTTAGTTGTTTAGGAATTTTTTATGAACTTTCATGCACATAGGAGTGAGTTCTATTTTCTTCTTTAACCAAGGGTGATAGATGACTCGATCGAGGAGTCTTTCATTTGTCATTCAAAAGGAAGAGAGGTGGGATGATATTCGTGACTATGATGACATTATAAAAGGTGATCCTACCCTGACCCCATCACTCTCTTCATCAATTAGTGTTCAACCTTTCTTTTCAATTGCATTCTTTATTTTTGAACTCAAACAACTTTAAAAAAAGAACCTCTTCTTATTTCTTTAATTTAAGTGACAAACATAATTGTTGTGCACTCCTCTCTGGAGACAACTTAGATTACCCACTTTTCTACATTTTAACTTAGGTTTTATTTGTTTTTGTCACACCCCATGATAGGCACGTGTCAAAACTTGGCGCCGTTGCCGGGGAGGCTGTGCCAACAATCTAATTCTAACATTTTGTAAATATTTTCATTTATTTTATTTAAAAAAAATCTAAAAAAAATCCATGATGTATGCCAACTGCAATTATTCTTCTTGGATTGATTACTCACAGTTTTAGGGGAAAATGGTTTATAATGATGATGAATCCCTCTTTCAAAAGCTTGATGAACTCACTATTTTGGCCAAGCAAATGATGAATGGCCATGTCACAGGTATCTCGCTTCAAGAACTGATGGACATGGTGAATCAAGTCAACATTGATTATCAAAGATTGAAGTCCTTAGAGAAGGTTACATTGGATCAAGAACCTCAATCAGAACCTAAACCTTATCCATTGGTGGAAGTTTATTCCCCACTCATCCTTGATGTTGAAGAACCAGTAAGTACAAGAGATCAACAAGATCTGGATGAGTTTTGGAAGGAGTGCGAGGAACTACTTGGTCCCCCAGTTCCTCATAATGTAGAAGATCCATCATCATTGAAGGAATACACCACCAACGTGGTTGAATTTGAAGAGAATGTTGAGGAGCCTGACTACCCTCCTCCATATGCTACCACTCTACTTCAAGAGGAACTTCCCACTGAAGAAGCAAATGAAGCCGAGAAACCTCAGGGAGATGATCTTTTCTTGAACTCATTATATTCTAATTTTATTGAATCTGAATTGAGTATCACCTCCCCTTGCTTGAAATTTTCAGATTCGGACAAGGCATGTATTTTGTTGGAAGACATGGAAGAAAAGGAAGATGCGCTTAAAGAGGATAAGTTGGATCTCCCCAAACATGTTGATAATTTATTGGAGGGAGTTCAAGAGGGAATCCAAGTGGATTTGGAAAAGGAAAAAGTGATGCAAGATGATTACTTTGAAAGGGAAGAATTCGATATTGATTCTTCATGCTTTAACTTTGTTCAAATAGAATTAAACTCTAACATTTCCTTTCATTTTTTCAATGATGCAGCATACCTTCAGAAATCACTGGAGAATGAAGAGATGTTTGTGAAATTGGAAACCAAGAAATATGGGGACTCATTCTTTATCCTACCCCCACCAAGAAAATTGTATCTTATTGTAATAGGGGTGGATTTGGTGTACTATACCCATGGTGTCCTCAACAAAAAGGATGAAGTACATGATGTGAAGAAGAAGTTTTGTTGGTTCATCATAAAGAAACTCAACCCACCTTCAGATTGGGGATAACCAACTGAAACTGCCCATCTGGAGGCAGTCAAAACCCAGGGCCCACTTGGGGGATTAAACCAAGATCTATCCTTCTTTTCTAATCCTATTTCTATTTTCATTTTTTTAATAAATTTCTTATGTTTTCTTTTGTTCTTTTTCTTGTAGGTTTTTAGTGTGCAACACTTAGGAGCTTAACTCAATGTTGCATTACCAATAAGTCAGGTTGTACCTCTCCTTTACACTTTCTTGCTATTGTGATTCATTTTAAAATCTACTTACATGTTAAATCCAGTTAAATGCATTGAGGACACTACATCATTTAAGTGTGGGGGAGGGAACCATTTTAATTTTGGATTTTCATTTGTTGTTTGTTTTCAAAAAAAAATTGTGATTTTTCAAATTTTGTGTGTGTTTATTTTTCAGTTTATTTTGGTGTGTTTTTGAAAATTTTGAGCTGAAATGATTATCATTTCTATTTTTGAAACCCATGTCATTGAGTGAACCAATTTATTCCATGAAACTGAACTTAAATGAATGCTGAAAATGATTTTGTTTCAAGTTCAATTCTTTGGGAATTTCATGAAAAGTACTCAGGTTTTTGAATCCCATGCCACATCTCACTGTCATTATCTTTGAAATCACTTTCCTGTGAGGCTTCTGAACCATTATTTGTGTATTCTTTTCATTCACCTCACTTCTTGAGAGAACCAGACCATGCTTGTTTTAACCAGAATTTGATTCATTCCTTTCAAAACTTGAGGGTTTGGGGTACATGTGTTTTAAATGATTGAGGCGTTTCTTTGGTTTGAAAGCCCCCTTTTCAAGATAATCCCTTTCATTCTGACCTACCTTTTAAATTAATCCTTGAATCCCATAGAAGCCATGAACATCCTGTTAGGTTAGCCACATTACAAGCCAATTTTCCCTTTCCAACCTGCTCTTGATGTGAAATTGCATGATCTAGTTGAACTTAAGTGTTGGGGAAGATGTCTTGTGTTGTGCTACCTCATTTGGTGAAACTTTGGGTGGAAACTAAAATGATGAAGAGATGTGTGTGCTGATAAAAAATCATTATGTTGAAAGCTGTGCCTTTTCTGGAGCTTTCATGATAAAAGAAGCTGTGCCTTTCTGGAGCTTCACATGGAGGAAGAAAGTTGTGCCTTTTCTGGAGCTTTCAAGAAAATCATGCTTAAGAAGATTGAAATTTTTTCTGAAGAAATGCTGATCTGTTTGAACATTTCTTGATATTTCATGATGATGGAGCTGAATTTCTACTAAGTGGACTAAGGAGGATACCATACTTGAGTGAAAATTAGAATTGTGCAATTTTGCTTCAAAAAGAGCCAAGCCTTCCTCATTCAGCCTCAGAATTTGTCACATAAAAATCCTACCAACCAAAATCCATAGAACAACCTTGCAAAGTCCTCATGATAAAAAAATGTCCTTGACTCACATTGGGTGGAGAAGTAGGAGTTTTTCAAACCTATGTTGACCCTTGCATTGGTTTGGTTGAGAAAAACATTGTTGAAAATTGATATTTGTGAGATGAGAGAAAATTAATGTGAGGTAGGTGTCTTGTGTTCATTGGAGGAGAAATGAAGAGTAAAAATATTGAATGATATGATTTGAGAACTTGGAATAATGGTTATGGATGAGGCATGATAACTTTTATTTCTTGGTGTGGAATTGGTGGATCTCAATGGCATGTGTTTCGAATTTGGTTTGATTTGATTTTGATTTTGACTTGTCCGGGAGTCCAAGTGCTAAGTGTGGGGGAATTGATAGAGATAATATTTTAATAAATTTTCATATGTGTTTCAATGATTTAACCCCTTCCAATTAATCAATTTGATCTGATTTGTATCATTTTAGTATTTTGGTGAATTATGGGCTTAATTGTGGAAATTGGTTAATTCTGGAAATTTAGCAGTTTTGTGGAGCTTCTGTATTTCGGGCATATATTTTATATTTTTGATCCAAATTGTATGGTTCCTTTTTTGTAGGATTTATATGCTCGTGGTATTCATTTTATCCTTCTGGACCCAAATCTCAATCCATCATTTGGAAGCTCAAATTCAGCTCACAAACCAGGCCTCGAAAACTGTGTACAGATTTGGAAGGTTTTAATTATGAGCTTTTATCTCGAATATGAGGGATCAAATGGAGCTGATATTAGACAAGGAGATGGAAGAGGAATTAATGAACATATTTCATTAATGAGGCCACATCTGAATCGGCTGTTTTCAAGGTCTTAATGTCATGGAAAGTTGGAGTTGTGGAAGACGAAGAGTCACCTGGACAGAATTAAATATCCGGAGTAATGTGACCATATCTCCTTAATACGTGGACCAATTAGGCTCAAATTTTGTGGGTCGACAGAAGAGATGGAGGGGAACAACTTTAAAGAATCAACAATTCTCAAAATCGGTCATTTAATATGCCAACCGGACTCAAACTTTCGGTGGAGTAATTTTGGAGGGAAATTTTCTACTCCCCAAGCCTATAAATAAGAGTATTCACTTCCATTCAAAGGGGTTGAAGAAGGTGCAAGAAGGGCTGTGATAGAGGATTGAGTTCTTGATGTTCTTTGTATTTTCTATTTTCTTTTTACTTAGTTTGATTATGCTCTCTTCTTACCCTTTCAACTCTAATACCCTTCACATGGAGGGGTAAAACCTTTGAGTGATCGGGGAAGGGGGAGTTTCTCTTTTGTAATGTCGGAGTTTTGTGCTTAAATGTAAAACCTTATATTTCTTCTGAATGACATATATTATCAGTGTTTACCAATTCTCTTAATGCGATCGTGTTTTGAGTTTGGTGTATTCATTTTTAATAGCTTTGGTTAAAGACTTTTTATCTCCCTCTGCCTAGTGCAATTTGTCTCGATCGAGCAGATTGTGTTAGGTAGTGAGTGTCTAACGATCGTTGGCACGTGTGTGGAACTAGTAAAATTTTTCTAGAGTTCTAGGGAGCAAAAATTCCTGATTGGGACTTGCCTTAGTTGTTTAGGAATTGTTTATGAACTTTCATGCACATAGGAGTGAGTTCTATTTTCTTCTTTAACCAAGGGTGATAGATGACTCGATCGAGGAGTCTTTCATTTGTCATTCAAAAGGAAGAGAGGTGAGATGATATTTGTGACTATGATGACATTACAAAAGGTGATCCTACCCTGACCCCATCACTCTCTTCATCAATTAGTTTTCAACCTTTCTTTTCAATTGCTTTTTTTATTTTTGAACTCAAACAACTTTAAAAAAAGAACCTCTTCTTATTTCTTTAATTTAAGTGACAAACATAATTGTTGTGCACTCCTCTCTGGAGACAACTTAGGTTACCCACTTTTCTACATTTTAACTTAGGTTTTATTTGTTTTTGTCACACCTCATGACAGGCATGTGTCAAAACTTGGCGCCGTTGCCGGGGAGGCTGTGCCAACAATCTAATTCTAACATTTTGTAAATATTTTCATTTATTTTATTTAAAAAAAATCTAAAAAAAATCCATGATGTATGAAAACTGCAATTATTCTTCTTGGATTGATTACTCACAGTTTCAGGGGAAAATGGTTTATAATGATGAGGAATCCCTCTTTCAAAAGCTTGATGAACTCACTATTTTGGCCAAGAAAATGATGAATGGCCATGTCACAGGTATCTCGCTTCAAGAACTGATGGACATGGTGAATCAAGTCAACATTGATTATCAAAGATTGAAGTCCTTAGAGAAGGTTACATTGGATCAAGAACCTCAATCAGAACCTAAACCTGATCCATTGGTGGAAGTTTATTCCCCACTCATCCTTGATGTTGAAGAACCAGTAAGTACAAGAGATCAACAAGATCTGGATGAGTTTTGGAAGGAGTGCGAGGAACTACTTGGTCCCCCAGTTCCTCATAATGTACAAGATCCATCATCATTGAAGGAATACACCACCAACGTGGTTGAATTTGAAGAGAATGTTGAGGATCCTGACTACCCTCCTCCATCTGCTACCACTCTACTTCAAGAGGAACTTCCCACTGAAGAAGCAAATGAAGCCGAGAAACCTCAGGGAGATGATCTTTTCTTGAACTCATTATATTCTAATTTTATTGAATCTGAATTGAGTATCACCTCCCCTTGCTTGAAATTTTCAGATTCGGACAACTCATGTATTTTGTTGGCAGACATGGAAGAAAAGGAAGATGCGCTTAAAGAGGATAAGTTGGATCTCCCCAAACATGTTGATAATTTTATTGGAGGGAGTTCAAGAGGGAATCCAAGTGGATTTGGTAAAGGAAAAATTGATGCAAGATGATTACTTTGAAAGGGAAGAATTCGATATTGATTCTTCATGCTTTAAATTTGTTCAAATAGAATTAAACTCTAACATTTCCTTTGATTTTTTCAATGATGTAGCATACCTTCAGAAATCACTGGAGAATGAAGAGATGGTTGTGAAATTGGAAACCAAGAAATATAGGGACTCATTCTTTATCCTACCCCCACCAAGAAAATTGTATCTTATTGTAATAGGGGTGGATTTGGTGTACTATACCCATGGTGTCCTCAACAAAAAGGATGAAGTACATGATGTGAAGAAGAAGTTTTTTTGGTTCATCATAAAGAAACTCAAACCACCTTCAGATTGGGGATAACCAACTGAAACTGCCCATCTGGAGGCAGTCAAAACCCAGGGCCCACTTGGGGGATTAAACCAAGATCTATCCTTCTTTTCTCATCCTATTTCTATTTTCATTTTTTTAATAAATTTCTTATGTTTTCTTTTGTTCTTTTTCTTGTAGGTTTTTAGTGTGCAACACTTAAGAGCTTAACTCAATGTTGCATTACCAATAAGTCAGGTTGTACCTCTCCTTTACACTTTCTTGCTGTTGTGATTCATTTTAAAATCTGCTTACATGTTAAATCCAGTTAAATGCATTGAGGACACTGCATCATTTAAGTTTGGGAGAGGGAACCATTTTAATTTTGTATTTTCATTTGTTGTTTGTTTTCAAAAAAAAAATTGTGATTTTTCAAATTTTGTGTGTGTTTATTTTTCAGTTTTTTTTGGTGTGTTTTTGAAAATTTTGAGCTGAAATGATTATCATTGCTATTTTTGAAACCCATGTCATTGAGTGAACCAATTTATTCCATGAAACTGAGCTTAAATGAATGCTGAAAATGATTTTGTTTCAAGTTCAATTCTTTGGGAATTTCATGAAAAGTACTCAGGTTTTTGAATCCCATGCCACATCTCACTGTCATTATCTTTGAAATCACTTTCCTGTGAGGCTTCTGAACCATTATTTGTGTAT
This sequence comes from Viscum album, assembly GCA_963277665.1. Taxonomy (NCBI): domain Eukaryota; kingdom Viridiplantae; phylum Streptophyta; class Magnoliopsida; order Santalales; family Viscaceae; genus Viscum; species Viscum album. The sequence goes on along the minus strand of OY728158.1, from coordinate 1,371,039,484 downwards.
TCTTTTCATTCACCTCACTTCTTGAGAGAACCAGACCATGCTTGTTTTAACCAGAATTTGATTCATTCCTTTCAAAACTTGAGGGTTTGGGGTACATGTGTTTTAAATGATTGAGGCGTTTATTTGGTTTGAAAGCCCCCTTTTCAAGATAATCCCTTTCATTCTGACCTACCTTGTAAATTAATCCTTGAAGCCCATAGAAGCCATGAACATCCTGTTAGGTTAGCCACATTACAAGCCAATTTTCCCTTTCCAACCTGCTCTTGAAGTGAAATTGCATGATCTAGTTGAACTTAAGTGTTGGGGAAGATGTATTGTGTTGTGCTACCTCATTTAGTGAAACTTTGGGTGGAAACTAAAATGCTGAAGAGATGTGTGTGCTGATAAAAAATCATTATGTTGAAAACTGTGCCTTTTCTGGAGCTTTCATGATAAAATAAGCTGTGCCTTTCTGGAGCTTCACATGGAGGAAGAAAGTTGTGCCTTTTCTGGAGTTTTCAAGAAAATCATGCTTAAGAAGATTGAAATTTTTTCTGAAGAAATGCTGATCTGTTTGAACATTTCTTGATATTTCATGATGATGGAGCTGAATTTCTACTAAGTGGACTGAGGAGGATACCATACTTGAGTGAAAATTAGAATTGTGCAATTTTGCTTCAAAAAGAGCCAAGCCTTCCTCATTCAGCCTCAGAATTTTTCACATAAAAATCCTACCAACCAAAATCCACAGAACAACCTTGCAAAGTCCTCATGATAAACAAATATCCTTGACTCACATCGGGTGGAGAAGTAGGAGTTTTTCAAACCTATGGTGACCCTTGCATTGGTTTGGTTGAGAAAAACTTTGTTGAAAATTGATATTTGTGAGATGAGAGAAAATTAATGTGAGGTAGGTGTCTTGTGTTCATGGGAGGAGAAATGAATAGGAAAAATATTGAATGATCTGATTTGAGAACTTGGAATAATGGTTATGGATGAGTCATGATAACTTTTATTTCTTGGTGTGGAATTGGTGGATCTCAATGGCATGTGTTTCGAATTTGGTTTGATTTGATTTTGATTTTGACTTGTCCGGGAGTCCAAGTGCTAAGTGTGGGGGAATTGATAGAGATAATATTTTCATAATTTTTCATATGTGTTTCAATGATTTAACCCCTTCCAATTAATCAATTTGATCTGATTTGTATCATTTTAGTATTTTGGTGAATTATGGGCTTAATTGTGGAAATTGGTTAATTCTGGAAATTTAGCATTTTTGTGGAGCTTCTGTATTTTGGGCATATCTTTTATATTTTTGATCCAAATTGTATGGTTCCTTTTTTGTAGGATTTATATGATCTTGGGATTCATTTTATCCTTCTGGACCCAAAGATCAATCCATCATTTGGAAGCTCAAATTCAGCTCACAAACCAGGCCTCGAAAACTGTGTACAGATTTGGAAGGTTTTAATTATGAGCTTTTATCTCGAATCTGAGTGATCCAATGGAGCTGATATTAGACAGGGATCTGTAAGAGGAATTAATGAACATATTTAATTAATGAGGGCACGTCTTAATCGGCTGTTTTCAAGGTGTTAATGTCATTGGAAGTTGGAGTTGTGGAAGACGAAGAGTCACCTGGACAGAATTAAATATCCGGAGTAATGTGACCATATCTCCTTCATACGTGGACCAATTAGGCTCAAATTTTGTGGGTCGACAGAAGAGATGGAGGGGAACAACTTTCAATAAGAAACAATTCTCAAACTCGGTCATTTATTATGCCAACAGGACTCAACCTTTCGGTGGAGTAATTTTGGAGGGAAATTTTCTACTCCCCAAGCCTATAAATAAGAGTATTCACCTCCATTCAAAGGGGTTGAAGAAGGTGCAAGAAGGGATGTGCTGGAGGATTGAGTTATTGATGTTCTTTGTATTTTCTATTTTCTTTTTACTTAGTTTGATTATGCTCTCTTCTTCCCCTTTCAACTCTAATACCCTTCACATGGAGGGGTAAAACCTTTGAGTGATCGGGGAAGGGGGAGTTTCTCTTTTGTAATGTCGGAGTTTTGTGCTTAAATGTAAAACCTTATATTTCTTCTGAATGACATCTATTATCAGTGTTTCCCAATTCTCTTAATGCGATCGTGTTTTGAGTTTGGTGTATTCATTTTTAATAGCTTTGGTTAAAGACTTTTTATCTCCCTCTGCCTAGTGCAATTTGTCTCGATCGAGCAGATTGTGTTAGGTAGTGAGTGTCTAACGATCGTTGGCACGTGTGTGGAACTAGTAAACTTTTTCTAGAGTTCTAGGGAGAAAAAATTCCTGATTGGGAATTGCCTTAGTTTTTTAGGAATTGTTTATGAACTTTCATGCACATAGGAGTGAGTTCTATTTTCTTCTTTAACCAAGGGTGATAGATGACTCGATCGAGGAGTCTTTCATTTGTCATTCAAAAGGAAGAGAGGTGAGATGATCTTTGTGACTATGATGAAATTAAAAAAGGTGATCCTACCCTGACCCCATCACTCTCTTCATCAATTAGTGTTCAACCTTTCTTTTCAATTGCTTTCTTTATTTTTGAACTCAAACAACTTTAAAAAAATAACCTCTTCTTATTTCTTTAATTTAAGTGACAAACATAATTGTTGTGCACTCCTCTCTGGATACAACTTAGGTTACCCACTTTGCTACATTTTAACTTAGGTTTTATTTGTTTTTGTCACACCCCACGACAGGCACGTGTCATTACCTCCTCACAAATCACATAACTCACATTATTAACTCATATTAAAAGATATTTATATTCATATATATCAAAATTAATCTCATGAAAATGTTAATGAAATATCACTCATGTAGTGGTTTAAAATTATAATAAATCACCCATATCCACATTATTATCCAATGAAAAAATGTTAGTAATCCCTACAATATATGAATAGTTATCAATACATCCATCAAGGGGTTGTTTGAGTCATTTTACATTTATCCATTGATAATTTACCTAATAGATATTCCAATTGAATAATACATTTAACACATGATATTTACAAATCATATATAACAATATAATTATATATTATAATTAAAATTATGAAAATGTTAATTTTGAAAGAAACTAAATCAACTACCATGAATATCATATTACTCTTTATATATTATTTTTACATTTTACATAATACGTTGAACCATTTTAACTAAAAAATGAAAAAAAATATAAAAAATAGTTTATAACTATGAAAAATATTGTAGGGAATATATTTTCTACAAATATAAAAGACATCAATGTAGAGATAAGATAAAAATTAATGAACAATTAATAAATGAATCATATAATAAAAACTATATACATTTTTTATTCGTGTTTTCATTCTATCATTGTGGATGTAAAAAATTAATTTTCCTTCATTAATATTAACTCTTTCAAATCATTCATTATATGGAATTTTTTAATTATATGATATATATGATAGATAAAAATTTCATATTTCAATTCTATTATGTATGAATGCACATAATATAAATATCTTAAATTTAACTTTATTTAAACCATGATAAAATAAAAAATAAAAAATCATTTTCATGATGTTTATGTATTCACTAAAAGTGGGCCTTTAAATTTTATCATTTTAAATAACTTATTATTAATAATTCACAACATTAATATAAAATATTTTACAAATTATAAACTCGTTGTAATTTTACAATATAATATTTATATATACATTTCCTGTCTAAATTTTATGTCATGTCATAAAATTTATATATTATTTTAATATTATAATTTATTATTATCAAATACTTATTAATTAAATATTCATAATAAATCAAATACCTAATTATCATAATATTTTAATTAAATATTTTAAACAGAATATTATATGTTATTATATACAAAATATAAAATGAAGATAATTTTAAAAATCGTATACAAATTGTATAGTTATATTCATTTCTTTCTATATTGGGAAATCATTTTCAATTTTAAATGATATCTAATAATATATGATGAATCATCATATAATATTGATAGGTATACAATTCATAAACCATTTATGTTTTATTAGTTATATTTTATGATCAATATCCTTATCAAAACTTGTGATAGGATGTTGGAATATGGAATTTCCAATAACAACAAATCAAAAACCCTTACACATTAATCATCCAAGTATTTAAGTCCTTAATCATCAGGAAACATAAATGTCTTGGATTTTTTCTTTTTTGTATATTTTGATACCCTTATGTATAAAATGTGATATTGGGGTAGTACTTATACATAAGAAAAGGTAAATGTAATGGTTACCATGTAAACTATTACACATGAGGAAATGGAATATGTAAAGGATTAATGTGGTGGATGCCTTACTAATCAAAATAGTAACCCTTATATATAGGTGAATAATAATATGAATTGTTACATATACTATAATTATGATTTGATGATCTATTTTCACACATGGATTCCAGTCATACCCTATGATATCACCAATATCATAGTATATAGTAACAGAAAAAAATAATATAATCTCTTAATATAAAAACATTCAATATAAATGAGTTTTACCCTATGTTTAGAAGATGTGGGTTATTTGTTTTAAAACCATTATATCTGGAATAAAACACATGGAAACACTCTAATATCACTATATGGTGTTATTATAACAATTGATACTCATTAAAAACTCTTGAAAAATATATAATATATAATCTATGATAATAAAATAATTGAAAATGAAAACATAAACATTAAAAAAATAAAGAAACTATTCATTTTTTCCCTAGAATGATCACTCCACATATATTTTACACATGTTTTTGAAGAATATATAATTAGAGTAAACAACAAAAATATCTCCTTTAATGGAATTTTTGATATATATTTAATACTTTAATATTATATTAGGATCCTATCAACCTATAAATAATGATAGTTCCTTCAGACATCTAAGTATAAAAATTAAGGGAGCTATAAGATAGGAGAGTTTTGGGCAACAACATACAATATTCTCTCATACCCATTGAATTAGAATTAAAAACTTATTGTAGTTTATATTGGATATTTGGTTTGCAAAAATGAAATAACTCATACAATAAGAGTTAATCGGTATAGTTATAATAGATTAATCCTTCATAAGTTCCATCTTATGAAATAGTTCATAATTGTTGATTACTAGTGGACGAAAATGTGAATATAAATGTTTAATATTAAATAGATTGTGAAATAATATCGCATTCCAGACTATGGGAGGTTATTAATTTGGAATTTCTATACCATATTGGATGATATTTACAAAACTACGAAATTCCAAAATTTTCTGTTTATATATATCTTAGCGTATGTGTATATTAATAACATTCAACATCATGTTGGAAAATATATATCATTATATATATTTAAAAATTAAACATCATCACATGATTCCAAAATTTAATATCAAGTGTGTTATGTGTCTCGTAATCCAATAAAAATTAATAATTTATGTCATGATTCCCATAATACATGATACATTCGTGGATACATGATTCATATATAGAGACTCCATGGATGGTCTTTATGAAGTAACAATGAATATAGTTCAACCCACTCTTGGGATCCCCTGGACCAATTTTCTTAAGATATGGATGATACAGAGATACCATGATGTATTATATTGAATCTAAAAAATTTTATATCATTAAATATTGTTTTAATACCATTAAAGGCCTAATTATATCTATATTTCATTTAATATTTTTTACTAAATTGTTATTAAAATTACATGTGTGTAAATTTCATGAGTACTATATTCCTTTACTTTAAAATTACTTAATAGTTCAATAATGATTACTTTTGGATGGTTTCATACTTTTTTAAGAGAATATATTTAGTATTTGTACTACATGAATCGCCCTTTGTTGTATTGTGTCTTCGAGAAAGACAATTTTTATTGGGAAATTATTTTATAATGAGTAGTAAATATGAAGGTGACACAAACATCATCTATTCTTTTATATTATCATAAATGGTGATAATGTTTTTTATTCATTAACCCATCCCTACCCGAATGGGAAACATATGAATTGTTAACCTCAATAAAAATATCTTTTGAGGTTTCTTGAAAAATAAATACCGTTATTATTAATATGTTCTTTAATACTATTATTTTAGTTATACATTGAGTATTATTGACTAACATACTGTTTTACATCATTCTTATATTAGATATTTGGGGATTACCTCTAACTGAAAGACAGTATTTTGGGAACATTATTTTATCGGAATTGTTTATTATTTATCACTTACATAGGTATCTTGAGGGACTTATTTTGGAATCAGTTCATAAATTATAATGTCCACACACATCACTTTATTTTCCAACTATCTTCATAGAGTCTTTATGAGATTTGAAGGTACTATACTTGGAAAAATTTTCACCCCGAATATAAAATTATAGCCATAAAACATTTTTATTTCTCATGGATTACGAATTTTTTTCATGTAAAAGTTTAAATTTTTAATTATGTTTTATTAGGGAGAATGGATTAATATTGGGGAATATTCCAAATCTCCTTCCTCATAAACCATACCAAAGAAATACATAATTTTTAAATACTAATTTTTTAAGTATTGGATTTTTAAGGATTCCACAAAGGCATATTATATTTTTCTAGGGGTCTCATCTAAACCCTAGTTGGTAGTGTAACCCCTCTAATCTAGCTATAAAATTGTATTTAATTATCTATTTCTTTACTAAAACTTTAGATAACTCAAACATGGTTTATAATCTCCTCAAAATTCTCCTTATTAATTCATATTACTCTTTTTCTCCCACCCCCAATGGCAAAAAACCCTATGTTTTCCAATACCATGGGATTAAATTAGGGTCATTAATTTTAAGGTATTATAATCTAAATTCAGGTTTCCATTGTCCACATCTTTTGTATGAAAAAATGATGTTTTTCAATTCAATTATTCTCATTGTGGGTGTTACAACAATTCACTTATATTAGTTAAAACATAATAACTTGATTTATAAATCATATAATTTAAATAAAATAGATTTTATAATATAATCCATTAATTATTATGATTTTTTTAGATTTTTCCATTGATAATTTTTTTATTTAGATTAAAAATGTAAAATTTCAGAGAACATCACTCTATAGATTTCATGAAAACATGGTGTTTGATAAATTGATTACAATATTTTTCTTAAAAAATGTATGATATTTAATTAAATCATTACTTATGATTAATTATTGTTATGGATTATATGTATATCAATGATTTCATCGAATAAGTCTTTGTGAGGTCATATTTATGTTGATTTTTAATATTATTAATAAATTAAAAAATTATTTTACCATCATTGTATAATTTGGTTTTTTTGGTTAATAATTTAGAATGTATTTTCATTCATCCTTCATTTCAAAGGTTTATAACCTATTGTTTACAATTTGGAAATTAATTTGATATATTTCACTCTTTTTCATTTAAAATAAAACCCCTTCAAATCATTTTAATTAAAATGGTGGTGTGGAATATTTTTGATGTTTATTCTGGGAGTATTAATGGTATTTTAATAGTGACATGGTTATATTAATGATTTTATCTTCAAACGGAGATAAGGGTGGGGATGATTTTATAGTTAATAGATATATATTTTAAAATAATATTATTATATTGAGATGTATTGTGGTATATTATTCAAATCCATTTATATGTCACGAGAATCCATGGGTAGCATGGTGTGATTCATGTGTATGAGTATTTCACTAGTCATGACGAGAAACTATGAAGTGGGCCCCTAGATTGGAAATTTATCTTCTTAGGAGTTATTCTCTAAATTATTCTTGGAGGTCAAAACTATGTGTTTAGGTATTTGGATCACATCATGAACAAATAATATATTATTTACACAACTTTGGAGATCTCGATGCTCTTTTGGGATCCTAGGTGTACCCGTGACGATTGGTTTTCCTTATTGGTTAAGATAAATTTGTATATATTAATTATTACTAAAATCATTCTTTCAAAATTATCATATAAAAATTATATTAAATATAATGTCTCTAATTTTCTAAGATGAATGGATGTTTTCACATTGAAATGTGGTTTCTTCTATAAAGAATGAACATTTGGAATTAAAAATTATTTTACCTTTCATATTACTTCTTCTAAAATAAAATTTTAACCATCATTTTTATTATCATCATTTCAAATAATTTATATTTTTTAGGCATAAAGTAATATTTGAAATTTTTAATTCAATTATTTAAATTTTTATTTCCTTATTCAATTTATCATTATCTTATAAGGTAATAAATTCATTGAATATTTTTTTGGGAAATATTATTAAACTAATAATCATAAATTAATGTCTTAATAATTTAACTTTTTAAAAAAAATTAATTTGAAAAAAAATTCCATGTTTTTTTGTTCATTATATATTTCATGGATTTATCTTTAACCAGTATTCATGTTTTTTAATAAGTATACCAACATGTATTTGTTATTCACACAATATATACACTTTGAATGTTTGTACATTGTCCTGATGGTTTGTGATTCTAGTTTAGACCACTGATGGCTTAGTCGAAGTGGTCATTCAGGAGTGCAGGGTTCATATATTGAGGTAACAAGTTAGGATCGTTACTTAAGAACAAGTAGGTGTGTATTTGGGATTTCCTTCAATTATTTATTTTTAGTTTATCTCAAGTATCATTCCTCATCAGTATTCCTTTTATTTTATTATATATACATTAAATTGATATCATTTTTTTGAATTTTGATTATGTTAATAAATTAGATGGTTGACTGTTATTTTTATATTATTTATGTTTTTTTTGAGTTTCATTGTTATTACTATATCTCATTTGGAATAAGATGGATTTTGAAAACTTTTCTTTGGAACGTAAAATTTTCTTATATATAGAGGGGCCATTAAGAATTTCATGTGGTGGTTCCCTTGTAATTGTTAATTCATTCGGTGAAATAGTTATCATTGGTACATAACATGATTATATGATACATTTTTCCAACCATTATTACTCAGGAATGCATAATGGGACTTCTCAAGAGATACATTCTGATCCAACATAGGGGAGCCGTCATTGGTTCTGGATTGGGTAGGTGAGTAAAGGTGAGCAGTAAATTCATGAATCCTATATAAAAATACAAAATTTGATTATTTTGGTCATTAAACAAAAAAAGGGTGTGAGGAATAAATATAACTATGAATAAATTTTTTATGTATTAAATATATTGTATATATATAGTAATAGATCACGTCAATGTATCTCCTGAAGAAATGTTTAAGAATAATGAGACTCTTAAGAAGAGATGGTTTACTGAAACTCTAATTATTGAATGAAATCATGGATTTCATGCAATATAAAAAATAGAGGTAAAAAAATTGGAATATCCCAATTAGAATAACACACATAATGATATTCTATAAATAATACATAATAATATGAAAAATAAAAAACTAAATGGGAAAAAATTATAGAAAACATAAAATTTAATTCATTGTAAAACTAAAATTGGTACTTATTAAAATAAATATATTATTTAACATGATTAACTGTCACTATTAATAGAGACCAAAAATAACTAATAGGGATTAATTGGAAACATAAAGAAAAAGTTATGTTTCTTATACAGGTGGGATATTTTTATCCAATATCCTTATATGTAGCACAAAATATAGGATATTTCATTGAAATAGTATGACCATATTGAAAATAAATCAAACATAGTTTGAAACATTATGTTCATAGAAATTTTTTAACATTGTGGTTAGTGATATCTCACATCATGCTAGTGTATCGACACATAATAAAAAATTCTAATAAATATTGTAAAAGTTTGAACTGTTGAAATATGAAATAAAATATGTTTTTATTACTGTATTAGTTAATAAAAAAATTAATTTAAATGATATATTTCATGTAATAATAGAATCAAAATATCTTATAAAAATAAAAAAGGATCATTAAAAATATGATCAATATACTACTAAAAGAAAAAATAAATCAACTTTGATTAAAAAGGACTAATTAACTCAAAAAAACTATGATAAATAATATATTTGAATAGAAAGATCATCCAACATTCATAGATTGATAAACCAGTTAAAAAATTAAATGGTCATATAGAATTATTATATTTTATAAATTTACCAATTTGTATTGGGCAAAAAATATTTGAAAAAATATACATTTTCATTAATACATTAACAAAAAACAAAGCTATGTGCTATTAAATGTTTCATAATGAATTATTCAAAAATATATATTTTCAAATAAATAATATTTAACTATGATTTTTTGGATTGTTTCTAATAAATATCATTTTTTTATAAATTATCATCCTATATTATAACAAAATATAAAAATTAATAAACTATTTGAAAAAAAATTCCTGGAATTGATGTAATTCATCTTCAAAATGACAGTTTAAATAACGTAAGTAGTGAATTAGGGTATGATTGCTGAAAATAATTTCACCTTTTGATATTATTTTTCATTAATCAGAACACCCTTCTCATTTATTCTTTTAGAAATATGTAAAATAACTTAAAATATTGCATGATACATAAAAATTTGACATAGTTCACCATAACTAAGATAATACAAGGATTATACATAGGAAATATTATAATTTACAAGAATCACTAAACTAATTATTGTTACAATGCTAATAGAGGAATCACAATCCATTTATGTTTGCAATAACTCAAACCTGAAAACACACTATCTTCTCAGCTGAATCGAACACACTACTCCTCTAGAATATTATATTGATGATCTATATAAACTATAAATATTTCCACACTAAAATGGTTACTGAGTTAAAATCCACATTCATCTAGGATATGAAATCCACATTAGTATGTAAATTATGTTACATCAAAAAATAAATTATAAATTGTTATTATTCATGAACTAGTCCTCAATTTAATAACCTCATAATCATGAACTATATATATGACATATTGTTCCCCAATTAATTCACAAGTAGATCATTGTTTACTATTATCATTTATGGAAGTTAACTATTCTATAAACACTACAATCGTGAAAATATTTCTATGAGTTTCTTTCATCATAGACCATCATAGTGGACCTACATAGTTTACTAACATATCCAGATAGCTCCACATAGATTACATACATTTAATTACCTCAGGGAATGAATTCTATTCGTAATATTCTCGTTAAACTACCTAAAAACATCATGATGTTACCCCCCACGAACATCCTTCAACACCTTGAACTCCCTTCTAACTATGTGTATTTATCCACATACAATCCTTTGATATTATTTACACTCAACCAAAATAATTGATTACGGTATCTTTATATAGTAATATAACACCCAAACTATAAAAAAATAAATTATTTTTCACCCCTTATTGAGATAATATTCCAAAAATAATATTTCTACGATTACACATAATGAAAATGTCCATCATACAAATAAATTAACCAATCTACAACTATGTCTGAACAATACACCACAAACTCTCTTCTAATGTGTGAACATATTATATAAACAATATTTTGTGATGTTCTATCACTTATTTCATACATTATTTATGTTTTGTGATAAATAATGAGACTCCTTTGTGTATTAATGTAAATACTAAATTTTCAATATAAACTCTTCATATAAACCATCCCTCCTCTACTATCTATGAAAAATTTCTAAACACCTCAAAATGATTCCAAAACATCTTTTCAACATTTCATTATAAAAAATAATCTAATAAATTATAAATTGAAAATTTTATAAAATATCAACCAAAAAACACACAAAAATTTAGTATGGATTATTTACCAAGTAAATCCAACATTGGAATTTTTTAAAAAAAATCAAACATATATAAACATATCTATTGACAAAACTATTAACCCATCATTGTTTAAAGAACATTTACCTTTTCATAACCCTATATAATGATCATGAAAATTCTCAAAAAGTAACATGATACCACATGAGTCAAGATTAGTGACATAAAAATGAGTACCATAAATATTTCATCATTCAAACATATTTTTCTCAATTACACTTCTTGAATATTTCCCAATAAAAAATTTAATCACAATAAAATAAAGAGTAAACTCTATAAAACACACCTATTATCTAATTGAATCATGATTCAAACAGTTACTTCAATTGTGATTTGTATTATTTGATTATGCATCTTAAACAAAAACATATGTATCTACTAAACCAAAAATATTACTTCTCCTGATTCAATTACCCCTAGGGAATCACTTCATCGTTAATAAACAATATTTCTCACATATTTTCAACCACACTAATGTCACTTTTTTTATGAAATAGATAAATTAACATATTTTATAAAAAAAAGGATACTTAAAACTTACCATGGGTATCGGGAGTCCTAAATTAACATTTTTTATGTGTTGTGATTCGAATAGAACAATGAAAAAATTTATTTCATTGAAAACATTTGTTTTTAATGAGACCATTATTGTGATTTATATGACCTAAAGTTCCTTATGAACATTCATACATCAAAAACCCATGCCCAAAATTCTATATATATTGTGATAATTGATTTTTAAATTATTTTTTCGTAACTGATGTAACTAATTTTTTACTATGATTTGTAAAACCTAAATTATAATAATCAAATCTAATTGTATACCTCATTGAAATTCATGTGTCATTTATGTACTATGTTATCTACAATAATAGTGTGAAATATTAGTTAGCCAGAATACAATATTCTACTAAATAAATTAATGAATTATTATCTCGTTTCTCGATATTCTGTAATAAAAAACAATCATATTTAATATTCACCACATGTTTTGGACTTTATTTCATCCATTAAACTGGACTAATGTATATCAGTATAATCAAATAACTCTAAATAACATGTTTAACTATACAAAAAATCATATTTTATTGTAACTTTTAAATACCAAAGTCATTATTTCTTTAAATAGAAATGTATTTCTTTGAGAATACCTTAATACCATGTCTCCAAACAAGTAAAAATTATAATGTTGGTCATTTTACCATTACATACTACATTATCCCAATGAAATTCCTATATTATATTACATTGAATACATTTCCATCATTATCGTTTGATAATATCATCCTATTGAAAAATAATATTTTCATAACCTTAGAATACTTCATTAAAAATATTATGATAACATGATATTAATAAATATATAATAGGGTCAAAATAATCATTCCATAAAGAAACTTGTTTTTATGGATGGTGACATTAATTATAAATTTGAAAATTTCATTCTCAAATTTTTATTAGGGGTTAAATAACATTTTACCATAGAAGATGACATTGAAAAATAATTCACCTATAATTTGGTCTATTAATAGTTTTTTACACTGGGATAGATTTTTGGTAGACTACCTAACAATTAAAATTTTCAGAAAAAATTGTACATAATAAATAATTTTATAAATATTAATTTATTTTCATATATTCATTTAGTTATATATGTCCATAAAGTTTTGTATTGAGATTATATCATATTTTTTCATCTATAATAATATTTTTTTAATCATTTAGGTATAAACAAATTCTAGATTCTTGGGTTCACCTTAGTACCTATTATTTTTCTTTTCATTTCTTTTCTATTTTTTCCATTTAATTTCCCCTATTATTATTTATTATTATACTTAATTATCACAACCCCCTCCCCCTCTATTCTTACCCATATTTTTAATGATTTATTGAATGGATAGGAATATAGGTGGAAGAATAGTGGTTATGTTTTTGAGAAAGAGATAAGAATAATCATTTTTTCGTAGCTACATACATCTGATAGTTGTCGATATTTATTAAATTTCACCCAATTATAGTTCATGTTTTTCTCATAATTCAACATATAATTAATATTTCTATATTTAAAGCACCTTAAATGACTTCTATGGACACCATAGGGTTGATCATTGCTTAAATAGCGAGAAAGAGGCATTTCAGGCCAATTTTAGGTGTTTCCATTCTAGAAATCATTGTCATATAATGTTTGTTTCCCTGATGGGATGTAGTTTTCTATTATGATTTAATGATTATGATTTATTAAAAGAATATAATGTATAATAGGATTACATTACATTTATATTTAATTGGTAATGTATTAGTGTACATTGGTATATGAATATTTCAGAACTATATGATGTGTAATAAGTGTATAAACAGTGTAGCTTAATATATCTATGTTGCTATATACGTCGACATAAAACTCATTAGGGGAACATAGTTGTCTAAGGTACCCATCAAGACTCCATGTTGGTAACACATTGTGTAGAAGTAATTACTGTGGAAAATGAACATGTATAGGCAATAGAAAGTACTTGGGATGTCATCCTATGTAAGGTAAATTCCATGTACATGATATACATGTAGTGTACTTTAGTTTTACATAGTAATTCTAACAGATGTACAAACATTTTTAGGACATAGAGAATACATGTATTTTTCTAATGGATACATGATATGTTTTTATTATTTTCAATCCATTTTATGGGTTTTCTTTTTTCCCTCTAGAGACAAAATTAGACATATATGGAGTTTCATTATGATCATTTATTAATTACGATAATGATTTGTGAACCATTGGATATTTCAGTACTTTTAAATGGAATGTTAGGTTGATAAAATAATTGGAGAGGTTCTACAAATTAAAAATAGTTAAAAATAACTTCTATTTGTTTCTAGTTTTGGGCCATTATAATATATTGATGTTCATGTATCATAATCACCAATGTAATCATTTGAATTTTTTTATACAGTACCTTGGTTTTAGGGAATAAAATTCAAATTAAGGTAATGAAAGCTTGTGTGTTATTACTATAGTAGGGAGAGAACATAATATTATATGGTCCATGAGTCATCTAAATAAATAGTAACTTATGTGTCTTATTTCTTTGAGGGAACCTTCTATGAAATTATTTCATATTTTTATACTATGTTACTATGAGACATTAAAGGTGAGTTTGTGGGATATTTTTAACCGTGGTATATATTTATAATAGAGTAATCCATGAGGGATACCTCCACCAATATTTTTAGAATTTGGATCCCATTTAGGTTTCCTACAAATAATTATTATTTCCATGATTAACAAGATGTATACCTATAATTTTGATCTATGCTAGAGGATGATCTACAGGATGCCTCCATTTTCATACTCATACTATGGATATGAATATTGATTCCTCCACCTATGTAACATGTTCTTAGATACCAATAGGGATTCCTTTTATTTTATTCTAACTTAGAGGATCTAGTGATCTGTTCCATTTCATATGTGTGGAATTTGAGGATTCTGAGGAGGATGAATTAAAAATGATTTATTTTAGAGGACCCAGTGTGATCCTAGTGTTTAAGAAAAACCAAGAGAGTGTATTGGGTTTAGGTAAAAATGTCTTTGGTAGACACATTTAATCCATTAAAAACATGTATTCTATATATATATTATGTTCTAAATAGTTATATTAGGTATAAGATACAACATACATATGATATTTAAATGAAAATGAAAATTTTCATTTCTATAAATATGATAAGAAATGTTTTTTCAGGACTAAGAATGGAATTTTGAATCATATAATGCCTCGAATTTATCCTTTGATTTGATGGATTATTATCGAGAGTAATAATAAATAATTTAGTGAAACATGGATGCATTGGTTTTTGTTTCATGAGTTTTGGAGTTTCCATTACTGGGTTCATGGATTAGTGTGAGAATTTTAGGACAATATTTGCAACAGCTTGATGATCAAGGTTTTTTTAGTTTAGTTTGAACTATTCCAATTTGTGATGCATGGTTAGAGCATGGTTTATGGTAAATCATGTGAGGAAAATGTTAAATGTTGTGTGGTTGAAAAGATATAATACTTTGGTGCATGGACATTACATTTGTTTTAAAAATTCATTCCATATATTGTAGATGGGTAAGTGGTGTGGTTTGTGGTTAGCTCATTGTTTTTCCAACTTTGTGGACAAACCATGAGGGTATGTTATCTTTAGAAAGATATAACCGCATGGTTAGAGAATATTTTAGAAACCCATTTACAAAAACTATGTATTAGAATTGTACTTAATTAAATGTGATATTTTTCAAAAATTAACCAATAGATTTTAAGGCCACTCAACCCCTTTTATCGAAATTATGATCACACAATCCATTTTTTCTCCAAACCCCTTTCTCCCATATCAAAAAACTCTTGGTTCCTTAATGGTGATTCCACATATATATAACTGAGATTTTAATCACTTTTAACTACTCTTTCATTTAATCTTATTCCTCTCTTATTTTGAGTATTATGGTTTATGTTTTTATTATGATTAAACATGAGTATGGTAGAAATGTCTATTTTTTAGGGTTCATTTTGTCAACGTGCAAAGTGGATATCCAGGGATGGCATCGATATTCAATTATATGGGGTTTAGTTAATAAATTTCACTACACTGAATTATTATTGGTTTTAAATTGATGCAAGTTTAGAGTTTGGGTGGTCAAGATATGCTCATTTTGATGCCAAAGTGTCTATAAAGGACATGGAAAATACATTAGAATACCTCAAAAATTTATAAATATTATAGAATGGTTATTTAATTAGGTAGGTGGTCTATGAGATTTACCCATTTATATTCATATGATTATAGTGTGTTCATTAAATATAAAGATTTGTATAGATATGTCCTTAGTTAATGTAATTAGTTTTAGGTTTTAAATCAATGCCATATGAAATCCATTAATACCATTTGAATAATCCTTTATTATTACACTAGAACTATGACCACTAATGGTGTGTTCTAATCCTTAGAAATATAAATTTTTTATTGGTTTTTTTTAAATTTCCATTAAGGCTCATGAAATAGTCATAATTGTGTTTATTGGTGGTTGAATCAGTTTTTTCTCAGGGGTTAAAACAATTTATCATTAATATTATTTTGTTTTAATGTGATTTGTTGGCCTCCATGTTATTTTTAAATGGATGTTCTAAATAGATTTAAATTTTTTATGTGAAATGGTTATACAAATGATTATTTGGTTAAAAGTTCATGATGAATTTATTAAAATAATTTAAAGTAAATAAATTTATTGGGTCTCTTTTTTAATATATAAATAGATAGTTTTTAAGGCTGGTTTTAAAATTAATTTAGTGGATTAATATGATCAATTATTTTTCAAAATAATGATGTAATGATGTTTTGATGTGTAGAAATTTCCTAGTATCCCAAGTCATGTTTTGCATTCAAAGATTCATTAGGACCATGGTAAATTATAAAGGGTTTAAATATTTTTTTGTGAACTTTAAATGTATTATAAGGGATAATTATAACCTTGATTTTTGGAAATGTATTGGGATGTAACCAAATGTCATACAAGACACACCACATCTAATGTTTGGAAAGTAGAAATGGTTATTCCATGAATATAAAAGAAAATATTTATAATTTTTTAAACAATATATGTAATTATTGTGGAAAAAAGAGTTACATATATATTTTTTCAATGATTAATATGACATTCCACATCTTATGTTCTAACTGATGGTCTTGTATATTTTTTAGGTTTCAGACTGATGTTTAAGGAATGGTTGATAGATATTTTTTACCTCCAATATTAAATTAAAAATGAAGATTATATTGATGTTGTTTGTAGTATAAATCACCATTAATTATGTTTTAGATGACTGGTTTACTATAATAATTATTTGGATGGCTTGGGTGATTCCTTAAAACATGAGGGCTAATTGGTTTCTGGATAAATATTTTTTTCCTTGAGTGTTTTCCCTTTATCATTAGTACTATGTATTTTCACACTATTTGTCTTCACGATCATTTTCAAAAACTATACTCTTCATTTTTGAACCATTTTTGGTGGCCTATTGAGTTTTACTCACACCCAACATAGGTCACCACCACCCTTGGGTACTCATTAATCTCTAACATGTTTATTTTAGGAACATGATTGGTATTTGGACCGGCATGATTTTGATTATTATTAGCTTGATAAAATGATTTTATGGGGATAATGAATGATATTTGGGTCAGGGATATTTTGGATCCTTTTACTGGTTTATTTTAATTACATATGATAGGTATTCATCATAGTGGGTTGTTTTTTTGTATGATATGGATGTCCATTCCATTACAATATTTTTTATTCATGGAATGCTTTATTGATATTTTTTCATTCATCACAATTTTATTTATATGGTATTTGGATTTTTGTATTATTATTGTGCACTCTGATACGGTCATATAGTTTCCAATTTGTACAACCCTATATCTATCTTATTAGTTGGAATTCTCTAGAATCAAGGGAGGTTTACCTAATGTCATGCGAAAAATTGATCGGGTGAAATTTTAGAGGAAACTAGGATAGGATGTGTGATTACCTTTATGAACAGCTACATTAAATTATTTAATAAATCACTACATTATTTTTTATATTACTATAATTCATTGATATCCTTATTGGAGTTTGGGTTATGGTCAAGATGTGAAGTGATGGGTTTAGGTATTGGATACCACAACCCTTTCCTCATGTATTCGATCAGTTACGTTTGATGTTAATATGATCCCCTATGTGTTCCTTGAAACATATCCTATATGTCTTTATTCAACATGATCTTATGATGGGGATACCCAAATCTGAATCATGCTATCTGACATCTGAGACTTTTTTATTTATTTTTCATTATTATGGTTATTGAAATTACTTTATTGGATATAGATTTTGATGTCATCAGCTATACATGGATTCAATATATTAAATTATTTGGTTAGGATCTTATGATATAAGGAATTACATTATGTATTTCATGAAACTTTGATTCCTTAGTAAAAATAACATTGATTGTTTCATAGTGTAAATTGAATTATATTACAACATGAGAGATACATGTTTTCCTTATACATGATCACATAAATGGGATCATAGGTAATATTGAAATATATTATTCATTGATCGATACGTTGGTTCCAAATAGATAATTCCATTGATAGTATAATAGGAATGGTAGAATTATATAATACAATGGTCGATACATGGGTACCAGATATATAATTCCATTGAGGGGATTATATGGAAGTTGTAATTTTATTATACCTTTATAATACATTGGTTATTGGTAAAAAATAACTTTCATGGTATAGTAGTGACAATATAATTATATTATTTCATTTTATAGTCATTGGTTTTTGATATAGAATTCCTTGGATGGGATTATCAAGAAATTGGTTTTATATATTTAAAATTTTCATTATTATCATAATACATTGATTCCTTCTTTATGTGACATAGGTATCAATTTTCTTTAAAAAATAAAAAATCTTATATACAATTTGACACTTTATAGAGTGGTTATCAGCGATAGGGCATAAGAACCTAAGGATAAATAGGGAAATACAAATCATGAGTAGTAATAAAAATAGATCAGTTCCTTATTCATAGGTTGTGTAGTCAATCAAGTTCATAGATCCACGGATCTATTGTATTTTATCATTATTCATTTTATTAAATTTTTTCTCGGTTAGGTTGAGCATATTGCATTTTTATACACATATAGATTTATACTTTAGGTTCATTGTTAGGGGAGTCCGATTGATATTTACATCTCACCCCCATTAGATAAACATTATTTTTAATTTAGGCCTGATTTCTTCATTCAGGATGATCATGGATACATGATGGATAATGTTGACGCCTAGGGTTTTTTGATTGAACATATCCACTCTTTTGGATTCATATGATTGGTCTAGAGTATCTCAAAATATTCCTAGACATTGGTTATGTGGTTCAGCTCATAGTTAGTAGTAGTGATTTTAATTATTAATATTTTTACTTGTTTTTAATTCTATATATGTTATAATCCATGTAAAAAATCGTATTTGTATTTATTATGTGGTTGGTTTGGGAATAAGTATATGTCCTTATTTATTACAACCTTTTCATTATTTTTTTAATTTCTCATCGTATTATTTAATTATATAAATGTTTTTTAGTTATTAAAATTATTAACTACTTTGACAGATGGGCATATTATCCCTCTATGTCACACCCTAATCCCAAGATACTAGTCAACTTCATCAAGTGTATGGGGGGTTATTCTTAAAATATAGTTTCCAACCAGTCTACTTACTATTGAAATTTTTTGATGGGTAGGGACATCAAAAATTGGTATCCGAATCATTCCTTTATTATTTATTTCAATATTTCACATGGCATTAATAGTATTATGAAATTTTTAGAGCCTGTAATGGAGACCAAACAAGTTCATTGAGAACACTTGTTCAAGATTACATGGATAAGGTATTAATGATCATTAAATAAGATTATATACATTTATTTTTTATTTCAGAGATAGTTATGAGATGTTGAGTTATGATTTATTATGAATTATAGTGCTCTCGTCCTACTTTAGAGGGGACATTGATTGCTTTTAACTATTGTTCGGAAGATTAGAGTGGTGTCTCTTTAATCATATTTAGCACATAGGGTCCACATGATATAGGCCTTATAGTTAGAGGTTTCCCAAATGATAATGAAGCTGACTGTATAATGTGTCACCAAAAGCATAATTGGTTTTTTCCCATATAGTTTATTGGACTTATTCTACTAATTTATATACTCAAACATATATATTTCATATTTCTGAATTACCTTATTGAACTATGGTGAGATTTAAAATTGTGAGGATGATGACTTTGTACTCATGTAAAAGAGGTGTACTGACCCTACTAGGTGGATAGGGAATATTATTCCTATGTGATTGATCCATTGAAGGGTTTTCATAATTAGGTTCAGTAATTTATCATTCCATTGATAATATATAATATTTTTACATCCAATATTGGAATTAAATTGTTTTTAATTGAACCATGAGAGGGTTGTACAACAAATATCATTGGAAAGAATATGTCTAAATGTTATTTATCCTAAAATATTAGTGTTCTCAATATATTACATTCTAAAAAACAAGTGGGGTGTATCTTTTTCAGGTTTAGATAACTATAGATTCTTAATAACCTATATAGTGTTATCGCACCTAGCATATTATGATATATGAATTAACTAACCTTTGTTTATGGTAATCTGGTCAGATCATTGAGTGTGATGATCGTAGGTACATAAAATATCACATTGAATTGGAACCTAAATTGGGTATTTCAATAAATAGATTAAATGTAAGGATAATTTCATTATCATTTTTACAAGATATTATAACCCTAAAGTGAGAAATTTTTTATAGGGATTCTCAAATAAGATCAAGGCCATATTGGATGATACATTAATGGTTATGTATATATATTAATTTCCTTAAATTAGTAGTTACTAATTTTTTGATATTAGTAGTGTTTCCAATAAGAACATAAAGAGTGATTTTAACTATAACATAAAATTGAAAACCTATATAATATTATAATTGTTGAAAATTTTTGACCCCTGTGGATTGATGTTATTCTTACCTACCTTAAATTATATATATAGATGAATCAACTAAATTATATTAATATAAATTGATAAATTAAACCCTTTTATATATGACCATAGTGAGGGTTATTCCCTCTATGATTGGTTTTTTAACCTTTTGATATTGTTATGTGACTTGATCTCTAAGAATAACTAGGAATCCTAGACTCCCATAGTTGTGAATCAGAGCTTAATAGATCAATTTTTACATTTATTGAGGAAATATATTGAGTATGGTTGTCCAATGAAATAAGAATACCTTTTTATGTAGTGATCTAGGATGTGTATTCATTTTGTGACCAAAGAATGAAGGTTATCGAGTTTTTTGATATATGAATGATGATTCCATTGTTTATTCAAAAAGAAACCATGATTTATTATGTATGGATTTAGAGTTCAATAGGAATTACTATTTGTGTTCCTACACCATATTACCAGTGGTTTTCGAATTAGAAATGATTTTTAAAAAATTATCAGGACAGGAATGACGTCTTGTGAGGTGTGGTCATCAAAAAATAATTCTTGGGTGAGGTTCTAGATTTTAAAGATTAGTTACAAGGGGTCATAAATATTTTTAGGAATTTTTTATCTTGAGGAACAACCATTTTATATTTTACAATGAGTAGCTCAAAAAATATTGACTCGTGTGACAACCAATGTTATGAGATTATTCACCCACTTCATAGGGAGATATCAATCATGAAGGTTTGATGTAGCACCATTTATATTGTTAATATCTGGGTTTTCATTGAGAAGTATTATAACTTGGTTTGAATGAATTTTTTTGATCATAGTTTCATGAATGTTGTGATAAAATAATGAATTTGCATCAGTGGTAGAGGAGATGTTGAGTTGGGATCAGGTGTTGTGGAATGACTACTGTGTCTAAATATTAGTAAGTTGTTAATAACATTGTGAGTGTGTATCCTTAGGTGGGTTTATGATCCATTATAATTTTCAATGAATAATTAATATTTTATTCATTTTAAATTAAATATTATTTAATTAATGTGTAATATTTTGGTGACATATTTTCAATGGGGAAACATATTGTGGTTCATTTTATATTTTTCATTTTATAATGGTAGGTTTTTTAATGTCAAGTAAATAAATAATGTCAAGATCCATTCATGTTCCACTTCTTTATTTTATTTTGTATTTTAACATTTTGAGTTCATAATTTATTTTTTCTCATTCAAATGGATTCAAATGTACACCCACAATTGTATTCTATTTTCCATAACCCAAAAACGAAATAGTGGATAATGATAGATAAAGTGGGTGGAATAAAGGGAGGTGTTACCACTGAGATATGGATGACCAAGATCATTGTGTCAATGCTACGAGGTCGAGATAAGTGTTAAGCATAAAATCTTTATACCTGACTATATAATTTTTTAATGTTTTTTACATAAA
The DNA here is from genome assembly GCA_963277665.1 of Viscum album. Classification (NCBI taxonomy): domain Eukaryota; kingdom Viridiplantae; phylum Streptophyta; class Magnoliopsida; order Santalales; family Viscaceae; genus Viscum; species Viscum album. The sequence continues at coordinate 1,371,016,597 of OY728158.1, read as the reverse complement.
TCCTTATATATTTATCCCATTTTATATTAATATTTATAAGGAACCCTCTGGTTTGGTTTATTCATAATGTGGAGAAACATGTGTTTCAAGCTAATTGCAGTGGTATTAATTCAAGTAATCACGATCACATGGTGTACGGTTTCATGAAGAAAAAAAACAATAAAATATTCTCATTTTGGGAAGTCAAGTTTTTGATAGTCTCACCATATATTTAGATTATAGATTTTGATGTGGCACATGTCCGTAACACCAAGTACATTTGAAATGTTTGTTTTTAAAACTATATATCATGTACCAAGTGGATATTTTATGTAGTCGTAATTGGTTATATTGTCGAGTACATATCCAGAAAGATCTTGTAGGCGATCTTGTACTTCTTGGGTACATTTCCCAACACTATGTGTGTTACATTATTTATATATGTTCCTTTATATTAAAGGAACATGGTGTAACCTTATTAGGTATAGGGATAAACACCATGTGTAGGGATCATGTTGTATACTTGACTTATACTTATTGTACATGGGTTTTACATTCCATGTTTAAATGATGTACGTGGATATGTTGTAATTTTAGATTATAATTTGTTTAATTAGTTACACACAATGTGTACATATTCATTTCATCCTTTTTCAGGTTTTTCATTTTTTATTCCATAGAGTAACACATTAATGGTTTTCTTAAAGGTTGGGGCCGAAGCTACATTTATTATTAAAGAAAAGGAAAGACATCTTTAACTAGGTAGAGGGAGACCCATTACATAGCCTGAAGGCCCAGTGGGCATTTAGACCATTACATGGCTCGTAGTCCAATTTTTTTTGGACCAAGGCCCATTCTGTGAATTGTACTGCTACAATACTCGTGCAGCTACAATGCTGCATAGTACCCGCAGCTGCTACCGTACCTTGCCACGACTACAACACCCTGTCGCCGCTACAGTGATATGCCACTACTACAGTCCCCGTCATTTCTAAAGTGCCACTACTGCTACTGTATAGGTATAGTAACCTACTCCCAAAGGGTTTTGAACCCCAATTATTCATGTAGAATTAGGGGGTTCTTTCCACTAAGTGAAACCCCAACTACAAGTAACACATTAATAGTTTATTCTATGAATGTTTCAACATAGATAACATTTTTAGAACCTCTATAGTGTTTTAGGAAATTTGAAGAGTTATTTTGGGTGATCTACTCAATAAAGGGTTTCATTATCTAGTAAAATTATATATATAACTAATTTAAGTGAGACATGGGATGGGACCTAGTTGTGTTCAGGATCAATAATTAATTGAAATGGATCAAAATCACCAATGTCCACATTTGAAATTTTGTTTAAATTGTTACTAGGATTGCCTTAATAGGATTTGAAATGAAGAAATGATAGGTTAAGAATTATATAAAACCTAAATACATAAATTAATATGGGATGGATCAATATCCATCTTCTTATACTAGTGCCTTTTCAGATTATTTCATTAAGGAAGCCATCCATGATAGTTTTTCCAATTTTGTCCAATGAGGTCAGGTGTTTTTTTAGATGGGGTTGTGTTATGTGTTTAACGATGATATTACTATAAAACTGATTATCCCACAATGGATACCTACATTTTTATTTAGTTTTAATTGTTACCCTATATGATTACTCTATCTATTAAATATTTCAAATTATTACATGAAGGATACCTCCACCTATGATTTTAATTCACGGATCCCATGTAATATGATTCCATTTTCATTCACATTTTGATGATCCCATGTTGGATTCATCTACCTTTAAAGTCCTTTCAAGGACCCAATAGGGATTCCTTTTCTAAAATTATATCACAGGGGATCCAAAGAGGGATTCATTTTCATTTGTGTGCACCTCGATGATAACAATTATAATTCCCCTCATATGATTGATTTTATGTTACCCAGCGTGTTCTATTTGTTTAACCAAACCTAATATTTTGTATAATATTTTGGTAGATATGGTAGTTGGTGTATCCTTAAACCCATAACAAACATGCCAACAATGGGGCGATGGAAGAAGTATTGGTATTATGCATTCATTTGACCTCGTAGTCTTATTTAATCATTCAAATAATTGTTGTTTATGCATCAATGGTTTTAAAATATACTACTCAATGATCTTCCTATGAGACTAATACAAATTTATGGGTTATGGTGTTGTCTAACCCCACTATTTTATTCATTTATTTACTCGGTTACTATTGATTAAGCTATAAACCATGACATTCTTCTAGGATATCAGCCCATGGGTCTTGATTTGTTGTGATACTATTATGGAGATTCCTTGACGATATTCCTTGGATATTTATTTATGTTCTATTTGATTTAATTCTATATTATTTCGATTCCCAAAGGAACTTCATGGGATATATATATCGATTCCTCAATAAATACTTATATTCATTATATTTATTTCTGTGGATGGGTTCATATAACAAATGGAATTATATTATGTCTTGGAAAATATATGGATTCTTTATATAGAATTACATGGAGTGAATCATTTGTTAAAAAGACTTCAATTATTCCTTGAGAGATACATGGATACTTAGTTCTGAATTCATTTAATGGCCTCATAGGTAAAATTTGATTTTTTATGCATGGACTAAAACATGGGTTGCATATATGATGATATATTGATAGGTTAATAGGGTTGAAGAAATTAAATTAATTTTTGGGGGATACTTTTACTAATGATTTGAAATTCCATGGATGGGATCATAAGAAAATTGTAATAATATTAGGCCTTGAGAGATACTCATGTTTCTGATACTGAATTTCTTGGATGGGATAATTATGCTAATGGAATTTTATTAGACCTTGGGTGATACATGGGTTGCCGATATATAAAACCTTAGAAAAGATCATTTGTAAACTGTTACTATTTTATTTTTATTATTCATGATTATCATTTTACGTTGACACAAAGGTAATGTTGCTAAGATAATAATTTTATTCATGAAAATTAAAATGATTAGATACATTTTTGCGTTTTCTGCTCTAGGTATCATCAAAAGGGTTCAAAAACACAATGGGTGGTAGAGTTATACAAGGATTGGGTGATACAACATCTATCCAAAACTATTATTCACAGGATATCCATTCAATCAGGTTCAAGGACCCAATTATCGATTATAGTATATATTTTTAATTTTATTTTATTGTGTCTCACCTAAGAAAATAATGATAATTCACTTATTATGTTTTATAATAAGTAAATAAATAGAGGTATCCAATTTTGATTTTTTTACCCCATCCACAAATATAACAATATGTGTGTAAACATATTTAATCTTTCTGGTTGATCATAGATGCATGATAAATAGGGATCATGTTTAGGGTCACATAATTCGGTGGAGATGCTCATGTTGATTCATATAATCGGGTTGGAGTAGATAATAAGTGTCTTAGATACATGCATTATTATTTGGATAAACTTTAGAAATAAAACATTATATTCTTATTTCTAATAATTCTATTTACTCTTATATATTATGAAAGCCTAGTGGGACATCAATGATTTATATATTGAATTTTCATTAATGCCTTTACTTCATTTCATTCAATTATTTTCCATGATTATATTTCTTGGTATTTAAATATTATTATTAGTATTTTTAATAATACCTTTCATTTTCAGTATTCCTTACCCTTATATGGGGTAATAGTGTTCCCATTTTCACACCATAGGCCCTAACTGCTAGTCGCATGCTACTTACATAGGTAGAGTCACACTTGATTATTTGTCTCTAACTGTTCTGGTTACTAGTTATAATGTGAGGTAAATTGGGATGTGAAACATAACATACATGTGAGACCAATAGACTTATATAAATCATATTTCTCCAATCATAAAAATTTCCTACTTATATATCCATTATTATGCAAACTATTTTCACCATTATTAATTTGATAGACCAATGGTTATTCCATCCACACACACTAGCATTATCATCCTTTGATAACACTTGTCATTGAATTATATATTGTAATTAGAACCACCACACAAGACACAATGATTTTCATGTATTTATCCTTCATGATAACCATACCCTTGGATTATTCTATATCAAATATAGAATTATATTTACCAGAATTTTTTTATATTAATCTTATATAACGAAATAATCTGGTTATTCAATGCACACAACTCATTTGAATACTTCATTTAGAAATGTCACATTCTCATCAATAGTAACTTCTATAAATATACTTATAACCTTTATGGGTCTGAATTAGTTAATTTTATTTCCCTCGTCTAGTGGAACAAACAACTCATCTACATCATTCCCTCAATCATGGAGTCCCCTTAGACACCAATATTCAATTGATTTGAGAAACAATTCTATCTACAGTAATTTTGTTATGGAAATAATTTTTTTCCAATTCCTTTTATTCTAGTACATTCAAAAAAATATAATCATTTTAATTATTCTCAATTTTCCAATATCACTATTCTTATCCTGAACAATATTCTCATCCCTTGAACAATACATAAAATACATTAGTTTAACATAATATAAGAATGTTTTTAGTGTATTTTTTATCCTTTTCCATTCTAGTGTTCCATGATCACTGATGATAATATGTATATCAATTCCATACTAAATCATAATTATATATGGTGATGAGGGTCTAACTTCATCCATCAAATCATAAGTGTATTATTTTTAATATCGATTAGGCCCTTGTGAACCACCTATGATTCATAACTATTTATTAATATTCCATGGTATCTTCCACCTATTTTGTAACATATTCCTCTCATTATCATTTATCATAAAATAATTGATTTCAATACCCCATTATAGTCACTTATGGAAGTATTTATAAGATTTGATCAATAATTACTAGCTTGGAAATGTCTTCCCTACCATAGAACTTTAATATTAATTGTGTGACTATATTTATAATGAATCGTGATCTTAAGAATATTCAATATAAATCAGCATTGACTTATTTCTATATCACAGCTCGTAAATATTGTTTTCATCTATGAAAAACAATAATAAGTTATAAATCTTGATGGATGTCCTTAGATAATTTTAAATAAACATATCTATTACTCATTTTTCAATAAGAATAATTTTACCACATTTTTTTTGTAAGCATTATCATCTCATCCATAAACATTTTTTAGTAGTTCATTATAGTGAAACATGGTTCTTTGTCCCATGTTTCTCATTATAAACCTCTTTCTTATTGTTTGAAAACATCATGTTGTTATAAGATTTTTATTTCATAATATTCATCCCATATGTATCTTTAGCATCCATATGATACTATGTAACATAATATAAAACCTCATAATTTTGAATAATGACCATTATCCACATTATCCGGCTATAATTATTATTTTAAGGAATTTAATATCTCCACCTATAAAATGATAATGGTGAAATAGATCAATACACTTCAACAAGAACTAGTTCAGTAACTATCTATAAATACAATTTTTTATTATAATTCCTTTATGTAATATTCCATTTTTGAATAATCATTCTTGTGTGATTTGGTCACATGATAGTTTTGGGAGATCTTGAGCTCAATCATTATACAAACATCTTCTACAGATCATAATCTCAAATAAGTAATTTGTTTTCACATAAATCCATTTTTCCTCTATAGAATGGGAAGATTTATCTTATTCACTACTAAAAAGATATATATCCCCCTTCCCATTTTTCTAAAATACAATAAATATCCTACCATTTCAATTATATATATAATTATTCATGGTTTTTTATCAAATTCCATGTATAGACCAGTAAACTTATTAAGATGACACTGAGAAACTCAGGAACAAAAAAATCATGGTGTCTCATATCTTTATCCCAATTTTTTTTCCTATAAACAATAAACTCATGGCCTTAAAATTTTCAAAATATGGTGATACAATCATTTTCATACATGGTCTGTGTTATAAAACCATCTTATCTCATCATTTGGGGAGTGTATCCACTATCATGTTTATATACACCTACATTATGTAATTTTTTTTGAAATATATGCTCTTTATTCCATCTTAAATAATTTTTTTAACCTGTATTCAATATCATGTCTGGTGATGATTAGTATTACTATTCTTCAACGTAGAATGATCGAAAAACGTTATCTTTTAGTTCATAAAATTGATTCATCATTTTCATTATTTTTAATGATACATTATGTTAGTGTATGTGTCCATTTTATGTTATCATTTATCCATTATTTATTAATTTTAATTAGAAATAAATTTTCATTGTTCTTTTTCAACCATCAATGATATATTAACCATAAAAATAATTACTAAAATATTGAAAAATACATAGGTAGATCTATTTATAAATTTTCAATTAGAACATTTTGCCTCTATAATTAAAATTATTATAATGTTATAAATTTCTAAAAAGTACACATGATATGAAGTGAATTTTGGTCTATTTATTAAAAAATATCTGTTGCCTCTAAAGTTCACTGAGTATTCCAATTTTGATTCATTCCCAAAATCAATTATGAACATTGTAGTGGGTTATTTTTTTTGATACAACAATTTATTCTTTTAGTTTTTTTATCAGAATCCATATAATCTTTGTTGTTAATGTATTTTCTTTTACTAGAAAAGTTTTTCTTATTTATCGTACCTCTGAGAAAAACCATCACGTTTTCTACTTCTTCGACAATATTTTTCACTAATTTCATACTTGTAGAAAAAATTATCTATTTATCATTATGTTTTTATAATAATATGGAAATAAGATCTTCATGATAATTTATATGTTTGACAATATCCTTTATTTTTTCATTCAATCATTAAATAACTCATTTATATAAATTAATTGATGATTGTAATTATCAAAGATAAATAATTCCTTGTACATAACATCCATTAATTCCATTCTTATAATGTCTCCACATACATCATTCAAATAAAAATAATGAATATTCTATGTGTTCATTTTAGTCATCCATTTTATCATTCTCATTTTCTTTTAAACAATTTTATTATTTTGAAATATGAGTTCTTTTCATGATTAGTTCTATTTAGAACTTTGCCTATATTTTACATTGGTTGATGTCATATTCATGGGGACCTCATCAAACTCATAATTTTTATGAAATTTTATAGGAAACATTGTTAAAAGTTATCCAAACATTCCACGTATAATGTACACAAGTTGATGTTTCATAATAAATTTCACTTTTTGATCATTGTATATTTGTATAATGATATTAAAATATAATTTCAATCTGTTCATATTTTTCTAGATAATAAATGAATAATATATTATTCAAAGACGTAAGTTCTTCCACCTTAGAGTTCCCATTTTTCATAACCTCATTGGCATGATTCATAATTTTATATAAAAATAGATTTCTATAAAGACAATAAAACATCATCTTCTTTATAAAATTATCCTCAAGAATAAATGAATTTTATTCATGTTTGATGACCTTTTTGATGATCTGGATCACCTTTACATATTCATATTTTTCTCCAATACCATTCATTTTATACAAAATTATAGTAATATGATTAAAAATTAATCAATAGATTAATTTGGGTATATTTTTAAGTCCTCATACATATTCTATTGAGCTTTTAATTTGGTATCACATAATTTTGATTCTACAAAATAGGCTTTAATTAGCTTTTCCAACATGGTGTACTAGGATTTTTAGGATGTCGCCTTTGGTATGGATAAGATAGGAAAATATCCCAACATAGCATAGATACCTATGGAATCCATATACATTTCATTTTATAATATTTATATAAGAGACCCGGAATCATTAATAAATTAAATCAATCTAATCTTAGTTTTACGAAAATCCATTCCAAATGATATAACATAGTGTTGTGTCCAATTATTCCATATTAAAACATAATTTTATTTAATGATATAAACACATGTTTTATTACTTATTACTTTAATTATAATCTAAGGTTCCAATTATTATCCCTAGCAGTATAAATACATTGAGGGGATGAATAAGGGTATGATGCATTAAAAGAAAATTTATTTTTTATGTTGTTTAGACACTAAAAAATAAAATTTCTCTTCAAATAATAAAAATATATAAAATTTAATGAAATTAAAAATGATAATAGAGAACATTACATCATTCATTCTATAAAGTCTGACAAAATGAACATATAAAGGAATTTTATAAATGTAAAATAATCACTAATGAATATTGATGTTAAAATGTTCATAGAAGAATAAGAATCCCATACCTCTAAAATGACTTACACATGAGAATGAATTATCCTCCAAACTAACTAGAAAAAAATACCCATCTAAACAATTGAGATGATACATATTGAAAAAACATTTTATGACATCATATTGAGTGTAATATAAATATAATCTTTCATGGCTGGGAATAAATCAATATTAATATATAATTTCTACCAAGTGTAAAATTTCATAATTAACTATTCATATTCACAAACATATCATCCTTGTACTATCCTCATGTAATGACACACTTTATGCATGGGATAATATACACCACAGACTTCATTGGAATATCACTATTCATTTTTTACTTCTTTTATGGTACATTGTTGACTATTTACCACTTACATGACATTCCATTTGAGAATATCTTCCTTCATGAATTTTATTAGGGGAACAACTCTAAATAATCCCTTATAAATAATACATCTGATGAATTAATCCCACATACATAGCACATATATTTCCTTCTAAACACACTACCCTCTAAGAAATTCCAACATTTCACCTCATATAAACTACTGTAACTTCTCTCCAGATAGTGAACTCCCTTATGATATTATTTAATTTAATTAAATTGATCCCTTGATATAATATTCAGTCTACACAATGATGTGATTAGGTGATTCATATACAGTAAAAGAAACAATGAAAAGAAATTAATCCCAAATTTCTTGTTTAGACATTTGTAAAACCCATTTTGGGTACTGACTCCCTTATAGATTTTTGAAATGAAAACACTATTCTTGTTTGAAAGAAAACAAATTTTTATTACCATCAATAAATAGGAAACCAAAAAATATTGTCATGAGTGTAGAAATACAAGACGAAAATCTCAGCACACAACTCGTTTATGGTTGTTCAATACAATTAATGTGGTTTAAATGGACCCCCATATTATATTAGAACATCATTATGAATAAACATAACCTAACATCGTGATAATTTTTTTAGTAAAATACAACTACCAAAAGAATAAGAAATACCATCATGATGTATTTTTCACAATAATTCAGAATATAGGGATACATCATACGAAATAACAACTCCATAATAAATATAATAAGATTATGGAGGTGAAACTATCTTCTACTATAACAATTTCATAATATAAAGGTAAAATACATGATCATTCAAATTATCCACCTCTATGAAATCATCTAAAACTTCCAACATCATAATTTAATATCCTCTTATAATTAATCCATTTTTACATTTTTTAATCAATAAATTTTTTTGAAAAATGATTTAGTGAAGATAGAGATAATTTTAAAATATATGGAATATAAGGATTTATGAATCATAAATATTATATTATGCAGTTTTAATTATTAACTTTAATAGTTTTTCCAAAATCCATAACTCCATTTTGGAAATTTTTTTGTAATGATGTTCTCTAACATTTAAATCACATATTATATTAAAAATATTTCATTATTGTTTCGTATATTGTTTAATTATTTTCATTTTCTAAAAACATTGACTTATCATACCATGATTTTTGGCATCATTTGATAAAAAATTTATGACACACAATATTCCTGAAATGAATCTATGTAAAGGATAATTTCTTTCTAGGACTGAATGGATGGATATATATCTTTTTACACAAGTATACTATTATTTTATACATTATATATTTTTATAGTAAAATAATTTATTCTTATAATTCTTTTTACTATTTTTATTCATATATATCTATATTCAATTAATTTCTTATAACTATGTTTTACCAATTGTTTACTTCAAAAGACTAGTGTTTTTGATTATCAATATGTATTGAGACTAAATTTGTTTTCATTTATGAGTACATTAATGTTCATCCCATGTTTTTATATTTTTATTTTTTTCTCTATTTGATACTCTTATAAATTTAAATTATATTATATGAAATATTTGAAAAATAGAAACACATAAACCCCCCATGTTACTATGGTTACATTGAAATCATCTCCCCCAATTGTTTATCCAAATATATAGCTTTTTTTTACTCCTATATAATAAATGTGCACAAAAACTCAAATATATAATTTCTATCATATTTATTTGGATTATATAATTTATGGAATTTATATATTAAATATTCTTCATTATTATAGTGTCCAAATAGAAACACACATGAATTTTATATAGGTTTTTTTAATAGTTATAAAAAATATTGTGTGTAAATTTTAATTTGTTGATAATGATTTTAGACATATTATTATAAATATTATATGATATGTTTTGAACAAAAAACTTTTAAAATTATAGACAACACTTTGTACTCATGAAATTTGATTCACTATAAGAGTACATTTCACCGTGTATTGAATTAATTTTGATAAACCATTTTTTATAAATATGTAATGAAATTATAAATTTTTATTACAACATTATTATTAGTGTTTCTAGACTCCTAATTGAAATAATGATAATACTAAACATTTTAAATGTGTTTTAATGTGAAATTTAATTATATTTATATAATTTGTGGTGATTTCTATCAAAAGAATCATTTTAGAATAAAATATTGAATTTTGAATTATATAATTTATTTTAATTAGGAATATAAGTTTTAGGGTTACAATAAAACTATTAAATGGTAGTGTATGGAAATTTAGAAAATTCCCCTAGTCAATTAGTTGGAATATACAAAAATCTAATGAAGTTTTTATTTATTTTCATTTTTTTTCAAGGTAATGTAGTTGGGTTCAACATATACATCTGTTGTTCCTAATTTTAAGTGAATATAAATTAAAAATAATAATTTTATTCATAGTTTCATTTTTCCAATCAAGGAGCAATGTAATAATTGGTAATACCATATTTTGGGGTGTATGGGATTTATTCATTTATATGGTGTGTGTACACTTTAGAGATCACATGAATGATCAAATGATGACTTTCCTGTTGATCATAATAGAAATATAACCTAACATAATGCACTTGGTCCCCAACATCATCCAATATGAATAAAGACACCATTTAGTTTTCTCACCTACCACCATGCCATTGTTCCACTCAGACCACTTTATATTCAGTAACCTAGAAATTTTTGTGGCAGAGTCACTACATCTCCTTCACATATACCATGCTTGAATTGTTGAATTTTTCATTCCTATAATATGAAAATAAAGGTATTTTCAACTCCGTTGTTGTACACCAAGATTTTAAATGATACTATCCAAATGCCTTAGACACTCACCAGCTGGGCTCTTGATGAGTCGAGTCACTTCACAATCTCTATCATTATTGATATACATGTTTTCATTCCAATATTGATGAAATATATAACATTTCCAAGACACATTTATAAATAGAAAATTATCTCCTTCAAAAATTAACAAAATATTATAGTTAACAATTAATTTTTATTTTTTAGAGATCAATATTTATTGCAACACTACATTTAACTAGGTTTCCCGATATTACTATTGTATATATATCATTTGTTTTAGAGAAAAACTCATAAATGGAAGTTTTTCAATGTTAAAAAATATTTTACCAACCGAAATATACATAGTTTTTCTTGAAATATTTTTATCTAACCAAATTATCATTATAATGATCATATCCCCTAAAATTAAATAATCCAATAAAAATTTTATTTATTGCCAAAATACATATAATCATACATCTTGTTCTGTCTATAACTAATTATTTTTTGAGTTTTATATATTGTTATATTTTCATCATATAAGACATCAGAGAATGCATCATTATGTGGTTGGGAATGGACAGAGTTGTGTTGTGTATTCTATTGAATTCTTATAAATTGTCTTATATATAGTAATTCAAAAACATTAAATGAAAATATAAACAATATGGAAAATAAGTGGTGTGTTTGTTGAGATATTATTCATTTGGATAAATTGGAAAAATATGTAGGTGTTTCATTTTGAAAGTGTTGAAATGCAGCTGGGTGACAATTCATGACTATACAAGAGTAACTTTGCATATCCTGATAGATTTTATAGTGGAGAAATATAAAATTATTGTTATAAAAATTTCATATGACTATGTAAATATTATTTAATAAATTGTTTACTTCTAATGGTATTTCCATGAATATGGTTCTCATCCTTATTCAGAACATATCACTCCAAAAGGATTAAAACTAAGATACCCTCTAGCTAAAATTAAACATAACATAACATTTATTTTTATCATTTTCAAAATCGTCCAATTACATGGATTATTTTAATATTTCATCATTGTATTTATACTTGAGGCCTTCAAATTGTTGTGAGAAAAGAATACATCATATCAAATATCTATATCATCATCATTTGAATGAGATCTATTATCATTAGAACCTTGTGTATACTTTATAATATTTTAATATCTCCTTATATATAGATCCACTGATCTTGTCACATTAGTACATTGAAAATAATAATATTCTCATTTTCTTATATTATTTTTAATTTTTTATTCCCCTTTCAAGGAAGTTCAAGAGTTCAATTCTATCATTTCTCTTTAACATTTGTTGTGAATTTTTTTATCATTTTTTTATGAGAACTTTAGAATGGAATTGTTCTAAATATAAATTTATAATATATAATTATTCTTTTATACTCAACAAAGACGTCTAAAAGAATAATATTATATACAAAATTCATTTATTTTGATTTTATTTATATATATTATTTGATTTATTTATGTTTCTTGTATGTCATAATAATTATATACTCACAATGAATTATTGTATTAGATAAGTTACAATGAATCTTTGAGACTGAATATAATCATAATATTAAAGATAATCAAGAATGATTGATAAATTATTTCCATTTTTCATTCATTACATTCTATTATTTTGTGTAAAAATGAAAATTTCATATATATTCTATTTAATTTTTTATTACTTCCATGATAAATAAAAAACATTTTATAAAATATAATTGATTTTGATGTTGATGGTGTTTGAATTTTCCATGGGAATTACTTCTCAAGTGGCCAAATGTTTAATATTCATATTCTAATGATTTTTTAAAATTATATATATCGAATATCATATTTCAAACTTTTCACACAAATATTTTAATTGTGAAATTTTATTCTAACACTATTAATTCACATTGGGAACAGTTATTTAATTAGGTTGTTTATAAAAACCTCAAATACCATTTATTCACATATTTCTATATCATATTCATGTTTATTAAAAAAGGTTTAGTACTAGCATTTAAATCTATTAATTGTTTTATGAATATTGAATATAATATTTTTTATAATATTTCATCAAATTAATGTTATTGAAAAATATTATCATAGATTTATTTTTCCTTTCTATAAAAAAATAAAAAACATGTTAAAAAATATTTTAAATATTAAAAGATAAAATGAACCAACATATTAAAAATAACTCTTTTTACTGTTTAATTTTCATAGATGTTTAAAAATAATTATATAACTCTACATAAATATTTTATTTTCATTTACATTGACATTAGTTTTTTTAAATGAAAATATAAAATATTATTCATCAATAAATGAAATAAATGTTTTTCACGTGTTTTGAAAAATGCACATTTTTTCCTCATAATAGAAGATATTTATTCCTTTTATAAATATATGTAACTACTATAATTCATTATCAGAGATTTAGTAATGAGAAATATGTCTCCAACGGTAGTGATTAATACAAAAAACATGCCTCAAGCCTGAGACCCTAACCCAATCAAGAACACTAATTTAGGTCATAACAATCCATCATCATAAATGGTCAAAACATATATTATATGATGTTTTTAATTTACACCACACTTATGAAATGTTTATATATAGAATATATAATATTTCTAACTTATTTTAATATAAAATGATGATCCATCTATATATTGATAATTAAATGAGTAATTTGATTCCCAATATGTTTTTCACCACTATAGTAAAAGTCTAGACAATTATTTCACATTATAATCTAGGTTTTTGGAGTTCACAGAGTCAATGGGAGTTAAAAGGAAGGGATATTCCATTTTATTGGAAATTTCTTCTAAGATAAATGAGTCTCTATATGACTAATGGTGTTATAGTGAAAAGAGTTAGCATCTGTTGTTTATTAATAATCTAGTTCATAGTCATGGAGTATAATGATTATTATAAGTGAATAGTTATGTAAGATTTGTTAGTGTTTTTCCATGATTGAGATTCATGGAGCCACTATCTTAGTAATGGATCATTTCCTCGAGGAAAGTGTTTGGGTGTATCAAATAATTGATATCACATATAGTGTCAGTATTGACCATGGTTCAAAATTTCATCATTAGATTCTGTCAGATTATGTAGCCAAATTTTTGATGATTAGGATTTGGGGGATTTTAAAAATGATTTTTAAACCCTCATTTAATATTAGAATCTCATGGTGAGATTATAATTCACCATGTTTTACTTTTGTTTTCACTTATGGATTTGACAAGTCTATGACATTCACACCATTACTTTTTATTTTTTATCTTAGTTATAAGTTCTATTCTACATTTCATTAAACCAATTTTACTTTTTTTGAAATCTCCATTGATGTAGTCATTTTTGGATTCACTTAGTTTCCTTTGATGTATTTCAATTCCTTAATTCATAATAGTGATCATTTCTTCATGTCAGGATAGCTTTTTATACCTTTTTTCAATCTGGTTCCATCTCAATCATAACAATTGAAAGTCGTGGCTAATAAATTAGTTGATTTTCGTCAAATTTTTGTATTTTAATATGATTAGGTAAGTGTGCCTATTTTTTATGTTATATTTACTATTTTTTTCCTTGATATATTCTCTTCTCTATGTGCTATTACACATCTATTGTTAGTTCTCTGATTGAGGTGATAACTCTCCATTGTTAAATGTGATCTTTAGTAATTGGAAAATTTTTCCTTACGTGAGTATTATGGATTATTATATTAATGATATTGAACTACGATAATATATATTGATTTGGATTGATATATTCTCTTAATGTTTACTTAGTCCCTGGTTATTATTCATTTTCATGATAGTTGCTACCATATAATACTGAACATCATTAATATAATTAAAAAATGCATGTTGATAACATTTTTTTATTTAAAAAAAACTTTGTCTAAAAGGATAATATTAAAACTATTGTATTTGAAAAAATTTCATTGAATAATTAAAATTATATAAAAATGTTTCAAATATACCTTAAATTAGTTATGGTATTATTGGAACAGATTCTAATTGGCTTGTTGATATAATGTGGCAGTGGTGGGAATCTTGATGGTGATTCTATTGTTATGTGGGGAGGGGGTTGTGGTTTTTTCTATTGTTGTTATTGGATTCATTGGTTTTTATATATTTTTATTTGATTTTACCTCTGTTTTATTGTTTTGGAATGAAAAACTACATTGTTATTTTGCATTATGTGGGAGGGATACATCAGTTAGAATTGGATACAAAATCGGCCTATTTTTGCATTGGTTTGTTGAAAATGAACGTGTTCATAGTTATGGTTTTTAAGTAGTGATAATGTTTTCATTTCATGGTTGTTAAATATTGATATAAACTTAATTTTATGCCTTTATTTAATTTAAATTTTGTTGAAATTTTATTATTATTAGTAATAATAATCCTAAAATAGTAATTGTTGATGGATGGGTATGGTTTGTATTTAAATACATAATATAATTTTCAAAAAGATAAGATATGTTTGGTAATTAGGAATCTATTAATGGAATAATGGAATGCGTTTTTGGGATATTGTGATTGAATATTAAGATTATCTCTAATGGGAGGATAGTTGGTTTATATTGACATTAGCAGAGGTGGAAATATGTGGAAATTGCAGTATAGAGTTAATGGTGAATAATGATAATGTTGTATTGGTTTTGACCTTATTGTTAAATATTCTATGTGATGTATTACTATATCCCCTAACATCATGATAACTGAGAATATATGTTGGCCACCCCCCTATTCACTATCTTAGAACAATGTGTTGGATAATGGATTGTCTGTGTGGATGATTTGATGTGATATCCTTAGGGAATTCATGGAAGGAGTAAGGAATGAGGTTGATATCCATTATGATCATAATACAATATTTTATGGGATATTTTGTGTATATATGAGACATGATGAATGGAATTGGATATGGAATAATCTTGGTAGTGTTTCATTGGATAGTGATATCATTTTTGTTATTGTATGGATGGAATAATGATGCAATAACATTTTTGGCCAGTAGGTTGTACGTGTAGGTATGCTTTTGACCATACCCACATCATGTTTTTAAGGAATAAGTGCATGATGTTTTATCTTGGGTTATGTGAGAAATAATTCAAAGGTAAAGTCATTACAAGACACATTGTTTCATACACTCTTGATATTGGGTTATTATTCAGGGATGTTTTTTCTTTGCGATTAGGCCTTGGTGAATCTAGAGGATAGTTAATATGATAGGTTATTATTGGTTATGATATTTTTCACTAATTCATTAGTGAGGATTTTGTTAATTTTCATGAGAGTTATTTACTATGATCATACCGAGTATAAATGTTATTCTCTATCCAATAAATAAAAACCATTTTTAGTAATATTGTGTGTTTTTGTTGGAAAATATACTTATTAATTAAATGTATATTGGGTTATTCTAAGGATTTTTATCCTAGGACTCTAGAAATATTTAATTATTTAACATTCATTACTCAGACATATTCTTTCATTGTGGGATTATGAAGGATCTTGGATTTTTTATTTTATAAAAAAATTGTTTATATTATTTATAATATTATTGAATATATTAGGGTAATAGCTACCAAATATCTTGCTTATAACCTCGATAGTAGTCTCATATATGGTTTCATTGTGTGGTTGGCTTCAAAGATTACTCGTAACTTCACTCTAGTCTCATTAAGGATTACTAGTGCGAGAGGGTCATGAAATATTAATTTCCATGATTTTGATAATAAATAAGTTGGAGTTTTTAGTTTGGTGTTTGTTATGACTATATTTTATGGTAGGGAAACAATGTAAATTAATCTTTTTTCATGAAATAGTTTAGGGATATTAGTGGGGAAAGAATATTTTATGGCCACCCATCATCCAATGCATCGAATTTGAGTTTCTAGAATTACCATGTGAAATGGTGTATCCCCCAGGGTATAGTTTTTAGATAGTTACATGGATCACACATATATTCACTTATATTTAAATTGGTAAAAAAATTTAGTAATTAAAATAAATTTAATTTAATGAATTTGAAAAATCAATATTTTTTTGCACGATTTGGTTATTGGTTCACTATTTACAGAGATGTTTGATTTTCATAATATGAAAATTGTTTTTCCTTTCAGATGTTTGACATGTTATCATAGTTTACCATATGATGCTCTACACGATTGAGTAGTATATGTATATCAGTAATATTTTCATTTTTTATCATCATATAATAGATTATATTTAGGTAATCATCAATAATAGAGAGAGAGAGAGAGATAAAATTCTGGATATAACAACCCTGGTAATTATTTCATATATAAATATGATTTATTACATGAACATTCACATAATTCAACTCATAATAATATGTGTTATAGTGTCATTGGGGATTATGATCATTACACAACAACATAAAACATAAAATTGACATATTTATTGAAAATATATTTTACATGACCATAACATTCTGTCCTACTTAGCATTGAATGTTATAATATAAGGACATACATAAGAAACATGTGAGCTATAAATCCCATTAATGTAATTAACAAAGAATAACATGAATGATACAAATATTTCTGGTCAACAGACATATCAATGATGTGAAAAATTGACAATAAGATAAAATAATGATATATAATGATAATCAAACCAAGGAAATGTGGAAACAACAAACAATATGATATTAGCTTGAGTCAATTCATGTTGCACATGGATTAGAAAGAGTAAGAACTCATTACCCATGAATTAACAAGATTAATCCCTTATTTCACTTGAATTTTTATGAAAAACCCATAATTTAAAATGGATTATCATGATATTAATCATTACATAATTCATTGGAGTGCAATCAAGGTGAACCCTTAATAATCATTTCTATTTTAGGTATATGCATAAGACATAGATCATTCATCACGGATTCATTAATTATCATAATTTCTTCCGCGAACAATGAATTTGGAATAAATACATATATCTACACAATAAATAATTACATGATCATAATGGTGAATACCCTTGGTAGAGAAATGTATAAGGAATTCACTATACGATTATTTTCGATAGAAAATCATGGTGAAATTTCAGCTTCATAATGACGTCAAATAGAAATTTGTAAAATGGGTTGATGAGATAAAAAGGAGTATCTAATAATTTCTACATAAATGGATAGTAAGTTGATCATGGAACATAATATCGCCTCATATTTAATAGAATTTAGATTCATAATATATAATAAATTCATGAATAGAAATTAGAAGAGATAAATCCCGTATAGGATATAGGCATGGTAACAGATTCACACGGGTGAGGTTAATGAGAGATAAAGGGTTATATCATCATTAGAATAGAATAAGGTCATTATAGTGGTGGTTTTAAAACATAAACCATAATTTTTTATTGAAAATAAAATGACGTAACAATATAAGGAATCTCAGAAAAAATTGAGAAAGGGGGGAACCCTTAGAGAATTTCAGCATAGTAATTGATGTACTTAAATGATAATAGGGGATTAATGAGAGTGAAATAAATCTTTCATAATTTATAAAAAAAATTATAGTAGGGGTTCCTATAAAATAATAACCCAACATATTAATATTTAATTTATGAATCATAATATATAATAGTTGATTGAATGGAAAAGAAAAGAGAAAAATACCTCCAAGAATTTCATCATAGTAACATCATAAGAGATGGTACAAAATAGGGTTTATAAATGATATATCTTTGAAATATAGAAAATATACAGTTGTGAATTGATTATAAAGGGTTTATAAATATCCAATTAAAATTAAAATGTCTATTTTCAAACAAGGTTCTTGAATTGAAATACCTAGAATAAGGTGATGATCCCTTGCATTGATTTGTGATCCCAATGGCTTTGGGGAGGCTTCCTGGGAGATTAGGGAGCCTTGTGAGGACTCTATGTAATAGATATAAAATGTTGGACGAGCATAATTGATATTGAGTGATGATGAATAGGTCCTTGGGTTGGAATATATTGGAAAGGTGGGGGAATTCATTATTATTTTGGTTTTGGACACTACACACTAAAATAATCAAACCCACAATCTATCCCATAGTTTTTAAACATGTATTCCAGAAAAGGGGAGTGTAATAAATTATTTTATAAGTATAATGAATGAATATATTAAAATATTTGCTTGCCTTGTGTAGAGGTGAGTCACACATTCAAGGAAATGATTTTAGAATCATAAAATATTTTATATGTTTGGGAGGATACACTCTAGATTTATAAAAATAATAATAATAACATAAAATTACATTATTTTAAAGGGAAAATATATATTAGGTCGAATATATCTTTTATATTATTCATTATATCAATGATGGTCCATTATGATGTCGTAAAACCCAACGTCTATTTTTAGGGTATTTAATTTTTACCCAAAAATATGACTATCTTTGAGAAATATGAAAAATTCACCATTAGATAATTTTGACATCTTGATTCCAAAAGTCGTATTACTTTAATCTAAATTATTTTCTAAATATGTGAATTTTATCTTTTTAAATAAAAAACAACATTTAAAAAAATTAACATGTTTTGAAAAAAATAGTTTCTAAATCATAATAAAAATTTTATGGGACAACATAAAAATTACAGGATCATTTAAATTTAATAATGGTAATTTTTTGAAATCATTTTTTTAGAATAATAATTATTTTAACAATCCATTAATTTATTAAAATTGATTCCTTGATTGAATTCAAATATTAACCAAAAATGGTATTTTTTCCTTATAAAATAATTTACAATGTGACAATAATAGAATGAATGTGTATTCAATAATAAATAAAATTAGTGATAATGCTAGTGTATTGATAAATATCCCATTATTACACTACCATACGCCTTAGGTGTAAGGTGTGTGATTTTGGGGAATTCATGGGCTCGTTCTGTGAACATGGTTTTGTACTTGATCATTATGCGCTTGAACTTCCCCCATAAATTGTTTCACTCATGCTTAAGTTGTTGGATATCAACATGGGTTCATTGAATGAAAATACCAAAAATACTATCTCCCCCAGAAGTTCTAACCAATGGGCTTTATAGGGTATGATTATACTAATTGAGGCCATCGCTTCATTTTTCTATACCAAATTTTTTTATTAAAAGCCTATATTTATACTACTCATGTGATCACTATTCAAGGGTTATATTATCAATGGTAAGGATGCATAATAGTCATTTAAATCTAGTGGGGGCATAATAAAACAAAATGAGTGAAATGTTTTCTATATCCATAAGACATTTTATCATATAAGAGGGAATTTTATTCATAAATGTTCGGTTTATTTCATCCATCGCCCCTTAAAATAATTCTCCCTAAAAATTTACGTTTCCCACACTAAAAAAGATGATGGTATGTCTTCCTCGTCACCTCATCTAATTTCAATCTTGCTTCCTCAAA
Organism: Viscum album; assembly: GCA_963277665.1. Lineage (NCBI taxonomy): Eukaryota > Viridiplantae > Streptophyta > Magnoliopsida > Santalales > Viscaceae > Viscum > Viscum album. The sequence goes on along the minus strand of OY728158.1, from coordinate 1,370,995,771 downwards.
CATATGGTTTCTCCACTATAGATTGATGAGGGGAATTGTCTTATTTATTAGATCCTTTTCCATACAATCTATTATCATCACTGTGTTCTCCTCATATTAAATTCCATTCTCCAATTGTACAACCACTATATTGAGTACATCTAATGGCTTAGGTATATACTTCCCCCAGATTGATTCATGGAATACATAGTGTATTTTAGACAGGTTTGGTGGGAGTTCTATTCATTATGCCACTATTATAATGTGATCAAGTATATAAAAAGGGTCTATTTTCTTTGGAATATGCTTTAATTCTTTCCAAATCTAATAACTCTCTTCCATAGAGATATGTGGAGGCATAAGATTTCTCTAGCATCAAACTCTAGGTCTCATCGATGACTACCATCATATCGCTTTTGTCGACTCTGGGAGACTTTTATGTGTTGTTCGATAGTCTTAACATTTTCTAACATTTCTTCAACTATTTCAGGGCCTAGATGTTTAAAACACCCAGATTCATCCCAACATGTTAATGTTCTACATATCTTCCAATAATGTTTTCCAAAAGGATAAATTCGGATGCATTAGTGAAAACTGTTGTTCTAAGAGATCTCACCCAATAGAAGTTGTTGGTGTTATCTTTTTTTGAAGTTCATTGAGAATGCTCTCAACATGTAATCATGTGTTTGGATATCCAGATCATATTTCCCATAATTTTTTGGTTGATAGATCGTTCTGTTGTTTAATGCATAGTTCAGATCATATTAGAGACTCTTCTAGAACATATAGGTGAATTTTAGATCTCGATTCGACACAATCGATATTGTTACTCCATGCAGACTTATGAAATCATTATTGTATATCCATTCTAGTTGATCGAGTGGGAAATCATCTAGAATTTCATTGATGTGTAAATTATTTGTATAAAGGACCACAAAAACTAAGATAGCATTGTTTCTTTTGGATGTCTTTGGAATTCTAGTGACAAAGTCCATGGTGATGTTTTTCCCATTAGCATTCTTGTATGTGTAATGGATAAATCATACCTTTAGACTTATATCTCCAATCCTTCACTTTCCGACATGCCAGGAACATTAATGTATATTTAGTGATCTCCTTATTTATTTTATCCCACTAATTGTTCTTTCATAGGTCTCAATGCATATTCATTTTTCCTATGTTAATGGAGAAATTTGAACTATGTTCATCATTCAAAACATCATTCTTTAACTCCGGATTTTATGGAATACATAGTATTCACATAAATATAAAAATGATTTCTTTATTAATACTATACTCTATGGAATTCCTTATTTTATAGTTTACACATTTTTTTAATTACCAAATCATCTTTTTGACAATCCTCTAACCATTACAAAACATATAGTTGAGAAATAATTTTTGAAACTACTGAAAATATTCCCTTCTTTATGATTCCAATTCCCATAATAATAAAATATATTATTATTGAATTCTTTTAAATTCATATTAATGATAAAATTGTCAGGTATTTTCTACTTAGAGCATCTGTGACCTTGTCCACTATCCTCAGTTGGTAAAGGATTGAGAAATCATAATCCTTGATATTATATAACCATCTTCATTAGAAAATATTCATCTTTTTATGTGTCAATATATATTTGAGATTTTTTTATACGTATATATTTCACACTTTTCCCCAAAGAGATAATTCTTCCATATCTTCAATGCAAATATCACAACTGAAAACTCTATATCATGCATGGTATAGTTTTGATCATTAATTTTTAACAACATTGTGGCATAAGAAATAACTTTGTCATTTTTCCTAAGAGAGACTTATAATATTTTCAATTAAAAAATCCCCACAAACCTTAACATGTGACACAATACTCATAAACTATTTCCCTCATGTTTTAATATCGTTTCTAATGAGGCTCAATATTCTTTAAAAACATAAAACAAATACTAATATGACATTAATTGAAATTAATTATGAAATACTATATTTTGAAGTTGTGGTTACAGGTAATTAATTCTTTATTATCAATATTAGCATAGGACTTTCCATCTAACCATGATCATTGAGATTTTTTGATGCTTAGAATGCTTCTCGGCCCTTTCAATAAGGCATTGTCTTTGAGAATGACCCACCTCTCCACATTTATGACATAGAACTATGCAAGATGGATTGGATGAAACTTTGTTTCTATCTATAAAATTATACATTTTTTATTCTTAATTGGATTGTTAGTGAAATATATTTATACCTGTAAAACATCTCCCCGAACTTTTGTGACATTTCTGTTGATGCCTCTTTCCACCCTTGTTTCACGAATGAAATTGGGACATCGATATCTTATCAACTTTATCAGATGGACATTCGTGATATGTTACATTCAACTTATTTTATTTCCTTTATAATTAATCAAATTTCTAATTTTTAATCATGATTTGGGATAGTTGGTTTGGTGAAATTAATATATTTACTACTTCAGCTCACATCTAATTGTGAATCTCTTTAAAAAAATCATTACATTACCCTTAAAATTCATTTTTAACCTAATACCCCATATTATCATTTATTGGAAAGAATAAAATGTAAATTTGGAGTATATATTTTAAACTATTAAACACATAAAGTATAATACAATGAAATTAATTGAATAACATGTAAATTACAATTTTTTCTTTAACATATTAATTTATAGGCTTTGATTTATATTATCATTGGCCTAATTTCTAACATAAATTCTTTTGGGATTATTTCCCATAATTATTATTCGTACTATGATTATAAATTTACCAAATCATATCCCCAGGGAGTATCGAACTGAGAGTGCATCAAGGCCTATTTTCATGAACTAGTTCCTATTTGAGTCTAGCTCAAAGTTGTGTTTTCAGGTTTTACCTCTATAAATAACTCTTCCAAAGCCACCTCTTCTTATTCATATCTCGATAGAGATGTATTTTCTTAACAAAACATATAATATATAATCAACAAAATTTAGGTATTATTTTTAGTATATTTAGTCTAATAACTATGGATTTCACTAGAGTTGTAGAATCCTAATCCCATAAAATAAAAATACATAACATATGATACCAATTTTAATGACCCTTGTGTTTATTTCATATTTAAACATGATTTATTACAAAATCATGCACATTATAAATCATATAATATCGATAGGTCTAGTGCCTTTTGGGAATAGGAAAACTAAAAAACTAAATATAACATGAAATACACATCTTTATTGAAAACATCATTTACATGACGAAAATATTCTTCATACATAGAATTTCTTGGGATAACCTGAGGACATACATAAGAAAAGGGTGAGCTATAAAGATCATTATGGGAATAATCATGGAATATAATGAGGAAGAAAATACATGTTATTAAATAGGTATATCACTGGAGTGAAAAAGAAACATGTACATAAAGGCATTATATAACATGAAAATTATAACATGGATATGTGGAAATAACATACAACATGATATTAGAATGTGTCAAGGATCATAGCACATGGATTACCAAGAATAACCCTCGTTGGACATTAATTAGAAAGTGTAAACGCTCATTGGAAAATATTTATCATGACTAAACCCTTATTTCACAAGGCGTTTCATGATACTAAACATTACCCAATGCATTGGAACACTATCAGGGAACACGATTCATAATCATTTCGTTTTCATGAATAATTGTGCCACATAAATCAGAAAACATGAATTCATTAAACATCATATTTTATTCCACAATGATGGAATGTGGAATACATTCATGTATCTTCCCAATAAATAATTACATAATAATAAAGGTGAATAACCTTTGAATATAAATATATAAGGTATTCAGTACATGATAATTTTATCATGAAAAAATGTGGTGTAATTTCAACAGCATAACGAAGTTATGTAGAAATTGAAAAATAAGTTGTTTAAAGATAAATGAGTCTATAATAATTTTTACATAAAAATTATAAAAAAGGGATCATGGAACCTAATATACCTAAAAATGAAATGGAATTTAGAATCCTGATATAAAATAAATTCTTGAATGGAAATGAGAAAATAAAAAACCTATACGGAATATTACCATGTAAATGGGTGTGCATAGGAGAGAATATTGAAGGAGAAAGGGGTATATAAACATTAAAACAGAATAAGGAAATTATATGGGAGTTTTGAAAATATAACCCATCATTAGTAATTGAAAATAAAAGGATTTAACAATATTAGGAGACTTTTAAAATAATTGAGAAAGGATTAAACCCTTACGGAATTTAGGAATAATAACTAGTGTACTTAATGGATCAAAAGGGTAATAATGCGAGTAGAAAAAATATATAATTTTTTTAATAAAAATTATAGTATTGGGATCATGGAACATAATAACCAATCATATTAAAATGGAGTTTATGGATAATTATATAAAAGAGGTTTGTGAATTGAAATAAGAATAGAGAAATCAATTATAAAATTTCAGAAATGTAATTGCTTAAGAAAGGGTAAAAAAAGGAGAATAAAAATGATATAAAAATTAAATAACATAAAATTGAATGAATGTAATTGATTATAAAAGATTAAAATATAAACAATTGATATTTTAAAGACTAACTTGAAACATGTTTTTTGAATTGAAAAAAAGAGATGAAGGTGATGATCCCTTACTTGGATGTGTGGTTCAAATGTCTATGGAGATGATTCCTAGGAGATTTGGGCTCTTTGGGAGAACAATAGGGAGTATATATAATAGTTAGTATGATCTTCATGGAGTTTTAGTGAATATTAATGGGAGACCTTGTGGCTTCATAGTGTAAAGGTGGGGGAATTCCTTGTTATTTTTTTGGACACTACACACAAAAATATTCACAACCACAATCCAAAAAATTGTTTTTTCGTGGTTATATTAAAATGGAAGTGGAAAAAATAATTTTATAATGGAGAGTTTTGATGAAAATATAATATTTCCCTTAATTATGTGGATGTGAGTCACACATTCAATGATATGATTTTAAAATTTTAAAATATTTTATATGTTTTGGATGATTCCATAAGGCTTTATAAAGTAAATCATATAAACATTAAATTAAATTACATTAAACAAAAATAAGTATATTTGGACCTAGATTCCTTTTATTGTATTCATTACACCACTTTTGGGCCATTAGGATGTCCTAAAACACACCCTATATTTATACGGTATTTAATATTTTCCATAAAAATTGACTATAACTGAAAATAATGAAAAATTCACTATTGGATAATTTTGACAACTTAATTCCAAAGAACAAAATTAATTTTATCTAAATAATTTTATAAATATCTGAATTTTTACTTTTAAATAAAAAATTGTCATTTAATAAAAATTGATGGGTGTTGACAAAAACAATTTTTGAACATTAAAAATTGACATTTGACTTCATAAAAATTATATGATAAATTATATTTAATAAAATTAATTCAATAATAATATCTTATTATAATACTATATATATCAAAAATAAATTATTTCATTAAAAATATATTTCTTAATTGAATTGAAATATTAAACAAATTTTTTTTTGTTCTTTAGAAATTCATTTAGAACGAAAAAATAATAGAATGAAATTATATTCATTATACAATAAAAAATTAATCATATTGATAGGGTCTGGATACATATAACTTTATTACACTAGAATACCCCATAAGAGTGAGGATTGTGATTGTGTGTATTTATTGGGATCTTTTAGTGATCATGTTTTGGGTCGTGATCTCGATAAGCTTGAACACCTCTCATAAATGGTTTCACAAATGATTATGATGTTAGATCTAATAATAGGATTTGTCTATTGAAAATACTATAAATGATATCTCCCTCGGATGCTCCCATAAAAAGGATTCATATGGTATGATCCTACTATTTTAGGACATCACATCCTTTTTTCAAAGCCAACAGGATATGTTAAAACACTATAGATATACTATTAATTTGATAACTCTTGAAAGCCTATATTATCATTAACAAGGACAAATAATGTTCATTTAAATAAAATTAGAAATAATAAAACAAACTTTTTTCATGTGTTTTCAATATCTATAAGACATTTAATCAAGGTAAATGGAATTTTATTCATAAATATTTATCTTTTTACACTGGAAGACCTCAAAAAAAATTTAAATAAGAATTATTGATAGGACTTCACTCCAAGTCCCACTAGTGGTTTGTCTAATGAACGTATATGTTTTTAATGTATACATATTTTTTCTCAGTGAGTAAAAGTTTGTGAGTTTTTCTTGGGAACATTATAATTGTATTTATCATTAATATTTATTATCTTATAAAAAATTAATGGTTATAGGGTAGAAGATGAACTCCATTTAATGAGGGTGATAATGTGTTATATGGATCATGATTAGCATTAAGTACCTCCTTCACTTCAACTCTAATATATTTCTTTTTGATGATCCTAGAGCCTAGTTCTTAGAGTATGAGCTGTATCCCAAGAATCAATACACGATTAATCCATTTTGTTATCTTAAATACTTCGTGGTGAAAAAAGTTTTATTTATTGATATATTTATGATAAATAAAAACCATATGATGAGGGGATACCAAGGGTTCCTTAAGAATCAGAGATGTTATTGGTGGATCATATATGTCTTGGATAATTATATTCTGACAGGATACAAGTATTCCTTGAGATTTTTCTCCCTAAGTTTTCCCTATGGTTAGTAACATCTATTTTTCAACGTGGTATTTACCTTAAGATGTATTTTCATTAAAATCATTACTCTCAGACTATTCATAGGGTTTATAATTGTATCATAGTCTAGAATAACTATCTTCCCCCAAAGAATAAATTTCATCAGATGACATATCATTATAATGGGAAGCAAGTCATTGTTATTTCATGATGTGATGAGTCAATTAGATGGAACCCCAATTATTTACCACACTGTCATGGAACTAGGTAATCATACAGTCTAACAAGTTTTTTTTTCAGCGGTGAGGTTTATGAACTTCAGGAGGGCTTATTTATGTTATGGATGAGTTGATTTCAAAGGATTTATATATCCTATCAGGTAGCATTTTTCTATATTCTACCATGGTTTATACTCATTTGGATTTTAGAGAATAATGATCCAATATTTCACTAGTATTGTTATATTCTACAAGAATCATGGTGGAGTGGAATCTTATCACACGTGTTTTTACTGCACATGTTATAGGGCTTACAAACATATTATATTTTATATAATGTTGTGATATAATTAGGGGATAAAATAATTCATCTACATATATCATTAATCTTAATATAAATCTATAAATTTTAATTATTTATGTCAACTATTATTATTCTATGCATATTTTTTGTTAATTTTGGAGCAGTGTTGTGGTCTTTAATGATTAGGGCCATCTTACTATGATCTCTAGGGAGTGACCGCATTAGATTAGTGGTAGGTGCCTGAATTTTTTCTTCGTTAAAATATTTTTCATTGGATTTAGTATAGGAATATAAAGTGTAATCTACTAGGGTCATTGAGGTAATCTATGATACTTTTACAATTTTTATTGTGGTTTTTTCCCCACTATGTGAAGTGGAGGTACAGATTGAAATATATACTGGTTCCTCTATAATATTGATGGTTCCATATCAGATGAATCCCAATATCTTTTAGTGTAGATATGTTTTATTTTTCTTTGAAATATATTGTATGCATCAAAGTGCATTATTATGGGGATCCTCATAGATTTTGTCAAAGAATATGAATAATGGTTTTCATTTTTTGTAATATTTTTGAGATTGAATCACGTTATGTTTTATAGATGTTACCACATCCAAAAGAATTTATACACTATTAAATTAAATATAGTTATATAGATTATTTTGAAAGATATATTTTATGTATGGATATTTTATGATAATGGAAAATAAGGAGGAACTCCCAAATACTTCTTTTAGACACTTTTATGCAAACATCAACATCAGGGTTATAACATTTGGTGATACAAACACAACATAAATTTCCATGGGAATCAATAACTCTATATTATGTGAGTTACATGACCACTTTTTTACAATATTCATCAGTGAAATACTAGTATAATTGGGTTTGATATGAGAATAAAGAAAATAGTATGGGTTTTGTAATCCATTTTATTTCATCAACATTATGGAAAAATATCCAAGTGTATAATTTTGAACATTCTATTGATATTTATTTGGCTGGTAGTGAATGGAAATGGATTACTATTGTATATATCAAATATTGAGGTGTTTAATTCTAGGGAAAAACCATTAATGATTTTGTGTTCACTGTTTCAATATCTAATGAGTTGATATTATATATTTTTTGTAATTTTATTTCATGTTGTGACATCATTAATATCAATGACCTAGATAGATCAATGGATTTTGTGAACCGGTCAGTGTTATAAACATATTATATAACTAAATTAGAGGTTATATGGGCTCCAATTATCTTATATTTGAAGGAAGAGATCATATTTTTTTGAGTTTTATGACACTTCAAATCTCATAATTATTTTTTATTAATGAAGAATATGTTAGTGATATCATATGATTCCATGTTGGTTTGACCAAGTGATTGAAAATGTGCTACCAATTATCTAGAGTTAGTGGTGAGTGTTCATTACTCTGATGGTTTTGTAGCATTACCCTATTGGTGAACACATTGTGGTCTTTGAAGACTATAAGAGCTTGTTTTATGATTTTTTATAGTACTATATAAATTTTAGATAGTGAATTTTGGTGGATATTCTCTATGAAAATGAATATTATATTTCCTACACCATATGGAAGGGTAATATGGACACATATGTTCTTGTTTGAAATACAAAAGGAAATATTGATTTGGAATCATGATATGTTTTAATAATTATGGTGTAGAATGAGGAAAATTATCTTCATTCCAATCAGGCTAGTAGTGGTGGATTCTTGTTTTAGATGACTTCGTTATTTTTTAATTAAGTGTGTATATAATCCTCAATGGGGAGACTCAAAGGTTGACATGATGTAGGATTATTTCATCTGTCATGATTCTCCAAACAATGTTTTAGAGAATAACAAGCTTTAGATTATGATTTTGCAGAGGATATATGTTCAATTAGTTGTCTGGGTGGTGGTTCTCTATGAGTTTAATAGCCAAATAGTGTCAAAGAATCCATCTATAGTAATGAAATATCAAATATTTAGGATCAATCAATGGTGTCCTAGGATGGATAAAACAATATTAGAGTATGTGTTATGTAATTTAGTATTCCTATAGGTGAATTTAAATTATTGACTTTTTTCTAGTTTGTTATATCCATGTGAATTACCTGAGGGGAAATGGGGGGATATCATGATGGATTTCATCACTAATATATCATGATCCTAAATAGGATGATGTTGTCCCATCTATAGATGATAGTAAAGATATAACAGATGGTAATTTTTTGATAAAAAAATTCATCTTAGAATGTTTTAACCCATTCAGGTATATAATTTATTGTTACTTATAAACATACAATAAACTCACAAATAAAATTAATAAATTTTAATTTAAAAACAATAATTAATAAACTGATTATAAAAGAAGTAGAATATAGTCACATAGATTAATCCCATAAGAAGTCCACTCATTCAATAATTCACATAATTTGAAAATTTTAAATGTACACAAATATGAATTTTGTAAATAAAAACAAAAAAAATTACATTGGATTTCTATCCATATACACATTTAATTGATATTATTCCACATCACATTTATCTAATTTACATGTAGGACCATTGGATGTGATTGATGGTATCCTTATTCTTATCATAGGGATCCATTAATGCAAAATCATTAGATGGTTATCTATCTTCGAATACACTAAAGACCTTCATCATAATGATCATATTCAACTCTTCCTATCCCCTGAATCCCTTGATCATGAAAGATCATAAACACTATGGTATGCCTTCATATCCTGAGAAAACCTATATCACAAAGGATTGAAAAATAAAATTAATTAAAATGTATATTTCATAATATATTAAAATTTATAAAACCTCACCCAACCCCAACATTTATATAAGAAACTAATAATGAATTAATTTTAACTAATCAGAATAGCTCACAATAATAAGAAGTTGTAAATCATCAAAACGAATAAAAGCATTCTAAATTATCATGATTCCACATTAAATTACATGAATCTATTGTTACATTAATAGGTAAAATTTAAAAGAAACTATTCTAAAAATTATATTGTATTTTGGTTTAGTGTTAACAACATCAAAAGTTGATTTTTCAGAAAACATTAAACCCAGATTTACATTATATCACCCATTAAAAATATTCCATCAGAACAAAAGTTTGTATACATATGTAGAAATAACTGTTTTTTTGAAATTAATGTTTTTATTTGGTGTCATAGATCCAACACCATTATGTATGTTTCATACCATTACCAAAATACAATTAAAAAAATATATGTCATCATTTATACCATAATAGTGTGGATACATCTCCATAAACTATTTTATTTTTAATTTCCATTGATTACTAGTCATACCAAATGATAAATGTAGTTCCCCTATATAATGTGAACATTGAGGTATAATAATTATTATCTTTAATATATTTTTATTGGTATAGAAACATGATTCTTGTTAGACATTGATGTTGAATGACAATCTGATTCTTGGGGATTAAAATCATTTATACTTCTTCTGATGATGTTCAATCTTGGTGATATCAAATAGATTGTATCATGTATAATAACTTTCTAATAAGAAGAACAAATGGTTAATTTTCCATTTCTTACTCTTATATAGTAACATGTATATTACTCTCCAAACATGACATAGCTATCAGTACCCCCAATTTGATGAAATACTTGATGTAGTGAAAAAACCATGACATTGATGTTCTGGAAAGGTAACTTGTGTTGGGTGAATCATTTTTGTTATGATACTGGTTGAATGATCAATATGTGATTTTTCACTCATATTCTTAGGAAGAGGTATATCCTGGAACTAGGTTGACTATAATGACAGTTCCATTATCAATTACATGGCCATAGTAAAAGAAGGCATGTTCATCTAGTAAGGAAACTAAATATAAAAAAAAAATAAAAGGATGGTGACACAACTATGAATCGTACTTTAAGTGTTATCATGAGAAAATATTATTATTATACATAATGTGTGTCTTTATGAGGTAGTAATATCCATTAAAAATTTTTGTCTTAGGGACCATCATTGTATGAAGGACTCTACTATTGGTTTATGATTTGGAAACATTATCTTTGAGATATAGGCCATGAAGGTCACACACTATGTTTATTTACATTATCAACATATTCAAATGAATTATAATTTATCGTAATGTGTTCTCATTTATCTGGAATATTAAACATGTGAGTTAGAACGTCCACAAGTAAGATAATTGAATTATATTATTTCTATTTAGAATAATGAGGATTTTAATTATTTTTCTAGATACTGAATGTTTTCTAAAACACGTGAATATGAGAAAATATAATTTTTCAAAAATATATAACATGTTCAAGGTTTACTAAATTATATAGGTAGAATAATACTATTGTATTGGTATTTATTTATTAATTAATCCTATTAAATATTTTAATATAGGTGATACATTGTTTTTACATTTAAAAAAGATTTATTAAATTCATAAGTGCAATCATGTGTATTAAATGAATGTTATTACCTTCCAGGGATGAACATATAATTTTAAAAGTATAAATGAAGTATAAAAGATTATTTTAACCTCTTGAATTGGGGAATATGACCATTTAATTAATTTTTAACTATTCACTATCATTACCAAAATTTACATTAAGGAAACAAATGAATATAAATTCTAAATCGATCATGATTCCATGATTGATTCTATATTATATAAGGGATCTATGCGATGTTCTAAATATCATCGATTTCACATACTACCACCCACTTTAATCTATTCATCGATTTCACATACTACCACCACTATAATTATAGATAACTGATGCATGAGTTTTGTTTTTCTCTATTTTAATAATCCTTTTTGGACTCTACCCATCTTCTTTATGCAGATGACATTATTCTATTTTTAAACAGTGGAAAAAAATTTAAAACATAAAAAATACTCTAGCTCATTATGAATAGATTTCTCATCAAACAATTAGATGGAACAAATCCTTTTTCTTATTCAGGAAAATCATCCATCTCTATAAGAAAACTAGCATTATAAATAGATTTGGAGTCAAAGAATTATCCTTCCTCTTCACCAATCTAGGAGTTCCCATTTTTTGGGGAAGAACAAAATCCATGTATTTTAGTGCTACTGTGGACTAGGTTCTCATTCATCAATTATATTAGAAAGTAAAATCCCTCTCCATGGCTGGTAGGATTGGGTGGTTGAAGTCTACAATTATCTCCAAACTGGTTTATTCGGTGATGGTCTATAAATGGCCTACCTCTCTTCTTATAAAAATTAATATTTATATCAAAAACCTTATCTAGATAGGAACCATTTTTGAAAGTAAGCTTGTTACAATACCCTGGTCTACCTATTGTAAACCTCTTGAAGAAGGTAGTCCTGACATTAAAAATATAAAACTCTTTAACAATGCTTTACAGGCTAGACTCACTTGGAGAATTCTTAATAATTACTCTGGTTCCATTGATACTCTCAAAGAAAGATTCCTCATAATGCTCAAAAAGGGTAATTTGAGCAACGTGAACTCTCCAACAATGTCATACATTAGGAAATCTTTTTCCAAAATTATGAACAACTCTAGATGGATGGTTAACTTAGAATCCTCTATGAATTTTTGGATGGACAACTGGACTGGTGCCCCCATTTTTTCAATCCTCCATCTCAATTCCCATCAAGATAACATAAATTTTACTATAATGGATGTGATTCAATATTGAAATATCAACCTCCCTAATAAAATTATGCATGTTGTGGATAATTACCCTTTTTCTAACTCTAGATATTTTCTTATTTGGGAGATTTCCCACAATGGTATACTGGACATTAAATGTTTTTAGAATAACAATTTCCCGAACTCAGAATCTAACTTTAGTTGGTAGAAATATTTTGATAAACCCTGGGTAAAACCCTCAAGACTCAATCTTGTTTGGTGCATTTCTCACAACCATATTCTTACCCAGGGTTGTATTTAATATTTTGGTATCCAACTCTACTCTAAGTGTCACTTTGGTCACCAACATAGCGAGGATACTAACTATCTTTTCTTATATTCTACTAAAACTTTAGCTCTCTGGAACTTTATTACTGATGTGTTTGATTGTACATGGTTAATTATTAACTCTATTTCCTTGCATTTAAAATGTTGTTTGGAGATTGAAATTTCAAAAAGAATCAAGAACCTATTATTATCTACTGTTGTTGAGCTCCTGCACGTGATATGGTATGAATGAAATGATAACATTCACAAAAAAACTCATTCAATCTAAATACAGGTTTGATGGGGATTCTCATTGCCATTAATGATACAACCACGATTCAAAAATCTCATTGTGAAAACATTGTTGGAGACTATGTGATCCTTCATCATCATAGGATTGATGGTATATACAGATCACTAAGGAATACCTTTGAGGTGTCCTGGAAAGACTCATTTTCATGATGGATCCAAATTAATGTTGATGGATCTTCTAAATGAAATCGAAGATTGGTAGGATGTGGTTCCCCTTTCAGAGACTTCCTTTTCCATTATCAAGGATGCTTCTTCAGCGGTTGCGGTCTAACCTCTTCTTTAGATGCAGAATTGATGGTTGTGATTCTTACAGTCGAAGTTGTCAGAAAAAATGGATGGAACAACATTTAGATTGAAATTGATTCAACCAATATTCTACAATCCATATGGAATGGTACGATGCACCTTGCTTGGCCTCTTACTTCCCACTGGATAAGTTGCATTGCATTGATTCAAGATATCAGATACATTTCCACTCATGCCTTTCGAGAAGCGAACATGGTAGCTGGCGGTCTTGCCAAAAAGGGAATCAGACAGTGCTTCACATGGATGGATGATCTGTCGGTTGATCTTCTACCTCTTTATAAAAAACATTGTAATAAAATTCCAACCTTCATATTTATGCAATTTCCCTTTTTATTGAATAAATTATGTCTTGGTCATTGGCTAAGGCACCACCTTTTAAAAAAATATTTAAACATCATTCAGATGTTATCATCTAATTATAACAAAGCACCCTTCTATTTTGAAGACTATTCAGATGAAAAAAAGTAATACTTTCATATTCAATATTCTTTTTATGTTATATATTATTTATTTATTCTTAGAAATCTTTTCTTCATAATTCTAAAAATAAAATAAGTAATTTTTAAAAAATTAGAATCATGGTAAACTCTAGGATAATGAAAAAATTATTGTGTTTGTTTCAAAATTAGAAATATTTTCCATTGAATTTATATAAAGAGAATGTATAATTTAGAGTAATAAATATCAAAATGTAAATAAAAATTTTTATTTAGAAAAAATATTTCTCTTTAATGTGAATGTATTCTTTAGTAATCCTTCTGAAAAAAAATTTCTGTATAAAAAAGTAAAAAAATCTACATATTTTTCCTCCACATTTTTGAAGGAGTTTTTCACAGTAAAAAGACATGTAAATTGTAAATTGTGACACTATTGGGTTATAATATTTATTTTTATTTAATTAAAAACTATTTGTAATATATTTATCCACATTAAAAACAAAAATGAACAAGGCAAGACATAATATATGTAAATTATTAGGAAATTCATAAAAATAATAAATTGATTAGTAAATAAAAATATTGTTATCAATTAAAAAATATTTCATATAAAGGATAAATAATTGATACGATTCAATGATTAAAGGGTTTTTATAAATGAATTATTTTCAAAGTGTTGTGTATATTATCTGGAAAAATAGAAATAACCAATTCTAAAATATTTATATGAAAATATTTGATATTTTTTTATATTACAATTATATTATAATTTATTTATTAAGAATGTAAGATTAAATATGATTATGAACCCTTAATGTTTTTGAAACCATTTTTTAGAAGGGTTTTTTTTCATTATATTTTGTTTATTCATTTAAATAAAAAATTCATATGTTTCAAAAAATGAATTTTAGAATCTGGAATTAATTTGTTAATTTTTAATTTAAATATTTTTTATTGATTAATTATTAATATTTTTTCTAAAAATATTTATTCAAATTTGAATAAAGGAAAAAAATTTACAAAAAATGTAATAATTAAGCCATACATAGTATATAAAATAGGCCTAATTTTTTTAAAAAAAAAAATTAAATAAAATTTATTTCTCATGTGTAGAATTATTCATTTAAAATATTATTTTAATTTTTAAAATTGTTTGTTTCAAATATTGGAAAAAATTAATATTTATTTCTAATAAAATATTATTTTTGGAATTTTCTTTTAAATAAATTTTAATATGGTATATTTTTGTTTTGAATTTATTTGAGATCAAAAAATAATAAATTATTTAGTGTTAAAAAAGTTAATGTAATCCAAATCAACACCATTGATAATTGTATTATAAAAATAGAATTTGAAAAATACACATTTTATATATGGTTCTTATGCATTATAGGAAATAATATTAAATTTAATTTTTCCAACCCGTTAAATTATTATTTCATAAACACATTTATATATTTCAAATTTTAATGTTTTAATTATATGGTAAAGAGTGTTTTAATTTTGTTCACTAAAATAAATTACCCAGTTTAAAAAATTTGTTACAATAGTAGAAGTTCAAATTAAAGTGAAAATGAAAATCATTTCTCCAAATAATTCTCAAAATTTGTGGTAAAGGGTAATATTTACCTATAATAATACTTAATTAATTATACCTCAATTTTTTTACACATTCCTATAATAGTTCACTCGCTATTAAAAAAATCCCAATCCCATCACTTATTAAAGGGAACATCCAATAATCCTTTTACATATACTATAAAATTTGAATTAAATATCAATATTTGTACTTTGTGAATTCCATGGATCCAAATGAAAATTTTTATGCTTTTTATCATTGTAAAATACATAAATTATCCATTTATAACAGGTTATCCATGAGAAATATCAAAATATCCAATTGAGTACTAGTTGCCTTTTATCCTTTTTTAATTTCCTGTCTTCCGCCTCAAATTCTAGTTTTACAATTATAATATAATGAAATAAATATTTTTAATATTTTAAAATTTTATTAGGTTAATGGTATAGAAATTATATAACCTCCCTATCATGAGCCAACCCGGGTTGACCATCAACCTGTCACATGAGCTGGTCTACAACATGATCTGAAGGGAATTCCCGATCCCCATAGACTGGAAACTATTGTCGGGCATCAAAACTAAACAAGTGCGAATTATTTTCCCAATAAATAATTAAAATTAAAATTAATAAAAACCAAAAATAAAATAAAAACTAGCATCATATGGGAAAAATAAAATTTTACATACCATCACGTAACTCTATGGGTCACTAAAGACCTCAAACCAATGATTCCGTACAGAGAACGAATCCAAGAATGAAGTAGAACCCAATGATAAAATCAAAGATGATCTTTAGGCATGAGTATAAAAACTCAATATATGGGCCCATTTTATCTATTCCAAATTCATTTCCTTTAAATAAAAAAAAACATTTCACGATTAAACTATAATATATAAAAGTAATTTTCTCGCGCATTTTCCATTTAAATAAAACAAGGTTCATTTATCTTTTTAACATTAAAAACCTTGTTCATCTCCAAGTATGGACCAAATTAATTTTAATAGATAGGTGAAATTTCAATTATAAAGGAGAGAGTGAGTATAAAACATTTCCAAAATCGTTTTCCATTACATTTTGAAAACAATTTATCATTTTAACAAATAATCCTCACTAATACAGAAGAAAACTCAAAAATCATTCAAAAAGGGTAGTGGGAAAAAATATAGAATAATATCTATCCACCAATGCGTCAAATCATACATTCTAGTATACAAGGGTGACACCTAGGAGATCATGATTAGTCTACAACTTTCTATATATTTGACTCATCTAGAAGGCATTCTCTACCAGATGTCATCATAAGGAAAAAACACCCGATCATCACTATACCTAGCCTGAATGAGGGCCCTAGTACCATAGAAATAATAAAAAAATATCCCACTGCTATGGGCCACTAGAGTAATATAAACTAGTGCTGCAATCCTTCACCAAAATTTTCTCTCTATTCTAGGTTCCCATCTCAAAATGTATAACTAAAATGTTGATTCATCTGATTCTTGTTGAGAATCAAACCACATAGACATACAAATATTTAAAAAACATATGAATCACCCAAGTCCCCCATGAAATATTTTACTCACCTTGGAACCATTTGATCATAGGGGAGTCTTACCTTGTAGATATCCCATAACATAAAACTCAACCAAAGAAGTGGACCACATCCAAGGATAGTTTTCTTGAGACAAATAATTTTATAAATGTGCCAATCAAGCCTCACATTATATTTGTATACCAAACCATTTCTTAAAGAATCACATATAAAAAACTTTGAAAACCCAAAACTCATATAGTAACACATTTAAGTAACCAAAATCTCTCTTCTAAATACAAAATACATTTATAAAGGTGAAAAGGGAATTTTAAAAAACAATTGAATTGAAAACTCAACCCAAGTATTTAATGCAATACATCACAGGGAATAAACAACTCTATGTCAATATAGACTATTTTACTTACAATTCTACAAAAAATAATTAATATGAAAACTAAGGGTGAAATGAAAGAAATTAATGATTCATAAATTTAAAAGGTTAGTGCATCGAGAAGCCAACCTCAAAGAATAAAATAGACCAAGCCAATACACGTATGCTCTTGAAGCATTTGATTAATGATGCCCAAACCATCTCACAAATACATTATCATACATATATATATATCCTTAATCCACTGTACATATTCCCAACACCATGAGGGTATATTTTCATGAACGTTATATATATATATATATACATATGCCCATATGTACCCTTGTATGTGTCTGTACGCACCCCTAAGGAACCTCCAAATATCTAATTAATTATCCTAGAGGTACCAACAAAATTTATATTCCAAAAATTATTTTTCAGAAACCAAAATTTAAGGATAAAAACTATTTTTAAAGTTTTCAATGCCAAACATGCCATTATGCCATGAATTTAACCAAAGAAGTCACAAAAACCATCCACACATTTTTTAAACCAAAAACCCAAATAACATCATTTAATTTTCAGAATTAAATCAACATCATTTAAAAACACAAATAGAATAATTTCAAAACATTACAACCCCAATTCTCTAGCCCTAAAGGGTGCTCAAATCACACAATACAAAATGATTGATATTATATCCAATTTAAAAAAATATAACAAGATCCAAATATCAAAAAAATTGTTTATATCATTTTCAAAAACAATAAATATTGAATCAATCACCTTAAAAGCACCAACACATAAAAATAATTGAATAATAACCTCAAAATATATTTTTGACAAGTTATAGGATTTTATGATCACCACATTGAGCTAACATGGTATCTTATTAACCTTAAAATCACGTTAAAATAATGACCTGAAGAAGGAATGAATCAATGGGGTTCTTACGAATGGAGAAACATGGAGACACCTACCTTTCCAATGTAAAAATCCAACAAAACATCAATGATTGAAGGAATACACCATGTCGAAAAATCTACATCCCCTAGCATCAATAAATTCAATCCAAACACAAAAATAACATTTAGGGCATAGGAAAATTAAAAAAATCTGAAATAAAGGACATAAAAAATCAAGGATTCTTACAGGACGGGGAAAAGAGGAGATCGGTCGCAGAGTGAGGAGGGACGGCTGACAGAGGTGTTGCACATATTAGTGGAGGTCATCTATATGTTTTTTTCACCTATGGGAGTCTCGCAAAGGAGAGATGATAATAATTGGGGGGTAGCACAAGGAGGCAACACAATGAGGAGAGGCGATGCAAGAGGGGTGGAGGTTCGGCTGGAGCGGAGGGTGCCACTGGGGGTGGTAAGAGGAAGGGAGTGTGTCAGTGGGGCACACACATGAAGATGGTGGAGAGGGAGGAGTGGGGTTTTCATGGTGAGTGTAGGGGGAAAGGTGGGGAACCCATTATAGTTTCTAATAATAATAATAATAAATAAATAAATAAATAAATAATTATAAAGATAATTTTAATATTAATTAAAATAATGACATTTATAACAATAATAATAATAATATTCTTAATAGCACTAATAATCAAAATAAAACTAATAATCATAATAATATAATTTTTATTAAACAACCATTAAATTTTTATTCTATATTATTAATCTTTTTTGGATTTATTTTATTTGTCAATAAATTTTATTATTTATTTGAAATAATGGAAAACCCTGCGGGAACTGCACGATTACCCATAACATTTATTGATACCTAAAACTCAAAAAAAGTGAGTAAGAATAAATAAAACCATTTAAATAATCTGTATTCAAAGACAGGGAATGAAAATATCCCCACCACAGACACTTTTTCCCATATAAATATGATAATTAAAAAGATAACCAATACATGAGTATGTGCCCAAATAGATAAGAATGAAAAATAATGAACCTAGGGATGATGATTCACTCCACAAGTCACACCTGACTGATCAAGAAGAGACCGTGAC
Source organism: Viscum album (assembly GCA_963277665.1). Taxonomy (NCBI): domain Eukaryota; kingdom Viridiplantae; phylum Streptophyta; class Magnoliopsida; order Santalales; family Viscaceae; genus Viscum; species Viscum album. Next base: position 1,370,976,064 of record OY728158.1, on the reverse strand, counting down.
ATTAAATGAGGATAGAATAGGGGATAGTTCTCCCCACCAAAATAACTTGACTAACATAGAATCTTTAATTCTCACAAACACCACACTGAGGATGGGATGATGCGGGAACTCTCAACCCGAACATACCAAATTTTCTACACAAGATGAACATAACCACGAAGACTTCAATGAAATTGAACTACATATACACCTGGTATACTGGGGCACAGGAACAAAGAAATCCCTATATCAACACTGTCAATATTAAGAATTCCCCACACAAATCAAAAACTCTCCAACACCTTAGATCTTCAAAAAATCACTAATAAAACCAAGACCAACCATAACAGGGTACAAATACACTTTTAAAAAAATGATTATTGAGGCTACATTCAGAAGAACACTACTACTATAGTCACGAAATAATAATTTTATCACACTATCAACACAAAAATGATTATACAACAAAAGGGAAATAATAACAAGGAAATCATGGATTTCTCCATTCCATGATGAAAGAAAAAAACAATGAAATGGTCATGGATGCCTCTGAAACCCTAATTATGCTCGAGATTCACCCTTATACCTGATGATAAGGATCTCATGGCTAAAGAATCATATGCCTCGCAGTCAGATGTTTGCATCACCTTATTTGAACTCCTTACATTAATTATGCTTCTTAAAGAACATTCCCCTGGTGACCCGAATAGCCACAATTAAGAAAATACCTTTGGGGGATGCGACAAGGATACTTACATTGCCCAAACCAGACATACATGTGGAACATAAGATAGTGGTCTAATGAACTATAAGTCAACTTTGATGAATGTGGTTCTTTAGAAACTTTGTCCTCTAGTACACCCACTTTCTAGCTGGGGAACCCTCACAAATAAAGAGACTCCCCAAATTTTCCATTCACTTCCACTCCAGATGCCAACTCCTTATAGTAGACGACACAATATTTCACCAACTGCAGGCCTTGTTAACTATGCATGGGATCTTAACTCTTTTTTTCTTCACCTTCTTGGGTTTGATCCATTGGATAATAACAGTCATCCATACCTCCCATATCATTCCAAATTTAACTATGATAAGAAATTCACCTCCACTATACCAAGGATGGAACCTCTAATAATCCAAAGATTATACGAACTCTAAAAAACTCAGTAGTCCCCAACCACAAGAAGACATGATATACTCCCTTAAAACCACTTCACTGACCCTAACGAACCCCAAACTCCTCATTATAAAATAATCACTCTATAGAAACCCAAAATGGGTAGAAATCATGAACAACTTCTAATGAAATTTATGGGTGTCATATTCAAAAAAAAGAAAAACAAAATCAAAAGTGGTATCATTACAAAACTCAACCAAGAAAGACACCTTGATTCGATACCACTGTCCCAGAATTCTGAAATATCCAAAACATGACCTAAAGAAACACCCCAGTCCATGGGTAATAGACTCATAAGTCAAAAATATAAAAACAGAAGAGAAAACCTATTTTCAAAAAAATTAGTCTTTTCATGAAAAAAGAATTCCCAAAATCACTTTTTTATTCAAGAACATTTTATAAATATAAATACATACCTTAATATCCAAAATACTACCCATAGAATCCTATTAACCACCTCATATTCCTTCATCCCTTTATACTCAATTCACCTTTACTTATGTGCCAACGTGCACATCAATAATCTAGACACACATATGCTTATGATCCTAAGTAATACCAAGGGTTAAAATTTCAATTCCATTACCAAATCCAAATATAATCCAAAATTTCCAAATCAAAACACTTCGTCATAAAAAAACCACTACACTAAATTTAAAACTATTTTAAATAAATACCCTTTTTACTAGTTTTAAAACCAATATATAAAAATACATTTCAATTAAAAATCACCTTCATTCCAAAAAAAATCTATAACACCAACTAAAATCAATACAAATCACATCCAACAATGAAAAACTGGAATGAGAAACTAGTGAATATGCCCATAGGGACATAGTAGTGATACATGCCCCATGTAAGACATAATAACAAAGGAACAAGAACCATGCACTTGGGCTACACATGGTTCAATAATCCTTGTGAGGTCACATCATGACATTTATTCTCCAAAATTTGCATCCCTCAATCCAAAATAATGTCAAAATAATTGAATCCCATACTACCCCTTGTTACTCAGTTCTCGTCACAGGTGGTGGTGATCATGCACTGACCCGTTACCTACCTCCTAAGACCAGAAAATCATAATCTCTACCTACCATACACCCTGAATAGAAAGGGCCTTATCAGATACCATCTTTACATGAACCAACCTAGGCTGACCATCAACTAGTCACCTGACCCGGTCCACAACATGCCTTTAAGGGTGTTCTAGATCCCCACGGGATGGAAACTATTGTCGGACATAAAAACTAAACTTGTGGGAAAATTTTTCCCAATTAATTAAATACAATAATATCAATAAAATATTAAAATAATTTAAATACTATAAGCGTAAGTAAAAAATAAAATTTTAAATACCATCACGCAACTCTATGGGTCACTACAGACCTCAAACCAATGCCACCCTATGAAGATTGAAGCCGAGAAAGAAGCATACCCCAAACAAAAAAAACACAGATAAACTAAAATATTTGTAATAGATAATAGTAGGAGTTAAAATGTAATCTATTATCAAATTCATTTCGTTCAATCAAAAGAAACATAAATTTCAGTTTTGAACTTTGACATATAAAAGTTGGGTTTTCAAGCATTTTCCCTTTAAATAATAACACAGTCTATTTATATTTTTACCATTAAAACCCATGTTTTTTAACATGGAGGGACATAATTCATTTTAAAAGAGTGGTAACATTTTAGTTATAAAGGAGAGAGTTATTAAAAAACATTTCCAAAACCTTTTTTCATAACCTTTTAAAAAACACTTTATCATTTTAACCAATAATCCACACAATTACATAAGCAATCTCATGAATCCTAAAATATGGGAAAGGGGAAAAAATTAAACAAGTGTGTCTATACAAAAATTCATCAAAATATTCATTCCAGTAAACATGGGTGAATCCAAAGAGCTCATGAATAATCTAGAATGTACTGTAAATGTTACTCATCCCAAATGAATGACATACTCGATGACATAATAATTCCCAAATGCCCAATCATCTCCGAACCTAGCCTCCTCAAGGGGCCCAATCCCACATCTATAACAACAATATAACCCCCAATTATGGGAAACATTCTAATATAAACTAGTTCATAAATAATTCACCAAAAAGTTTCTTACAATACTAGGTTCCCATATCAACATGTATAACAAAAATTCTGATCCAAGTGATTCTAGCCAAGCATCAAACCACGTAGACACACACACACAAATTTATATGTAAACACACAATAGGAATCACATGAGTCACCCCAAGAAATATGCCCCTCTCCTTTCAACAATATGATCTCTATGGAGTTCTACCTTGTGGACCTCTCATAACATACAACTCATCCAAATTAAGGGGTCCACATACACAGAGTGTTTTCTATAAATAATTAGTTTTAAAAAGGTACCAACCGGGCCTCACATGATTTTCATATGCCAAAATATTTATTAAAGAATATCACACACACCACATTGAATACTCATAAGGCACAATGAAACCTAAATATGCATTCAATATCTGAAATGCATTTATAAAGGCCAAATGGGCATTTTAATAAGTGATTGATGTGAAAAATCAGCCCAAATATTTAATCAAATACATCACAAGAATGAAAACACTCCAATTAATGAAAAAAATTACTAATAGTTCTATATCAATAATTAATATGAAAATAATGTGATATATGATATATGTAAATGATTCTTAAAAATAAAACGTCAATGCATAGGGAATCTTACCTCAAAGAAGCAAGCAGACCATGCTGAGACACTTTGGATCTAGATTATTTTTAGGAAAGATGATCACACCAGAACACACATAAATTCTTATACATATATAAATATATACCCTTAATACATTGTATATATTCCTCACACCATGAAGGAATTTGTGAAAAGGGGATATATAAATACATAGACATATACATACATATTTATGTGTGTATAGGAACCACTATGGAGACTCAAAATATCTAATTAACTATCCATGGGAGACCAAAAACAATTAGATGCTTAGGAACGATTTTGGAATCCAAAATTTAAGGATAATTTCATTTTAAAGAATTAAATTCCAAATGGGCCTTTATGTCATGATTCCACAAAACAAGTTATAAAAACCTTCCATGCATTTTTGAAACAAAAAATCCCAAAAATATCATTTTATATTCAGAATAAAAACAACATATTCTAAAAAAATAGAATCTCTTCAAAACATAACTATCAAAAATCTCCAGCCATAAAAGGTTCACAAATCACACATTACATAAAAAATGCACATTAAGTCCAAGTTAACAATGAAAACAAGGTCTAAATATCATAAAAATGATTTATATCATTTTTTAAAACAATAAACATTGAATCAAAAACCTCAAAGGAACAAAAAAAATTCATAAATGAATAATCACATCAAAATATATTTTTAACATGTTCTGAAAACTATAAACACCACATTGAGTTAATATTTATAGTATGATTCTACGGATCAAGTCCAACGAATAAACGAGATAATGAAAACATCAACAGGGTTTTTTGGAAGGAAAAACATGGAGACACATACCTTGCCAATGTTCGAACACAACAAAACATAAAAGGTAGGAAAAATATACCCCAAAAAAACTACATCCCCTTGCTTCCATGAAAATTGAACCTAACACATCCCTAACTATTGTGGATTGGCCAAATTGAAAATATTGTCAAATAATGAATCTAAAAAGTGGGGATTATTATTGGAGGAGGAAGTGAAGAGGTTAACTGCCCCATGAAGAGGGATGGAAAGAAATGAGGTCTGGTTGATGTTTCTCTTTGTTAGGGTGCTGAACGAGGGATCTAGATGAATGAGAGGGTATGTGAACTGGAGGGGCTACACTAGCGGGTGTTGAAAGAATACTAGGATACATTAGGGGGGTGGGCTGTTCGACTGGAGCGGAGGGCACCAGTGAGGGTAGTCGGAGGAAGGGAGTGAGTAGGTGGGGTATGCACGGGAAGAGAGAGGAGAGGGAGGAGGGTAGTATGCATGGTGATGATAGGGGGAATGATGAGGAAACCATTATAGTTTCTAGAATAATAATAAATAAATATAATCATTTAAAATATTTATAAAAATAATGATATTTATAATAATAATAATAATAATAATAATATTCATAATAACACCAATAATAATAATAATATTATTATAATACTCTTATTATTATTAAAAATAATTTATATTTATAATTTATTTTGTTCATATTATTTAGTTTTATTTTATTTTTCATTATATTATATTATTTATTTGAAATACTAGACATCCACACAGGCACCGCACGATTACCCCTAACATAGTGGGCGACACAAAACTCAAAATAATGTCTAAATTTAAATAAAATTATTAAAATAATCAATATTCAAAGTTTGAAGGTGATAATTTTCCACACCACAAAAACTTTCCTCCCACAAAAAGACACTAATTCAAATGATAACCAATTATTGATTCCATTTATGAATTGAACTAAATAAAAAATCAAGAACCATGGTTGACCATTCACTCCACAAGTCACACTCAACTGATCTTACAGAAACAATGACCTAAAATGAGGGGAGAACATGGGATAGTTATGTACACCAAAAGAACTTGAATAAAATTGAAATAATAAAACCCACACACACCACCCATGGAGGGGCTAATGTGGGAACACTCAACTGGAATTTACAGGCTTCTCCACATGAATTGAACAGGACTGTTGAAACATAAATGGAGAACCACTACAAGGCCCCCTGGCATACTGGGGCATCAGACCAAGGAACTCCCTATAACAACACATTCAATACTAAAAATTATCCACACCAATATAAAACTATCCAACACCAAACATCTCCAAATGATCAATAATGAAACTATGACCGTACCTCATAAGGGACAAATACACTTTTAAGGAAAACAAATGATTTGGGTGGCCACATTTAGTAGAACACCACTTCAATGATCATGAAAGAATAATTTCATAACATCACAAAAAAATACCAATAACCAAAATTATGAAAAATAGAACATGGAAACCCTAAATGTCTCTACTCTAAGATGAAATAAAACTAACCATGAAAAGGTCTCACATGCCTCTAACACCATGATTGTTCGTTAGTTTCACCTCAATACCTTAGGTGACATCTCTAATAGAAGAATAATATTGTTCATCACAATCAGACATTTTAATTACCCGAACAGATCTCCTTACTCTAACAACCCCTCTTATGTAACTTTCCCCGATGACCCCAATGGCTGAAATGATGAAAATTATTCCATGGGAAGGGAAAAGGAGTCTTTGAATGCCTGAACCGACCAAACCAATGGAACTTCAGAATGTATTCTGTAGAACTATAAGCTGACACTGATGAAGGGGATTCTTTAGAAAAGTGTTCATCTGGTACTAATGCACACCTGACATGGGGTGGGGTAAAACAATGTTTTAATTAATTAAGTATAGTATAGAAATTGATCCTAGGTAGTCTCCCAAATAGGAGTGAGCAGAAAAGAATGTTGTCACTTTTTATAGGTTTTCTGAAAAGGATTGGTTTTAATTAAATTGAATGACTATGAGAGAAAAAAACATCTTTAATTCATTGGTTTTAACAAATGATAAAGATGGTGATCAGATTTTCTACAATTAGACCTAGTGTTGTTCCATCATAGTTTCCAAATTTTATCTCTTCTTCTTCCTTAAACTGGTTAGAGAGAGATTCATCTACCTATTCCTCTCTCTCTCTCTCTTGGTCAGATAGATATGATGAGAATTTTCCTTTATAATTTTTTTGAATAGTTTGTCCTCCTTCCAATGTGTTTAGGGTTGTAGAAGGTTTCTTGACTAATTATAAAAATCCCAGAACTGGAATTGTTGTTCCCTAATAATCCAAGATTCCGACATAAAATCCTATAAATGTGCTTGAAAACAGGCGAGCAATCACCACCCAACCCAAATATTTTTCCACTGTTTACATATTAGAATTTGGTGTAGGGAGATGTGATTTGCTCGCAAAGCAATTTATAATTTCAGAATCAAAACCTAACACTACCGCATTTGGAATTTAAAAATAAATTTAGAATTGAAACCAAAATAGGAAAGAAGAAGGAATTTGACTCTTTTCAAGTACAATAACTCAAGAACACATATAGGTCCAGCCGCCCATCTTCCCAATCACTCAAATGAATCTACACCTCCATGAATGGGGGTAAGCGAGATTATTTAGGCTAAGAGAGACATTTTAAAGTAACGAAAAAAATAAAATAATGAAATAGAATGATGTTGAAGGAGATGATCTCCGAGTGTCCCTTCACTTCCTCCTGTCTCCAATTATGGTGTCGAACTCTTTTTTATATAGGAAAAAGGGGTTCCATCTTCCGGTCTTCAAATTTAATATCTTCATAATTCCTCATTATGATTTCCAGCTGATTTTTTCCACTACAAGTTTGACCATGTTCGGCCAATTTAATGGCTGAAAATTAGAATGGTTTTTTATTGAATGATATTAAAAAATACTATTAATGTTTCATCCAAAAATTTCATATTCATCCTCCTTGTATAGCATGAGATATGGCCAATTTTATTGGATCATTTATTTGGGATGAATTTTTCCTTTTTCCTTCCCCAAAATTATAGCATCCATGGTCCACCTTAATGAAGTTAAATCTTCATAATCCTCCACATCCGAACTCACCATTTAATTATCGTTCCAATAAAATTAGAATCATATAAATTGGAATAATGTAGAAATATTTATGATCAATTTATTGAGGTGGGGTTCATGCGGTCTTCCAGAATAATTTTCAAAAATGATGGAATTTTTCAGACCGATGGTTGGTAGAATTAAATCGTAGTTCAGAAACAAATATTGAAGACAATAAATCTATGAAACCAATAAAAATTGACTCTCATAAATTTGAATTATATTTTAAATGATATGCGTGAATTACGAAAGTGATTAAAATATGTCAATATTTCCAAATTAAGCAGTTTTTACATTTTATCCCAAAAGACATCATAATTTCAAAATTTATGTAAATAACTCAGATTTTTCAATTTTTAGGGATTAAATCATTTAATTAAATATAAAAAATGATGAAAATATTATCTCTTTAAAATCCACCACACTTAAACTATGCTTGTCCTCAAGCGTAAAATATCAACATGGAATTAAAAGGGCACCAATTCCACCAATATTTAGATTTCAATGAAATAAAATAAAACGATTATCAATATCTAATCAAATTTTCCAATTCCACAAAAAATATCAATTTAATATCCCATCTTTCAAGAAAACAATCAATTCATGCATTTTACTTTTCTTCTTTGAAAAATTATGGAGATTCTCCTTTCATTAATTAAAGCTTCTCAATTTATTATTATTAAACATGTCAAATCATGATATACCTCTCTTTTGAATATTTTATCTCGTCACTCATGATACAATTAATAGTGGAGTTATGCTCATATAATGAGAACATGCTCTTTATCTACAGGCTTGTAAAGGAACTACTTTATCCACTTTGTAAATACAAAACATACATAAAATCATGAAGACTTGCAATAAAGGTTAAAATGATTCAGTGGATTTGTGTTTGTGGGTAAATGATCAAAATAATTTAAGTCTAAAAGTAGGAGGTCTGAATATTATATAGAATGTATGATTAATAAAGTGAATACACTGGATGAACCTCACACATATATCTTTGGATAATGTTAAACACAATACCACCCCCTTTTAATGACATGGTTCCTGAGTCAATAAATGATTAAAAATAATGACATCATCCAAGATCTCCTCCTCTTTTTTGTAAAGCTCCAGAAAAGCACAAATTTATTTTTCTCATATTTTATTAAATCTCTATAAAGGCACAACATTATTTTCTCATTTTTTAAGGACAATCAGTTGAAATGAAATAAGCATAATGAAATGATGACTCATGACCAATTTTCTAATAATAAATTTCCCAAAATGATGATGCAGACTCCACACCACCCACAAATGATACAAATCTCAATGAATGGACACGAAAGGCCCCTCACCCACACTCAAACTTGAAATATCCTTGAAAAAAATACTAAAAGAGAGGGTGGGTAAGGAAATATCAGCTTGTAATGTGACTAAAACATATAAGGAAATTCATGTCTTTTTATAGGATAACGAAAAATAAATGTATGGGTGGGTATTAGGTAAATATTTGGCTACCCAAAGAAGTGACTCAATCATTTTAAATGTGTTTTTGCACATTCATAGCTTTGTAAGGTTTCAATATAAGTTCTAGCAGGTGGCATATCCCAAGATCACTCAAGAAATATGCTCAAGATAAAATATGAAATATTTGGTCTAGAAATCCCCTCAGGAATGAGAATACGATATTGGAAAATCAATCATGGCATGATTAATAAGAAGAAATTAATTCACATAAATTTCATAAATTCAATACAAGAGAAATGATTGGTAAATTTCATTTACATGAATCAACTAATTCCCTCAAATCATTACTCCTCATTTCAATATCCATGCTTCACATTAATAATCCAATTATCAATTTTACTCATTCAATCTCATTAACATTGAAATATAAAATATGGAATAATTATATTCCTATAAAACTCATGTCTCATAGATAAGTCAAGTAAAACATGAATTCAAGGATGGGCATGCATTTTTTAATTAATGCTTTAAAATACTAATAATGTAGTGAATATAGTAGGATATTATAGAATTGAAACTCTTACTCCCCTTTCAAATGGATACTTATCTTTATAAAATGTAATCCCACTGAAGCTTCTTTTCATACTTTGCGCCTATCATGAGGGTTCCCCATTGGATTAAAAAATTTTAGTCTTTAAGCGTCTTCCTTAATGGGCTTGAAATAAGAATAAAAACAACTATAGTCCAGGAAGGTTCAATCATGCTGGTATATGACCAAGAGGAAAAGTGAAAAATGGGGGAAAATGTGGGTTGCTTCTCGATAGCACCTTTGTTTAATGTCATTAGCTCGACTAAAAAATAAAACATTTTAAAAATCCTAGACTACATGATTCCCTCCCCCATACAAAACTGAGGTAGATTCCTCAATGAATTCATATGGACTTAACAAGACATGTGATTTGAAAATTAATCACAGTAATCATTTAACTATAAAAGATAGGCACAACATGGATTATTGGTAGTACAACTTTGAGTTAAGCTCCAAAGTGTTGCACTCTGAAAACCTAAAAACAACAGAAAAAAATAAATTAGATATATTTTTTGAAAGAATCAAAATTAGAAATAGGATGAGAATAGAAGGATGGATCTTGATTTAATCCCCCATGTGGGACCTAGGTTTTGACTACCTCCAGATGGGTAGTTCTAATTAGTTATCCCCAATCTGATTGTGGGTAAAGTTTCTTTCTCATAAACCATGTATAAATCTTCTTTACATCATGGACTTGATCATTTTTATTGAGGAATCAATGGATATAGTATACCAATTCTACCCCCTTTGTAATGAGATACAACATACATAGTGGGGTTGGGACAATGAATGGTTCCTCCTCTTTCATAGCTTCCACTTTCATAATTTCTTTTTCATTCACCAATGCTTTCTCAAGATATGCTACATCCCTGGATTAATTAAATGGAATTTCAGATTGTACGTCTATTTGAAAAAAATTATAGCATGAATAATCAATATCAAATACATCCCTTTCAATTTCTACCAATTGTGTCTCTATTTACTCAAGAAAAGATACTTTTCAATCTTCTCGAACACCCTCCAATAAATTTTCAACAAGTTCGGGGAGCTCCCGATGTTCCTCTTTAGTTAAATATTCTTTCCCAACATCCTCATCCATGGAAATAAATGCTTTTCCTGAATCTGAAAAATTAAAACACGGGGAGGTAATAATCAATTAAAGATCAAATGATAATGAGTTCATGAAATTATTATCTCTCAGATTTTGTTCATGTTCAATATCTTCTTCATTGGAAGGCACCTATTAGTGTTTATTAGTAGAAAATAGAGGTAGAGAGTCCGTCTCTACTATTTATTGGATCACTATAGGAAAACCAAGGTTGTCTAAGGGGGGATCTTCTTAGACCATGGAAACATCATAAAATTCTAGAAATTAATGGGAGAAATCAGTTAGATTTCGGGACATCACATCAATAATTTATTTTTCCATGTCCTTCCTCTGGACATCTATGAATTCATTTAATGTTCTTCCCCATTATTTGACTTCCAAAATAACCTCAACTGTTTGACAAGAAAAAAAACACCATCCTCCATGGAAAAGTGTGAGTCATTAATTGGTTCTTTCACCGGTGGGTAATTGTTTCATTAATTAAATAAATAATCATTTGAAAACATCAAGGAAAAGTTTTTTAAATTTTTTATAAAATTTTAAGAAGAGAAAAAAATTTAAAATTATATTGTGTCAGTACTCCCCGGAAATTGTGCCAATTTTGATGCATGCCTCTCATGGGGCGTAGCAAAATAATATTTTAATTACCTAACTGTAGTATATCATTTAATCCAAGGTAGTCTCACAATGAGGATTGCACAAAAAAAAAGGATGTCAATTTTTGTAGGTTCTCTAAAAAATATTGGTTTTAATTAAATTGAATGACTATAAGAGAAAAAAACAGCATTAATTGATTGGTTTTAACAAATTATAAATATGGAGATTGGATTGGGTTCAACTAGAACCAATGTTATTCCATCATAGTGTCCAAATATTATCTCTTCATCTTCCTTAAAATGGTAAGAGAGATATTCATCTACAGAGTCCTCTATCTCGCTTGGTAAAATAGACATGATGATAATTTTTCTTTTTAAAACTTTATATTGGTCTATCCTTCTTCCAATTTGTTTAGGGTTTTAGAAGGTTTTTTGATTAATAGCCGCAATCCCAGACCTGGAATTATTACTCCCTAATGAACCAAGATTCTTCCATAAAATCATATACATGTTCTTGACAACCGCTATGCAATCACCACCCAACCCTAATCTTGTTCCACTATATACAGATTAGAATTGGGTGGAGGGAGATGTGATCATCGAGCAAATCAATTTATAATTTCATAATCAAAACCTAACATTATTGCATTTGGAATTTAAACCTAAATTACGAATTGAAATCAGAATAAGAAAGAAGAAGAAATTTGTTCCATTTCAAGCATAAGAACTCAATCATGCACATAGGTCCATCCTCCCCTATTCTCGATCACTCAAATAAATCTACCCCTCCATGGATGGGGTAAGCGAGATGATACGGGAGATGAGAGAAATTTTAAATTAAAGAAAAATAAAAGAAATAAACAGAATGATGTTGAAGTAGATGGTCCCTAAGTGTCCATTGGAATCCTCCTATCCCGGATTGTGGTGTCTAAATTTTCTTTATATCGGCCAAGGGGGAGCCATCCTCCGGTCATCAAATTTAAGATCATCATAATTCCTCATTATGATTTCCTGAAGATTATTTCCACTGCATGTTTGACCATGTTCGGCTAATTTAATGGCTGAAAATTAGAATGGTTTCTTCTTGAAAGTTCTTCCAAAATATATTTAATGTTTCATCCCAATAGTTCATATTCATCCTCTCTTTATAGACTAATATATTTCCAATTTAATTAGAGTATTTATTCTAGATGAATGTTTCCTTTTTCCTTCCTCAAAATTTCAGCATCCACGGTCCTACTTAATTAAGGTTAGTCTTCATAATCCCTAACATCTGAACTCACCATTTAATTATAGTTCCAATAAAATTATAATTATATAAATTGGAATTATGTAGACCGATTTATGATCAATTTATTATGGTGGGTTCCATGTGGTCTTCCAGAATAATTTTCCAACTTGATTGCATTTTTCAGACCCATGGATGGCTGAATTAAATACTGGTTAAAAAGATGAAGAAAATAAATCTATGAACCTAATAAAATAAGAATAACATGAATTGTAATTATATTTTAAATGATATGCGTGAATTACCAAAGTGATTAACATTTCTCAATATTTCCAAATTAAGCAGTTTTCCAATTTTATCCGAAAACACATCATAAATCCAAAATTGATGTAAATAACTCAACCTGTTCAATTTTTAGCGATTAAATCATTGAATTAAATATAAAAATGATGATAATATTATCTATATCAGGTAAACCTCTCTAACTAGATGGGGAACCCTCATTAATGATGAGAGGCATCATATTTTCCAACCCCTTGCACTCTGGAATCCAAATCTATAATATGGCCAACTGAGGCCATCACCAACTACTAGACTTGTTATCAACATAATGAATTTTTACTCCATTCTTCTTAATATCATCAGGAATTATTCATTGGATAAACACATACATCAACAACTCCAATGTCATAAAAAACATAACTATTATGAGGCATCCAACTCCGCTGGCCGAATGTTTTACCCTACCCTAAACCAAAAGCAATATGAACTCTAACAAACTCATGAGTCCCCATACACCAAAATAAATTCTCAACTCCCCTCAAACCACTTCACTACCCCTAAAAACCATGGAAGACTCGATAGAAAAGCAATAATCGAAGGAAATAAGAATTGGGAATGCCAAATTAATAACTTTTGAGGACATTTATGAGTTTCCTATTCAGAACCACATGAAATTAAATTGAAACCAGTATTAATCAAAATATCAATCAAAATAATCACACAGAGCCAAGACTATAGGCTCGGAATCCAAAACAAGCATAAAACAAATTCAAAACCTCAAGAAAAGGGCAATAGACTCATAACATAATGATATAATAACCAACGAAAAAATACACTTGTCAAAATACCAAAAAACACTTCCCAAGAAATTCCAATTCCTGAAGTCAATTTTTCATTCAAACCCATTTTTGAAAAATCAAGGCAAGGCTTAAATTCCAATACTGGGCCAATGGTATCTTATAAATCACCAAATAATATTTAAACAATTTCCACTCATATCACAAATAATTATGTTCCAACGTGCACATCACATGTCTACCTATACATATGTGGATTATTCTACAGAATACCTAGTTCCACATATTCCATTCCATTACCAAATCACAAAATAATCCAAATTCATTGAATTGAAACAATTCCTCATAAAAAATAAAATTATCTAATTTAAAATCATTTTTAGTGAAATCCCCATTTCCAGTTTTAACACCATTAAAGAAAGTGACAATTCAATTAAAAAAATCCTTCTTTCCCCAAAACACTCAAAAAACAAAAAGAAATCATGAAAAATCTCAACCAATAGTGAACAACCGGAATGAGGAACAAGTTTATATTCCCATCCCGGTTACATGGTAGTATGACACGCCCCATGTAAGACATAACAAAAGTGTACCTTGAACTAGGAACCTAGGATCTACATGGGTCAATATTCCATTTGAGGCCACAACGTGACACTGATTCACCTCTATTTCCATCCCTCAATCCCAAAAAAAAGAGAAAAGTATCAAAACACAGACTACCCCTGGTAACTCATGTCCCATCACGATCGGTAGTGACCTAGTTCTGACCTGCAACCCACCTCCTGAGCTAGAAAAATGCTATTCCCAATCTACTCGACACTCAAAATAACAAGGGCCTTCTCAGATACAATTTTTTCACGAACTCACCCAGGTCTACCCTCAACCGGTCACCCGTGTTGGACTGCATCATGGCCCTAGGGGCATTCCAATTCCTTACAGGCTGCCAACTATTGTCAAGAATCAAAATAAAACTAGTGGGAATGAGTTGTCCTGTGAGTAAAAGAAAATAATATAAATAAAAATAGGAAATAAAATCAAACCTATCAGCGGAATGGAAACAAAAAAATTGTACATACCTTCACGTGACTCTACGGGTCACCACCAACATTTCCATATAGAGACTGAAACAAAGCAAGAAGCATCACATGGAGCTAAAAAAAGATAAACAACAAACATGAGTATTCAAACTAAGTAAGAGTGACTAAGTAATATACTCCCAAATATATTTCGTCTAAACAAAGGAAAAATGAATTTACTGTTTGAACTACAATATCTAAATAGTTGTTTTTCACACATTTTACATTTAAATAATAAAAATTTTCATTTCCATTTCTACCATTTGAAACCATGATTTTCCTCTAGGAGAGACCAAATTAATTTTAAAAGAGAGATGGCGATTCATTTATAAAGGAGAGAGTGAGTGTAAAACATTTGAAAAAAAAATTACATCCTTTTAAAAAAACAATTAATCATTTTAATAAATAATCCACACAATTCGTAAAGAATTTTTAACAGTAATACAATAAGGGAAAAGGGAAAAAATCACAAGATTATCTACCCAGCAATATATTGATACATTCATGCCAATAGACATGGGTGAGCCAAGGAGCTCATAAATAGTCTAGAATATAATATACATGTGACTCATCCTGAATTCATGCCAAACCCAATGATCTCATAATGCTCAAACACCCGATCATCACCCTACCTATCCTCATAGAGCTACCCAATCCCATTGAAATAATAACAAAATATTCCCCAACTATGGGCCACTAGTGTAATAAATACTAGGTTGGCAGTCGTTCATCAAAAATTTGCTCGTTATGCTAGGTTCCTATGTCAACATGTATAAAAAAGGGTTATACAACTGATTCCAGCTAATCATCAAACCACATAAACATATATGCATATATATATATGTAAATACACAAAACGATTCACCCGAGTTACCTGAATAAATAAGTCCCACTCTTTTCTACCATTTGATGATAGGGGAGTTTGACCCGACAAACCTCTAACAACATACCACTCAAAAAAACAAGGGGACCACATCTACAAAAATTTTTCTTGAGAAAATAGTATTTAAAAATGTTCCAATTGGGTCTCACATCATTATTTAATGCCAAACCATTTCTTAAATAATAACATGCGAACCACTTAGAAAACCAAGAACACGTATAGAATCCAATTTTAGGAACCCAATCACCATTATAAATTTGAAATAAATTTATAAATGAAAAAAGTGGAATTTCAACAAACAATTGTTGGGAAAACTCATCCCAACTATTTAATTCAATACATCACTAGAATGAATCTCCAACAATTCAAGACCAAAAAAATTACTAACAATTCTATAACAATAATAAATATGTAAACTAAGAGTGAAATGCAATAAATAAATGATTCTTACATTTAAAAGGTCAATTCATAAGAAGACATACCTCAAATAAGGAAGAATAAAAAGATGAGACACTTCGCTTCTTGATTATTTCGACAAAAGACGCTCATACCATCACACATATACATTATCAATCATATATATATACCCATAATTCATTGAACATATGCCATGCATCATGGGGGAATATGTGAAAGGAAGATACACACAGACACACAAATATATATATATATACATACATATATATACACATATACATATACATATATATGTATGTTTGTGTACGAAACACAAAGGATCCAGAAAATATTTAATTACTTATCATAGAGGGACCAACATCATTTAGAAACCAAAGAACCACTCTAAAAAAAATTACAGATAAACACTACTTGTAAGGTAAGAAATTCCAAATAGGGCATTAGGTCAAGCAATTAAAAATCAATTCACAAAAAACATTCACAAAATTTTTAGCCCAAAAAATCGAACAAAAACATTTTATATTCAAATTCTAAAAATTTCTTAAAAAAAGAGACTTATTTTAAAACATAACTGCCCCTAATTCTCAATCCATTAAAGGTACTCAAATCACACATTATATAAATACCACACATTAAATACAGTTTACCAAAACATTACATGGTCCAAATGTCACAACAACGAATTATATAATTTTAAGAAACCATAAATATTGAATCAAACACCTTAAAGGAACCAAAACCTATGCATAAATGAATAATCACATCAAAAGATATTTTTAACAAGATATAAAAATATGTAAAAAATACATTGAGCTAACTAGGTATATAATAAATCATCATATCAAGAAAAAATAATGAACTAATTGAGGTAAGAATCTATGGGGTTCATCATAAAAGAAAAATACTGAGGTACATACTGTGAGAACGTCTGAATGCAATGAAACATCAATAGAATGATAAAAAAGCCCGATGAACAATCTGCATCACCTAGAATTCAAAAAATTCAAATAAAACACTAGAAATTTTTTTAGGTCTTTTACAAATAGGAAAATTCTCAAAAGAAGGACCCTAAAAATATAGGTTTCTTACCAGAAGTGGAAGAGAGGAGGTTGACCGCACTATGAGTAGTAATGATTGTTAGAGGTGTCGCGCATTGGAGAGGAGGTTGTTGGAAGTGTCGCCACACGGGGGGGGGGGGGGGGGGGGGTTGGTGACATGAACTAGAAGGGTGGACCAAGGGGCGTCGCAATGATGAGAGAAGGTGAAAGAGTGGGCAGACATCTAGCTAGAGTAGAGGGTGCTGATAAGGGCGGTCAGAGGAAGGGATTGCATAGGTGGGGTGTATACTAGAAGAGGGTGGAGAGGCAGGAATGTGTTATGTGTGTTGAGGGTAGGTGGAATGGTTGGGAAACCATTATGGTTTCTAAAAAAAATAATAAATTAACAATTATAAACATAATTTTAATACTTATAAAAATAATGATATTTATTTTAATTATAAAAATATTCTTAGTAATATAAAAAAATATCAATTATCACAAAAATATTGTTATTATTAATCATTATTAAAATTTTAATTTTATTTTATTCGTCTTATTTAGTTTTTTTATTATTTTTCATTAAATTATATTATTTATTTGAAATACTGGGAACCACGCGAGAATGCACGATTAACCCTAACCTAGAAGTCTACCTGAAACTCAAAATAAAGGCTAAAAATAAATATGAATTTTAAAATAATTAATATACATTGTCTCGGTATGACACTTCACATTTAAATAGATAAATTATAATTTCTATACGTACAAACTACAATCTCCAATGACCAATATATTTCATTTTACATGACAGAATTAAATTCCTTGTTATTCAATATTCATTAATAAATATATATTCAACTTATAATATTTTGATGATTCTGAAGCTGTAAACAATTTAATTTCTTTATTCTATACTATAAAAATTAAAAACATCTTTTGTGTGTAAGTGGGGACTACCACCAACATTGATCGATATATTAATTTTTTCATCATCCCCTTAAGTGCATGTATCTATAAATTTATATATTTAATTAATATTATGAAAATGAAATGCTTAATTTTTTTGAAGGGTTATATAATTATTTATCACGTTATTACCATATTAGCTTGTGTTCTTAATAAAACCTCAAAATATGATCATCACTAATTCCATCATCGTAAATCATGATTAAAATTATCAATGAATGAAATTAATGATTTTTTAATACTATTCATCTTTTGTTGAAAAAATTTTGATAATATAGGCATCATAATAATAGTATCAATGAATGGGGATCAACACATTCTATTAAATGAATGTATGATAAAACATTATCACTTAAATATGACGATGAATGTAAATTAAAAATTAGTCATAAATGTATAATAGATTATTATAAAAGGGGAGTACAAATTATCTTATATATGAATAAGTTTTTAAAATAATTATTCTGATGTTAGTTATTATTATATAAGATGTAAAATATCCATAATGTATGTTGAGTGTAATGTTATTGTTTTTCTCGTCTCAATTTAATGTCTTTGAGATATATGACATTTTCACCAATTTCTTCATTTCTATAGTGTATATAATACAATATGATGAGCTTTGATCATACCAAATATGAAATAATGGGAATATGAAAATCCATAACATGTTCTATTTTTTATAATATTTTGATTTCTCTGTTACTATATTCATAATGGGATTTGTTGACTATATTTTTGATGATTGAGTTATGAATGATCTTGATGAATATTATTATATAATTAAAGGTAAAACCTAACCTATGATTGAATTATATTTTATATAATATAATTATTTATGTGATGTACATTTTAGTTTTATGAATTTCATTTCCTAAATGTTTGACGGGACCCCATAATTTAAAGCATATATATTACAAAATTTTGATAAATATTAAATTAATATCATAAAAAACATTCCCCAAGTCATTAAAGATATATATTAACTTTAAAAATGATATTTACATTATCTTATTTGTTGAAATATCTTTAAAATCATCAAAAGATATCTTCCCACATAGTACACTTCTTATAATTACCCTACATAAAACTATTCTCCATAACTAGGGTAAATAAATCATAATAAATAGAGTGATATAATACTAAATAAGGGTAAAAATATGAGATACCCATCAGTGATGATAAGTGGGAAAATATAAGTACAATGGAAATATTTCATGATAATATTTTAATAAATAATGCATTCTTAAATATTCAATGATTGTTTGTCATAAGTCATGATATTAATTTATTTAAAAATAAATGATAGAATTCATAAGTGTTTGGAGTCATCAATAATTATTAATTATCAATGGAAAAATACCATAAGAAATAAAAAAAGGTATAATATAGAATAAAAGATAATTTCATTATTCAAGGATAACTATCAAGGCTATTTGAGAGGATTAGTTGCATTCCCCTTCATCCTTCTCCTAAGTCATGGTTCACTCAAAATACTATAATGGTGAATAGGATTCCTTGTATAAATATATTCACACCCCACTCTAGTCCTTCTTACTTCATGAGAATCCATCATTACCAAATTCATTGGAGGGATGTTCAATTCTGATCCTACCAATCACAAAATAAAAAACATATATTTTTGAATTATAATATCATAAAAGGATTCATTATTACATAATTAACCCATGGGATGTACATATTTTTCAATGAATAATCTCCAAATAATCATCATCATAATACATCCATTAAAATATGTTGACGAAATCAGGATATCATAACCTAATTTTTCATAAAAATCCAGCTGTTATGTTTAAATAGATGAAAAATATCAATGAAAGATCATCAAAAAATTGCTTTCAAAAAATGAGAAAATTTCATTTTATTTTTTATATAATATTAATATAAATAATCCAAAATAATTGATAAAATAAAATACCTTTAAAATAAAAAAGTGAAATTTTAATGTAATCTTCAATTTTTAGGACTATCATGGTGGTTGAAAATTTCAATCATGTCGTATAAATTTAATAAAAACATTCAATTCAGAATTTCTTAATATGTGAAAAATAATTGATTACATAAAATTCAGAATTATTATTTTTTAAAATGTTGTAGAAAAAATAAAATTGCCATTCAAATTTCATATTAAAAACATTTCATGAATAAGTCATAATTTTCATAAAAAAATTGTTAATCGTGTAAATTGGAGAAAATGTTCATTGACTGAAGGATAAATAAAGTGTTCATCTCCTTAAAAGCATTTACTCATTCATTTTAAGTACAAAAGAGATAGAAATGGTAAGAATACATAAAAATCCAAAAATATTTAAAGGATAAAAATATATATATTTGTTTTAATGGAATATATCCACATATTTTTCAACAATGTAAATTAAAGAAGAAATATTAATGATTTTAATGATATTGAATCTTGAATATCTTATGAAATGTTCAATCTAATTTTTCACTTATTCAAACAACCTATATATTAAATATAGATTTATTATACATATATTATTGAATAATATAAATAAATATGTTACTTTTTATAAATAATTTATAATTTCTAAATATCCTTTTATTGATAATTTCTTTTTTAAAATGAACATCTTGGTAAAATCGTAGATGTTTTCCATGCATTTTTGGTTAAATGGTTCATGAACATACGACATAATCAGGGATAAATAATACTTAAAATATTAATCCTTATATAAGTAAAATGATAATTCATCATAAATAATTATATATTTATTTATATAAAAACATGATAACACAGAATTTCCATCACTATATTGATGTCTTCATCCACACATACACACGAGTGACATTATTGTTTTCTAATGAATAAAACATAAGTGGATATATAATATCATATTTTTATAGAAGAATATTTTTTTAATATATTTCATATATGAACATTTAATCCATATTTATAACCAAAAATTAATAATGGTGATGTAAAATCAATCTTATCCTTATATGGATGTAGTACTCCCCATGTAGATAAAAGCGATAATATAATTTTCTATTTGATCATATGGAGATGGAAAATGGTTGATCCAAGGAAATGATACAAATTATTTGTATTAAATATAATGAATATGAAATTTTATAGTGTATAAAATTTATTTAGAGGGGTTTTAAGAATAAATAAAGGTGAATGTACTTGGTTAATTGTTATACCACTTCTTTGAGAAGCCTCATTAGGGATACACATTGAGCATCGAAAGGATATAATTATGATAAAACTATTCCCTCAAAGTCATATATAAGGTTGATATAACATCAAAAATATATATTAGAGAATTATTTTTTATAAATTTTAAACCATATCACTTACATAACCCTTAGTAAATGAATTTTGACTTTAACCATGGTAAAACATTTTAACAATTTTTACCATTAATTATGACAAAAATTTAATGTGAACATATTAAAATATATTATTAATTCAGATTATAATAATGGTATCTGTTATAGAAGATTCAATATAAATAATTTTTCTAAATCATTTTAAAATAATTTTTATAAATTTGAATACAATTTTTGGAAAAAATGATCTTTTAATAAAACAATGATTTTTACCATAATTTATATCCATGTAAAAAAACATTTATAGGAATGTTAAATTATTATTCTGAACATATTGTCTAAAAATATAACTAAAATAATGCCTTAGTAGACATTAATTTAGTTTATAAAAAAAATCCACATTATTCATATAGAAATTATTTCTCAAAATAAGATTTAGTTTTACATTTATTGTTTTCTATTTATAATTAAAAAAAAATTGACATGTGAATTAATTTCATATATGTTTGAGGAATAAATTTTCATCATTTAGTAACTTGTATTCAAAAAAATCCAATGAGTAGGGAAAAATATTCACGTTAAATAACAATATTTCAATTATATATCATAGTTCTTTTGAATATTATATCGTATACAGAGAAATATATGAAATAATAAATTATTATAGTGATATTTATAAGAAATTATTAATGTATTGTATTTTACCCCCATTATAATAGTTTCACTTTCAAAATTTTGTCACTCTGAAGATAATACATGAGGATTATTCTACCCGATCACATCCTCCTATTCCAAAATAGTTTTTTAACATTAAAATTTCCCTGTAAAGCATTGACAAGGTAAGTGATCTCGATTTATAGAACATTCTGCCTTCAATATATATTCTCTATAGGATATACCTAATGAGAGATATCACGTTCTGTATGTACAACATCTATGTTCATTACATGTGAAGGATCAAGTATGTACACCCTCAGTAGTAGTACATAGAACACATCATGAACATGAGATAAACTTAGTATAAGTACCCAGTTATATGTTACAATCTATATATGATAATGAATTTGAAAGAGACCAATATACATTTTCTTATTTTACCTAATTTTGGTGTCTCATAACCATTATATTTAGGTAAATTTCATTATAATTTGTTCTCACCAACATAAAACTTTCTATCTTAACAATAATGTTTTTCATATATTTTCAATCATCTCTGAGAATCCTTGATGTAATGATAAATAGATCTACCCTTTTATACCTATTTATATACTAAAATAAGACATAATAGATTACTTTCTACATATTCATACAATAATTCATGAGTTTTTTACATTCATCATTATATTTCATTTTAAGAATCTATTTAAATTTTTGAGTAAAATATATTTTTGTAAGCGAATTAAACCATTAAAAGATGTGGATCCAAACCAAATATGAAATATGAAAAAAAATATATTAAAATAAAATTATGAGTTTTAATTCCCCACTTATAATGAAAATCTATTTGAGTTTGAATATATTGCTAATAATCAACATTATATACAAATATATCAGAAAACATCTCTATAAAATCAAGGTAAAACATAGATACTGTTCATATACTGTTAAGAGTTATACTCCATGAAATAATATAACAAATTTTTTTATATACTGGTAGTAATATCAAGATAAGAATTACAATTGATTGAAGTTAAGTGTGAAATCTTTGTATCATGTCCAACAACAACCCAAAAATTAATTTTCAATTTAAATGTTTTGGGGAGTTCAACAATGGAATTTATGGTAATGGTATCGCATTTCCATTTTGTTATGGATATTGGTTGTAAAATTTCATATAATTATGTTACCTAAACTTTACTTGATGACATAGATATTATTGAGAAACTTACTCTACAATATCTATTTTCAAATTATCCTACATGAAATACCCTTTTAGATATCTATATATATTTGTACATTTTTGTGAACAGGGAATGACAACCAAATAGATTTATATAATAATTCTTTACTCAATTTTGGTATTTATGGTAAACATAACTTTTTCCAAATCTATATCATTCCGTCATTATTTTAGTTGAACATGGGAACATTCTTCACCTACATCTTCAGTTCAACATCCTCATTTATTCTACGTTAATCCTCGCTCAGTTCAATGGTTTATCATTAATATAAGAAATATAAGGATTTACTCCATTAATAATAATTTCAAGATCTATATTCTATGAATTCCTAATTGTTGGACCTTTTTAATTTAATATCAACAATAAACTAGCACGGTTCTTCTAGCATAGAGAGTCAGCAACCATATTCTCCATCCTAAGGTGGCAGCGCATTATGTGGTCCTAACAATTAATCAAATCAAACCTTATCCTTTGGGGAATATTTCAATAATTCAATGTGAATATATATAACGATTTTATGGATATTATTTATATCACACCATTAACATAAATATAATGCCTCCATATTTCTAGTGTAAAAATAACATCTTCTAACTACAAGTCCAGATTTTGGTAATCTTATTCATGAAGGTTCAATTAAAAATGATTAATTAATCATAATATAGTAATACATGTGGATGTATTACATTAACATCATTAATTACCCAAAAATGACTATTATCCTTTCTCAATAGTATGGTGGTGTATATAGTGGTGTTTTTACCAACATAATTTTAGGTCCTTCAATGATTCCAAGTGGTCACTTCTATAGAAGAGCTTCTCTCCATTCCATGTAATCATAGTTATTTGATTATATATCAATTTTAAATTTCTCACAAATGATTTTTATAATAAATCCTACCCAAGAATACAATAAATCTCAGTTATTGTGGTTGGTATAGTACATTGTTAAATAATTACGATTGTTGGATGATCCACCGATATTCCATTACCTAATATTATATGATTTAAGAAGATGAATTTTGGTATAAAAAATTTAAAATTGGTATCATTATCAAAACTATTCTCTATCATTAGGGTATTTAATAAAACCCTCAATTGTTCTTCAGGATCCTCCTTAAACATTTAATATGTAATAATATCATCAATAAATTCTACCACATCCTGATCAATGTAATCAATAAAGATAGTAGTATTAGGTCAATGTAGATATAATGGTAATTGGATAATAAAAATTACACCAATGAAAGTTCATAATTATCATTCCTTGTATGTAAGGATATATAGATGTATCCTCCTTTTTGACCAAAAATTTATAATATCAACAATGAATTTCAATCTTAGAAAATTATTTAGGTCCATGTGGTTGATCAAGTATGTCTTAAAAATGGGGGGGGGGGGAGTATACTTTTTCTTAGTACGGTTATTTTTATATTATAGATTATAAATTGGATGATTCATTGTACTGTCATTCTTCTTAAAAAGGAATAAAAGCACTACTTGGTGTCACAAAAGGATTTTTTAGTCATTTTTTAAAAGTCTCTATGAGTTTTATCTTTATATCCTAAAACACAATAAATGAAATTACATTTATAGACTTCAAAATTAGTGTACAACCATGTTAAAATCATATTTGAAATTAAACATAATTATTCAAGGTATTATGAGAAAATTTCATAAAAAATAAATATGAATGATCCAAAATAATATGTATATCTTTAATGTTGAGTATCTCCCTAAAACATTTGATACAATTATATATCATGAATAGATAATAATATTGATATAATATAAGTATCATCCATTAAATGGTCATATTCACCATTAATATAAGATGAACATATGTTGATTCATAATATCAAATGTGACATCCATTCGCTATATATTTATATGGAGTATATATAATGTGATACACCCCTTGAAAAAAATCACACAAAATTAATGTATAAACAAAATGAAAAGATTTTGTAAATTTATATACTAACAATCTTTTACTGGATAAGGGATAGAACATGTGGTGTGATAATCATACAATTATGTGTTTTTACAACTAACTCATCATTCAATGGTTGACATAATGTGGTGATTCTCACTAGAATTTAAATTTTCATTTACAATGAACATATGAGGAAATAGTGGGAATAAAAAAAAACACAATAAAAAATGTGATAATAAAATAAAAAACTAAAAAAAATTACAAAGATAACGAATATTTTTCAAATAAACCACCCAATATAACCCCTATTGATGTAAATTTACATACATACCATGTCATCCTTGACAAGTTCTTCAAAATTCGCTCACATATTGTAACAATTCAAGATATATTCCTCTAAATCGATCTTCCATTCTTTAAAGCCTCCTTCAAAAATGAGATAATTTTTTATGCTATAAACCCTTTGATCATGATTTATTTCAACTTAAATCATTATATCATATATTTTATTCACATCCTCATTCAAATTAATGATTTGGAAGGCGGCTACTAACATTATTTCATATATTGGATAATTAGTTATGAGTAGTTTCTTTTTCATCGTACATTGTTCCTTTTATTTTTTATAGTAAATTTTTATGAAATATTTCATAGTCCTACACAATGACTTCATCAACATGCTCCATTATTACTGTTATTACATCTTGCTCGCCCATCTACCCAAAACTAGATTAACAACTTCAATAATTTATGACCCCACAAAACTAGTTTTTTGACCATTTTTATTTCCATTTCTATATGATATGGATATAATTTTTATTAAAATATTAAATTAATAGTATTGAGTCCCTTATCATTCCCTAGGGAACTGGAATACTACTAAAAAATATATTACATTTCTCTTCCTTCAGCGAGAGAGACCCCAAAATCATGGCCCCTTGGGAGTCCTATTCACATTCTTCTATAATTTATTAGGGTTACTATTGATATTCAATTGTTATATGGGAATCAATTTCTTTATCACTCATCTCAGTATTCTCAAATGGTCTTGACATTACCTTATTAAATTTAGTTTGGGGGAAGTATTTTATCTATCATTGAGGATCATAATTATCTATTTTTTTCCATTAAATTTATAGAAATAGTGTTCATCTAATACCCTTTGAAAATATATAAACATAAAAGTGTGTGTTGAGAAATAAAAATCAAATAGTACATTTGAAATTATTGAGTGTATTGTATGTATATGTTCCATTACATCATTATATTGACACACATTAGCAGTTTTGATCATGTGATATTTACCTCTTTCACATGGATTATGTAGTTTTGTATACAAAGTGTCATCATTTATACTGGTATTCATTTACTGAATGGAATAATATCAAAACTAATGGAAAATATAGTATTAGATTGTGAGTTGATTATTCATTTGATATTTGAAACCATTATTTTTATTCAATTTCCTCAATAAATCATTTCATCATCAATTTATTAAATATCCATCATTACTAAAGATAAAAAAATTTCCTATCCATACATGTAAATTTACTCCACGCTTCCTTCCATGAATCTAACATGAAGGAAAAAAATTGCTTCCTTTCCTCGAGGGGATTTTTTGTTAAATATTAATTAAAATTATATATTTCTCTTTTACCCAAAGTCCAAAATAATGATTATAGTCTCCAATTTCCAATCCCATTTTAATATCAAATTGAAAGATTTTTTTATAACTATCAAATTCTATTATAGAAAATTTCATTCCCATATTTGGTATCATTACATTAATGTACTAGTAAACAAGGCCTAATTATTAGATATTAAATCTATATTCTTTGCTTTCATGTATGGTGAAATTATTATCATATGTAGTATTAGATTCATCATATTCAACTTTAGTTCAATAAAATTTATTTTTTCATGTCAAAAGTTTAGGAAAAATAATTACTAAAAAATACCATATTAAAATTATTCCATATTATGGTGTCAATTTTTACCTCATGACTCGTATTCCTAATATGATTATTTAATTTATCTACACCACATTTTGTATGTTAAACTATTAATAAAAATTTTCCCTGAACCAAACACTACATAATAGATAATTTCTATTCAGTGTTACCGATCCATTTCAGAACAATAATATTGGTAGATAATCTAGGAAAATAAAAATAACATTTCATCATTAAATACTAAATAATGAGTTGTTCCTCTAATTATCCATTTATAATATCAAAAATATTCATGATTCATTTCATATATTTTTTGTGTTATAAGAGAATGGATACAAGAGATCCCATCCCATATCCCAATTAATTTCGTTTCTAAAGAGGATTATCATTCTGTTTTTCATCTATTTTAGAAAATTTCATTTCTATTTGGTTTTATCAATTGACTAACAGTAAAAATAATTATGTGATGAACAATAATTATACAATGTAATAATTTATTCATGAAAAATAAATTATATAATTTATTAATCATGTAGCATTATTTTATACCTATGAAACTGAAGCTCAATCCCAATCATTTAATGTACATCATCAACTCAAATTCTATATATTATTTCATAAGATATTACAAATTAATCAACATATAACCCCCATGAGTATATAGATAAGAGTGTATTCCTCAGACAACTCATTCATCACTATTGATGAATGATTGGATTTCCAACCATCCCCTTTTAGTGTTTTTACCCATATGTGATCCTGTTACATGACCACATCCTCTTTTCAGTATCCAAAAAATTATTCATTTTTTAGGAAAAACAAAAAACCATCAATTTTAAAATGTTTCATGATTTCGTCCTTTATTTAACATCCTGAACTGAATCCCACACAATGATTCCCAAGCTAGTTAGTCACATGACCTCAAACAGTTCTCTCCATATTCTAGTGGCTACTGACTAGCAGTGATAGTATAATATAAAACAATTGAAGGAAATACACTCTATATTAGATTAATAAAATTGTTGAAATAGAATACAATAGCGATATAGAAATGATTAACCAACCAAAAACCTATAATCACATGATGAATAAAAAAGAATACAATATCCAAAATATGGTAGATATGTCATTTCCAATATGTGTCAAGTACCAATATTAATAACACCAAATTAATAGAAACACTGGAATGTCCCAAATGGGTTTAAAACCACAACATATTCCTTCATTCATGATAATTAATCACCCATCCATATAATATCAGTCTATTTCCCTTATCCTATCATGAAAATGTAATGTCTATTTAGCTACTGATCAGGCAGCTCGAGTAGTGTGTTAGAGCAAATAATTCGTGTAGAGACCCGTAGCCTACCGTACATTGACATTACATTACATTTGCGGAATACTTAGTACATAACAAAAACACACACACAAGGATCGTAATAGTTTAGTGTCTTTGGAAACTCGGAACGTAATCTTCTAATCGTGGTGAAAGATCTCCAATATCTCCCATAAAGATCTTCCCTTTTTTTTACCTAAAACCTTTCTTTATATCCTGGGGAAAAGAAAACATAAAAGGGTGAGCTAAAATGCTCAGTAAGGGTAAAAAAAAGAAATATAAATCTCATCGTATACACAAGCACATAACTTTTGGAAATCTTAACCTGCAAAAGAGATCATAATTTCATAACATGGGATAAATCATGGAAGTGAAATGTAATCACAATAATCATAACTTAAAAACATGAAACTTTGTGGAATACACACATAATCATAGAGAATCATTTCTTGTTAGTCAAGACTCATTGCCAAGACTATCTTAGTGGACAAAGTCCCTTTCTGAACCGAGTCACCCTCGTTTCAGTCCTGTTTCACTGAACCGGTATAACCTACCGTTCCAGCCCTGTCTATCTCATGAGATATAAAATCTTTACCCAATGCATTGGAGGGAGATATAGGTCCCACCCATCTTATAATGAATCCTTTCTTATGTGTGCCACATAAATCATAAATCATACATCATCGCATAACACATGTAATAAAAATGGGATTCTTGAAACATCATGACATCATAAAACAAATCATATAAGGTAAATGACTTCATAAAAATAATTCACTTACAACATAATAAAATCAATGTAATAATAGGGATAAAAACAGAACCCTTTATTATCTTAGATGGAAAATAATTTTGATAAAACACTTGAACTCCATTCTTGAGGAAAATATCCTTTCTTCTTCAAAAACATTTTTCCTTTCATAGCATGTCATACGACTTTAAAATAAAAGAAGTTGATTAAAAATAAACTTGAAAACTTGTAAAGGAAGCTTCTTGAAAATAATGTTTTAAAAATCCATTCATGCCGTATAAGTTAAAAAAAACATTCTTCGTACTTTTGTCGGAAAAGTCAAAAAATACCTCGTACGAAAAAACGACAAAAGATTCCTTTCATATCTTTTACTAAAAACTCAACGAAGGGTAAAATTGGATATAAACTATTGTATAAGGATGGAAATAATATTACATATTGAGGGAACATGGATATGGATGATAAAATACACCCCAGTAATTACCAAAGTAAAAACAATCTCGGATAAAAGTGAGATTGTGATATTTTCCCTTACCTTAGGTCCGATTTGCTTCGTATGTGTCCGAACCTCCTGTATAATGATTTAAATAATGTCATTGACTTATTACAGAATCATATTCATTGTTATGATATCATATATGGTTTACTTATGACTTTATATTATCCGTTCTTTTGTAAATTCCATGTTAAAGAAGCGTTTTGGGTAAAATCGTTTCATTTATCGTAGGTGTTTTGACTTGTTGTTCTTGACATTATTATTACTTATATCATGATTTACTTACTTCCAGAATATAAAATATGATTTATATATCATATATATTCAGTATATATGTATATATAATAGATAGATAAATAAAATGAAAAACACCGTTCATGGAGACGGTTGTCCGTACGTACGCATGAACGTTGTTTTCCTTTCCTTATTGTCTTGAATGGAAGTAAGTAGATGAAATACATATATATATATATATACATAAATCCAGTAGCTTTATAATGTCATATATTTCATTATTATTTCTTATATATACTTTATAATCATTCTTAAATGGTTAACATGGAGAATGAATCTCATCGCGTCGTGGAGACGGTAGTCCGTACGTACGCACGAGCGATGATATCATTTCCATAAATATTTAATTGAATTGGAGTGGATTATACAATATATCAGAATCAATATTATTTTGTAATAACTATGTATAGTTATTATTTACACCATTATACCCATCCATGTAAGGTGGTGGTGGAAAATAGATTACACCACGGCGTGGAGACGGTATTCCGTACGTACGCACGCGCGGTGATTTCTTTTTCCGTAGGATGGATAGATGGTGAAATAGGGTTGTTTCATACTTATAATAACATATAAGTATATGAGTGATACTGATGTTATTACTTCATAATGAAACAACCTAAGAAGAAGAAGTGGAAGAAGAAATAAAGATGAAAGAATTGGTAACGGTAATTACCTCTTCTTTGAAGCGCCTCTTTGAGACCTCCTCTTAGGGAACTAAAATTGGTCTTTGAGGAAGACCAGAACCTCTAGGATGTTTCTAGGGAAGTGGAGAAGAGATTTTGGCAGGGGTTTGCCGAGCTTGAGTGCTCAAATTGGTGTGAGGAGGAGGGGGAGGAGGTGTCCTTTTATAAGGGAGGAGAGGGGCACCTTAGGAATATCTCAAAATATTATTTTATATTAAAGTCAAAATCGGTTTATAATGGTTCCAAAGGGTCTTATTTCGAAGATAAAGTGGGGATGGGTCAAAATCCTATCATCCAATAGTATTTAGACAAGTTTAGGGTATTATTTTAACCTTATCAATTAGATTTAACTCTAAGTTAAATAATTTAACTTTTACCGTGTCTTTTTGTTTTCTTTCACTATATGGTTAATACACTTACTATAACATGCCAAACGAACCCCAAATTGTATATTATTAATACATATATCCTTATCTAAGTCATTTGGCCGAACCTTAGATTTTTAGGAATAAAATAACAATTAATAATATAATATTTGATTTAAAAACTATTTTGTGTCAATTTTGACACTATTTGATATATGATTTTTTTGAAAGTCATAACAGAATTATATGTTCGAACCAAGTTGATTAAATCAACACTAATATATCATAGTAACCTAGAAAATTAGTGTAATTCATAAAAAGTCTTAAATTACATTTATTTTGGTATTTATAATATCAATTATGTCAATATTTCATTAATAAGATAATTACTGCATCATCTTTGTGTCATAAATAAATTAAATTATTTGATGTCTAAAAATTACAAATAAAATACCATCATGTAGAAAATCTTTTTATCTTTCTAATTAATATTTATAGTCGAATTTATCTTATGTATAACCCCATATTAAAAATGTTTTAGTAAATAAACTTTGATTTTAACTCTTTTAAATATTAAATGTCATAATCTAATCCAAGTGGACCTAAATGGTCATATTATATTCATAAGGTTGTTTTTGGTCGAATTACACTTATCCAATAGAATTAGGACATGTGTTAGGGTAATAGTAATATCATATTTACCCTTAGTTACCCTATTTACTATTAACCGTGGTAAAAAAAAGAAGTAAAAAGTTACTATTCACCAAAAATTATTTTCATCTCATTGAACCACATTTTAGTCCTTGATACTAACCGTGTCTCTCGGATTTTCGAAATTCCATTCACAGAAGCGGTAAAATTAAGTTTTATGCAAAATTCAGTTTTTAACCTACCACTTAGTGGTTTCACTATTCATCAAAAATTGAAGTTTTTCAGAAAAATGCCAAAATTTCACCCTAAGCTATAATTGATATTCCGAATTCAAAAATGATTTATATTTTACAAAATTCCCAACATATAAGTTGCATTAATTAATTTTATAATTAATTTCCGCTGTCACAACAAATAGCGTGTTTTTAAGAGATAATAACTATCAAAAGATTGACACTTGTTTATAACTGGTTTAAATGTGAAATTAAATCCAATGTCCAACATTGTATTAAATTGTAAAAATATATTCTAAATATACTTTAAAACCACTCAAATTAATAATTTATCACTATTAATTATTTCTATTAAAAAAGTTGTTTTTAATTAAAATTTAGTAATTTTCACTATTCATCAGAATATGAAAGTTATCCGAAAAGTACCAAAATTTCACCTTAGGCTAAATTCGATACTCTGAATCCATAAATGAAGTCCATTTTGAAAAATAAAATTTACAAAATTTCAAAAAGTGGTTATTACTATTCATAACGGCTAGTTTTAATAATATCTTAATAGCATATCATTGTTTAGCGAAACTTGGTGTTGCGTACAACACACGCTATTGTGGAAGGTCGCGATTGAGTGTAATTCAAGCCAAGTCAGAGATGTGTGTTGTGAAATCTCCTTTTGGTGTAGCATATAACACAAGACATTAATGAAATTAAAAAGAATATTTTTCATAAAATCTCGGGGTGTTACAATTCGGCCACCACCAGTGGCTTATAAAACATTATCCTGTAAATAATTTCTTCTTCATTTCTACAATTAATGATGTATAATGGAATACATAAAAATTTATAACATTTAAAAATTCATTAATTAACCTTATAAACCCCTCAGTTCCCAAGGACACCTAAACCATCAATACCTTCATTGGCCTATGTTAGATTGTTAACTATCCCCAATAGATATCACATTTCACTATACCATGTTTATCATTTCTCATGTCATTTCAATTTATATCAAAACCCATTTAACCATATTCTAATACCAATATCAGGGAAAATAACATAATTCATGACACCTTATTTGTATTTGGAGCCTCTGACCATATCCCACACCTCAATGTCACATGGTTATTTGGAACCTCAATCACCTTCCTAAACACAATATCTCATATAGTTCTTCGGAACATTAGTTTTTATCCCACACTCATTAAACACACATGGTTATTTAGATCCTCAATCATTAACCCATTAAATTATAATCATATATGGTTATTTGGAGCCTTTATACATATTCCACAACTAAAAGGCACTCAATAACACATATACCGCATATAAAACATATATCCAAGTTAATAATAATAAATCCTTTCATCGATTTTTCACACACTGATATATCCTTACAATTTTTAACCAAACGTGTTTCAAAACATTAATCCCCAGGAATAATATGTATAAAACACTATTAACCATTTATCATGGTTTAAATCATATTATCCATTAATCCATCATGTTTAATCCCACCATATCATAATTCCATGTGTCAATTAATTCATAAAACTTTAATTGACCAATAACTAAATAAAAATATCCCATTAATTCCAAAATCAGAAAATTACATTATCTAATTAACTAACTAATTAATCCAATTCCATAACCCAATTATCCCATCAATATCAATATCATAATCAATCAATTATAATAGAAATAATTCAACCCCATGAATTATTAGGACATAAAAATTTAATTTAATCAATTCAATTTCAGATGGAATATAAAAATAATTTAAATTTAAATATCATAATTACAAACAAGTAATTTTATAAATACCCTAATATTTAAAATTTAGACCGCCTATCAAAATATTGATAATGAACTCTCTTTAACATAAATACCCAATTGAAGCAAAAAACCAAAATTATGATGAAGTATGAGATCTAGACACAAAACCTAAATATAATATCAAATTAATCAATATCTATAAAACCAATCTCTAATCCATTTCCATCACTATAAATCCATTCCCTTTCCATTTAGAAAGAGGGTTGAGAGAGAGAGGGAGGAAACCAATTGGGATTAAAATCTATTACTTGGATAGTTATATATCATCAATCTAGGATTTTATTTATCAATAACAAATATTGTAAATCCATAAAATTAATTAGGGAACTTCCAAAATGAGATAATGTGGTTTTAGATCATGATATATGGAAAAAGTATATAAGAAGTCTGTATGAGAATTTTTTAAATTATTTTCGTGGTATTGAATTTCTGTGTGCACAGTTTCATGTATAGGTTTCATGGGTTCTTATGACCATGTGCATAATCGATCCCCTACCCCATTGGCTTCACTATAAATAAAAATGGATAAGTGTTTTCCGAAATGAGATCCAACTATTCTATTCCCAAATTCATGGGGTTTCATGGCATATTGGGGAGTGGTTCATGGTTAGGGAATATCATGAACCAACTATGTAGTACCCCAATCCCCTCCCAAAAAAATTCACCAAAACATAACAAAAAAATTAAAAGAAGATAAAATCATAAATAGTGAAAAGATTACCTACAAATATCCTGATATATCTCTAAAAAAATCTTAGAATCATGCAATATCCTCACTATATAACATGTTGTCCCCAAGCTGTATTCCAAAAAATATCTATTTCTCTAAGATAAAAATATTCGGCAACTAAGCCCACATATTTTCATCCATCTGAAATGTTTTCACCTATACAAGGCTATTTTTTCGCAATACATGAACTATACACTTGACCATTCCTTACAACATAATCTCATTGTGAACGAACACACATATTAGATGATCCACAAAATACGCATCTATCTCTGGCTAAAAATAATCCACATTGATCACATTAGAAGTGTCGGGTGATACCAACAATGTTGGGATACATAAAAAAAAATTTAATAGAAGTGTTCATGTATAGAAGATATAATCACAATTCCACTTGAATTAATCCCTCCACATTCTCCAATGGTCCAATAAACCACGAAACAAAAATTGCATGCCTCATAATCCTATTTTGAACCAATTTAAGAGACACCTAAAGGAACCATGATCACCAATTATAAAATGAAGGTTACATCGACGTATTTCCTCATACCACTTCCACCTAATCTGAGCCATAGCCATCCTTTTATAAATCAATTACACTTTCTCTGATTTATCATGAATTACACATAGTCTCAACAACTCTAACTCACCTACCTGTATCCAAAATAGAGGTGATATGTATGGAGAACCATAAAGAACCTGGTATGGTTCAATGTAAGTAGTCTCCTAATAATTGTTGTTATAAGAAAACACCACTAGTGATAAGTTATTCTCCCACTACCCAATGATGTTTATAAAACATTCCCTTCATATAAACTCAATCACATGTATAGTACACTCAGACTACCAATCAGTATGTGGGTTGAAATCCATGCCCATTAACACTTATGTACCAAGATCCATCATCAATACCATCTAGAAGAGTAATGTAAACTATGATTCCTATTATTAAAGAATAGTATTTGAAACCCCATGATGAGTAACTATTACATGAACATACATATCTCCCAACATTTCCACTGAGAATGTCACTCGTATACGCACGAAATGTGGAAATTTTATTATTCTAAATACTATTACCTAAGAAACATCAATCTTTTGTTCCATCTGTGAGACACCCACTAAAAATTTCATAATAATGTTGCACCACTTCAAATGTAGAATAATATATAGCTGTAATAAACCACCAGGTAATTGATGATTAACCTTCACCTATTGACTAGTGATGTATCATGTCATGAACCTTTCTATCTATTGTTTCATGACATGCCATCTCATTTTTTAAATATATGTCACAACACATTTTGTTCAAAGACAGATTTACAACATACTTGGAGGAATAAAATATATGAATAATATCTTCTTATACACACATATAAACAAAAAATCAATAAATAACATTGATTATCTCATCCTCATCTATGGTATAGTGTGATGTGGTTTCCCCACCTTCATAGAATTCCCTAGAGTCCAAAATTTTTGGATCGCCATGATTCCATCCTTGATCTGACTCAATATCATAGATTATACTAAAACTGGTATAAGATTTATCTTCTCCTTACCCTCCAGATCCACAACATTTATCTCAGTCAGTAGTGACTTCATCTTCTTATTAGCACTAAAATCGTAAACTATTTTTTATAGGTTTTCCTACAGTGTGAATTTACTACATTATTTCATGTCTCAGATATATTTGCAATAATAATGTATAATTAATACATATACTCACCCCATATTATCTTATAGAGGTTCAAATATCATTTAGAAATGATATACTTTATGCTCTTGTGATCAGTATACACATTAAAATTTACACTCATCAAAAAATTTGTAAATAATTAAAAACATAAAAAATTATATCTAAATCATGATCATTCATAGAAAATAGTTATTGCTGTTTCCCCAACATCCTAACCCATACACCATAACTCAATCTCAATATTTCAACACTAATCAAATCAAAATCCTAGATGATTCAAAAAACACTCTATACTCCTCACCTTGCAAGGGTAGTATAAATATTGGCGTAATTTTCGACATCCTCATTCACTCATGGAAGATAAAGTCACATTCTATAGACATTTTTAACATTATACCTTTTTTTCTCAGTCCTGGATAATGAGCATATAAGTGGGAAAATTCCAAAATGAACCTCTAATAATATCCTTTTATCCTAAAAAACTAAAAAAATAAAAACAATTCATGGACTACTTCCAATATACAACCACCTGACCCTTCTTAAGGTCCACTAACTCACATTTCTCTCAGATAACGTGTCCCAATAAATTTATTCCATCAACCCATAATTGACACATAGATGGTTTTTCATATATTTAATTACCTCTTATTTTACTAAAGATGATTTCAAGATCTTGGTCAAGATTGTCATGAGTATTGGGGAACACCAATATGTCACACACAAATACAAAATCAATGATCAACGTATAGATTGTATATTCATTTTATCTTCTCCATAATCACTGATTCAGTATTCATCAACCAAATCAAGATCCTAAAAAACTCATATCGGACATACCAAATTCTTAAAGTTGTTCATTGTATATCATATGGTCGAACCCTTTGTTGATGATACACTAATCTCAGGTCAATTATATATAATACACCATCTCCCATAAACTGTTCAGATAAATTGTAAATATGTAGAAGGGGATACATTTTTTCATAGTCAACCAGTTCATCTTATGGTAATGGAAACAAAAGATCATGTTTCTATCATACTTGATCAATAAAAAATCTAGGGAACCACAAGATGACATAATCTGATGGATAAAACCCTTATCCAATAAATCATTCAATTATGTATTAATCTATCGAAGACTTATTGGTTCCATTATATAGTGTGAAATGGAAATAAGATCAAACCCTAACATGAGAAAAATATTTCATAATACATCTACCTTTGGAGGAATCTCCCAAAAATCCTTAGGAAACAAATTCAAGAACGTGTCCACTAATGGTGGAAATGAATCATTTAATACATCACCATCATCTAATAATAGGATAGTGACAAGGTCAATGAGATCACATATTTGATGATGAACTGGTAATTCATGGATCTCTGTGATATCCCACTCTCCATGATGGATGTAATTATCACCATAAAGAGAAATAAAAGTCACTCTCATGATGTAACAATCTATGTGGGCTCAGTATGAAATTAACCAGTCTGTACCCAAAATTATTTCAAAGCCTACCGTATTAATAATGCAAGGATCCAATATAAATGATACTCTAAAAACTCAGTAGAATAAACCATGCATAAAAATATGTCTCTCACCTGTACTCTCAATGGTTTATTAATCATAATAACCCCTCTCACAAACATCAACATAAGTTTCTACCCTTTAACAATAAATGAAGATATAATTGAATCAGATTCACTATTATCAAATAAGGAAATAGAATAAGATCAATTTACAAGAATTGAGACTAAAACAATCAATTGCCCAGCCATATTGTCGACAATAATAGGATTCACCATATGTAATTACCATACCCCTATTCCCTATAATGCATTTTATTTCCCATGATCTACACCACTCTACTTGTCAGTGTGGACATTCACAAAATCACCTCTTCCACTTCCTTGACCACAAAGAGTAGTAGAACTCAAACTTCTAAAATGATTGGGTGTGTAAAATTTCTTTCCCACACTCCAAATATATATAGTTTTACTATATCTATATATAAATTATGTATTCATGCAAAACGGTTGTTTAGGTCTCATCCTACCATAGTATCAACATTCCACTGGTGGGAGTGGAAATTGTCTATGAATGTTGCTCGAGCTACTGAACTAGTGGAGTGGAAATGAGGTATGATCCTAAGAAAATTATCATCCTCTTGGTGAGTATTATTTCCACAATATTGGCCAACATTATCATAATGGTTCTTTATACTCATATAAGACTTACTTCTTGATCGTCAAGCTCAAACCACCTTTCCTCTAATCGATTCCTCTTTCAGGTTCCCCTCAGATATGAGATCCTAAAAAACCACCTTGGAAATCCTTATTATCTGGAAGATATTCACCTAAAACATAATATCACATTTAATCACATCCTAAAACTAGCTTGTGATAGTTATCTCATCCTCATCCAGTACTAGAGAAAAACCATAAAATCAGTGAAGAGACAAGAATAATCTATCACAGACCAAATCCTTGATTTTAATCTTGTGTACAAAACTTCCCCATCTGGTATTACTATATTTGGATAAATGTTCTTAAGGAACATCGCAAAAATTTATATCTATTCCATACCATCTTTCTACCTTGTCTGGTCCAGATCATCCCACTAGTTCCTCACTAATCCCCATAAAATATAATCATCCATGTTTACCATATTATTAGAAATATATCTATAAATATAATTTTATAGTATTGATGTACCCCATCCCTTACACTTCTACCTTAGGTCTACCCTCTCAGGTGAGTGTCAAAGGGTGTTTTAACTAAAATTGTCGTGTCTGTATTGGGAAAATCTTTGAAGATAACAGTGGGTATGTATCCCTATACTACATGACGAAAGAAACATTTTCACAAATAGCCTCTCTAAATATATCACCCATCATTATCATCTCCTTAATTTCAACATCTAGATGATCATTTCTAGAAATATCCTCTAGTCAACAAACCTATAAATGTCATTGTGGATGCATGTATCTAAAATTTCATGCACACATATAAGGACTCATTACATATCATTAACACATATATAGGGATTCGAATAAATATTCTACAATTAATCCCCAAAAAATGCACCACATGGTAAAACTGAGGCACTATTACTACCCTTATGCATCAAACATCTATTTCATTGATATAAAAGTGTAAACACATTTTAATTTTCATTTTATTCATTAAAAACCCATTTATTCACATTTTATATCATTTTATAAAATTTTATTCTATAATTGGGACCCTTTTTAGTTCATATCTTCATTGAAGGAAAGAATTTTATTTTTAAACGTATCCAAAAAATTACTTTTTCCAATCTTATATATAAATGGAATGTCACTATAATCATTGAGTTTCAAGACCGATGAATGAAAAATCAATTAAAATTCCAGACCAAGTCATGAGTTAGACTGTAGAAAATCTCATAAATAAATATCGACACACACCAAATGCATCACCCAAGGGGAAATAACATCCAAATGTAAATACCAAAACATTATAAAAAGAAATCTCACACTAGGTACTTGGGTTTTCCCCATGCATGGGTTAGGATATCCCACGCATGAGCTCATTACCTTATACTGACTCTTCCTACTCTAATTTTATACAATACAAAATAGTAATAAAAAATAAATGAAAGTAAAATTAGCCTATGATACCAATTTGTAAGGTTTCGACTGAGGTTACACACATTAGTGCCCCGATTTAGTCTATTACATGGATTCATGTGTTCTTCCATGTATGCTAAAAATAACTGAATAACAATGATTCTATAATATAGAACATGGGGACACTATACACTCATTATCAAAGTAATAAATTATTGAAAATAAAAGAAAATTAAATAATTGATAATGATCCAAAATCATAAAAATCAATAATCACTTGATTATAAAAATGGTAACAAAATACCCAGTCCAAAATAGTAGATAATTCATAAACAATATGTGTATCATTTCAATATAAAAACCCATAATAAAAGGGCATTGTAATCTCTTATGTGAGATCTGAATGACATATGGTTCCTCCTCCATGTTCCAAAATAACTCAGCCATTAATAATAGGATTATTCCCTTTATATTGTCAATAAAACATGATGTCTATTCAAGTATTTATATGGTTTCATTAGTAGGGCGTGATTACAAATTTGTAGGCCACCCCCAAATGATTATAAAACATTTTCCACTTTGTAAAAGTGTATACATTTGTATAAATTATAATTTACAATTCAGAAAGTAAAAAATTATCACATTTCACAATTCTATATGTAACCACATTAACCCCCAGGTTCCCAAGGACAATCGAACAGTCAATAACTAATTCATACAATTACAATGTCTGCACTATCCTCATGGGATATCACATATCACAATACCATGTTTATCATTTAGAGTTTCATTTAAATTCATATCTTCGCCAAATGTGACCATAGTCCAATGAAAATCTCAAAGCATAGAACATCATTTATAACACCCCATGTGTATTTGAAAACTATATCAATTTCCCGCACCTCAATGTCATATGGTTTTTTGGATCCTATTAATGGTACCAAACTCACTATCTCATACGGGTATTCGGATCCCCAATCCCGCTCTGACACTCAATTACAATACATGGATATTTGGAGCCTCAATCCATATCCCATACAATAATAATGAATTTTTTTTATTTGGATCCTTAGTCCTAGTCCCACAACTCAATCTCACTCAATTACACATATTTCACATATAGAATATTTATCCCTAATAATCAATATTCACCCTTTCATATATCTTCTACACTATGGTATAACATTAAAATTAGAAATCAAAATTTTTCATACATTAATCAGATGAAATAATATGTACAAAATCTATTGAACCATTAACATTGATTAAATAATAATACCCATTAATCCATTTAGGATAATCCACCCATATCTTAAATTCTAATTTCAACTAATTTATACCATAATAATTGACCAATATCAAAATCATATTACCCATTTTTTTCAGAATCACAAAATTAAATCAATTAAATAACAAATAAACTAATAGAATTTTATACCCCTATTATTAGATCATTTTCATAATTAGATGTCATCAAATTCCAATTAGTCCACTATGACCCCATTATTTATTACGTGGAAATTTAATTTTATCAATTTAGTTTTAGTTGAAATTTCCTAATCATGGAAATTTCAAAACAATATTAAAATATATGTAATTAAATCTAGATTGTGGTATTTTCATGTTAAACCACCAAAATCAATGTTGATGACTAATTCTCACCAATAGAAATCCACAAATGAAATGGAATAGCCAAGACAACGATGAAGAATCAAATATAGATCCAAATAAGAGATATAAGATCAAAATAATCAGGATCCTTGATACCTATATCTAAACCCCAAAAAATGGAGGAAAATATTCCCTTTCATCCGGATTGAGATACAAGATAGAGGAATAAATCAAGAATCTCTTACATGTAATGGTCTAGATCATCAATCCTATATTTGATTTGTCAAGTAAAAATCTTATAATCCATCTTAAAACATCTATTATCCTTAAAAATGAGATATTACAGTTTATGGTATAGTTAGAGGGTTTAGGGATAAAATTCTAGGGGTTCATGGAATTTTAAATCACTATTTAGGTGATGACATTTATGCCAGCAAGGATTCATATATGGGAAACAAAATTTCCCATAACTATTCTTGTAAACATGTTACCTCTCCAAGGGAAGAAATAGATACTAATAAGAGGTTACAAAGATTTCTAAACCATGCACCAACCTTGAAATTCCCCTTTACCCTCTATTTCATAGTGTGTCGAGGCATGGCACACAATTTGGTAATATTGTGATCCAACCGTGAACTCCCTAAAACACCTAGGAAAAAATGAGTATTTCACCCAATATAACTCATGAAAATACACAAATAAATACATAAAATAGTAATAGATTACGAGAAAAAAATCCAGATATATATATAAAAAGGTTATATCTTGCACTTTACGTATAATAATCCCTATGTTTTCAACAATAGAATCAAACCCTAATAACTAAAAATTAAGTAAACCTTTATCTAATACTCGCTTTAAATTCCTAACCATTTAAAATATAAATTAAATAATTCTAGTATAATATTAAATTTATTTCATATAATATATTTCCCATAATGTTAAAGGTTTATAGTCATTGAAAACTATACATAATCATCATGTTTTATTAATGATCTTCAACATAGTCCACAATGATCTTCTCTCATAGTTCACTAATAAAACATAACATAATTATTGGAAATTATCAAAATCTTGGGAATGGAAACATAATAAAGGGTTAAATAATTTTTTTAAAAGGAAATAAAAAACGAATCAATCAATGATCTTAAGTGAGAATAAGGCAGGAATAACAGTTTGATAACATGATCATAACATACAAATAAATATTAACCAAATATTCAATGTTCATAAATCATAAATCATGGAAGAAGGTATTTTTTAAAAATAGAAGTTATCATTTAGTGGAATCATACATAATTATTTATGATCCTTGATAACATATCTTAAACATATAACATAAGTTATTGATGCACCCATAAGAATAGATAATTTATATCCTTTATCATGTATCAATTAAAAGTTCATCATAGTTGACTAGGTTTATTTTTCATTACATTATATTATTTTTCAAGGATCACTCC
Organism: Viscum album; assembly: GCA_963277665.1. NCBI lineage: Eukaryota > Viridiplantae > Streptophyta > Magnoliopsida > Santalales > Viscaceae > Viscum > Viscum album. The sequence continues at coordinate 1,370,932,929 of OY728158.1, read as the reverse complement.
CAGGACTAACATACAACAATATTTCCCTTATTGAAATTGGATCACTCTCCATTCTCATAATTATTATATCTAGAGATCCACATCATTACCCATTTCATTATAGGAATGTAGAATTCACGACCCACATGTAACCTAATGAAAAACATATATTTTTTACATAAAATTATAATACATTCATAATACCATCAAATCAATACATTTGGAATGGAGATAGTTTGTATATATATATTAATATCATCATATAATAGCTGGTGTTAGGGAAGTGAGTTTCATAATAGTTTCATCACAACATAAATTATTTTTTGGAAAATAAAAATGTTTCAATGAATAATACTTAAAAAATAATCATAATAATCAATATATAGAAAAATATTAATTGGAATCATAAGAGAAAATTCATAGAGAATCATTATAGTCCTAAAATTATTTTTACATAGATGAAAATTTACATTAAAATTTCATTTGATCTTTTCATTGAAAATGTTAGAAAATATCATTTTCAATTGATAAAATTTTAACATAAAATACAAAAAATATTGAGGATACCTATTTCTATTAATATATATATTGGAAAATTAAAAGGATTCATTAATGTGAGTATTGTTCATTAATGTTGTGAAATTCATTCATGTAGAATATGTTAAAAGAAAAAATTACATTTACGCATTTATATGAAATCAAAAAGTGGCATGTTCAGTAAATATTTCATAACATTGATTTCTAATAAAGTAATATAATGAATAATGTAGTTCAAATAATCTTCATAAAACATTAAATTTATATTAAATTAGTTTCATAAAACAAATTTCAGGACTATAGACAAGGATGAAAAATTTCATCGACTCAAAATCTAATAAGTGAAACATTACTTTAAAAACATTTTCTAAAAAAAAATTAATAAAAAAGAGATAATAATAGTTATAATCTATGAAAAAACTATAAATGATAATATAAGAAGAGTATATATGATTTTTAAAGGAAACTAATCATATAATTCCACCAATGTAAATTCAAGATTTGTCCATCCTGATAAAAATGTTAATGAAAAAGAAATACATTACCTCAAATATAGATGATCTTTATATAAATTGAAATATACTTTATATTCAATATAGAATTATTATAAATATATTATATTACCATATTCATAAATATAATAATATTATATTTTCCTTTATAATTTATAAATTTTCTTTTATTCTTAATTTCATCATTAAAAATACAATTGATTAAAAATGTGTATGTTTACCTTGCATGTTTCATTTAGATGGTTCTAATACTTACACATTGGTTATGGTATGAAAATATCAATGAAATTTATAATCACATAATTATAATATTAATTCATCTTAGTTTTTGTAATAAATATTTAAATAAATTTGGGATAAAAAAAATTACATCTCAATGTGTAGGTGGTATTTTTCAAGAATGTATATGTGACATTAATGATTATTATATGAAGGTATATTGTGATATATTAGGCTAATTATGTGTGAGGAAGAGTGAATGCATGGTATCATTTTTTGAGGTATATTGAAGACACAATTGTTATTTTATAAAAGACTAAAATATTATAATGTATAAATCAAAGAAAGGGCCTACAAAATAAATTATTTTCAAATTTATGAATTATAAGGTAAAAATAACATTATAAAATAAATTTAAATCTAAATTTATGTGTTATTTTTATCCTTATCTCTTATGACAACCCCTGGTAAACCTATTTTATCCTTTAAAGTTATCACTTTTTTTTAACTTTTTCAAAAAAATCCATTATGAGAATAAATTATGTTAAATTTTTTTTTATTTTTTAATTATTAGGATTAAAAATCATAAATCCAATTTACAAAATGAAATTTATATAAGTCGAAAAAATTGATTTTAATATAATTTCTAAAACAAAACGGAACCTGTTTATTTATAATGAATATTTAATCATAAAACCAATTATATCATCATTCAATCGCATGTAAAGACAACTGCATAAATGTTGAAATATTTATTGAATATAATATATAAAAATATCATTACACACAATCAAAAATAGATAATAATTTAAAATTTTATGATAAAAACCAAATTTTCACATTATAATAATGTTTTAAAAACAAATCATTTTACATTCTTGTTTGTTTATTTTAATACTTAAGAATTTGATCATTAATGAAATAATTCAATTTAGGTGAAAAGAAGACTTCTTTATAATATATTTGTTAATATTTATACCCTCAAATACAATTTTTTGGTAATAAATATCATATAATAATATAATATTTTAATAGTACATAATAATTAATTTAAACATAGTGTTGTGTACAAATAAAAAAACAATGAAAAAAAATTATTTAAAATAAATATATAATAAAATTTTTGAGTGCTATAGTTTCCATATTTTATATCTCTAAAAATTAATTCATCTAATTTTTGGAAACCCAAATATAAATTATCAAACCTTATATTATTAATTTATAGTTCATTTAAAAAAAAATTTATTATGCTTTTTATGATGATGGTTTTCAGTGGAATCATTTTCAAAATATGAAATGGGATATCCAGTTGATTTTTTTGTATAATTTTTTTCATTTTACCTTTTGGAAATTATTTTTCAATAATAATTCAAAATTTCATCTCTCTAAAAATTGATATCAAATTAATTCTGAAAAATATTTCTTATTTTTTCACATAAATTTTTTAATTTATTTCTTATTATATATGTACATTATAGTATAGAATTTGGAATCAGCCACTAAATTAATTATGAAAATAATATTTTTTAGTGATTAAATTTATGATATCAAATAAATTGATTGTTGATATAATCTTATGTTATATAATTTCGAAATGATATAAACCCCATTGTATTCTCATTGGTTTGTTATGTTTTGTCGAATTATTGATTTTATGTGTCACACAGATATATATATATGTTGATGTGTGAGGTTTTATATTGACCTCTAAGGCATTAGGTAAAATGTTTCTCTCTGAGTGAGATATTGATGAATTAAATTTTTTCATCTATGTTTCATGATTAGTGGTTTATGATTTCGATCATTGTTTAATGTTGAAATATTTATATTTTATATCTCAGGGAGATGCTGAGGAGTTATAGTTTTCTTTCAAAATGATGTAATGACATGTTAATGTTTCCCATAATTAAGAGATGATGACATGAGTATATGGATTGTTATTCTCAAAATGTGATGATTTATAATGATAATTTTTATGCTTTAGATCTATTATATTTTTATTTCATATGTTATTCTCCTAATATTTTTAATAATTTTCTAATTATTGTCATCCCGATAATAATTTTTATGATTCCTTGATTTTATTTCGATTTCTATATGTTTCTTATGTCATGATCTCTAATACTAAATCATATTTTAATACAAAATTATTGGTTAATAACCTATTTACCCTTTTCCCCAATTTTATCACATTTTTATTATCAAGACCTTGAATAAATGTTCATAATATTTCCATTAATTAGTATTTGGAAATACCCCTTAATTTATCTTTCATTTCCAGTCTTCTAAGGATGATAAAAATGAATGAGGATTCTTGATGGGATCCAATGTTGTTTAATTAAGTATAATTATTCACAATAATTATAAAAAATCCATTATGTATATAGTCTCTTTAGATACTAAACCATTGGTTCCTATTATTGTGATATTTTTTTGGTGAGATGTTATATTTATATTTTATAAATAAAATTAATCTTTCTTTAGGTCATCACACATGGTATCAATTCCTATGTGTAATGTACATGTTCAGAAAAATAGACCTACAATTATGGATCATGCATGTCATAGTTTTAATCAATGTATTATTTAGATATTTTTATATATTGATAATACAACAAATAATTTGAAACCCTATATATTAATATGAGTATTGGATAATATACTAAAATGATCATATATTAAATAAAAAATGGTTCCATAAAGATTGAATCCCTATAACGATATAAAGAGTTGGATAAATACTCTTGAAATAATTCTGATATGGGTAATAACACTGAAAATATATGGTATATTATTAAATCAATAAACACTAAATGCAAAACAATGGTGTCTAAATGAAAACTAAATTTTACTCTCCAAGGTGATATCCCTTAAAACTATGAATAATATTTTAAAAAAATTTTATGTATAATTTAAATGGAATATTATTATATAATATATATATTAGTTATGTTACTGTTCCTAAAAATAATGTTATCATGGAAAAACTTGATTGAAATTTATATAATTTTATGATTTTCCAGGCATGTCATTTATGAGGGAAATCTACTATGCTTATTATATTCCATTATAAAAAAATTATTTGAGTATTCACAAAGGTCGTATTTTATTTTTTATGTAATGGAATGTGTAAGGGAAATATATTTAACAAAGGGATATGATATGAAAGGTGGTGATTTTCCTAATAATCAACTAAATGTGGTGGTTTTTATTGTAAATCAACTTTCGTTATGATCATCCAGTTATAATGAGTTATGATTAAAAACATGAACCTTAATAAATATCTCGACATACCAATTAATGGAATGATAGAGTTTTTAGAATCATTAGTTAAAATAACTAGGGATAAAAGAATATATGACTTTCTATGTGACTATAATTTGTTAAGAATTAGTTAGAGTAATGTATTAATGAAATAATATTACTCATCATATGTAGAATTATTGGTCATAGGGCTCACAATTTCCAAGGATGATATTTTTTTTTCAGAAAATAGATTATATAATGTTCTCAACTAATATACCAACTAATCAATAATGTTTAAATTTAATTTAATTTAAAAAATATATCAATAATTCCAAAATAATAAGCCTAATAATGATAATAGACTAGAGAATATTGTAATGAAATTTGAAAAACTAAAATCATATGGAATCTCAACTAATAAAGTGATTAATAAAAATGATGTTGCGTATGGCAGAATAAAAATCCACTCAGTAATATAAAATATCCAATATAATTTTCTTCCTTGTACACTCTTTTAGATTTTATGTTTTCTAGGAAATTCCATGATATGTTATTACTACTAAATACACCAAGTAATATAATAGTTTCATCCCATGTCTATAACATTTTTCGATAGATGATGTTTTTTCACCATATTGTTTTATTACTCCCCATTTATTAGAATTTTATATGACTTCAGTTATTGATTAATTATCTCTACAAATACCCCATAAAAATTTCCAAAATTAAAATGTCACATTTTATAATCTATAATAACCTTTTATTATATATTTCTACTAGAAAATAACGAAATCCGTATTTTGATTTATTTTATAAAATGGGTCATGATACGAAACATGGAAATTATTTTTCTAGTGTTACCCTTGAAAATGATGTTGATATTCATATTGAAATTATTTTATAAGAAAAGAGAATACTAATAATATTGTGAAATATTTTCAACTGTGAAAGAAAATAAAATTATGTGGATGGAATTTATTTATCTAGGTCGAATATAACCCCTAGGAAATTAAATATATATTTCACTCATTATATACTATCATTAATAAATTTTTCCATAAAAATATTAAAATAAATCAACACATTGTATATAAGATAAAAATTATCAGGAAATGAAAAAGAATAATAAAACGTCTATTTAATAAAAAGTTGTCAATCAGAAAAATTTCTTAAATTTAGAAGGTTAATAATTAGTATAATTTAATACTAAGAAGGATTATTTTTATCAAATAACTTTTGATTAATGTACTATTTATTTCATCCAACTAAATGGTATTGATCACTTTTCAATTTTTTTAATGATAATATGTAACAATTCATTTTGATTACTTCTATATTAACATTTATGTAATTATTAAATGATATTAAATAAGATTAATAACACTTAAAGTTTACAAGTCCTTGTTTCAATAAAATTTATTTTCCTTTAGGTTTTATATTTTTATTTGAATGATAAATAAATATATTTTATAATAGGAACCTCAAAAAATAAACATTACTTTCATATTCATAATTTCAATATCATTTTATTATGAATATTTACTATTTTAAAAATAGATTTATTTTGAGGGAAATTGTTTTCAATATAGTTTTTAAAAATATTAAATCTTATATAAAACCATTTTGAAATAAAAAATAATTAAATTATTATTAAATCATTTTAATAATCTTATTCGTATTAAATAAAAAAAATTATACAGTAACATATCACTTATGGAACTTTTATTTTATTTAATTATTAACATAGATGATAAATTTTTTTCCATTATTTTAAACATAGATTTTAATTATTTGTTTTGTAAAAAACCAATTAATTTTATGGAAGTTATAAACATTATAATTTGTATCCAATCCTTAATTTATTGTTTAAAAAATATTTTCTTAAAAAAATCATTTCAATGTTATGTGAACTGTTATTAAAATTAATTTTAAGGAATCAAAAAAATTAATGTTGATTAAGTTATTTAAATTATTTAAATAATGATGTTAAAATTAGATAATTATATAAATTTTAATCTTGTTTATCAAACAAAATACCAATATTAAAAATAAATTTACCATGGTAAAATAAAATTATGTTAAAAGATCAAATTAGGCAGTGAAAATCTAAAATATCTCAATCCATATCTCCAAATGTGTGTTGATGGATTATATGGACCCAAAATCTCACACATTACATTATTTTATTCTTTTTAGATAAGTTCCTTCAATAATTCACCTTTTATTACAAAAATGTCACACCGAAATTTTATTAATAAAAATTTTGATCACCCATTTGACATACACTACAAATTGATAATTCTACTTGAAATATTTCCATTTTCCCGTCCCATATATCCTTATTCAAAGTTTCTCATCCCCATGATATAAGTAATTTCCCAGAATCATCTACTTATAACATGTACTCCATTAATATGTTAAAACTATCAATAATCCTAATAATAACTTCTTAACATATTATTTTATCCATATTTTTCATCTAAATTTATATTCACATTACAATATAATCCAATACATATTATTAATATTAGAAATTTTATTATTTTAATTGTGTATTTATTGTCTACCCAACCCACTTACTTATAAAAAACAAGAACATAATTTTTGTGTACTTGTGGGCTATGTCCTCTATGAACCAGTATAATGAATTCATTAAAACCAACATACATTAATGTTTTAAAAGTGCATTTCAGAAATTATTAAGATATTTATAATGCATTAATGATTTTGAAATTATAATCCATTTTCTTCTTATATATAATTCTATTGGAAAAATGATGAAAACATCATTTATGTGTATAATTACTTCCACCATGGATTAGTGTATTAAATTTTTAATCAGCCATATAATTAGATGATTAAAATAATTATTAATAAATTAAAATATTTTTCAAAAAATTATAACTTTTTTTGGGTTCATACTAAAACTAACCAAGTTATATTCATATTATCTTTTTTTCATAAAAAATTATAGTGATATACACATCTCCTATTTCGTCTTCGTGAATTGTGACTAGACATTTCATAGAATGAAATTATAGATTTCAATCATTATAAATAATTTATTCCACCAACTTGAATAATTTAAAAATAATAATATTTTTATCAATAAATGGCTACAAACATAATCTCATTAATACATGTGAAAACCAAAAAAAATCCTAAGCATCTGGTGAATAAAATAAATCAAAACAAATAAATTTAAAAAAAAAATTATTATAAAAAAAATTTATATAGGGTAAAATATAAGAATATAGTTCTGAAAGAACATATTAATATGGATATGATTATTATAATGGATTTTCAATATCATTCAGGTACGAAATATTTAATGGATATGGTTCCCTTATCTCAGTTTCCTTTATTTGAGACATATTCAATTTTAACCACTATATTTCTATTATGTGGTGCATATAATGATATATTGATTCCATTTATTATAATTTTTTTAAAATTAATAATATTAAAAATTTCACCCTAAGTTATGCTTTTAATTTCAATTTAATTCAAGTATTACTAATGTCATAATAGTTTTTATAACTCAATTTTCATTCATTCAGTTTCGATCAATCTTATTGAAATTTATTCAATAAGATTATTACAACATATCTAGTGATTAAATAATATTTTAATTTATATCTTATTTTTGGTTATTAACATTTCTTTCTCAAGAACTCCTTTTTTATTGGGGTTTAGAAAAAAATTGCATTAATAGAGACTTCTTTCCTAATATTGCTACAATATTGATAAGAATCATCTTCTTCAGTTTGGAAGGTTATTTATCCTCCATGACCATGTTGATGAATTCCAAAAATGAATTAATTTATAATTTTTTAAACAGAAATTTTTTCTATATCTTTTAAACTTCTTATATATCATTATCTATTTTGAATAAAATGTTTTATAATTATTACTATAATCTGGTATTTTAAAAATATTATTTCCTAAATATAAAAATTTATTTCACTTTCAAGTTTTCATATTTATTGAAAAATAAAAATTTAATCTTGGAACAATATATCCTAATTTTAAGGATCTATTTATTGGAATTAATTTAATGTTGTATTTATAAAATTTTTCTTTTTACCTTCTTTGAAATTAATTTTTAAATTGATTTTGAATTCCAGATCTGTACAACAGTGTTATAAAATGTTTTCTAAAAACAATTTTTTAGGGTTTCAAAAACATTTTCTACATTATTTTAAGAGTATATATCTTTTTTTAAGTAATTTTATATGAAAATCCATGTAAATTCATTTATTAAATACCAATTTTCATTGATTAATTTTTTACCACCTTTATTATTATTTTAATTCATTTTATGTGTGATATTTTAGAAATGTTAACCCCATATTCTTTTTATGGGTTATTTATGATGTGAAATTTTTTTAATTTCATGTGGAACAAATATGTGTGGATGTTGATGAACTGGTCCCTATATCACTCTTACCTTATAAGGTTTTTCTTTTTCATCTCATTTTGATAATGGTGATTTAATATTTTATATCATAGTGAGATGTGGATGAGTTTATGTTTTCTATTAAATGTGATATTGGCATATTAAACCCTTCCATCTCAGAGAGGTGATGAAGAATACATGTTTTCCATTTTATTTTATTGATAAAAAATAATTTTTTATGTCTCAATGGAATCATAAAACGTTGACATGGTTAGGTTTTCTCAAATTGTATTGATTTACACTTATAATTTTTTTTTTCATTATTTCTATGATATTATGATTTTTTTGATTACATGATTAAAGAATATTTTGATATTTTCAAAAAACACCTTTTTCATGATGAGTGAAGAAACAAATAATTTCCACACACTTCATTATTTAAGATGGAGGATAGATAATTCCCCCCCCCCCTCGAGTACCACTTTCAATAGGCCTCTAAGTGATTACAAGAACTAAGGGTATAAAATCTCAAACAAAATGGAAGGAATTACCCATTGAAATGAAAGAAATTTCAAGATATAATATGGTTGAAATCTTGAACAACACCAAACCTTTATATATGGGAAAAAATCCTACCCATGCATGAAATAACCATAAAATTACATAATGTTATAACAAATCTATGAAGAAATGTATAGAATGAAAATACTATGTATAAGCACATCATCTATCCCGATGCCTGATCTAGTAAATGTCTGCATGGTCCACCAAATCCTCTTGGAAACGTGAGGAAATTTCCACAAATGTAGTATAAAATTATATCCTATAAGAAAAATAAAGTCACTTATTCACATGTATAGGACATACTAATGCCCTGATAAGAGATTTGTATAACATCAAAGAACCTTCCAAGGTGTAATGACTCAAGAATGATGTAAGTGGACATTACATTTCATTTTTGGAATACATAATAAAATACAAAAAATGAATCCCAAATACCCTATTAGATTGGAGCCTTTTTAAACTGGAAAACATATAAAAAACATGTTCATAAAACATCTATACCCTCACCTGCTTTATCATTCATAACTAGAACCCCTTTTACACATCTTAGATAATATCCTTCTTCAAATCATTGGGGAAATAAACAACAAAAGTGGTGAGATCAAATTCCCAATATGTTTATGCATAGAAGATATATAACAAGACCTAAACATAAGAATGTAAAATCATGAACATAACTTTTTGTAAAAAAACATACCATATTTAATATATAACAAAATCATGAGTCCTGAAATAAATCGTGGTAGTTCATAAGGAAAAAGTCTTAATGTAATGATGAACAATGAGAATTTTCATTAGCATAGAACATGGAATTTCTAGAAAAATAAACACATAATATTAATTCTATAGTAGCCAAGTAATTACATCCTAGACTATCATAGTGGAAAATGTCTATTACTGAACATCGATTACATTTCGTTCCAGCCATGTATTACTGAACCGAATTTATGTTCCATTCCAGTCCTATTTTACTGAATCAGATTTATTTTTTATTCCAACCATGAATATATTATTAGATATAAATTTTTACCTAATGAATTTCAGGGAGATATTGGTCCCATATATCTCATATTGAAATCATTCTTTCATGTGCCACCAAAACATAAATAATTTATCATATTATAATAAAATAATAAAAAAGGGCTTCTTAAACATCATTTCATAATTACATAATCCACATAAAAAACAATTTCATCACCAACACAATCAAATAATAGTAATAATTTTGATTAATACATAACCATATTTTAATATAATCATCTTATATGGAAAATAATTTTGATAAAACACTTAAACATAATTGTTGAAGAAATTTTCCCTTCTTCATCTAAAATGTTTTATATTCACAAGTGTCAAGCCATTTTAAAAGAAAAGAATTTATTTGAAAATATACTTGTAATTGTTTGGGGGAGGTTTCATGGAACAAAGGTATTATAAATAAGTAAAAATATTTGTTCATGCCGTATAATTTTATGAAAATTCTTATCATACTCTTGAACTAAATGTGGAAAATTACCCCTTAAAGAAAATAAAAGAAAGATTACATTAAAACCATTTAATACAGATTTTCCCATGGGTAAAATTTAGATTACCCAATTGTAGAAGAATATAAATAATACTATATATTTAGGAAACATGGATGTGAATGATAAATATACAATAGTAAATACTTAGGAATAAACAATCTTAGGTAATAATAAGATCTCAAAAATATCTCTTATCATAGGTTTGATATAATTGAAATTTATCTGAAACTCCAGCATAATGATTTAAATAATTATATTGAATTCGTCTAGAATCACATTATTTTATATGATATCAATAATGGTCATATTACCATTAATTTTTAGTTACATTATTTTGTCACCCATCAATCAGATATTAACTACTTTATACTCTTATGCATGTTTTGTGAGATAAGTTTATGATTCACATCCTTAGTTATAGTTATATAATTTATAGAAATATATTAGTATAATATATATCATATTTTATTACATCCAATAATTTATAAAATAATGTTTTAGTGATGATCCGGTAGAATAAATCACATCAAATTGTGGAGACGGTAGGTCATATGTACGCCTGAGCGACGATAATGTTCACTTAATTGTTAAACAGTGTAAAATTGTATAGTATAATAATTATATAGAGTAACTATCATGTTATAATAATTATTTATATCCCATATACTCATCATTATACCAATAAAAAATTTCCATTGTTGAATAACTAATTTCACCGTGGAGTGGAGATGGTAAGTCATACGTATGCACACATGATGACATAGTTATTCATATGATGGATAAAAGGATGTATAAGGTGGTCTTGTAATGATAATAACATTTAAGGATGTAGAATATAATATATTTATTAATTTAGTATGGTTGAAACATAAAAATAGGAAGTAGAAGAAGATTTTTTTTTGAAAAAAGTGATAAAACAATTACCTCTTTTTTGAGTATATTCTTTTGATTTGCACAAAATGTCTCCATGTGATGGATTTCTTCCCAATTTGTCAACTCTAAGAATAATTCAGTGATTTTGGGATAGTAAATGGGTAGGTATTAGTTGAGAAAAAAATAATTAGATGTTTTATTAAAAGAGAAGGAGAGGTGGCCTTTTAGAAGAGACGGGAGGGCCACTTTTGGAAATACCAAAGCTATTAAAATAAAATAAAATAATTTTTAAATCTAAAATCCTCCATAGTGAATTATTTCAAATATAAGATGAGTATTGGTCAAAATCTACTCAACCAATAAAATATAGAATTTCTTTCACTTTATTTTAAACCATATCATTTTGATTTATCCTTATTTTGTATATTTAATTTTATTTGTGGTAATGATATTCTAAATATTAAATGGTTATAAATATTTTCTATGTGTTGAAAAGTTTATATAATTAGTTATATTATGAAAATTTAAGACTTATAATTTTAATATTGTAATCTGTAAATATTGTTTAAATTTTTAAATAATTTAATAATATATTATTTTTTTAAAATATTAATAGTATAAATTTTGAAACTATTTATTTATTTGACATTAAATAAAATATACACAAAAGATTAATTTGAAAAAAATTATTTAATACACACCTAAAATGTCATAGTAACCTATAAAATTCATGTATAACATTAATTATTTCATATTATATTTATTTAAATATTTATAAACCCTTTAATATGATATTTCTATTAATAAAATAATTTTTACATATCTATTGTTTCATCATTAATAGCAATTATTGTATGTCTAAAAATTTTAAATAAATTCACATGTTGTGTATAATTTCATTAAATTTTATTATACCCTTTATTATTTTTGTTTAATTTCGTTTATCACTACATTAGAACTATTATACATAAAAAGACAACAGAGTGACATGTTGTCACTTGCTTTTGTTATAATTATAATTACATCACTTTCATTGAAAAAAGATCATTAAATTAATATATTAATATGGTTATATGATATTTATTGACATTAATTAATAAAATATGAATTTTTATGGTGTTAGTGTAATTCTATTATCTTTATAATATGGGTTGTTACCAGAATTTACCCAATTTAACTATTATTGTGGTAAATAAAAATTACCATTGATAATATTCATTATATAAAATTTCTATAAGTAACATATTAATATTTTGGACCCACTAACTCCAAATATAGAATAAATTTCTCAACATTGAAAACAAAAAAGTTTCATTAATTAATTTAAAATTATTTCTCATTGCCAAAACTGGAAAGTGGGTTTAAAAGAAGTAATAACTGTCAACAATATCTTTTGTTTATGTATATTTTAATTTAAAATTACATCTAATAAAAAAAAAGTATTAAATGATAAAAACCGAATCCAATTAATCTTTTCAACCAATTAAAAATATAATCTAACTATATAAATAATTTCATCAAAATGGGGGTTTGAATTAAAATGCAGTATTTTTTACTATACATTAAAATATGAATTAAAAAAAAAATAGAAAAATTTCAACAATGGTATATTTTGATGTCCCTCATCCAAATAAAAATATTATTAGTTAGATATAACATATAATTTTTTTAAAAATATTATTTTAAAATAGTTTTGCATCAAAAGGTGGTAAAATTGTATATATTTTTTTGAAAAATACTTCAATTATCCAAAAAATGAATTTGTTATTATATCATAACTACAAATTATATAAGATAAATTTAAAAAATTAAATTGAATAAATTAAAAATATATTTTACGGATAAAATCCATAAAGTGTGATTTTATTATTTTATAAGCTAATTTATTTTCATTTAAATTGTTTTTGAGAATGATGTTAATACAATTCATACTTTCCATTATAATGACTAGGATATAATATTTATATGTCACTTAAAATTGGTCTTGTGTGAAATTAATTCTATCATAAAGACATGAAAATTTTTATAACATAATCCAAGAATAGTGTGGAGTATATTGGAAGCTAATACAGTGTTGCGTATAGTGCAATCGAATGTTAGGGTAGCATACAACACAATACATCAAAAAATAAAAAATAATATATAACATAAAAAATTCATGCTATTACATTTTACCCCGCTTAAAATGAATTTATCCTTCAAAATTCATCGAATAAATAAAATTTATTCTACATAAATGTTTCATTCATAGAAATTCCAATATTTAAAAGAATACTCAAAGGTTATTTTAAAAAATAAATGTTTGAATCATAAAAGATATCCAAAGTAACTCATCACTGGGTTTCTGCATAGGAGAACATAGGTGTGAAGTTAAAACATGGATATGGAAGAAAAATCTAACCATCGTGTTATAATGGATACTGATATTAACCAATTCTTGGAGAATGTCAATGACCAGAAATCCATAAATCTTCGATGATTCATGGGACCATCCAATTCATCAGATAAAAATGTACTAAGATAACATTTTTGTTTTTCATTATTTTTTCCCTAAAGTTGAAAACATTTCCATGAGAATAAATACATAATTTTTTTGGTACAATATCACATTTTTTTCCCATGATAATTTTCCATATCATCTCTTATTTAATGAAATGACATTGAATTATTCATTCATGGTGTATTAGAAGACCATGATATAGAATTATAGGTCATTCCATTTGTCTCAAAAAACATGTTAGCATGTGAAATCAAATATTCATAAGTCCATCTATAGTGAGATAATATATTAATCTATCCAACATAAAATGGAATATAACATATACTGTCCAAAAATTGATTACATTACAATCCATACAATAACAGAAAATATAAAACATTAGACATAGGTGAACTAAATAAAGTTATTATTTATCTCACATATCTCACAAGGTAGTTCTTGGTTGTCACATTACATACATATGAATACGTTAATCACATATTCTCTTAAAACATGATAATAACATGAATTACCATAGAGCCATATAGAAAACATGCATTCTGTCAAAATTAACTCTTTCCATGCACCAAAAATATCAAAACTTCTATACACAAAAACCATGATATCACATTTTCCTTATATCATTCATGATGTCATTAATACTATAAAATATCTCATTATCTCATATTCCCTTCATTATGTGCATATCATGTGATTTCTAAAAATATATCAATCACTTTTCATTATTACTTGTACCATATACATATATAAAAGCACAATGGTCTAATACATAAATATTCCAATAGTTCATAATACTCTAATATATATTCTAGAACACTATTTTGGAATCCAATTACATAATCATTTAACCATTCCACCACTTCACTATCATACTCAACAATGCTAATAGTGAACGCATGTGGTTCTCCTTTTACATTGGCCTTAAGAGGTTTTTGTTGTCGATAATCAAATATAGACCTTATATTAGTAAATTTATTATCATAATACCCAATTTACTTTTACTTTTAGCAGTGAAGTATGTACGATGAATTCTTTGTTGTCTTTTCTCTATTTACATCATTAGAATCCTTTTTATAATTACATTAGCACCCAACTAAATGATGATATTATTTTCAACACATAAAATAGTTCTTATTCCAAATAATACACTCTCTAACATAATTCATTCTAGATATTGATCATAATGAAACAATCATATTATATTCACCATCACTTTTAAGATTTCCCTTGGACTACATCTCTTGTTGCTTGTCAAAACCTAGAGATTGATATGTAACACCAACTTCTATTTTTTACCTAGATATCAAAATGCACAGTATCTTCATAGATACTCATATCTATTATAAATATTACCTTTCTAAGAGTTGGTTTTAATCCACTAAAGAATTAATCAACTGTAAGTTCAAGTTAAATGATAAAGCAAAAATAATAGATTTCAAGTCTTGTAAAATTTTCCTCGTATGTACTTGTAAGAACCCGGGTTTTTGGGGCGGGTAAAAATTCCAACCCTGTTTGAATTTCTGATTGGTTTTTGAGGATATTGGATAAAACTGGAAGTTACGGGAAATTTCCAGACTACACGCCGTGTATTTTAAGTACACGCCATGTATGTACAGGCGAGTAGTCGGCCGTGTGCTCGCCGAGTACATGCCGTGTGATGACCGTGTAGTCTAGCCGTGTATGAGGGATATAAATGGCATGTAGGCCTATTGGGTGGGTAGAACCAGGGGCACGTCATCTTCCCTTAGGACACGCTGTGTAGTCTAGCTGTGTATAAGGGAAACACATGGCGTGTGGGAACATCGGTGAGGAAAGGAAGAGGAACCAAGTACACACCATGTACCCCTAAGTACACACCGTGTACTCATGTCGGCAGGTTATGAAAGTAATTCGGTAGAATCCTGTCATCTTATGAATAGTTAAATGAACTATACATGGCATGTAGTAATGAAGTACACTCCATGTAGTTTTGTTGTGTTAAAACGTGCAGTAGCCTCGATTTTGAAGCAGACCTCATCTCCTCCGCCCGGATACGCGAACCAGGCCGATTGAACCTCTCTTATCCTCTCAATCGTCCGTCCGAGACCTGATCCGAACTCCGATTTGTGCATTTGAACCCCCTCGGTAAGGACTCGATTCCTCTTTGGCCGTTTTGTCTGATTTTGGTTCTAGAACTAGTTATAGGTGTTTGAGCGGTATTGAATCTTTTTTACATTTATCGCGTTTTAGACCGAATTGGTGGGTGTTACTGGAGGAGTAGCATAGTGTGAGTCTCAGTTAGGTGGTGCATACATCATTTTGTGTATTCGCGGTTGTTTGGGTGACACAGCCTTCAGAGCGTTTTTTGGTATTTTGAGCGGGACCAGTTTTATCTTCTATTTCATATTGAATTGCTTGTTGGACCTATGGGAAGCCTTTAGGTAGTCCCTCTTACCAGTTTTCATGAAAGGGGCTAGGTGAGGGGTCATTGCTCGTTGCAGAATTTTGGCCGGGGAACACCAAAATGGTTTTAATTAAAATATTAATGTGTTAAACTGTTAGTTTAATATATTAAAGTCTGATATAAATTGCTAGAGGCATTCAAGGCATTAGTGCTGGTATGGGACAACACCTTGCGTAGTGAAAATTAACTATCTAGTATGTTTTTCTTTTTTATGTTGTTTGCATAAGTATGTTATATATGCAATTGCTGAATTGCATCTACTGTATCCTTTGAGTTGTGTTGGGCTTGGCCCGATTACGCTTGAGTGATGTGAATCACAGTTTGGGGCTTTTCCCGAGTTATGTTGGGTGGTTTTGACCACGGGATTGGGCGTCATGGACGTAGGCTTGAGGCAGTACGACTGCCAGGATAGGGCATGGCCTGGGTTACTTGGATGGCAAGGCCATCGGACTTGAGTGACATGGTCGCAGGGACACGAGGTGTCAGATGTTTTGTTGGCTTAGGTACTATTTTTTTGATTACCGCTCACCTGGGACTTTGAGTAGTGTGCACACTAAGATACTCCATGATTAGGTGTTTTTGACCACTAGTGTTGGTAGAGGCCCCCGTAGTTGCGGTTACGTTTTCTGGTTGGGGATGCTTGCCCTAGAAAGCCACATGGGAGGAGAGGAGCCTTCAGGAGATGGGCATGCCTTCTGGACGTCGGTACTTGAGACACGAGGTGTCAGGAGGCACGTGGTGCTGGGTTAATTTTTTTGGGCATGCTTTCGGGACATCGGTACTTGAGACACGAGGTGTAAGGAGGCACTTGGTGTCGGGTTACTATTTTTGGGCATGCCTTTGGGACGTCAGTACTTGAGACACGAGCTGTCTGGTGGCACATGGTGTCGGGTTACACGACAGAGATTCCGGTGTTGGCCGAAGCAGGTGACACTCCATGGTGGCTGTTGAGCACCAGTGGAGTTTGTGTTTATTTGTGTATTGTACTATTTACTGCCTTACTTGTAAATGAATAAATGATTAAACACATATATTTGGTACGCACCATTGGTTGGTATCCTACTGAGACTTTTCTCACACCCTGCACGGGCCCTTCGGGACGCGTACAGACTTTATAGATTTACGTGCAGGAAAGAGGCCAGCTTCAGGAGCTGGGCTGCGTTAGTTGTTGCATGGAGATGGTATGGACCATGAGGTCATACCTAGTTTGGGTTTAGTTTTTTTGTTTACTTTTCTGTATCGGCATGCTTACTTGTTGTAGCTACTGTTGTTCAGCCATTGGCGCCCTTGTTATATTCAGTTGAGTATGACCTGCATTGGATGCATGTTTTACTATTCAGTAGTAGTCATATGTTATCAACATGTGTGGTTGTTTACAGTAGTTATTGCAGTTGATTGCTGGCATGTTGTTCATTTTACTTTCCACTGCAGTTGTTTCCTATGTTGCTTCCGCTATTTGTTGATATTGTATATGCTTACACTATGCGGGTCCGGTTCGATTCTGCTGAGTCATTAATTTCCACTGCATCTTTACTATTACAATCAGACTAGTACCCTTATTATGATCCTCCTAGAGGGTATATCCTCCCCACTATACCTTTTCAGACCCTCGCTGCTAGTCGGCAGCCTTTGGCGTTCAGGGGAGGTGCGCCTAAGGTAGTGACACCCGACCCGTTCGGCACTGTTTGGGTGGCTGGCTGGGTCCAGGTCATTACAAAGTTGTATCAAAGGAGTTCTTGACAAGGATTTAGTAGCAGTGTTTTACTGGAAACTAAGGAGTTTGAGGCTTCTCGTTTCTTTCTGCTGGTTTTACTATTTAGGATATGGTAGACTGGAGATAGATTGTTGTTGGAAATGAATTTTGAACTTATGCTTTAGTGCATGCAGCCCCAGGTACGAGGGATGGACCATGATGTCATTGGTGGGAACTATTGTTTGTTTTTTCTGAGATTACAGTTTATATGATTTCCACCTCGGTGGATCACTTGATGTGTGATGTTCTTGATTGTGATATGTGACCCTTGAACCGATATGGTAAGGGAGAATTGGACCTTGGACTGGTATGGCAAGGCTTGGTTGCTTGGCTTTTGATAGGCACATTTTAGGGTATTTCAATTTCATAATTTCACATATGCTTTGTGAAGATATAATACCATGTGAATGAAATAGAAATCTACATGTTTTATATGATTTGAAATGTAATTTGGTGAAATTACTGATAGAATTGATCGTTGTTTCAATGTGATGTGTCATTCTTTATATATTTTTAGAATTGCATGTTGCTGGATATTTGAGTCTGACTTTTATGAGAGCAGAAAGGTACTATGTCTGGGGCAGTGTAACTATCGAGATTGGGTGACTCAGTCGTCGGTTTAAGGGAACATGAGTTGTCGAGACGGGCATGGCCCAAGGTACTTTTCATACTTGGCTCTGTAGATGGCAGGTAAGGAGGCCATGAGGCCGGGATGCCGTGGGGCATGGGTTGCGGTGAGGGGGAGTAAGGGTAGTTTTTATGCACTTCCTTTTACTGCTTTCTTTATCTGCATAGAATATATTTATATATATATATATATATTTGGGATGTCTAAACATTTATGGTATTTAGCGGGTTACTCTTTCACGGCTCGATGGAGTGTTAGGAAGGAGATGATACAGTACTACAGGATCAGGGTCAGACTTCAGTACAGGCAGAGCATGAGCCGCAGGTACAGGATCAGTGACTGGAGTAGGTTTAGGATCCAGTGTAGGTAGGACAACAGCCGGGTTTGGCATCGTTCTGGCCGTGGCTCGACGAGCAGCTCCGAGATAGCCTGTTATGTGTCTTGCAGGGGATTGACAGAGGCGCGCAGGGTACAGAGCCTTCTATGGCGTATCTGATGTGGGAGTTCCAGTCGCAGCACCCACTACTTTTTTAGAGTGAGGGTGGTCCCCAGGCAGCTGAGAACTGGATAGAGAGTATGCAGATGATCTTCAAGCAGCTAGAGATGCCTCCAGGGTGGAAGGTCAAGCTGGCGACGTACATGCTGAGAGTACTGGCGAAGCGTTGGTGGGATGTACATGTATAGGATCGTAGGCATGAGGGACTAGCATGGAAGGACTTCGAGGATAGTTTCTTCAAGCACTTTTACCCCAAGACACTAAGGGAAGAGAAATCTCGAGAGTTCTTTGGTCTCCAGTAGGGAGACATGTCCATTATGGACTACGCGGCTACCTTCACAGAGCTGTCTCACTTTGCACTTGGTGTGGTAAGCGATGACATAGCTTGGGTGAGGCGCTTTGAGGATGACTTACGACACGCCATTCGGGTCCAGGTGAACATCTTCAGGTTGGGTTCTTTCTCTGAGGTGGTGAATTGGGTGCTCATAGCCGGGGGAAACGAGAGAGAAATGTCTCGCTTGGGCAGGGTGATAGCTTTAGGTGATGGTTTGGATAGTAGTAAGGGAGGGAAGGATGAGTTCCAGTAGGGCAGTCAGGCCAGGGATTCAGCTAGACCACCCCGTGGTAGTTCTTCAGTGATTTTATTCTAGTGTGGACAGTCAGGACACGTTTAGGCGTAGTGCGATAGGCCTTTGAAGGATTGCCGAGCATGTGGACAGGACGAGCATCTGGAGAGGTTTTGCAGGCAGACTTCTCAGATAGCCGGCAGGCAGGGACCAGGACAGACTGTAGCGTCTGGAGTTGGTTCTGGTTCAGTACCTGGCGAAGGTAGTCGAGGTTCATCTATGCGCGGAGGTTGTGACAGAGATGGTGGGACCCAGATTAGGGGTCAGTGGCCGGTGACTGAAGCAGCATCGGGAGGTCAGGCATTAGGCAGCCGTGTTTCAGGCCAGGTGCACGCTGTAGAGCTGCCAGAGGCTGAGTAGGCTAGTGAGCCGATGACGGTTAGAGGTACACCGCGGTGTGACCGTGATCTCCATGTTTCCTTTTTGGCATGACCTAGAGAGGCATGTCTGTTTTGAGTGCACATAGTGCACAAGATCTATATGGACCGACTAGATTCTAGTCAGTGGGATTGGAAGCATATCAGGTGCGTGATATATATATATATATATGAGATGCATAGCATCGGGGCATCGAGGATGCAAGTTACTTGAGGTGTCGAGGGCATCGGGGCATCATGGATGCGGGTTACTTGAGGTGTCAAGGGAATCGGGGCATCGCAGATATGGGTTACATGAGGTGTTGTGGGCATCGGGGCATCGAGGATGCAGGTTACCTGAGGTGCTAGGCACTAGGACCTCGTAGAGGTGGACACCGATGCGGTGCGAGATATGTTGGGTGTACACATGAGCGCCAATGAGGTGTAGGGGCGACAATCCTTCACCGGAGGACTATGCATATGGAAAACAGGTTAGTAAACCTTGGTTTCTTAGAGCTTTGTTGGTTGTGACTGAGTAGGAAATTCCTAAGGTGGGGATCCCCCTTGAGGAATATAGCCAGAACCATGGGACCAGTGTAGTCCAGGTTGTTTAACTGGGATGGGCGTGTTAGGTGCCATCTCCAGGTTTTTTTCAGTAGCTCGGGGATGAGCTACGTTAAGGTGGGGAGTTTGTAAGAACCCGAGTTTTTGGAAAGTGTCAAAATTCTGACCCTGTTTGAATTTTTGACTGGTTTCTGAGGAAACTGGGGAAAACGAGAAGTTTCTGAAAAATTTCCAGACTACACGTTGTGTACTTTAAGTACACGCCGTGTATGTGCAGGCGAGTAGTCGGTCGTGTGCTCGCCGAGTACATGCCATGTGATAACCGTTTAGTCTAGCCGTGTATGAGGGACATACATGGCATATAGGCCTGTTTGTCGGGTAGAACCAGGGGCACATCATGCCCCCTTAAGACACGTTGTGTATTCTAGCCGTGTATAAGGGAAACACATGGCGTGTGGGAACGTCGGCGAGGAAAGGAAGAGGAACCAAGTACACGCCGTGTACCCCTAGGTACACACCGTGTACTCATGCTGGCAGGTTCGGAAAGTAAGTCGGCGGAATCCTGCCGTCTTATGAACAGTTAAATGAAATATACATGGAGTGTAGTCATGAAGTAAAATCCGTGTACTTTTTTTGTGTTAAAACAAGCAGTAGCCTCATTTTTGTGGCAGAAATCATCTCCTCCACCTGGATATGCGAACCAGGCTAGCCGAACCTCTATTCTCCTCCCGATCGTCCGTCCGACACCCGATCTGAACTCTGATTAGGGCGTTGGAACCCCCTCGGTAAGGCCTCGGTTCCACTTTGTTTGTTTTGTCTGTTTTTTGTTCTAGAATGAGTTATAGGAGTTTGAGTGGTATTGAATTTTTTGTAGATTTACCGTGTTTTAGACAAAATTGGTGGGTGTTACTGGAGGAGTAGCATCTTGAGAGTCTCAGGTAGGTGGTGCATACTTCATTTTGTGTTTTCACAGTTGTTTGGGTGATGCGGCCTATGGCGCATTTTCGGGTATTTTGAGAGGGGCCCATTTTATCTTCTATTTCATATTGAATTGCTTGTTGGACCTATGGGATGCCTTTGGGTAGTACCTGTTACCAGTTTGCGTGTGTGGGGCCGGGTGAGGGGTCATTGCTCGATGGGTCATTTTGGCTGGGGAATTCCAAAATGGTTTAAATTAAAATATTAATGTGTTAAACTGTTAGTTCAATTTATTAAAGTCTGATATAAATTTCTAGAGGCATTCAAGACCTTAGTTCTGGTATAGGACAGAACCTTGCATAGTGAAAATCAACTGTTAAATATGTTTTTCCTGTTTATGTTGTTTGCTTAAATATGTTATATATGCAATGGCTGAATTGCATCTGCTGGACCCTTTGAGTTGTGTTGGGCTTGGCCCGGTTACACTTGAGTGATGTGAATCAAAGGTTGGGACATTGCCTGGGTTACTTTGGGTGGTTTTTACCACGGGATTGGGCATCATGGACGTCGGCTTGAGGCAGTACGACTATCAGTTTGGGGAACGACCTAAGTTACTTGGATGGTGAGGCCATCAGACTTGAGCGACATGGTCGCAGGGACACGAGGTGTCATATGTTTTGGTGGATTAGGTACAATTTTTGTGATTACCGCTCACCCAGGACTTTGAGTAGTGTGCCCATAGAGATAAACCGTGATGAGGTGGTTTTGACCACTCGTGTTGGTAAAGGCCCCCGTAGTTGCGGTTAGGGTTTCTGGTTGGAGGTGCTTGTCGTAGAAAGCCATGTGGGAGGTGAGTAGCCTTCAGGGTATGGGCGTGCCTTTGGGACGTTAGTACTTGAGACACGAGGTGTCAGGAGGCACGTGGTGTCGGGTTACTATTTTTGGGCGTGCCTTCGGGAAGTCGGTACTTGAGACACGAGGTTTCAGGAGGCACTTGGTGTCGGGTTACTATTTTTGGGAATGCCTTTGGGACGCCAGTACTTGAGACACAAGCTGTCAGGTGGCACATGGTGTCGGGTTACACGACAGAGATTCCAGCGTTGGTCGAAGCAGGTGACACTCCATGGTGGTTGTTGAGCACCAGTGGAGTTTGTGTTTATTTGTGCATTGTACTATTTACTTTTATCCTTGTAAAGGAATAACTGCTTAAACACATAAATTTGGTACACACCGTTGGGTGGTACCCTACTGAGATTTGTCTCACACCCTGCATGGGGCCTTCGGGACGCGTGCATACTTTATGGATTTACGTGCAAGAAAGAGGACAGCTTCAGAAGCTGGGCTGCGTTAGTTTTTTTATGGAGATGGTATGGACCTTGAGGTCATACCTAGATAGGTTTTACTTTGTTTTGTTTACATTTCTGTATCGGCATGTTTACTTTTTGTAGCTACAGTTGGTTAGCCATTGGCGCCCTTTTTTATATTCAGTTGAGCATGAACTACTTTGGATGCATGTTTTACTGTTCAGTAGTAGTTACATGTTATCAGCATGCTTGGTTGTTTACAGTAGTTGTTGTAGTTGATTGATGGATTGTTGTTCAGTTTACTTTCCGCTGTAGTTGTTTCCTATATTGCTTCCATTTTTTACTGATATTGGATGTGATTCCGCTCTGTGGGTATAATTCGAGTATGTTGAGTCATTTATTTCTGTTGCATCATTACTGTTACACTTAGACCAATACCCTTATTATGATCCTCCTATAGGGTATATCCTCCCCACTATAAATATTCAAACCCTAGCTGCTAGTCGGCATCCTTTGGCATTCAGGGGAGGTGCGCCTAAGGTAGTGACACCCGGCCCGTTCGGCACTGTTCGGGTGGGTGGTCAGGTCCGGGTCGTTACAGTACTAATATATTTAGCATCCTTTTTATTAATCTCAAATAAATAATTTTCCATATTTTTTTCAATAATGTGAGGAATGTACTTGTTGAAATATAAAATGTTTAACTCATCCCATTCCTGGGATTCAATTTCATCTTGCTTCCATGTATTTTTTATTATAGTTCATCATTGATATGATTATCAACATAAATGATAAAAATCCAAAATGACTATTTCATCATCCAAATATTGAATAATAGAAAATATATTTTCAATGTTATAGATCTATTTTTTAGAAAAAATTGGGTCAGAATATTCACTTAATGAAGGTGGACATTGCCTCATGAAGGAATAAATATAATATTGACCCCTTCTCTACTCAGTTGGAAGTCCAAAATGGTTAGTATCTTGTTTAAGTACAAAAATAATATTTTTTATTCAATCTCCAATAAAATTTGGATTTTCTGGGGGAAAATAATTTCATTTACTATTCAATTGATTATTAACATTGTTCCTTCAGGTTACAGTCATTGTCTAAAACACAAAATTAATAGTGTGAGAGAAACAAATGTAATAGGAAAAAAACATAATAAAAGGGGAGTACTTTAAATATATAACATCATAGGATTAATCATAGGTTTTTCAGGATTTTTTCCATAATTATAGGACTATAACACATAGTTGTACTTTTCCAATGGGACATCCATAGACATTCCTAATAAATATCACGAGGGGTCACACAAATCTTTTCACATCCTAGTTTACAAATGTCAACTAAACCTTCACTCTAATACCAATTGTAACAAACCAATCATTAAATACATAGACATTAAAGAAACTTTTCATAATTAATAATACATGAAAAAAATAGACAACAAAAGACATTATTAGTTTAGTGCCTCTATAAACTAGAAAACCTAAAAAACTAGTTCGTAAAAATTCTAAATCGTCTTCTACTTTATCCTTCATAACTAAAACACCATTTTGACACATCTTAAATAATACCTTTCTTTATATACATAGGGAATGAAACATAAAAAGGGGTGATCTCAAATGTTCAGTAAGGGTATTTATGGGAAATATTTTACAATACATAATCATAAGAATGTAAAAATATGAACATAACATTTGAAGAAAAACATAACACATTTAACATAAACCTAATTAATGAGTCATGATATAATTCATGGTAGTTAAAAAGAAATAAATCATAATAGAAACATGAAACCTAAGAAAATATTATTGGAATAATATAGGGTATTTTAGAAAACTAATAATCACATTTTTCGATTTCCATAGTCCACATGGAATTACTACCAATACAATCATATTAGACAATGTCCATTACAGAACCGGGCATACTTGTTATTCCATACTTGTATTACTGTACTAGATTTACATGACATTCTAGTATTATAATAAATTACAATAATTACATGTCATTCAATCCATGTATATATTTTGAGATATAAATCATTACCCAATGTGTTGGAGGTATACAGAGGTCCCACTCATCCCATAATGAAATCATTCTTACATGTTCCACCAAAACATAAATAATTCCTTATAAAAAAACCTATGAAATAAAATGGGCTTATTAAACCTTATACCATTATAAAATAATCCATATAAAATATCATCCTATAATTAAAAAAATAAATTCATAGTAGTATTAGTGATAGAAACATAACCCTATTTAAATAGCGTCATCAAAGATGGAAGATAATTATGTTAAAACACCTAAACTTAATTCCTAAGGAAAATATCCATTCATCATAAAAAACATTTTCATTTAAATAAATCCCATTTAATTTTAAAGTAAATGAATTTATTAGAAAATGATGTTGAAATAATGTAGAGGAATCATCATGTAACTAAGGCGTTATAAGGATGTAAAAAACCCGATCATGTTGTATAAGTTAAAAAACATTCTAATCATACTCTTGCTAGAATAATCAAAAAAATCCTCATATGAAAAATGAAATAAAGATTCCTTCCAAGAAATTTAATAAAAATTAAAATATTGATGAAAATCACATTAACAATAGTATAATAATAGAAAAAATATAATAAATATTGGAAACATGGATTTGAATGATAAAAATATCATAGTAAATACATACGAATAATCAATCATTGATAATAAAGTAAATGAAAAATTGTACCTTACCTTAGGTTTGATATGCTTTTTATGTATCTGAATCTCATGTATAATATTTTAAATAATTTTATTGACTTATTATATAATCATATAAATTTTTATGATATCATATATGATCATATTATTATTCTTCTGTTATTAACATTTCATTGGCACCCATTGTTTGGATATTAACTACTCTATTTTCTTATGAAAGTTTTGTTGGTATGTTCATGTTACACTTATATGTTTATAGTTATATAATTTAATAAATAATATTAGTATAATATATAATATATTCATTCCATTCGTGTAAATAATCATGGTTTAAATAAAATCATATAAAATAAATCACATCACATTGTGGAGACAGTTGGTCGTATGTACGCACGAGCAATGAAATTATTCACGTAATCGTTAAACTGTATTGAATTGGATGGTATATTAATGATACATTATAATTAAAACTAAATATTAATAATTTGCATTCATTATACTCAATATTATACCTGTCCAATTTATGTATCGTTGAATAACAAAATGTAACACGGTGTGGAGACGGTAAGTCATATCCACACATGCTTGGTGACATTTTTATTTGTTGGATGGATAAATAGAGGTGTGTTGTTTTCTCATAATTATAACAACATCAGATCATGTATAAGATAAGTTATTGATTATTTTAATACGGAATAAGAATAAGAATAGAAATTATAAGAAGAAAATAATTTTAAAGATGTGATAAAACAATTATCCCTTTTTCAGGTATCTTTTTTTGATTTTCACAAATGGTCTCCATAAGATGGATCTCTAAAAAACATGTGGCCACTAGGATGAAGTGAGGGAATATATGAGACAAAATGAGTTGGTTTTTTCCAAGATAAAAGGATCTAGAGGTGTGATTAAAATAGAAGGTCTGAAGCCCTTTCATAAGAGAGGGGAGGGGCACCATAGGAAATACCAAAGATATTAAATTAATGTAAATTAATTTTAAAATTAAAATGACACAAAAGTGGATTATTTTTATGATAATATGTGGATGGGTCATAATCCTGTAATCTTGTAAATTTTGGACATGTTTTGATTTTATTTTAATCCTTATCATTTTGATTTATCCTTATTTAATCAATTTAAATTTAACTATAGTAATAATATTCCAAATATTAAATTGTTATAAATATTTACTTATGTGTTGTCAATTTTCTATAATTAGATAATTTATCATATGTCAGACCTTATAATTTTAAACTTTTAATTTCTATATATTTTTTTGTTTTTTAAATAATTTATCAATATGTTATTTTTGTAAAATATCACTTGTGTCAATTTTGACACAAATCATTTTTCTATCATTAAATAAAATCCATGTAGAAGATAAATATGAATAGAAATATTTAACGAATTCTTTACATTTCATAGTCACCTATAAAATTCTTATAGAACATTAATTAGTTAGTTTTATATTTCTTTTAATATTTTTAAAACCATTTATTTAATATTTCAATTAATAGATTAATTTCGACATAAATATGGTGTCATCATTAATATTAATTATTTAATCTCTCAAAATTATAAATAAATTAAAAGGATGTAGATAAGATCTTTATATTTCTAGAGACTATTTATGTTATATATTTTATCATTTTTATCACTACATTAAAATTATTATAATTATTAGAGATAAAGGAGTGACATGTTGTCACTTTCTATTGTTCTGATTATAATTACATGTCATTCATGGAAAAAGTAAATTAAATGAATAAATTACAACATGTAAGTTATATTGTACAAGTTTAATTTTTCCAATATAAATTCTTTGAGGTTTTAGGGTAAATTTTTTATTTTGATCATATTGTTTGTTACTCTAATTTACTAGATTTAGCACCAACTAGGGTAAATAAAACTTATCATAGTTACTATTCATAATAGCCAGAAAATAAAATTACCATATTAACATAATTGGGACACATTTTTTCAAATATGGAAACCATTTTTTAAAATTCAAAATAAATAAGTTACCTTAATTAATTAAAAATTAATTTCTGTTTTCAAAACTAGAAAACTGCTTTTTAAGAAGTAAAAAATATAAAAAAATTAATATGTGTTTACGTCCAATTAAAATGTGAAATTACATAAAATTAAAAAAAAATTGATTAAATGATAAAAAAAAATAACCCATTAAAACAGTAAAACCTATTAATTATATAATATAACTACATAAATAAATTATACAAAAATACATATTTGAATAAAAATAATGTATTTTTCAACATTCAATAAAATATGAATTTCAACATAAAAATACAAAAAATTTCAAAAAAAGGAAAACTATGATGTCCTACATCCATAGATGAATTTTATTATATCTCATTTACAATACCATATTTTCAAAATATTTATTTAAAAAGGATTCTTTATCGAAGTGTGGTAAAATTATATTTATATTTTAAGAAACAAAAATTATCAAAAAAAATTGAATCTGTTATTATATCATATCTATAAAACCTAAAAAATGAATTTAAAACATTATATTGATAGAATATCATATATATTTCACTAAAATATCCAAAAAAGAGGATTTTATTATTTTATAGAATCAATTAATTTCATTTAAATATTTTTCAAGAAGTAATTTAATATTATTCATACCCACCATTATAATGACTGCGTAATAATATTTAGATATCACTTATACATGGTCTTTCATGAAATGAACTCTATTAAAGGAAACTAAAATTGTGTGTAACACAAGTCAATAGTAGTGTTGTGTATACTGAAATCTAATATGGTGTTAAATATAGCGAAATCTAATTTTGGTGTAGCGTACAATAGAATACAACAATTAAATTATAATGAATTGATAACATAAAATCCTGGGATGTTACAAAAGGAGTACTAACTAGCCTATCCTCACTATGGCACCCTCAAAAAATAATGCAATTAAAGTAATGTTCCATTATAATAACATTAACATGTGTGTACCACGCACCACTTACCAGTGGTTATCTTCTCATTCCTAATGACAAATGTCTTAACTCTACCACTCTTCCAAATTTTAGTCCCACAGTGACAACCTTCCAACAGAAAAATCCTTCCCATAGACACCTAATCCACAAAAACACCATAAAAACTTCTTGTAGACACCTAGACCACTACAAAAATGCCTCTCACCCAAAGGAACATTGGCCTTTTTGAGAAGACATTTGGGGAAACAAATCTCGGCCCATAAACACACAGGCCCCACATACACCACAAAACCTCCCCAATTAATCATGGACAATGGTGAAACTCAAGCCATTATAGCCTGGCCAGATATTATTGATCAGTAGGAACCTGGAAGAGGGTGAGAGGAAGAATGTTAGTAAACAGATATCAATCCTCCCACCGGGATGTTGGTAAAGACTCCCTCATAAATGAAATGGGGGTGTTCGCCACATAGTTTTAACTAGGGTGGGGTGAGAATAGAAATCACAATGAACTAAAACATTTAAATATAGGTATGAAAATACTCAACCCAAAATATGGGTTTGAAACAAATAACTAGCAAACACATAACCACATTTTATACTACCACGTCTTGCATAACCACACAAACAGACTTAATAAAATACAATCCTAGACCCTTTTAATTTATCCAATTTCCATTTATTAATTAAGGGTTTCACATTAATTTATTCTATCACTACCTAGGGAAACTACCATCCATTATCATTCTAAACACAATAATCCAACCAAAGGTGAAATCCCCTACCAAAACATCACATAACCACATTAGAGTCCCAATGCCTGTGTGTTCATCAATTCCACGAACAATCAATCTCTCCATCTGAGATTCTGTCACACCATGTTTACAATCCCATACAAAATCCAGTTGAAAAACACCACCAAAAAACATCCCCTCTAGTAAAATAGGCCATCCCCCAAACACAAAGTTGTTTCCTCGATCCACCACCTGTTCCAATAACAAGGTTACCAACAACAACATCACCCAACCACCATGATGTACAAAACCCATCCAAACACAGCACAAAGCCACACCATTAAATAAAGCATATTCTTATTTATCAAGAGGGATAATTTAATTCAACATTAAATTCAAGGGGTTATCACAGAAACATTTTCATCCTATTTCATCCATTTATTTAACCATGTATACATGATTAAGGAAATTTCATGTTACATCAATTTTTTAAAGCATCATAATAACATATAAAACACCATCAGTGTGAAAGAAATTACCACCAACATCCATGATTTTTAGAATTCCCTACCTCCTATACAATTCAATACAAGGATCATGGGTAACAATTGAGATAGCATACGTAACATCATCACTTCCCTGCCATTATTACATTGACCCTTATTATCTATTGATCATCATATTACCTTCCCCTATTTTATTACATGTTTAACAAAATGATTCCAATTTTCTTAAAAAAATAAACATTAATACTCCCACCCCAAATAATACACAAATAAATAGATGAAGAATAATCCCTCCATTAACAAATAGGTGACCAAAACTCTACTTTGTGCCCAAAAAGGGGGTCACACGAGTAGCAGGATATACACCAAAGTAAATAGCCCAATGGCTAAGGCATAAAACCTGGCTCCAATGGGAGGGGAGATCTAGGTATACAAATAGAAAATAGAGGATATGAACTCCTCTTTATAAATTTTTTTATCCTATATCAATGGAATGGAATCAGTTTCAAAAGTCATTAATGATGGATCATAGTAAAGATCATACGGATTGAAATCTCAAATAACTCAGAGAATTAGGTTATTAAATATATATATATATATATAATATCCTTAAAAATTCCCCAAAACTATTTAATCTCAGTTTATGTCAGATAAAATTCATGAGGGGTGACCCTGAGAAAACTAGGAGAATCTAGAAAAAACATGAAATTTGGAAAAGGGTGAACCACCATTTGGTGTGCCACTGTTTTGATGTGAAACTATCATGGTTCCACTGTATTTATTATATTGTTATGGTGACACCATTTCATTACCACTATTATGGGGTCACCATTTTTGTGTGCCTCCATTTGGGTGTGCCACTATAATGGTTCCACCGTTTTAGTTTGCCACTGTTACAGTGCCACGATTTCGGTCTGCCGCAATAATGGTGCCACCGTTTTGGTGTTCCTCTGTTATGGTTCCACCATTTCGGTGTTCCACTATCATGGTGAAACCATCTTAGTGGGCCACTATCACAAAGCCACTGTTTTGGTGATACCATTCTGTGAAATAGTATTTTGGGAATACTCCCAAAACAAAGCACTACGACCCCCAAGAACACCAGAAGCTCGGAATTTTCATAACAGAATGGACCAGGGAAATCTGGTTCATTACATTAGATACCTCTCAAAATATTATCATCCCTGATAATTTAAAATCAGAATCAAAAAAATAGGGTTCCGAACAACCACCCCAAAATATACCTTTGAGGGACTCACAACCTTGTGTTGTTCGTAAACAATGGAGAGAACTGTGCCATCTAAAAGCACCACACCGACCACTACTGTAACACCCCGAGATTTTATGAAAAATATTATTTTAATTTCATTAATGTCTTATGTTGTATTCTACACCAAGATTACCTTGCGCTATACGCAACACCGTATTAGCTTGCAGTATACGCAACACTATTCTTGGACCGTGTTACACACAATTTTGATAATAGTTATTCTACGCAACATTGAGTATATATATATATATTAAATGTATAAATGAAATATGTTTGGATTCTGTTATACGAAACAACGAAGAATTCTTTCACAACACGCAACCCTTACTTGGCTTGCATTACACGTAATCGCGACCTTCCTCGATAGCGTGTGTTGTACGCAATACCGGGTTTTAATAAACAATGTTATATTATTATAATATTGTCATGAACTAGCCATTATGAATAGTATTAACTAAAATTTGAATTTTATAACATTATTATTCATCTTACACATTTCTAGAACATGGTATAAGAACAAAATAAATTTTTCGGGTAAAATAAGTATTTTTCAAAAAATGCAGTTTTACCGCCTTTTGATGGCGCACCCACTTTAAATATAGTTTTTGACATGTTTATATGTTCAATTTGACAAAATAATATTCTTCTTTTGAATCAGGATATAAAAATTTACATTAGATAAAGTTTTGATATTTTTCCGATAACTTTCATATTTTAATGAATAGTAAAAACACGCTATATTTTAATTAAAAACAACTTTTTTCATCGTAATATCTTATGTGGTTAAATTATAATATTGAATGGTTTTAAAGTATAAATAGAATATATTTTTACCATTTAATATAATGTATGTCATTAGCATTGATTTTACCTTGAATTCGTAGGTTAAATCAATTCAATCTTTTGCAATGTTTTAAACAAAAACCCGTTTTTATTCGACAACGGGATTAATTTTAATTTAATTTCTGCAACTTCTGTGTTTTGAATTTTAAAAAATGGATTCCATATTTGGAATCAGTGGGTCCAAATTATGTTAATAAGTTACTTTTTATTTTTGGGAATTATGAATAGTAACTACGGTAAATTTTATTTACCATAGTTAAAGGTAAATCGGGTAATTAAGGGTAAATATAATATTTTAAAATTACCCTAACAAATGTCAAAATCCTATTGGATGACTAAAAGTCAACCCATATCACCTAAGGGTCGGATTAGAATCATTTAATGGACATTTGTCCATGAAAATAACTTAATTATTATTAAAACCAAAGAAAGTGACAACATGTCACTCTCTTAAATCTTATAAGTATATTAATTTTAATTTAGTGATAAACTTCATGAAACATCGAACATGAATAGTCTCCAGAAATCTAATGAAATTATCTCCATC
Organism: Viscum album; assembly: GCA_963277665.1. Lineage (NCBI taxonomy): Eukaryota > Viridiplantae > Streptophyta > Magnoliopsida > Santalales > Viscaceae > Viscum > Viscum album. The sequence continues at coordinate 1,370,899,902 of OY728158.1, read as the reverse complement.
ATATAAATTTATTTATAATTTTTAGGGATTAAATAATTATCATTAATTATGACACAATAGTGATGCAGAAATTGTTTATCTAGTGAAAAATCAAGAATATTGTTTTTATTAAACTCATAGTGACCATAAAATTCACAAATACCTAACAAAAACTTATTGGACATGTAAATGTAAACCATAAGAATCCAATGGTCGAATATTTGACCATTTGGAGTCTTATAAAAGCGATTATGACACTTATATTATTTTATTTTAAATGATGCCAAAGTTGTCACCTTCATAATTTAATAAATATAACAATTTAAATATTGTGATTTTAAGATGATAAATTCGAGTAAAAGTATTATTGTGAAAGTTAATGTATTTATCTTTATCATAGGATTTTATTTTAAATTTTTATACAACAAATAAGTATATTAAATAATTATACAAAAATGATGTAGTAATTATTTTATTAAGAGATAAACCAAATAAATGGTTTTAAAAATAATAAAATAAATATTATATGAACTATTTAATGTGATACAATAATTTTATAGATACATATGACCTTTTATTAATATATTAAAGCTTTTAGTTCGAACATATCTTCTGTATATATTTTATTTAAATTCAAATAAATGAATAGTGTCAAAATTGACACTATTGTTATTTTACAAAAATAACATATTATAAAATTGTTTAAAAATCACAAAAATATTTAAAAATTATAAATTTATATTTATATGGTCTATAATGTTATAAAGTAAACAATTATGGAAAATTCACAACAAATAAGTAATTATTTGTTATAATTTAAAATTTAGAATTTTATTACCACAAATAAACTTAAATAGATTAAATAAGGATAAATCAAAATGATAAGGTTTAAAATAAGATCCAAACATGTCTAAATTTGATTGGTTGATGAGATTACAACCCAATCTCATCTAATCTTCGAATATGAGTCATTTTGGGAGTTTTTTTAAGTGGGGTTAGATTTATTATAAATTAATATTTTTAAGAATTCCTAAGGTGCCCCTCTCCTCCCTTATAAAAGGGCACCTCCTCCCCCTCCTCCTCACACAACTTTGAGCCTTCAAGCTCGGCCAACCCCTGAAAAAATTCCTTCTCCACTTCCCTAGAATAATCCTAGAGGTCCTGGACTTCTTCAAAGACCAATCTTAGTTCCCTAAGTGGAGGATTCAAAGAGGCGTTTCAAAGAAGAGGTAATATCCATTACCGATCTTTTCAATTTATTTCTTCTTCAACTTATTCTTCTTTAGTTGTTTCATGATAAAGTAATAACATCAGTATTACTTACATAATGATATGTTATTATAAATATGAAACAACCCTAATTCATCTTCTATCCATCCTACGGAAAAATGAAATCATCGCGCGTGCGTACGTACGGAATACCGTCTCCACGCCGTGGTGTAATCTATTTTCCGTCACCACCTTAATTGGATGGATATAATGGTGTAATGAGTAACTATATATGATTATTATAAAATGATATTGATACTTAAATATTATACATACACTTCAACACAATTCCACGACCATGGGAACGATATCATCGCTCGTGCGTACGTACGGACTACCGTCTCCACGACGCGATGAGATTCATTCTCCATGTTAACCATTTAAGAATGATTATAAAGTATATATAAGAAATAATAATGAAATATATGAAATTATAAAGCTACTGGATTTATGTATATATATATATGTATGTCATCTACTTACTTCCATTCAAGACAATAAGGAAAGGAAAACAGCGTTCATGCGTACGTACGGACTACCGTCTCCATGAACGGTGTTTTTCATTTCATTTATCTATCTATTATATATATATATATATTGAATATATATGATATATAAATCATATTTTATATTCTGTAAGTAAGTAAATCACGATATAAGTAATAATAATGTCAAGAACAACAAGTCAAAACACCTACGATAAATGAAACGATTTTACCCAAAACGCTTCTTTAACATGGAATTTACAAAAGAACGGGTAATATAAAGTCATAAGTGAACCATATATGATATCATAACAATGAATATGATTATGTAATAAGTCAATGACATTATTTAAATCATTATACAGGAGGTTCGGACACATACGAAGCTAATCAGACCTAAGGTAAGGGAAATATCACAATCTCATTTTTATCCGAGATTGTTTATTCGTAAGTATTTACTGGGGTGTATTTTATCATCCACATCCATGTTTCATCAATATGTAATATTATTTCCATCCACCTACAATTGTTTAAATCCATTTTTACCCTTCGGTGAGTTTTTAGTAATATGTATGAAAGGAATCTTTTGTCGTTTTTCGTACGAGGTACTTTTTGACTTTTCTGACAAAAGTACGAAGAATGTTTTTTTTAACTTATACGGCATGAATGGATTTTTAAAACATTATTTCCAAGAATCTTCCTTTATAAGTTTTCAAGTTTATTTTTAATCAACTTCTTTATTTTATAATTGTATGACATGTTAAGAAAGGAAAAGTGTTTTTGAATTAGAAAGGATATTTTCCTTAAGAATGAAGTTCAAGTATTTTATCGAAATTATTTTCCATCTAAGATAATAAAAGGGTTCTGTTTTTATCCCTATTATTACATGGATTTGATTATGTTGTGATGGAAATAATTTTATGAATTCCTTTATCTTATATGAATTGTTTTATGATGTCATGTTGTTTAAGAATCCCATTTTTATTACATGGGTTACGCTATGATGTATGGTTTATGATTATGTGGCACACATAAGAAAGGATTCATTATAAGATGGGTGGGAACTATATCTCCCTCCAATGCATTGGGTAAAGATTTTATATCTCCTGAGATAGACATGGCTGGAATGGTAGGTTATACCGGTTCAGTGAAACAGGACTGAAACGAGGGTTACTCGATTCAGAAAGGGACTTTGTCCACTAAGATAGTCTTGGCAATGAGTCTTGACTAACAAGAAATGATTCTCTATGATTATGTGTGAATGCCACAAAGTTTCATGTTTTAAGATTATGATTATTGTGATTACATTTCACTGCCATAATTTATCCCATGTTATGAAATTATGCTCTCTTTTACAGGTTATGATTTCCAAAATGTTATGTTCTTATGAATATGATGTGATTGATATTTCTTTTGTTTAACCTTACTGAGCATTTGAGCTCACCCTTTTATGTTTTCTTTTCCCCAGGATATAAAGAAAGGTTTTAGGTAAAAAAAAAGGAAGATCTTTATGGGAGATGTTGAAGATCTTTCACCACGATTATAAGATTATAGTCCGAGTTTCCAAAGACACTAAACTATTACGGTCCTTGTGTGTTTGTTTTTGTAATGTACTAAGTATTCCGCAAAAGTAATGTAAAGTCCATGTACATCAAGATTCGGGTCTCTACAGTTGGTATCAGAGGAAAGGTTTAGTCAACCTTTGTAAACTAGGATGCGAGAACTTTAGTGAGATCCCTAGAGATATTTCTAAGGTATGTCTAGGGATGTATCTAAGGTTAAGTATGCGTATAGGTTATAGTACTAGAATTACGCTAACGATCATAGAATTAAACCTAAGATGTTAGATATTGAAGTTACTCCCCCTTTATTATGATTTTTGCCTCTCACACTATTCTTTTGGGTTTTAGAAAATGGATGGAAACAAGATGATTCACGATAATGGAGGATATGATGGACAATGGAATGATATTCTTCATAATGAAATGGGATTTGGAAGTCCAAACATCATTATTATGCCGAATCAGCAATCTCATAATATGATCAATAAAGTAAAATTTGGTAAGTTTCCTGACTCGGCTAATAAGAGAAAGATGGAGTTTCATGATGATCATAGAGGAAATAAAGTTCAATTTCCCCTATGTAAATCATGTGGGAAGAGGAATCAAGGAGAATGTTTCAAAGGAACTGGAAGATGCTTTGGGTGTGGAAAAGAAGGACACAAAGCCAGTAAGTGTAAAGGAAAAGGTTCAGTTAACACCAGGGATGAGGATAATGGTATTGCTACGACATCAACACTGGTTAAATGTTTTAAATGTGGAATGTACGGGCATTATGCAAACCAATGCCCTAAGGGAAAGTCTCATGAAGAGAATCAGTATGGTCGTATGGGAAGTATTTATGTTGATGATGATGAAGAGACTACAAATGATATGTGAGATGAAAGAATTGTTGAATCTTGGACAATGGTTTAAGAATGTAGTGGAATGATTACATGTTTATCACGTGTAATGTTGGAATAACGAGACATCTAAGGATTGTTACACTATTGTCTTTCCTTGAGTTTTGAAAGTGTATGATTAATGTTACCAGTATCCATGGAAGGTTATTCAGATATTTTTGGAATGTAGATGATATGCGCATAATGTAGGGATAAGGAGAAAATTAAATGTTTGATAGTATTCATGAGCTCATGACTGATATAAGGAGAAGGTTATATTATGGTTTGAGTATATAGAGTTTTTGGATTTTGGTATGTGGAAAGTGTTAACTTTTAACAGTATTCATGATTTCACTAAGGTTCAATGGGTATTCATTCTTCAAGAGAATACATGATTAAGGCCTTTGAATGTTTGGAATGTGACCAAAAAGACATATCTTATGATATATGGGGATCAACGACAGTATTAAATCTCTGGTAATCGTTTTCACTATATTATGAGAGTGGACTGCAGTATTATGGATAAGCCTAAAGATTACAATGGATTATGTTGGACATAAGTTAGTATTGTTTAAGGATAGAAGTTCTTTTTTCGATATTATTGATGAGATGTTATAGTAATATAGTTTTAGAAAAAGGACAACCTGCAGGACGGGCGACGACCCATCGCATCAGACAAGGCTGTGGGAATCGAACCCACAACCGAAGTGCGAATGGCCTTTATTGCCTACCACTGGCCTACAGGAAGTCCCTGTTTAGTAGAAAATAGTTTTATTATATTAAGCAGTATGATATATGAAGTATAAGTCCATTTTAGGAACAATATATGATTAATCTCACTATAGATCGACTTATGTATATAATTTTTGCTAACCTTTTTTTGAGACAGATGGAATGACCCGTCATTCTATCACATGATCTGCTAACACTTCATGAATAACAAATTCATCTTCATTTATTTAAGAGATGAAGTGTAAATTGTTCAAGGCATGAACAACAGTGAGATTGTACCAAAATAAAGTAAGTATTTATTCTAATTCAAATTTTCAACTTTAGGGAAATGATCTTGAAAACCAAAAATGTTGTCCTAGTGCCCTTATACCCGATGAATCAGATGGTACCCTAGATCATCACAAATTTATGGCTTTGTGATTGCTAGCTTTTCCATAGCCATGTTCTCTACCACTCTCCATCAGAACATGATGGTTAGATTTCTCTTCCATATCCATATTTTCACCTATGTGGAAACCCAGTGATTAGTTTATTTGGGTAACCGTTACGTTTCATACTTTTGTTTTTAAAGATAAGTTTTGGTATTCCTTTTTACGATGTGGGTTTCTATCAAAGAAACTTTCAAATAGTAAACCATTTATAACCCCGACGAATTTCGAGGGCGAAATTCATTTTAAGGGGGGTAGAATGTAACACCCCGAGATTTTATGAAAAATATTATTTTAATTTCATTAATGTATTATGTTGTATTCTACACCAAGATTACCTTGCGCTATACACAACACCGTATTAGCTTGCAGTATACGCAACACTATTCTTGGACCGTGTTACACAAAATTTTGATAATATTTATTCTACGCAACATTGAGTATATATATATATATAAATTAAATGTATAAATGAAATATGTTTGGATTCTGTTATACGAAACAACGAAGAATTCTTTCACAACACGCAACCCTTACTTGTCTTGCATTACACGCAATCGCGACCTTCCTCGATAGCGTGTGTTGTACGCAATACCGGGTTTTAATAAACAATGTTATATTATTATAATATTGTCATGAACTAGCCGTTATGAATAGTATTAACTAAAATTTGAATTTTATAACATTATTATTCATCTTACACATTTCTAGAACATGGTATAAGAACAAAAAAAAAATTTCAGGTAAAATAAGTATTTTTCAAAAAATGCAGTTTTACCGCCTTTTGATGGCGCACCCACTTTAAATATAGTTTTTGACATGTTTATATGTTCAATTTGACAAAATAATATTCTTCTTTTGAATCAGGATATAAAAATTTACATTAGATAAAGTTTTGATATTTTTCCGATAACTTTCATATTTTAATGAATAGTAAAAACACGCTATATTTTAATTAAAAACAACTTTTTTCATCGTAATATATTATGTGGTTAAATTATAATATTGAATGGTTTTAAAGTATAAATAGAATATATTTTTACCATTTAATATAATGTATGTCATTAGCATTGATTTTACCTTGAATTCGTAGGTTAAATCAATTCAATCTTTTGCAATGTTTTAAACAAAAACCCGTTTTTATTCGACAACGGGATTAATTTTAATTTAATTTCTGCAACTTCTGTGTTTTGAATTTTAAAAAATGGATTCCATATTTGGAATCAGTGGGTCCAAATTATGTTAATAAGCTACTTTTTATTTTTGGGAATTATGAATAGTAACTACGGTAAATTTTATTTACCATAGTTAAAGGTAAATCGGGTAATTAAGGGTAAATATAATATTTTAAAATTACCCTAACAAATGTCAAAATCCTATTGGATGACTAAAAGTTGAACCATATCACCTAAGGGTCGGATTAGAATCATTTAATGGACATTTGTCCATGAAAATAACTTAATTATTATTAAAACCAAAGAAAGTGACAACATGTCACTCTCTTAAATCTTATAAGTATATTAATTTTAATTTAGTGATAAACTTCATGAAACATCAAACATGAATAGTCTCCAGAATGCTAATGAAATTATATCCATCATATAAATTTATTTATAATTTTTAGGGATTAAATAATTATCATTAATTATGACACAATAGTGATGCAGAAATTGTTTATCTAGTGAAAAATCAAGAATATTGTTTTTATTAAACTCATAGTGACCATAAAATTCACAAATACCTAACCAAAACTTATTGGACATGTAAATGTAAACCATAAGCATCCAATGGTCGAATATTTGACCATTTGGAGCCTTATAAAAGCGATTATGACACTTATATTATTTTATTTTAAATGACGCCAAAGTTGTCACCTTCATAATTTAATAAATATAACAATTTAAATATTGTGATTTTAAGATGATAAATTCGAGTAAAAGTATTATTGTGAAAGGTAATGTATTTATCTTCATCATAGGATTTTATTTTAAATTTTTATACAACAAATAAGTATATTAAATAATTATACAAAAATGATGTAGTAATTATTTTATTAAGAGATAAACCAAATAAATGGTTTTAAAAATAATAAAATAAATATTATATGAACTATTTAATGTGATAAACTAATTTTATAGATACATATGACCTTTTATTAATATATTAAAGCTTTTAGTTCGAACATATCTTCTGTATATATTTTATTTAAATTCAAATAAATGAATAGTGTCAAAATTGACACATGTTATTTTACAAAAATAACATATTGTAAAATTGTTTAAAAATCACAAAAATATTTAAAAATTATAAATTTATATTTATATGGTCTATAATGTTATAAAGTAAAAAATTATGGAAAATTCACAACAAATAAGTAATTATTTGTTATAATTTAAAATTTAGAATTTTATTACCACAAATAAACTTAAATAGATTAAATAAGGATAAATCAAAATGATAAGGTTTAAAATAAGATCCAAACATGTCTAAATTTGATTGGTTGATGAGATTACAACCCAATCTCATCTAATCTTCGAATATGAGTCATTTTGGGAGTTTTTTTAAGTGGGGTTATATTTATTATAAATTAATATTTTTAAGAATTCCTAAGGTGCCCCTCTCCTCCCTTATAAAAGGGCACCTCCTCCCCCTCCTCCTCACACAACTTTGAGCCTTCAAGCTCGGCCAAACCCTGCAAAAATTCTTTCTCCACTTCCCTAGAATAATCCTAGAGGTCCTGGACTTATTCAAAGACCAATCTTAGTTCCCTAAGTGGAGGATTCAAAGAGGCGTTTCAAAGAAGAGGTAATATCCATTACCGATCTTTTCAATTTATTTCTTCTTCAACTTCTTCTTCTTTAGTTGTTTCATGATAAAGTAATAACATCAGTATTACTTACATACTGATATGTTATTATAAATATTAAACAACCCTAATTCATCTTCTATCCATCCTACGGAAAAATAAAATCACCGCGCGTGCGTACGTACGGAATACCGTCTCCACGCCGTGGTGTAATCTATTTTCCGTCACCACCTTAATTGGATGGGTATAATGGTGTAATGAGTAACTATATATGATTATTATAAAATTATATTGATACTGAAATATTATACATACACTTCAACACAATTCCACGACCATGGGAACGATATCATCGCTCGTGCGTACGTACGGACTACCGTCTCCACGACGCGATGAGATTCATTCTCCATGTTAACCATTTAAGAATGATTATAAAGTATATATAAGAAATAATAATGAAATATATGACATTATAAAGCTTCTGGATTTATGTATATATATATATGTATGTCATCTACTTACTTCCATTCAAGACAATAAGGAAAGGAAAACAGCGTTCATGCGTACGTACGGACTACCGTCTCCATGAACAGTGTTTTTCATTTCATTTATCTATCTATTATATATATATATACTGAATATATATGATATATAAATCATATTTTATGTTCTGTAAGTAAGTAATTCATGATATAAGTAATAATAATGTCAAGAACAACAAGTCAAAACACCTACGATAAATGAAACGATTTTACCCAAAACGCTTCTTTAACATGGAATTTACAAAAGAAAGGGTAATATAAAGTCATAAGTGAACCATATATGATATCATAACAATGAATATGATTCTGTAATAAGTCAATGACATTATTTAAATCATTATACAGGAGGTTCGGACACGTACGAAGCTAATCGGACCTAAGGTAAGGGAAATATCACAATCTCATTTTTATCCGAGATTGTTTATTCGTAAGTATTTACTGGGGTGTATTTTATCATCCACATCCATGTTTCATCAATATGTAATATTATTTCCATCCACCTACAATTGTTTAAATCCATTTTTACCCTTCGGTGAGTTTTTAGTAATATGTATGAAAGGAATCTTTTGTCGTTTTTCGTACGAGGTACTTTTTGACTTTTCTGACAAAAGTACGAAGAATGTTTTTTTTAACTTATACGGTATGAATGGATTTTTAAAACATTATTTCCAAGAATCTTCCTTTATAATTTTTCAAGTTTATTTTTAATCAACTTCTTTATTTTATAATTGTATGACATGTTAAGAAAGGAAAAGTGTTTTTAAATTAGAAAGGATATTTTCCCCAAGAATGAAGTTCAAGTATTTTATCGAAATTATTTTCCATCTAAGATAATAAAAGGGTTATGTTTTTATCCCTATTATTACATGGATTTGATTATGTTGTGATGGAAATATTTTTATGAATTCCTTTATCATATATGAATTGTTTTATGATGTCATGTTGTTTAAGAATCCCATTTTTATTACATGGGTTACGCTATGATGTATGGTTTATGATTATGTGGCACACATAAGAAAGGATTCATTATAAGATGGGTGGGACCTATATCTCCCTCCAATGCATTGGGTAAAGATTTTATATCTCATGAGATAGACATGGCTGGAATGGTAGGTTATACCGGTTCAGTGAAACAGGACTGAAACGAGGGTTACTCGATTCAGAAAGGGACTTTGTCCACTAAGATAGTCTTGGCAATGAGTCTTGACTAACAAGAAATGATTCTCTATGATTATGTGTGAATGCCACAAAGTTTCATGTTTTAAGATTATGATTATTGTGATTACATTTCACTGCCATAATTTATCCCATGTTATGAAATTATGCTCTCTTTTGCAGGTTATGATTTCCAAAATGTTATGTTCTTATGAATATGATGTGATTGATATTTCTTTTGTTTACCCTTACTGAGCATTTGAGATCACCCTTTTATGTTTTCTTTTCCCCAGGATATAAAGAAAGGTTTTAGGTAAAAAAAAAGGAAGATCTTTATGGGAGATGTTGAAGATCTTTCACCACGATTAGAAGATTATAGTCTGAGTTTCCAAAGACACTAAACTATTACGGTCCTTGTGTGTTTGTTTTTGTAATGTACTAAGTATTCCGCAAAAGTAATGTAAAGTCCATGTACGTCAAGCTTCGGGTCTCTACAAATACATCCCCAAACAACCACCCAAACACCAAATATCACAGTATTCTGAAAATAGATTAGGGATATCCTTTCCCCATGTCATGATACTATCTTTTTTTCTTAGCACTAACTCACCCTCTTGGGGTCAATCACATCTGCATTAATTCATCATTATTAGGGATCACGTCCTTCCTTCCCCACAGTTAAGACATTTCACAGACATTCAAAGTATAAGGAAATAAATCATCTCAAAACAAATAGGTCCATTCATTACATCATAATAAGAGTACAAAGAGAAACACAAGAGAAAAACATACAATAACTCTAGGTAGTGGGAATACATATCTGTCTCTCGCTCCCAAGTACACTCCTTGAGACTACCATTCATCCATAACACATGTACCAAAGTAATTTTCCATCCACAAAGAAACTTCTTCTCATGATCCTCGATTAATAATGGTCTCTCTATGAATGATGTGTTGTACTCAATATCCAACCCTCCCCAGTCAATTATTTTAGAGTCATCAAGTAGATACTGACGTAGCTGAGATACATGGAATACATCGTGGATCATCTCATAAAGTGGGGGAAAAACCACCTGATATTCCACCACACCAACTTGACCCAACACCTCAAATGGTCAGATGATCCTAGGAAACATCTTTCTCTCTCGGCCAAACCTCTTCCACCCATGTCGAGGGGAATCCTTTAAGAATACATAGTCTCTAACCTAAAAATACAAAGGCCTCCTCTTACGAATGGTGTACAACTTATGTCGGTGTTGCGTGACCTTCATACTCGCATAGACAAGATGTAACATCTTTGTCGTACTATTCACCATGAATGGACTACGAATGGAATTCCCCCTAAATGCCATCCAACATAAGGTTGAATGACACAGCCTCCCATATAGATCATTGAACGGATCCATAATAATTGAAGAGTAATAGATATTATTATAAGCATGATATACCAAGGGATAATTTTGCACCTAATACCAACTAAAGTCTTGAACATATTATTGAAATATAACCTCTAATGTCTAGATAGTCCTCTATATATGACCATCTATATGAGGGCGGAATGTAGTATTGAAATGTAACCGAGTGCCAAAGGTATGCTGTTATCCCCACTAGACTCGTGATGTAAAAACTGTAACCTAATATGAGACATTGGATTTTTGAACTCAAGGTTGAGACACAACCTCATCCATATACCTCTTTTCTAATGTATCCACTATTCTCGACTCCTTGATTTTGAAGAAGTGAGCTGATTTCTTCAATCGATCCACTACAACCCAAAGAGCATCGCATCCTCCCTACGTCTGGGTAATTTTATGATGAAATTCATCATGATATCATCCCATTTCCACTCATGAATATCTAAGAGCTATGATAGACTACTAAGAACATGGTGCGTAGACATCACCTTCTAACACACTAGGCACCATTCCAAAAACACCACCACTACCCTCTTCACAATGGACCACCCAAAACATTCCCTCAAGACTCGGTTCTCTTTAGAATCCCTTGGATGCACCCCCATGGGAGAGCTATGGAACTCACAGAGAACTCTCTCACACATTTCAACTGGGACAAACAAATTTTAATTGAACAAAATCTTATTCTAACTATCCTCTGACCATCCCTCATGAGCTTCCACCTAAAGAGCATGATAACACATCAATTCAGTCTCTGAGTCTACCTACTACGACTCTTCCTACTTCCCCACCAAGTAAGACTTCACTATCATCTGAAACAGATAGTCTATTCCACTTTCAACCCCTATTTCCAGGTGCAAAGAAACCAACTCCTCCATTGAATTAGTAAATCCATGGATTCCCAATCTACCTCCATCAATGAATTCTTGTATAAGGAAATAACCATCATGTTACATGTTCCAAAGATGTGATATATTCGGAGTCCATAGTCCTAGAGATACTCTATCCAACTTCTATGTCTCATGTTTAGGACTTACTAGGAAAGGATATACATCAATCTACTGTTATCTATGAAGAACACAAAACATTACATTGTTAGGTAATGTCACCACCACTTCATCACAAACACGACCGTTGAAATATCCATATCTTGGATGGAATATTTACTTCCATGTGTAAATAAATTCCTAGACCCATAATATATCATTCTATACTGTTGCATTAGCCCACATCCCAAGAATAGACCCCTGAAAATCACATAACACCTCGAACGTCACCACTACCTCAATAAACCTAAGCACTATAGCACAAAAAAACATCCTATTTTGGTTGATGAAATATACCTTAAATTTATCACACCACACGAAGAACTGATCATTTCTTGTGTAATATTTCAATAGATCCACAACTCATGAGAATTTGGTCACAAACCTCCAGTAATATCTCGCTAGACCTATGATGTTGTGATCCTCTACCATGTTCTTTGGTGCTTCCCCAGAAACAACTACTTCCACCATTTATGGGTCCAATATTATCCAATGCAGATACACTACATGCCAATGAAGTGCACATAATTCATCCAAAACATTCACTTTAACAACATTTCACAGATCTAGGGGTGTTGGATGAACCCCATTACTATCATTAGGGGATCGACGTTCTCCTCCTATGACATTGAGTAAATGAAAATATCATCAATGAACATGACGACAAACCGATCTAGGAACTTTTGGATGATATAGTTCATGAACCCCATGAAATCAGTTTGTGCACTCATAACATATATGGGCATGACCATTATCTTGAAGTGCCTATACCTGGACATGAAAGTAGTCTTTAGGATGTCACCATCCTTCACTGTCAATTGTTGATATCGAGACTACATATTGGTCTTGTAAATCCACCCTTCTCCCCATAACTATTCAAAAAGATCATCTATTCTTGGGATAGGGTACAGTTTCTAACAGTTACCTGATTCAACCTCCATTAGTCTATGCTCATCCTCAGTCCACAATATTCATTCTTTGAAAATGAAAATGGAGCACCCCATGGAATAACATTTGGTAGGATAAAACCATTTTTCATCATGTCATCATCCTTAATCCGTAATCCTTTAAACACAGTAGGAACAATTCGATAGTGAGCCATAAAAATTGAACATGCACCAGGTTGCAAGTCTATTCTGATATCAACGTTATGTCGAGGGGAAGAGTCACATCCCATTTAGGGAAAACATCCACAATCTCCTAGAAAACATGCAGAACCTCTGCCATCTCAGCAACAGTCGACCCCTCAGACATCTTTCCTAAAACAGAATAATAGGATCCAAACACCGAATGCCCCTCTTGAGGATTGATCTCCCCATCAAAAGCTACACGATGTCCATCCATATTTGAAATCATGACTCACCTTTGAAATTTTTTGGTAATTTCATCTTCATAGAACAATAAATCAATGACAAGGATGATGTTTTATACATATATCATTAGAATTATAATATTATTACAAGATTGATTTGGCCCCTACATTATTCTACATCCCTGAAAAAACATCAAATAGATTGGTGTGGCCTCCAACTACAGTGATCAAAACCATGGGCATGGAATGTATCTATTTGTCTAGTCTCGTGGAATGGGAAATACTGGGTGTAAAAAAGAGTATGATTCTTCTAAATCAATAAAATTACAAAAATTATTACTAAAGGGACTAATTGTACTTCGAACAATCTCAGACCCTATGAGAATAGCTACCTCGACATCATTAACTGCCCAATCTCAGCTCCTCTACCCCTCTAATATTGACTATCTACCAGGTCACACCCAAGATGAGGTACATGAGGAGAACCCTATTGCTAGCCTCCTCCATCACTATATATCGTCTAGGGAGCGAGAGACGGTTCCCCTACTGTTGGAATGGTCTGACTGAAAACTAATGTTGTTGAGGTGCGCACTGAACCTTCCCACCCCCACTGTACTGAGCTCGAATTGGGAATTGGCTTTGAATATTTCCCCGGCCTACATATTCATGGAACCTCAGTACTGTGACCATGGGTAAAGGTTGTGTACTAGTATTTAATAACAACAATTACTAAGTCCTACTTCCCACTGGCTGAGACCTTGAAGACCCTGACACAAGAGACCTTCTATTGGATACCTTCCCCCTATATGAACTAGATACCTCCCCTCTCACGGTACAAATACTTTCATGTGTATCATTTCCAATACATCAGTGTTATTATGAACTTCTAATTATGATAGTAGGGTAATGGGAGTGAAGAAATATTGAATATAAGGTCGTAGTGCCTCCTCCAAGAATCTCGCTCGCAACTCCTCAACCAAAAAAAGATTTGTGTTAATGCCAAGGAGATCCATGAACATGAATCCCAGTTTCCTAACTGACATAATCCCTTACTAGAGGGAGATTAGTCCCCAAATCTTGTCTTCCTTCATCATTGAAGAAATAACTTCGACCCGAAACATGTTCTCAATGTAAGCCCATGAGACATCAGTCTCTTACATATCCCCAAGGAAAATCATCTACCACTGATGTGCCTCTCCTCGAATCTAGCTCACCACCAAACGAACCATGTACTCCCTCAGAGCACAGATCAATGTAAATGAGATTTTTATATTCTCAAGCCATACCACAATCTCTAAGTCTCAAATTCTACCTTCGTACTCCCATAGGGTCTTCCGTTGGTAATAACGAAGGGTATTTTTTCACAATTACTATTATTCCTATCGATCATCCCATCGCGAATCAAACAAGTCGGCCCATTGGGCCTCAACAACTCGTACCACACATGGGAGATGCCCAGATGTCATACCTAAAAAGTTAAAAATGGATCTCCTATGCCTATGTAGTATGAAATTTTCTTAAAATAATTATTTAAGCTATTTATTTAAATTAAATTCCAAAATGGCCAATAAACATAAGAAAAAAATAATTATAATGAATTTACTATACCTAGGGTCTCTAACCAGTAATCAGAATAGCCCCACATGGTCGTTTGGGTGGCTCAGATTCCTCGAATCGGAAGACGAGGGGCCCTAAAATCACCGTTCCTATCCAGTCTTCCCAAGCCTATTTCATGCACCCAAATTTCTTAATATAATTTCCCTACAAACCCATGAAAAAGTCATTGTGCAGAATATTGAAATCCATCATGTATATCAACCTCCCTCTGATACCATTCTATCACGACCTACCTTCTTCATGATGAGTGAAGCGACATCAAAATGCCATGCCCATAATTCTTCATGATTAAGGAGAGATAATGACCCCTGAGTCCCGCCTTCAATAGTCCCCAGAGTGGTGACTATAACCAATGGTATGGAATCTCACACAAAATTTTAGGAATTACCTATTTTATGGAAAATATAATTGGGAGATATGATGGTAAAAATAACTAAAAATTCCATGAGTTTATATAAGGGAAACCAAATTTCTACTCATGCATGATTTATACATACACTACCATAATGTTATAAAAAAACTCCACTTCAAGGTACCAAAAGAAACAAATTTTTTTTATCACATCAACTTTCCCGATTACTATGATAGTAAAGTAGAACAGGGTCTTCAAATTAAACTTGTAAACTGCAGAATAGTTCCCAAAAAATACATTTAGTATAGTAGTATACAAAGTAGGAAAACTAAATCCAACACCGCATATGTGGGGGAACATAATAATGCCCCTCTAAGAGAATAGAAGAACCTCCAAGCATATACTAGTGAGTACTAACCAGATCCACCTCAATAAGGACCACTCTCTAAATAACATAAGTCATGTAAACTAGTAGTATAAAAACATAGACATTTCGATACTCCTCACCACATTCCCACTAGTTATCTTCTAATTTCTAATAGATAATGTCTCTAATATACCACTCTTCCAAAATGCACTCCCACATCCATAACATACCCGCACACACCTTGGCCTCAGGAGACACAAAAATACCCCCCCAAGACACCTCAGCCACAACCACACCTCACATACCATCCATAAACACATGGGTTGAAACATCTACACCTCTATCTCGAAGACACCTAGGCCTCATCCTGAAGACACTAGGGAAACAAATTCTGGACCACAAACACCTTGGTCCCTTGACCAAAAAAAATCCTGCCCAAATGATCTTGGACTATGATATAATGAAATCCATTATAACCTTCCCAGATACTCTTGAGAGGTATGAAACCAGGAGAGGGTGTGGGGAAAAAAATCAGTACTCATCCATACAACCTCCCACTTGGATTTATGGAATGACTCCCTCCCAAGTGAAATGGGGTTGTTCAGCACATTGTTCTAAAAAAGGGTGGGCTGCATATATAAATTGTAAGACACTAAAATTTATACATATTGGTAAGTCAACAATCTACTGGACCTATGGGTTTCAAAAAAACAATCACCCCACATAGAACCACATTTACTGATACCCCTATATTCCCAATCACACTAACAACCACATAAAAACACAATCTAACACTGTTTATTTTAACCACATTCTATTTATTAATTAAGTGGTTCACATTAATTTATTCCAAAATTACCCAAGGAAACTATCATCCCTATCCATACATGACATAACAATCCAAACCTTTCCATAATCCCACAGCACAAACAACACATAACCACATCATTGACCCACTACCTACAAGTTCATCCATTCCACAATATATAAATCTCTCAACCTAAGATGTTGTCACACCTCCTATACCACCCCATACTCAAATAACATTGTAAAACACCACCAAATTGCAGTCCCACTACACAAACATGCCATCCCCAAAACAAAATATCATCCCCACTGCCCACCCCCATACCCTTAACAAGGTTACTAACAACAACTTCTCACAACCCCCATGAACTACAAAACCCAACAAAAAAGGACACAAAAACACACCATTATGCCATGAATATTATGATTTATAAAGTGGGGTATATTAATTCCACTTTAAATAAAATGGAGTTCTCATGGATGGTGTATGATCCAAGGGAATCCATTTATTTAACCAGGTATATGTGATTAATAATATATCATGTTACAACCATTTATCAAATCATCCCAAAAAAATGTAGAACACCACCAGTTTGAAAGAAAATTCTACCAATAAATATGATTTTTAGATGATATTACATCCAATACAATTAAATACAATAACCATGGATAACCATTGCAACAACATACAAAATATAATCACTTATTTTTCATTATTTAATTGACCCTGTTATATGTTTATCTTTACTCCCTTCCCCTCATTAATTTCTTATTAAGGAATAAGATTCAGCCATTCTTCATGAAGATACATTACTACACCCACCCCTCCTGATTCACAAATATAGAGAGGTAGAATAATCCCTACATGAAATGGAGAGTGACCAAAACACATATTTGTGCCAAAACAGGAGGTCACGTGAAAATTAAAAAGTACTCCAAAGGAAATCAATCAATTTCTATGATAAAATACAAAACTACAAGGGGATGGAAAGCACTAGGTGCACCAAGAGAAAAGAGAAAAGTGTACCTCTCATCTCAAAAAAGTCGTATCTTATATTGATGGAATAGATATGGTTTCAAAAGTACTTAATGTGGGATCATGGTTAGGATCACAAGGTTATAATATCTAAAAATGTCCCCAGAGCATTAGGATATTAAATATATACATAATATCCATTTAAATTCCCATATAAATGACTAAAAAAATTATACATACTCGTTTAACATCAAATAATATTTAATAAGGGAAAACTAGAAAAACTAAGAGAAACTTTGAAAAAATGGAAATTAGGAAAAGGGTGAGCCACCATTTTGTGTGCCACACATTAGGTGTGACACCATAATGGTGCCACCTATATAGTTCTACCAATTCAGTGTGACACTGCCAATGTTCCATCATTTTGTATTGCCTCTATTACGGTGCCACCGTTTTGGTGTTACACCATTATGGTGACAACATCATGATGGGTCATCATCACAGTGCCACCGTTTTGGTGAAACCATTTTGTGAGACTGTTTTTTTGGAAAACTATGGAAATAAACCACTAAAACCCCCAAGAACACCACAAACACTATATTTTCAACAACAAATAGCCTAGGTTTATTTCGGTTATTAAATATTTACTTCTAAGACATGTTATAATAATTAATATTCCTTTATTTCAATTATAGGTTCTAGTATTTCCCAATCCATGATCAATAATACTTCATCGTGTAACATGAATAAATTAACATTTAATTAAATACGTCTATATTATCAATGATTTATCACATGTTTATGACCTAACCCCTGATTTCATATTGATATGTTTTCCATTATTGTGTGTTTTATATCACCAATTTCTTTGGTTTCAATTCCCCATGTTATGAGTACGTGTATAGCATATGTGTAATATAGACTACAATCTAGTTTTGTTGTATTATAGATATATGTTTGAGAAGATTATAAAATAAATTTTTATGTATCTAGTCCTTTTAAAAAACTCAATATTTTTATCATTGAATCGTAATATTATTTGTGAAATTTATTTTATATAATATTGAAATATATTCATGTTCTTATTGAGTATTTTAATTTGGTATCAAATCCTACATGTAATAAGAGTTTATAGAACTAGAACAATATATTTGGGTCTATATAATTACATGATTTAAATTTAATATCAACTTATCATGACCAGGGAACAATATATTCAAATATATAAAAATTTGATGGTATATTGAATATATCAATCAAATTTCATTCCAAGAGTCTTATGAAAGGTGTAATGGCCCGGGTTGTTAGAGGTCGATTAATTAGTAAAAATATGATGCTTGGGGTGTTCTGGGTTGTCTGGGAGGCCATCCCAACTTCTCGGTGTAGTTTGACCCATGGTAGGCCTATCGGTAGCCTTAGCCTACCTGTAGCAGGCCTACCTGTAGCTCGGTCTACCGGTGGAGTCAGCCTACTGGTAGCTCAGCTACCGGTTGTTGTCAGCCACCGGTAGCTCTCGACTACCAGTAGATGCACCCTACTGGTAGCTCGGTCTACCGGTCGCTGCACCCTACCGGTAGCTCGGCTACCAGTTGCTCTTTCCTACCCCCACGGGATTTTCCAGCAGCACCTCCTTTTCCACAAATTGGGTTTTAAACACTATTTTGACCCCTTTAAGCCTGTTTTAAGGCCCATTAACACCAATTAATAGCGTTTGATTAAGTGAGATGCCCTGGGTGCATCGGTTTAAACCACCCCAAAGGGCGGGGACCCTTTAATGACGTGTGGGGTCGTGTGGTCAACCCACGACCCCACTCCTAGCGCGGTTTAGCATTCTTATCTCAACCATCCCCGACCATTATAAACTAAAAGGGTACTCCTTGGTTTCTTTTCTCCATCACCCTCCGATCGATTTGTTTGCTCGTGCTTCAGTTCCCAAAGGCCCACCCCTGCAATTTGCGCACTCCTCTATTCCTGGCGCGTGAAGATAAACTACCATCATCGATCAATCAAGTAGGTAGTTTTTCCTTCGTCTCTCCCTTTTGTGTATCATGTGGGGTGGGCATGATTTTGATTCTGTAGAATTGGATGAACCAAACCTAAATGAAGATAATTAATGGATTCTATAAAGAATGAAGGGGGAGTGGTGTGATCGATGATGCTGCTTTGTTTTTATAATCATCCACGATTAATGATTTCTGAATTGTGCGGTCTTACTCCTACTGAAAATCATGGTCTTTGGTGGTCTTTCTCTATATACTAATGAACCCTTAATGTTTAAATGGTTTTTTCTGTGTTTTTGAACCCTTTCCGTGTAAAATAATTTGGTTAATTACGTACATCAGGCTAAATAAATTGAAAGCACCAGGATCAATCCTTTCTATGATAACCCCGGTTAAAGAACAACGAAGTTGGAATCATGGAGTTGTTAAATCTTTTAAATCTGAAAATACTAGCATGGGCCAGCTTTGTATTGGTGGTGTTGGTTTGTTTGTTTTCATTCACGACCGATTACTGGGTGATGTGGGTGGGGATGGGATCCCCTGTAGTTATGGATTCAGTGGTTATGAATTTATGGCCGGGTGGTTACCTTGATTATATCATGAATTGGGGTGGGATCCTCTGTTGTTGAGAAACCATTGTCTCCTGTAGCTTGGGGTTTTTCTTTGGTTCCAGTACTTTTACGGATCTCCCTTATCCCTTTGTGGTAGTGACTTTACAAGAGAACCGTGTGTGAATGTTTAAGTTAATGTTTGACCGTACTCTTCCCTTGGCTTATGCTTATGCTTTCTAGTTTCCCAAGTAGGTGAAGAAACTTATTTAATCATTATTACTGAACATGAAGCAAGGATGGGATAAATTGGTTTTGGTTTGGTGTGAGTTGTGACTTGGTCATGGTACTGATTATGTTCTTTATGCATGCTGAAGAAAAACCTAAACTTGGGAGAGTGCTTGTTACCTATATATATATATATGTAGTTTTTGTGTTTCTTATTTGCACCCCACCCAAGTTGAGAACCTAGTGAAGAACACCCCCATTTCATGGGGGAGTGTGTTTTCCTAACACTTCCATTAGTGGCTGGTTATTAGCTCCATTCTGCTCCCTTTCCCGGATAGCCCAAGTATATTTGGGCAGGCTGTGATGGCCTGAAGTCCATTATTATCCCAAGAACCTTCGGGCGGGGTAGTGTGGTGGTTATGGCCCAGGTGTGTGCTGGCAGGTGGTTTCCCAAGTTTATTCGGGATGAGGCCCAGGTTTATTTAGTTGTGATGGTGGTTGTTCTAGACTAGGTGTTTGTAGGCATGCATATGTGAGACAGTTGTGGCCCAAGTGTTTGCGGCTGGGGTTTGGCAGTGGGACTGCGTGAGGTTATGTCCCAGGTGTGTGCAGGAGGGGTGTGGCAGTGGGACTGTAGTGAGAATGGCGGGATTGGTTTGATGCGTAGGATGTCTTCAATAACTAGTGGGAAAGTGTCTCGGGGTACCCAAACATCGATGTTTATTATTATACATTACTTTTCTTGCATTATTTGGTGAGTGTGGCCGGTGCACAGGATGGGTGAACTCCTCGATAGTGTTGGTTGTCTGTTTCTCCCGAAACTCTAGTATGTTCCCCCACTTGTGCATGAGAGTCTTTGGTTTTACCTACTGAGTATACTTGTATGCTCACCCTACATATATAAAACCGCTTTCAGGTTTCCAGGAGAACTTTGGGGATCACGCGGGACAATACTAGCTCGGACCTTTGGGGCAGTTGCGGTCACTGTCTTTCATTCTTTGGTACTTTACCCTTTTAGTCACTTTGTACTTTGTGGATTTTACTTTTGGAACATGCATATGGGAATGATTGATTTGGCTTTTCATTCAATTCTAGTTTTGGTGTCGTGAGACTTACTATCTTATCTCCCAATCCTATTAAAAGAAAAAGGGTAATTCCTTGCATTTAGTGAGTGATTATTTACCCTTGGCGCTGGTCTCCACTCCAGGACCTATTGAAGGCAGGTTTCAAGGGTCATTATCTCTCCTTTAACTTGAAGAAGGAAGGGCCTGGCAATCTCCTGACCCTTCCCTCCTTTTGGTGAAGGTGGGTTGTGATAGAATGGTATTAGAGGAGGTTTGAGAGATAGGATAGAGTCTAGAGTTAGGCATAGTTAGGATTTCATGGGATGGTAGGGAGATAGTGTTGGGTGACCTTGGTGCGTGAATTAGGCCAGGGAATACTAGCTAGGACATGGGATTTTAAGGCACCCGTGATCCGATGCAAGGACTCTGGACCTACCGAACGACCAAGTGAGGCCACACTGATCGCAGGGTAGAGACCCTAGGAAAGGTGCATGCATCATAATGACTTGTGTTCTTGTGTTTCTGGGGTGTTTTGGGGAATTGGAAATAAATGATAAGTTTAAGAAGTTTTAAAAACAAATATTCTGCACTACTTGCGCTTAGGAATTCCTCGTTTACCTTGCATATATGGCACCTGGGAGACGACCATGTTTGGTGCGGGTGATCGAGGCCCTGAAGAGTACCTTGGCTGATCGGCAGAGAGATGATTGGGAGGAGAAGGATGACCAGTGGCAGAAGACACTTTGGTCCTTCCAGCGACAGACCCTCAAGAAGTATGAGGGAAGCACCTCTGATGTGAAGACGGAGGGCTGGCTATAAGAGCTGGTGAAATCCTTTGCCCTAATTTGGGCCCTGAATGAGTACTGGGTTCCTCTGGCTGTCAGCCATATGCGGGGAGTAGTGCGTCAGTGGTGGATGCGTTACCTGGGGGAGAGGAGAGAGATTGAGGTGGCATGGGCTGATTTCGAGAAGGAGTTCTGGGCAGAATTCCACTCTTCTACGATGAAGGCGGAAAAGAGGCAGCAGCTACTCTCCCTCCAGCAGGAGAGTATGTCGGTAAGGGAGATGGGAATAAAGTTCATGGACCTCCTATGTTTTTCTCCGGACCTCTTTCCAGAAGAGGAGTCTCGGGCAAGACGTTTAGAGGAGGCGCTCCCACCCTCCCTCCAGTATGTTGTTACGCCCTCCATCCTGCCGACGTACATGGAGGTCCAGAAGAAGGCCGAAGTGGTGGAGAGGATTCATTCTCTATGGGGTGTGACACGAGAGGGGATCTAGCTGGGATCATCGAAGGGGAAGGCTATTAGCACCAGGCCACCAGCATCAGGACCCTCTCAGTTCTGACTGGCAGGAAGTAGGCCGCAATAGTTTCAGTTTCGGTCCCCTGGTCCTCACCCTTTTCCTTCGAGCCCAGGACTACAGTGCTTCGTCTGTGGGAGCCATGGAAATCTTCGGATTCAGTGCCCGGACAGATTAAAGTACGGCAGTGGCGGACAATCCCAGCACCCGCCCCAATAGTAGCTTCCAGCTAGGCCTTTCCAGCAGCAGCAGCAGGGGCAGCGAGCTACCGCTCCTCCAAGGGCAGACGTTGCAAGAAAAGGGTGACATTAGGGTGCTCCTCAGGGACCTCAACCAGGACGTGGTCAGGGAGGTGGACGACAGCCAAGAGGAAGAGGAGCTGGGCGTGGATAGTTTCACGCTGCAGAGGCAGCAGTTCCAGTAGGGCCGGAGGTCATTTGAGGTACGATCAATTTTTTTAGCACTCTTTCTTATGCCTTGTTCGATACCGGAGCTTCACACTCTATTGTTTCACCTATTCTAGCCCGTTCCTTGGGTCTAGATGCCAAGAGACTTCCAGTTCCCCTGGTGCTGAGCACACTAGTCGGAGGTCAGACCGACTTGTTATATTTTTGTCGATGATGTAGACCGATGATAGGGCCACATCAGTCAGTCATTAATCTACTACAGCTACAGATATAGCCATGCGATTTCATCCTTGGCATCGACTGGCTATTCTATGTGTGTGTCATCATCAATTTCTTTTGAGGAAGGGTTGTGTTCTCATACATGGGCGGCCGGTGTGTTACCTTCACCGGTGAGCGGAGCAGTTAGAAGGGCAGCAGGTGAGAGGAACCCCTCCTCTCTTTGTTAGTGGAGGTGTCAATAGAGTCAGTATATGATGAAATGGTGGAGGTTCCAGAGATCATCCCTGAGTTCATGGACGTCTTTCCTGAGGAGGTTATGACTCTACAAGTCAATAGGATATCGAGTTTGGGATAGACATGTAGCCTGGTGCTCGTCTGATTTCTATGGCTCCCTACCAGATGGCACCTTCGGAGCTACAAGAGTTGCAGATTCAGATTGACAATCTAATGAAGAGGGGCTATTTTCGACCAAGTGCATCACTGTGGGGTGCTCCAATCTTGTTCGAAAAGAAGGAAGATAGTGGTCTCAGGTTGTGCATAGACTACAGGAGGCTGAATCAAGTAACAATCAAGAATCGCTACCCTATTCCGAGGATAGACGATCTTTTCGACCAGCTGAAAGGGGTAGCAGTGGACCCATCAAAGGTTGAGGTGGTTGTTTCTTGGGAAGCACCCAAGTGCATGGCTGAGGTTCATAGTTTCCTCAGGCTGGCAGGTTACTACAAGAGGTTCGTACCCAAATTCTCTCGAGTTGCGGTACCTTTGACATCCTTGACCAAGAAGGACCATGTTTTCATGTGGAGTGAGCAGTGCGAGGCAGCCTTCAGTTATCTGAAGGAGAAGTTGGTTATTGACCTAGTGCTGAGATTACAAGAAGAAGGGGCGGTGTATGAGGTGTTTTGTGATGCTTCAGGGCAAGACCTCAGATGTGTATTAATGTAGCAGCAAGGATTGATCTCTTATGGGTCTAGGCAGCTACGCCCTCATGAGCGTAATTATGCCACCCATGACCTGGAGCATGCAGCGGTTGTTTTTTCACTAAAGTTATGTCATAATTACCTCATCGGGGAATGCTTTGTGGTCTTCACAGATCACCAAAGTTTGAGGTATATCTTCTCCCAGCGAGACCTAAACTTTTGGCAGTAGAGGTGGATGGAGTTCCTCCAGGATTATGACTTCAAGATTTCCTACACTTTAGGAAAGGGAAATGTAGTGGCCAATGCCTTGAGTAGGAGGTCATATAAGGATGCGGTCTAAGAGTTGGAAAATTCCTAGAAGGAGATTGAGGAGTTGGCTACCTTGCACCTGGATGCGAGGATGGATAGCGGAAAAGGCTGCCTTTATCAGATGACAGTCTAGTCGTCTCTATTTCAACAAGTGGAGGAGTCTCAGTGGGGAGACCTAGAGTGCAAAGTGATGTGTCACTGAGTTGACCAGATCAAAGCTCCGGAAGGATGGATGGAGGATGTCCAAAATAGGATGCTTTTCTAGGGAAATCCGTTTGTTCCAGAAGTGGTGCGCGACAAGGATATTAGTGAGCTCCACATCTCACCCCTAGCGGTACACCCAGGAGTTTCCAAGATGTACCAGGGTCTAAAGAGATAGTTTTGGTGTTCCAGAGTAAAGCGAGCAGTGGCGAAGTATGTGTCCAAGTGCCTAGTGTGTAAGCAGGTGAAGGATGAACACCGAGTTTGAGGTGGCCTGCTGCAGTATCTAGATGTCCCCATGTGGAAGTGGGAGGACATCTTGATGGATTTCGTCATGGGACTACCCAAGATTCAAGGGGGATACGATGCCATCTAGGTAGTATTGGACCGGTTGATGAAATCAGCTCACTTTATGGCGATTAAGGAGTTATGTGCAGTGGATGCTTTGGCTCGAAGGTATGTAGATGAGGTGGTATGGTTGCATGGATTTTTGAGGTCCATAGTCTCAGAAAGGGATACACATTTTACCTCACGAGTTTGGATAGGATTGCAACATGATTTTGGCACCCTGCTATGTCTTAGCACTACTTTCCATCCCCAGACAGATTGGCAGACAGAGTGCACCATCCATATGTTGGAGGATATGCTGCGGGCATGCGTTCTGGACTCAGGAGGATCATGGGTGCGACACTTTCCTCTAGTAGAGTTCTCCTATAATAATAGTTATCATTCTACCATTGGTATGACCCCATTTGAAGCATTGTACTAGAGGTCATTCCGTTCACCTGTGTGTTGGACCAAAGTCAGAGAGGCGAGCATCCTTAGCCCAGAGGTGGTGCAGAGCACGACAGAGAAGGTTCATCTTATACGAGAGAATATGAAGGTGGCCCAGGGATGACATAAGTCGTATGCTAATACCAACAGGATCCCCTTGGAGTTTGAGGTTGGAGACCACGTGTTCTTGAAGGTCTCCCTTAGGCGTGGACAACAGAGGTTTGGCAAGGTGAGTAATCTTTCTCCCAAGTTCATTGGACCCTTCGAAGTGTTGTGGCGGGTCGAACAAGTGTCTTATCAGCTAGAGTTACCACCACCACTACTGAGGATACATGACGTCTTCCATGTGTCCCAACCCCTTCATTATCTGCACGATGATTAACATGTACTTCACTGGGGAGATCTAGACATCGATGATGACATGACCTTTGTGGAAAGACTAGTGATGATATAGGATCATGAGTAGAAGGTGCTTCGTGGGTGAACCATTCCCCTGGTTCATGTGTTATGGAGACATGGTGGTCTTGAGGAGAGTACGTGGGAGAGGGAATCATAGATGCATGCGCAGTACCCAGAGTTGTTTTGAGTTTTTTGGTGTTCTGTTTATACTTGTTTTAGTGGATCATTTTACCTTGTTGGCTATGAAATATGTTGTTTTTATTTCCTCTCTGAATGTGTGTGAAAATTACTGGCTATGGGGAGGGGAGGATCGGACCCCTAATCAAGAAGCATTAAGGTGGATGCGTTTAAACCCGTGCGGACCAGTCAGTGCCACCCAAAGTGGATAATATCTTGACATGGGGGAAGAGACTCCCCAACCCACAGACTGGGCATTCTGACATGGTATGTTACTTAGTTCTTAAGAGAAATGTGTTTTTAGTAAACAATGGGGTTCTCTCCTGAGAGGTATCTTTCGAGGTGGTTGTTCGGACCCTCTCTTTACTTGTGGGTTGTTTTGATTATCGAGGACGAGAATAGTTTGAGAGATATCTGATGTAATGGCCCGAGTTTTTGGAGGTCCATTACTTAGTAAAAATATGATGCTTGGGGTGTTCTCGGTGGTCTGGGAGGCCATCCCAACTTCTAGGTGACATTTGACACACGGTAGCCCTACCGGTAGCCTTAGCCTACCGGTAGCAGGCCTACTGGTAGCTCGGTCTACCGGTGGCTCCAGCCTACCGGTAGCTCGGCTACTGGTTACTATCAGCCACCGGTAGCTCTCGACTACCAGTGGTTGCACCCTACTGATAGCTCGGTCTACCGGTGGCTCCACCCTACTGGTATCTCGGCTACCGGTCACTCGGCTACCGATGGATGTCAGCCACCGGTAGCTGTCAGCTACCGGTTGCTCTTGCCTACCCCCACAGGTTTTTCCAGCAACACCTCCTTTTTGCACAAATTGGGTTTTAAACCCTATTTTGACCCCTTTAAGACTGTTTTAAGGCCCATTAATGCCAATTAATGGCGTATGATTAAGTGAGATGCCCTAGGTGCGTCATTTTAAACCTCCCCAAAGGTTGGGGACCCTTTAATGACGTGTGGGGCTGCGTGGTCAACCCACGACCCTGCTTCTTATGTGGATTAGCGTTCTTATCTCAATCATCCCTAGCCTTTATAAACTAAAAGGTTACTCTTTGGTTTCTTTTCTCCATCACCCTCCGATCGATTCATCTGCTCATGCTTGAGTTCCTGAAGGCCCACCCCTGCAATTTGTGCACTCCTCTGTTCCTGGCACGTGAAGATAAACTTCCATCGTCGATCAATCAAGTAGGGAATTTCTCCTTTGTCTCTCCCTTTTGTGTATCATGCGGGGTGCGCATGCTTTTGATTCTGTAGAATTGGATGAACCAAACCTAAATGAAGATAATGAATAGATTATATAAAGAATGAAGGAGGAGGGGTTTGATCGATGATGCTGCATTGTTTTTATAATCATCCATGATTAATGATTTCTGAATTGTGGGGGCTTACACCTACTGAAAATCATGGTTGTTGGTGGTCTTTCTCTATGTACTAACAAACCCTTAATATTTAAATGGTTTGTAATGTGTTTGTGAACCCTTTCCATGTAATGTAATTTGGTTAATTACGTACACCCGGATAAATAAATTTAAATCACCAGGATCAATCCTTTCTGTGATAACCACGATTAAAGCACAACGAAGTTGGAATCATGGTGTGTGTTAAATCTTTTAAATCTGAAAATACCTGCATGGGCCTACTTTGTGTTGGTGTTGGTGGTTTGTTTGTTTTCATTCACGGCCTATTGCTGGGTGATGTGGGTGGGGATGGGATCCCCTGTTGTTATGGATTTAGTGGTTATGAATTTAGGGCCGAGTGGTTACCATGATTATATCACGAATTGGGGAGGGATCCTCTATTGTTGAGAAACTGTTGGCTCCTATATCTTGGGGTTTTTCTTTAGTTCCATTACATTGATGGATCTCCCTTATCCCTTTGATGTTGTGAATTTACAATAGAACTGGGTGTGAATGTTTAAGTTGATGTTTGACCGTACTCTTCCCTTGGCTTTTGCTTATTCTTGCTAGTTGCCCAAGTAGGTGCAGAAACTTATTTAAACATTATTACTGAACATGAAGCTAGGATGGGATAAATGGGTTTTGGTTTATTGTGAGTTGTGACTTGGTCATGGTACTTATTATGTTCTTTAGGCAGGCTGAAGAAAAACCTAAACTTGGGAGAGTTCTTGTTACCTATATATATACTTGTAGTTTTTGTGTTTCTTATTCACGCCCCACCCAAGTTGAGAACATAGTTCCGAACACCCCCATATCACTGGGGAGGGTGTTTTTACCAGAACTTCAATTAGTGGATGGTTATTATCTCCTTTATGCTCCCTTTCCCTGATAGCCCACGTATCTTCGGGCAGGCTGTGATGGCCTGATGTCCATTATTAGCCCAAGAACCTTCGGGCGGGGTAGTGTGGTGGTTATGGCCCAGGTGTGTGCAGGTAGGTGGTTTCCCAAGTGTCTTCGGGATGATTCCCATGTGTCTTTGGGCATGACAGTGGTTGTTCTGGCCTAGGTGTTTGCAGGCATGGTTACGTGAGACAGTTGTGGTACAGTTGTTTGTGGGCGGGGTTTGTCAGTGGGACTGCGTGAGGTTATGGTCCAGGTGTGTGCGGGTGGGGTGTGGCAGTGGGACCTGAGTGAGAATGGAGGGATTGGTTTGATGCATAGGATGTCTTCAATAACTAGTGGGAATGTGGCGCGGGGTACCCAAACATCTATTTTCTTTATTATACATTACTTTAATTGCGTTATTTGGTGAGTGTGGCTAGTGAGTGGGATGGGTGAACTCCCTGATAGTGTTGGTTGTCTGTTTCTCACGGAACTCTAGTACGTTCCCCTAGTTTTTCATGTTAGTATTTGGTTTTCCTTACTGAGTATACTTGTATGCTCACCCTACGTATATAAAACTGCTTTCAGGTTTCCATGAGGACTTTGAGGATCCTGCAAGACCATACTAGCTCGAACCTTTGGGGCAGTTGATGTTTCTGTCTTTCTTTCTTTGGTACATTACCCTTGTAGCCACATTGTACTTTGTAGTTTTTACTTTTGGAACATTCATATGGGAATGGTTGCTTTGGATTTTCATGCACTTATAGTTTTGTAATTGTGAGACTTACTATCTTATCTCTCGATCCTATTAAAATAAAAAGGGCAATTCCTTCCATTTAGTGAGTGATTCTATACCCTTGGAATTGGTCACCACTCTAGGACCTATCGAAGGAAGGTTTCGGGGGTCATTATCTCTCCATCAACTTGAAGAAGGAAGGGTCTGGAAACCTGCTGACCATTCCCTCCCTTTGGTGAAGGCGGGTCATGACAAAAGTTATCTCTTCCATTTTTTGATCCATTTGGAAATGGTTTCCAACATTAATGTGAATTAAAAAATTGATGTGATGGATTTATATGAAATAAAGATGAACATGTCTAATTAGAAAGGATTTCTATTTTATTAAATTTCAAAATAAAATATTTTTGTGTCTACAATATCCTAAACACATAATACGAAAAACATCCAGTTTCCACATATTTATATGTAGAAGTATAGAGTTAAATTGAATGTCGATTAGTTGAAGACTAAAAAATACATCTTATCATATAAGGTACCATGTTTCCAATATACTCCTCTTATCCAACCATCATCCTCTAATGTAAATATATTAGAACTTTCAGAGTGTAAAATAATTTTCCTAATAATATAAATGGATAATTTTATATAATCAATTTATGAAATTTAAAATTTCATTATATTGGGTTTAAAATATTATACCTTGAATTTTGATTGAAATAAATAAAAAAATACTTGTTATTTTATTATTCATCAAATAGATTTTAGATATATTATTCTTATCATCATAAGACTATAATTTTTTTTTGATCAAATGGTTTCTTGGATTCATCAAGATCAATTTTGAATGAAGTACCTATCACTGTACTAATAAGGTATACATATGAAAAAATTAAAAAATATCTAATATATTTATATTGAGTATAAATGATTCTTAATGGTTTTTGAGAAAATGTAAAACCAATAGAAACTATTATGTTTTGAAATTATTCTTGTTTCAAACTCAATCTACATAATATCAAAGATAATATAAAAAATATTTTTAGTCATTATAAAACATTTTCTTTAACATAAATTTGAATGAATATTTTATTTTTAAAAATGTTCATTATGAAATTAGTGGGATCACTATTTACTATTATAAATACATTATTTTAAAAAACTTGGAATATCTGTTATAATAGATCCAATCCACTTGTTTAAGGGAATACATATAATTAGTATCCTTAAATACAAATTTTCCTAGATATACATGGAATACAATAAATAATAGGGGTGAATTTTTTTTAATGATCTATAAAAAAAATTTCAAACTAGTAAAGTATTCATATTAGCTGTAGCTATAAACTTTTTATAATAACATAAATTAATGTAATAAAAATAATTACATATAATATAATCGATAAAAAAACAATAAATGTAATGGAATATATAAATTATAATTATATTATATTAATATTCATTCTATCATAAATTCTAAAATTAAGGAAAATTTAACGGTGAAAACATATTCTAGGAATCATTTAAAATTTTCAAAAGTATTTAATTAGAAAAAAACCATTAAAATTTTAAAAAAATAAAAATATATAAAAAGAATATATATGATATTTCTTACATTACCTTGGTATTATTATTCATATTCATTGAATCTATCAACATAACCCCATTAGATAGTACTTTATTTCTATATCCCATTATGCCTTCAGTTATAATAATTATATATATTAATTTATTCTTATACTAGGATTACTCTCATCACACAACATAAAAAAAAAACTGAAATATAAAATTCCAAAGAGAATAAAATTATTAATCATCATATACTGAAATCTCATAAAAATTCCCTAAGGAATAATACTTATTCACCGATCAGAAGAAATATTAGTAAAAGAATTTTTTAAAAAATAAAAATATCTATAAACATTTAGAATTATCATGATTCATCATTTTGATCCATATATCTGTGGTACTAATGATTGGTTATTTCATAACGTACTCTATCATTTCAATTCAACATTCATTAGAATCAATTGTAACTTCATCAAAATTTTCTTCATCTACTTCTAATAAACTCAGTATTACATCATACCATTCAATGATATTAATAAAACTATTCTAAAGTTTTCATAAATCCAATATGATTAATCTGGGAATTAAAATTTATTTCATTGAATTTACTTCCCATATGTATGAAAATAGCTAGAAAACAAAATTTTATATTTAATTTAATACACAATAGAGTGCGTATGAATTTCCAAGAAAAATGTTATAAGTATATATAATTACAAAATTAACCGTGTAAAGATCCAATATTATTTATTGTTATGATTTTGTATGTGTGATCTTGGATTAGTTTATTAATATATACCACATTATAGATATTAAGTAGTTTGGTGATGTGTAAAATTTTTTATGGTGGTATATAGATTATCTTATTTGGCTTAATGGGGTCTCAATTTCTGTTTTATGACAGAGATCATCATTTATCCTCATGAATCTACTAAATATTTACATTTATTTTGTATCCTAATTTTTCCTTAACACGTCATTCTACATTTTGATAGACCAGAAGATGAAGATTATTATCCATATGTTTGAGGATATGTTACGAGAATGAAATTTTTGATTTCATGTGTTCTTGGGTGAATCATTTTCTATTGGAGATGTTTTTAAAAAAAATATATTTTACACAAAATTGTAATGAACCCATTAGAGAGGTTATATAGGTATCCCTATTGATATTTTTTATATAGGACTAATGTTTAGGGGTCTTCACTTCCTATATTGGATGTGCTATCGATCACACCATATAAAACTATGATGTCTTGAGATGGTTGAATATTGATCAAGCCTAAAATAACTCTTATGTTTATCATGTGTGTATACTTATCAATTATGGTATTGTTTTCCATGACTTATATTGGGTTTCTACTAATTATATGAACATATATTTGTAGAGGGTAGCACAGTTTCTCTTCAGTTTATCAGTACTCCCATGATAATTAATCATGTTATAGTACGAGATTTCCATTTATTGATTCCTATACATGTTGATCAATTACATAACATGTTTTATAGGTAATATATTAATCGATATCTTCATAATGAATCTTATTATAGTTTCTGGAGTGACGTGGATGACAGTGGTGATATGACATTCTTGGCGTTCCCAATTGATATTTAGGATCCTCGATATAGGGTGTTGCACTATCCTATATGTCCCTTAGTGTGTCTTTTATAAAGGCATTGTGCCATGGTGGAGAGCATTTGGGATCAAGAGTCTGACATGAATTCATAGTATCCAAATTTATTTTGAAATTTTTTATGATTGATTAGATAATTGACATTATATTGATTGGAATGAATAAAATTTATATAGTTATTTTCCAAAATTATTTAAACTGTTTTTGTTTCATGAATTGGATAGTTAAGTCATATCAGTAGTAAGGTATTCCCTAACAGAGTCATTATATGGTGGTGTATTTTATTTCCAATATTTTTTATTCATATGTCTTTAAATCATTATAGGGGTAACTAATTTAATATTCTATTCCTCTACAAACTATTACATTATCTTTTAGTGTAAGTGGATCTAGTAAAAAGGTTTATGAATTAATGTGTTTTTACTATAGGAATTATATTTTGGATGATGTTTTCATGGTGTCTTAGATAGTGTTATAGTATAAATCCCCTATTGTAGAAGTACTATATCTCAATGACTATTGATCATGATACATAGGGATGATTTATTATGTAATTTTATATAGGTATTGTTTGAACTTTTCCATTGATGATATAAATAAATGGGATATTTTATTCATAGTGTGTAGTTTATAGGCTAGTTTTAGGGTTCCTTTATCTTAATCCCTATCATGATGAAATGGTATAGGCCCCAAATGAACAGTCATCAGGTTCATTGTATAATATTGCATAGAAGAAATTATTATGAGTGATATTTGATTAAATTTTCATCATTAATTTCATATAGCATGTGGAGATTAAACTATCTTGATGTCGAATTAATTTTTTATTCTATGGTTCATGCATTCGTAGGTTGTGGTAGTGTGAATATGTCATTCTCAAAATTAGTGGGTGTCTTCTAGCATTTGTAAAATATTGTAGACCATTTGGTTTTGACATATTTTCCATCAAATTAACTCAAACAACTAGTGACCATATTGGTGTGTTTCTATAATCAAGATACAATTTCTAAAAATATAGAATACTATATGATCAAGGATTCTATCATTTAAGATGATTTTAACTCATTTATTCCTTATAGTTCAATATTTATCTTATCTTATAGAATTTGGATATTATGGATTTTTTTAGTGATTTTGGGGTAATTAGATTTGATTATGGTTGTTATCTATATTGATGAGGTTTTGTTGGTGTATTTCAGTCATTGGGATCATCTCATCTCTAAGGGTGCTTGTGTAAAAATAATGAAATCAGAAATTTAGAAAAGTTATTAGAGAAATTTCATTTGTATAAGATGATTTATTAGATTATAATAATTATTTATTCCTTTAGTAAATAGAATGTATTTATCTAAGGAAGATAGTGAATTAGACTAAAAAAAATTTAAGGTGAATGGGAGTCTCAAATAATATTTTAACTTCCATTTTATTTTTCAACATACAGACACTAAGTAACTGTTATCACTAAACATCAATAATGAATTTAATAATTATGTATCTATTACTTGTTTTTTTCTAGGAATTTTGTTTCAAAAAAATTCAATCATGTAATTATATTAATTTAATGATTTTCAAGGAATAATGGAATTAGTATTAATACATATCTTTAATTCCAAGGAATGGAAAAGTAGTGTTACACAAATGGGTTCTTATGTGATTATTATCATTGCATGGAATTGATGTGATTTTTTATTGCAACTATTGATTTATTTTTTGGGGGATTTTATGTGTCATTATATATAATTTTTCATACGAATTGTATAATATGTGTTGGGTAGTGGGTTTTTTTTATGTTTTGGGAAACAAAGTTGTGTTCATGGGTATGGTAGTGGATTCAGATTGGTGTAGCAATGAATTGATATGTTAGGATGGGTTTTCAATGTGGTTTTTGTTATGTGTATTTAGTTTCTTAACTTATTTGGTAAGAAATGATGTGGAATTAATTTGGGGGGTTTCTTAATTTCCTATTACTAGAAGAATGTATGTTAATTAGTATTAATGAACATGAAGTGGGAAGGGTAATTTAATGAGTATAATTTATCATTAAATATGGAATTTAATGGTTTGATGGAACAAACATGTTTTGTAATGGTGATTTTATAATTTTTATAATGGAATCATTTAGTTAGGGTTTTATGAATTCTTTTTCAATCTATGTCATATGGTAACTGGTTTGGAATGTGTTGATGTAGTTCATAATGAAGATAGTATGTGAAAATTGTAGTATGGTGCTGATGGTATACGATGATGATGTTGTATTTTCATTGACCCTATATGTTCTTCCTATGTTTGGTATGAATATATATTTTATATTCACATAATTTTTTTAAGTACCCTACCCTTGTCAGATAAACATACTATCACCCAAATATTTTCTATTTTGGGAGAGTTTTCAGACATACATGATGGTGATAAGGGGTGGATGGATAACCCATCTTCCTAACATTAGATACCATGTGTGTTGAAATATGTTGGCTATGTAGATAATGTGTTGAGATATCATGGGGGAATTTGTGGATGAGGTGTGTCATGTGGGAGTGGATATGGGATGAGGAGCATTATATAGTTTTGGATTGTGATATGGTATATTTTATGGTGTGGATTCTTTCTATACACTATTAGATGTTGGAAACTATAAGATGTTGGGGTATGTATGGTTGAAATGAAACCAAAAAAAGTGCATGAGAAATTGAGTGTAGTATGATTGAAATGAAGATATGAAAATAAAAAATCAATGGAGATGTGTGTGTGGGATCCTATTTTTTTATATTATTAATATTATGTTATAACTATTGGATTTGTCACTAGTGAGTTAATCATGATGAGGATGGGGGATAACTAACATTATATGATCATTTTTGTTCTATTTTTTATTAACTGATTCATTTTTATGATTCTTCCAAATTTTCATGGAATGTACTATGTGTGACACTATTCGTTTTACATGTTATTATATCCATTTATATATAAATATGTTTTTAGTTTTCAATGGATTGTATGGTGATTGAGCATGAATTCCATATCTTGGAGATTTGGTATTACCATGGAGTTGATTCCTTTGACATTATTGGTATTTAAATAAAAAAATTTATTTTTCTTACACATTCATACTTGTGTGATTATAGTGGAACTTGTTTTGATTATATTAGTGTATGGATTGGTGGAATTATTAATGTTTTCTTAGGATATATGTCTTTAATTCCACAGATATAAAAGTATTATGACCTTTTTGTGGTTTGAACATTGGGTCATATTGGAAGTGGGGTTTGTGGGTCACTCACATCTTCACGACTACCCCAAGTGTCATTCCATGGGATGTGAGTCTAAATAACAACAGAATTATTGTTTTTACATAGAAAATATTATAGTATAATAACAACTCCATGTTTTTATATTAGTTCAAAGACTTTTTCAATAAATTCTATGTGTTAGACATATTAAAGGGAATTTATATAACCTACCATTATGTTACAACACAATAATTCATTGAAAATTAAATCATATTAGAAAAAATTTCTTATTAATGAATATTGTACATATGAATTGTGAACTAAGACACCAACTTCTCCTGCGACCAGAAAAACTACCACAATAATCAATTTTAAATTATTTTTTTTTTCATATCCATCACCAGATACTTCACCATAACATTCATGAATTTTTTATTTAACCTTGATATAATGGAGCCTTATCTTATATATGTAATTCCATGAGATTAGTATGAATTTGTTTTCAGGATTAATAATTTAAATGTTAATATATCATCAATTGCAATGTTTAAGCTAAAAATGTTGTCTAGATCTTGGTTATAACTATATTAAATTAAACAACTAAGAAGAATATTATATTTTTTGACCATTCTGAGAAAAAACATAGTGGAGGTACACCTACCTATATGTTAGTTCATATTATACAATGTATTAGTAATAATGTATCTAAAAATTTAATAATTATGGTTTCTACATTGTTTTATTTCGAGTAATGTATGGACACAATAAAGAATATTTATTTTGGTTTAGTCTTATATATTAATACAAAAGAAATTATATTATTCAAATGATATAGATTGAAACCAATAGAGTTACATAATTTTTTTTTATTATTATATTTTTTCGTTCTCATTAGTTTTCATTATTCAATTTGTAACTATTGTTTTCAAATATTCTTTGCTTTATATTATATTATATTATATTTTTTTCAAAAATAAATTTTAAATTAATTTCTAAAATA
Source organism: Viscum album (assembly GCA_963277665.1). Lineage (NCBI taxonomy): Eukaryota > Viridiplantae > Streptophyta > Magnoliopsida > Santalales > Viscaceae > Viscum > Viscum album. The sequence continues at coordinate 1,370,863,181 of OY728158.1, read as the reverse complement.
ATTTAAATATTTCTTTCCAAAAAAATTAATAAATTTTAATCAAAAAATTAATTTAAATTTAATAATATATATGATTTTTATGAAATTTTTTTAAGATATATATTTTATGGAATATTTTATTACATTTATGTAATATTATTGAAAAATATTTTTTCTGAAACTAAATAAAACAACCATTGTCTCCCTTCAATACTTCTACTTTTTATTGGTACAAACTTCTGTAAACAAATATATTAACTACCGAAAATAATAAATTTAGTCAACAATTCATTCAACCTAATTATGAAAGTATAATTATAATAAAATTAGTTGTGAATTTTTAACCATGAACATCCAACAGTGTTTCTTATAAAAAATGTTATCCTTTAAAAATATGTGTTCTAAACTATCCAAAACAAAATTGAAATAATATTATTACTATAGTTGTTCACTTCCACCTCATCTAAACTATATTATTAATAATTACCTTAAATGTAATGTTAATTTATATTATTATACATTAATTGTTTTAATTTATAGAAATTATTCTATTTAGTAACATTGGGATTATGGAATTGGAGGGTGTTTCCATATGGATTGGATCTTAATAGTTGGTACAATGGTGTTTTCATCTTCTTAGAGATGATGGAAACCTCTTATATATATCAAAAAATGTCTACATTTTTAATCTCTGAAAAATTATTATGATATCAAGGACAATAGAATGTGATAAATGAATAGATTTTATGAAACTGATGAGTTTATATTCTAGTTTTTTATTTTAATTATTTATTCGATTGAATAAAAATATTTATGATGAATTATTTAGATGATTGAGAGGATGTTATTAAAAATTATATATAATGTTTTCTTTTACATTATGTGTTACTTTTTTCACTTGATATTTTCAATAAACTTCATTTACAATGAGTTCTACTAAAAAAAATATAGACATTAATTAATTAATATTATAAAAATATTACCATTTTAAAATTTAAAAAAAAATAATTTTTTTCAAAAATATTTTTAACAAATAATATACATATTTTTGAATTATATTTTATTTTAATATAGTTTTTTAAAAAAATTATGGGTATTTTGAAAAATAAATAACACTAATAAATTTAGGTTGTTACAAAATATTAATTTTACAACATTGTTTTCAAATATTGAAATAGGTGATTGTTGCATTACCTATTAAAATAGTGATCTATTTTTTAAAAAATTTATTTTTATATAGTGATTATAATAATGTATTCACTTGGAATAAAAAATTACGTGCATCAAAAAAATATTTCTTCATAAACAAGACTATACATATCATTTGAGGGTGGGATTCTTACAAACAAGGATCACTCTATTAACATAAGCAATATAAGACAAGATATAATCAAACATTGGTTTTAATCACATGATTAATTGTAGATATAAAATATTTATAGAATAAATGAAATAATGTTACAAATGAAAAAAAATGATAAACAATCAATTATTATTAAAATAATTTATAATAACCTTTTTAAATTATTGTAAAATTTCAATCCTCTTGGTATAATATTCTAGTGTTGAAAATTTATCTCCTCTGGGTTTTCCAAAAGTGATAATGAAAAATTTAATTGAAAAATTAAAATAAATATAGTACATTATCTATCTCAACATCAAAGAGAAAATACTAACATATATTACTTGAAAACCTCTCAAATTACCCCCATTATTATGCTTTTTTTAAAAAAATCTTTTAAGCCCCACACTATTTACTCTCCCTCATTTAATATGTTTGTGGATGATGAAATATTTTTCCAAATAATATCTAATTATAGAAAAATTGAAAATATAATATTGTTATTGAAAATTAGAAAAATTATTGAAATATTACTACATTATGTTGGAATGAGTATGTCACCCAATTTACACAAGGGGAAGAGATCCAATATAACAATTGAGATCCAATGTCACATCCCCTTGATTGGGGTAACATTAATTTCCATAATTTTTTTTCACCAGCAGGCCTAAATTCATAAAATACATATTGAAAAAAATATCATCATAGAAGTATCGAAGATGTAAAAAACACTTTATTATCTAAGTGATCAATGAACCAAATCCAATCATGTTGTGGTGATGAATTCTATGATGCAGCAGGATAATAATTTAGTACACTAAGTGAAATATCATCTAATAGAACCAATAAACATCTTATAAATGAAATCTCATATTGAAAAAAATAGAACTAGAAAAAATATAATATATTACATTAAAAATAAAAAATTATGATTAAAATTAAACTATTAATGTCATTCCAAATAATATTTTCATATAATAACTCATTTAATTTACAATTATATAAAATACCATTTAACAAATCATCACCCTAAAAAAAAATTCACACCTCCAACGCATGATCTTATTACCAAACATATACATTGATTGAACCAACTATGTTAAAAACCGATGAAACAATCATAGAGTATGAAAGTTATCAAACCTCCACTAAATGATTAGAAAAACAAATATTAATGTTTATTTACATGATACACATCTTCCCAAAAATTAAAAATAACTTTAGTAATAAAAATTTCCAAAAAATAACTCAATATCTAAAAAATGTGTTTTAGAAAGATGCTACAAGATAAATTAAATGTTTTTATACAATTTTATTTTACCATAATGTATGTGTTGATTATTTTCAAATAAATACAATTATTATTTTATTATTAAAAAATTATATTTTTTCTATATTTTAATGAAATAATTCATTTTTTAAATCATGTTACATAAGACCCTTTACAAGACCACCCCTCTATATGATGTAATATGCTTCTATTGTAAAATTCTCATCATACTGCTTATTTTATTATTTATATATCCAATATGTTAACATTGTAGGATTAATATTTTCAATCTATACCATTCATTATATGAAACTAGGGGTGGGGATCAGTTTGTATTATCTAAAATTGATCATTTCCCAAGAACAAATATTGGTATATCGAATATATTATCTACTCATAGACCACATGAGGTATTTCCTAAAATAATTATCATATTTCATTCATGGTGATCAAATTTTGGACAAGGTTATAGTAAACCATGCATAACGATCATCAATATTACATCATTTTTTATGTATGTTCAGTACATTACAAAAATTAATGCTCAAGAACCATAATAGTTTTGTGTCTTTGAAAACATAGAAAAAATATCATATATCCTAGTGAAATATATCTTACATCTTATATAGAATATAAAAAAATTCCTTCTATCAAAAACCTTTTTTAATAACCTGGGTTAAGAAAAAATAAGAAAGGGTCGAGATCAGATGGCCATGAAGGGTAAATGTCGGAAATGTGAATGCATAACTTGAACAAAATGGTATGGAACATGAAAATAATAGCTTAAGATCATACATACCATATAAAATATCATAATAAATATTGGCAGTTCATAACCAATGAATCATAATGAAATAACAAACATAATACAAGAAATAATTACACATTAAAGAAACAATGAATTGTAGAAAACACATAACCATATAAAAACTATGTGTTAAGGAGACCTATCTTAACATTGTAACATTTTAGGCTTGGGTTATTCAGATTTTTACTTTCTTCAGGATTGGGATATCCTCTCATTTACAATCCTTTTTTGGGCTTGGGATGTCCTCTCATGTATCCTCTTGTTTCAAGAATGGTATTTCCTCTCGTTTACCCACTTTTTGGGCTTAGAATGTCATCTCATTTACCCTCTTTTTTCGGGATTGGGATATCCTACCATATACCAACCTGTTTTGGGATATATATTTCTTCTTATATATACTCTTTTTTCAGTATTGTAATTATGTTTTGTGAACCCAATAATCTCATAATATATTTATCAATACCTAATGAATTGTATGATGATAACTGTCCCACCAATCATATAATAATATCATAAATTATTATGGGAAAAATAATTTATGACATCATGACCTCTAAAAGTATATGGGTTTTAGAAACATCAAATCATAACACATGAAATTAAATGGGTATCATTAACATTTAATCACATCATAACCTTTGAAAAATATATTTCTTTAATAATAATTTCATCAAATCATAACACATGAGCAGAAGCGTGTTTCAAAATCATATAACCCAAGGATGAGAAATGTGTATCATAAGAATTATTCTTTCAAAATATAAACCATTCAAGAAAGACTATTAATGGAACCTTTTTATCATTTCATATATTGTCCTGATTAACATCAATAGATATCATCATAGATGGAAAATAACTTGGATATATATTTCCAAAAAATTAATTTAGGAATGTATAATTTATATGATTAAAACGTATTTTGGAAGAATAAACTATTTTTCAATCCATATTCATTAAAATTAATTATAAAACTTATAATTATGGCTTGAAATCATTTTTGGAGAACTTTTTAAATGAGTAATTGTAATACAAGATTGATAACATTTGAAAAAATATTTCTTTGAGAAATTAAAAAATAATCTTTGAAACATTTTTGAAAACATTTTAATTTAAAAACACTTTTGAAACATATATATAAAAGGTTTATTTACTTAAAATAATTTCCTTGAAGATACTTTGTAAACATATAAAAAATATTCAAAAATATTTTGAAAATATTTTATTTGAAAATAACATCAACAACATATAAAAAAATATTTTAAAACTATAAAATCATTTTTAATATCATTTTCCTTTAATATTATATTCAAATATCATTTTACATAAAATTTGAAATCTTTTTTGAAAACATGGTTTGGAAATTAAATATATTTCTGACCAATGAGAAAGATACAATATAATTTTTTTTAAACATTTTGTTAATTATTTTTAATTACTAAAGATTAGAAAATGGTACTAATACAAGGATATATCATTAATAAATAGAGGATAAAGAATATCATGAGTGTTATTAATATATGGATCATATGATTTCATAAAAAAAATATCATTAACAATCTCAAAAAGTGATAAAATTGTTTAAATAAACACTTACCACATGGTTATATTGGATCATACTCTTAATTTAAGATAATTTAATTAAAATAAGAATAAAATATCATGTAAATAATGAGATTCAATATATAAAATGTCAATTGGAATCATATACACCCATTAAAGAATATAGTTGCATAAAAACATGTGTCTCAAAGAATGAAATTTGAGACAAAACTGTCTTATAAATTTTGTAAATTTTGAAACATTAACACCATGAAATAAATATGATTGAATGGATATGTAATTAAAAATAAATTTAATTAAAATAATCATAGAATATGTGTATAGGTATTATTTATATCACAAAAAATTAATGGGTACTGAATAAAGCTTTTATCTCTGGGGAATAAAAATGGAGATTAATCCCCTTACCTTGTGTCTTGAATCTCATTGCACTCCTTAAAAAATCATGTATAATAAATATTAATGTATTATAAATCTATCACAGAACGATATTCATTATTTTAATCTCATATATTTTTTATAATGGCATTATATTATCTGTTTCAACAATTTAATTTAAGGATTCACTTTGGGTAATATCCACTTTGTTTTTCGCATGTGTCTTAATTTATTATATATTTGGTACTTATACCAATATAATGGTTTCATGAATTTAAATCATGATTTAAATTTAATTTATATTCTGTATATTTATACTATAACCACCCATATAATATATATTTATGAAAATGAATACATCATTCACAGAGATGCTAGGCCGTACGTACACATTGATGATATTTCTATTAAATTTTCTTATTGAAAAAAATAGAGTAAAATAAATATAAGTATTTATATGTATATATATAATTATTAAATAACACATATTATATCATATATGTCATAAATATTCACTATACCCATCCTTAATACATTCCATTTTTATTTTTATTGAATCACATCACATGAAGGGGGTGATAGAACATCTTCCCTCAAGTTATTTTTTTATTTTCCTTCACAACCCTCCACAATATTTATTCCATGATTATATAAAAAATCACTATATTTAATATATGAAATATATAAATATATTTCCCATCCTAATTTCATCCATGATATGTGCTAAAGGAGATAATAACAATCGTTATTTAGTGAGGTTGTAGTTCCCCAAACAGAAAAATTGTATGGTCATTGTCCATTAGATGGATGTGTGAGTATGTTTAGGCTGAAAAAATACCATAAAAACACCAAATTATATTTAATATAGTTGTTTTTTATACAATTTTGGAATAAATATTGTGGAGGGTTGTGAAGGAAAATAAAAAAAAGATCTTGAGGGAAGATGTTACCTCTTATAAGGGTAGCTCCAATTGATTTGTGAAAAATTGCTCCCATGGATTTCATTCTGAACATTTTAAGGCATCTATATTGTAATTAGGGATTTTGGGATCTTAGTTTAGTATATTTGGGACTATCCAAGATGCGTGAGTGGTGTGAGGATTTTGCAGTAGAGGATGCCTTTCTAAAATGTAGGAGTGGGAGTATTTTTCATATGTGAAAAGAGAATTATACCTATGTTTTTTATGTTTAAAGTGGATTAAATAATGAACCTATATATAACCAAGATAGGGTAGGGTAGAAAAATGATAATAAAATTTATTTTGGACAATTTTATTGGATGATTTGAGTCTTAAATTTATTGTCTTGTCCTTAGTTAAACATATTTTTTCTTAAATCGTTGTAATTAATTTTAATTACATGCACTGATTTTTTTAAAAAAAATTAACATTACCTTATTAGAAATTATAAATTATGATTAATTAAAATATTAAATCCATTTTTCAAAATTTCAATCACATATGTGGAAGAAATTAATATAAAACTAACCACGTAGATAAGGCGACACTATATGTTTTCATAGTAATAATAATCAAAGGTTTGTTATGTTTTTATATCTAATTTCAATGTAACATTGGTTACAAATACCTAAAATGTATTAATTGATAAAATAACAAAATAATTATATTTTTAAACCAATTTAATCTTATAAATAATTACAATGAAAAAATAGCTTGGTATTAAAATCTAATATTTTTAAATATTCATTAAAAATAAAATCTTATATAAAAATACCATTAATTAATCCTCAACTAATTTTTATATTTATATACCATATATTAAGTTAATATTCAATTATTAAATACAAAAAATTTCCAAATATTTTTTTAAATTTGGTTCACCAATAAAAAGAAGTTAAACTGCCATTATAAAAAATATATGTTTTTTTTTCCTAAAATTGAGATTGTTCTTATCATATGTCAATTGAATATATTTAATGATTATATATAGAAAATTAATGAAAATTAATAACTGTAATTAATATAAATTATTATTTATTTCTAAGACAAATTGAGACTTGAATGGGTCACCCTATTTGTGCCCTAAGGAATTTTACTAAAAGTAAAATATAGTTAGTAAGAGTACAAGGTGTAAAAACCATACACCATAATTGGAATGAAAGAAGTATATATATTGATAGAATTTAATTTATTATGATAAAATAGCTTTGTGACTATCAAAATAAAAATATATTCCTTTATATTTAATCATTTTCGTATTCATTTATAATTAATTGGTATCCAATGAATTCATATTATATTTATGTAAACCATATATTTTATTAAATTAGTTAATACTATTCATAATCACTAATTAAATAGATATCATATATCATATTACTAAAAATAATATGAATTTTATAATATACAATTGTTCGATTAAAATCGTTCATGTGTGTTACACAAGACATCGAAGATAGTTATTATTGTATGTAATCAATGATAACATCAGGGTTTCATGTTGAGAAAGATAAAATTTATGTAACATGAAATTCACGAATTTCATGGGGTTTCATATAAAAGAATACAAACAAAGTCCTTTAATATAAATTTAACTATATTCAGTGTTGTGTGAAAAGATATATATAGAAAATATTATGTTAATTTAAAAAATAATCCCCAAAATGTCAAGGTGATACATTTTATCCCCCTTAAAATGAATTTCAAAAAAAAAAAATTGTATGGATTATAAAAGGTTTAATAAATGAATGTTATATTCATATAATTTCACATCATAAAAATTAATATTAAAACCTCCCTTAAAAAGTGAATTTTGGAACCATAATGCATTCCCAAAGTTACATATATCTATGTTCTCACATATGGGATCCTAGGTGGGATGTGAAAAACTGGACATGGATGAAAAGGATAACTATAATTTCTGATGGAGAGTGATAGAAAAAAAGTTCTGGAGAAATATAACAATTATAAACAAATTATTGTTTTATGGAGAACTAGGCCATATAATTAATCTAAAATGGAGGTAGTACGATAATATTTTTGGTTTAAAAAATGATTTTTCCTAAATTTAAATTATTTCCATGACAAAATATACTTGCATGATTTTAGGACAACCTCAACATTTTTTTCTTTAATCCACATATCCACTTTCTCCAAAACAGACTATGATTTTTTATTCCCTAAGCAATAATAAATCATGTAACCATGATATTTCATCCCATTTTTCATTAGATATCATCAACACCATATTTTTAAAATCGGTTATAAAATAGCCAACAAATCTCATGTGGTAATATAATAATTTATTCTCATAATCTTCATCCAAAATTTATCCTTATTGTTCCATAAATATTTAACCTCATAACCCTTATGAACGACGAAAAATAAAATCTTTTGAACAAAAGTCAAAATGTTAGCTTAACATTAATCCCCCATATATCACATACTACCACATGGTTTTCACATTAAAAGAAATTTAATAACCTCATAATATATTCCCTTAAAACATGTTAAAAACGTTAATTACAATAAATGTCTTTGGAAAACATGAAAATATATTTATTACAATGATTGATGGATATATAATTAAAATCCATGAAGTTGTAGAGTTCATCCTTGATGAAATAGAACATTTTTTCAATAATACATTATAGGGTAATCTTTATTGTCCAATTTAGATATCTGTATCCAATATATCATTGTCAAAAGTCCATTATCTCAATTTCAAGCATTAATTAAGGTTTACATTCCCATCATCAAAATATCTTGTTTCAATGAAATAATTATAATGTGTCTTAGTCAGATTTCAACATGTCCTTTTCAATCCTTAATGAAAAGGTATATGGACCTTACATATACATTTCATGATTAATATAATATAATCATTGGATTATAAGTCATAAATACTTAATTAGTCCAACATTATTCTTAAATCATTACTCATGATTAATGAATATATTCCTTAATAACTTTTTCCTAGAGTATGGAATAAGAATCATGACATAAGGTTCATCAACATCAATTATATAATGATTCATATGATCAATGTAATCAACATTGAGAGAACATAACATACCATTCAAATGTCGTTTTTAGTATCCTTACCTTCATAAGTATAACCAACACTTAAACCAACTTCCTAGTTCTCTTTATGTTTTTTTAACTTGGATATATATGTGCATTATTCCCATAATTTACACAACAAATACATTCAATGATAACCATGTTACTAATATTTCTCTCCATTGATTAAAAATAATAATAACCTGGTGTGAAACATATATCATATAAGAAAGACACATGATCATAATAAATTACATATATGATTTTTAAATCATGAGACCTACCTTAAAATCTGGGAAACCATTAGTTTATCATAGGTTATTCATATTCATATTCTATTGAAATCCCTCATAATATATTTTGATGTGTTTTAAAAATTCCAATTCATATCCCCCTGGGAATGTAAAAACAAGATTGCAGAAAGACCAATTGTCATGTACCATATTACGCTGAGTCAGACCCTGTTTATCTTGTCAGATCTATTACCCCTAGGTACATCTGTCCTAGAGCCACATCCACTTATAGTATCCAAACATGTATTTATTTCCTTGAAACCACTTAATTGATCCTTTAGCAAAATTCTTGGAAATTTTCTTAAATTTTTACTCAACCATAAAATTATTCTTAATGAGATCCCTAGAAATATCCAAAAAAATATATCTATACATTTCACTAATGTTTTATCATTATTTTTTCTAAAGGATAATTAAAATTTCCAATTATACCAACTATAGTGACCATGGTAAAACATACATTGATATTACATCATTTTAGATGAATATTGAGAAAATTATAAAAATATACGACCAAGATCAATAATTGCTTATTATATTTAGAAAAATTGAAAGAAAATCTTATATTCTTGAGAAAGATCATCAATATTTACTTGAAAGATCTCCACCCTTAAAAATTATACCTAAAAATATTCCCCAAAACCTGGGAAAAGGAATAATAAGAAAGGGGTTATTTATATTCTCACTAGTGGTAAATAAATGAAAATCGTAAGTATAACATGAAAAAAAATGTTAGGGAACTTGAGAATAACATTTTAAGATAATACCACTCAAATCATAGATCATAATAATGATTAGAATATTATAATACTTGAATCATAAGGAAATAATGAACATAATCTATGAAATCATAACATAGGAAAAAACAATGAATTGTGGAAACACATAACCATATAAAAACCCAAGGGAAATGCAGCCTACCATGTCCTTTATATCTGGTTATTCATGGGTTAATACCCCATGTACCTACTTCAGGCTTGTGATGACATCTCATGTACCCTCCTTTTTTAGGCTTCAAATGTCCACCCATGTACCCTCTTGTTTCTATCATGGGATGTCCCCCATTTACCCTCTTCTTTTAGGCTTTATATTTCTTACCATTTAGTTTCTTATTTTGTAGTAACATCCCAGGTAAATGAAGAATAAGAAAAATTTCATATTTCTTAATATTTTTGAATTAAATTTTAATTTTACTTAAAAATGGTTGCTATGTTCGATAGCGTACCTGATACGCAACAACGAGTTTCTTTGAAATCTTATATTGCACATTAATAATATAACATTATTATTTTAAATGGTAGTTAACTCATAATAGTTGTATTGGATGGAATGAACAAAACTAACTAAAATATTATTATACATGTTTTTTAAATGTATTTACATTTATCCAATAAATGTAAGAGGCTTAAATTGTGAATGAATCTAATTTTAATCGTAATTTACATTAAAAGGATGATTTATCGCCTTTTAATTGAGAGCCCTCATTAAATCTAGTTTTGGTTACTTTAATACATTCTATACGGCCAAATAAAATCATTCATTATAATGGGGACATCAAAAATTAATTCGGGTAAATTTTTGTAATTTTTCCGATAGAGTTCATTTTTTAATGAATAGTGAAAATATTGTTTTTTAGTTCAAAACTGTGTTTTAATATAATATATTTATAAGGTTATATTATATTTTTAATTGGTTTTAATGTGTAATTAGTATATATTTTTACCATTTAATCCAATTTTGGTCATTGGAATTAATTTCACTTTGAAATTGGACATAAACAAGTTTAAATCTTTTGATAGTTATTGTTTCTTAAAAACGCACTATTTGTTTTAACAATGGGAATAAATTTTAAAATTAATAAATGAAACTTTTATGTTTTGAATTTGAAAAAATAGGCATCATTTTTGAATTCATAATATGAAATATATCTTAGGCTGAATTTTTTGTATTTTTCTGAAAAACTTCAATTTTTGATGAATAGTGAAACTACTTAGTAGTAGTTAAAAATACTGAATTTTTCATTTAAATGAAATTTTACATCTTCTGTGAATTGAATTTCCAAAATCCAACGTACATGGTTTTTGTCAATAAGTAAAATGTGGTTCATTAAGATGAAAATAATTTTTGGTGAATAGTAACTTCTGACTTTTGTTTACCACGGTTAAAGGTAGATAGGGTAATTCAAGGATAAAAGAATATTATAATAATTCACATTTACCTTAACACATGTATTAACCTTATTGTATGAGTATTTTCCAACCATGGGCATCCTTGGGTTGATTTTGGGACCCCATGGAGCCACTTATGAATGATAATGACACTTTAGATTAATTAATTTAATGTAAAGACAAAATTAACATTAACAGACATCCTTTAGTAATTAATATTTACAAGGGGATATATAAATTATAATTTCAACTATTAATATTCATTGGAAAGCTAAAATGATTTCCTATATAATGGTATTTTTTTATAATTTTTTGACATCAAACAAATTAAATTATTTATGACACAATAATGATGCAGTATTTACCTCATTAATAAATGATTTAAACAAATAAGATTATAATGATTACAATATTATCCAAAACATGTCCAATTATGATTGGATTATTTTAATCGACCATGAGTAATCTTATATTTATCTTTAATGATTTTTGGACTATTAGAAATCGAATATAATTATATAATAAAATAATATTTTCAAACATTCCTAAAGAGCCCCTCCCCCCCCTTACAAAAGAAGAACACTTATACCCAACTCCTCACACCTCTCAAGACATTTGCCTCATCCAAACTCTGCCCAATTATTCTCCCTACATCCCTATCCTCCTGCTATAAGCCTTACCTTAGGCAGAAGGCACTTCAAGAAGTCCTTTTGGTTCAAACCAAAGGAAGTTACCAAAATTAAAGGTAACGGTTTCTCTTAAATTGTTTTCCTTTATTTTAATTCTCAAACCCCTAAACTCTTTTTATTCCTTTATTTTGTAACAAAACCAGTATCATAAATATACTAGGATGTTGTTATGATAAGGATTCTAACTACACATACACACACCTCCATCTAATGGGTGAAGAACATAATGTTTATGTGGATGGAAACACCTCACGAAATGATGATTGTTCCATTATCTCCTACCGCCTCTCATGGTGGCCATTATGATGGAACTGTATTTATATATGATATATAATATGTTTATTATTTCCTTATACTTCTGTATTTTTAAATCATATAATTATTTTAAAGTTTCCATAGTGGGTAAATACGATAGTTACATTTGAGGAAGTGCGGACTACCGCCCCCTCAAAGTGATATGACTCGTTAATGACTTATGTGGGATGTATAAAGGATGGAGTTAATGATATAATATATAATATAATATAGTAATTATAATCTAACTATTTATCATTATGTTTTAATTCCACAAAAATAAGAAATATAAATGAAAGTAGTGTTCAAGCATACATACGGCTTACCATCTCCATGAACGGTGCATTTCATTTCTTACCTATAAATGTTATGTACTATTATAAATACATGTATATAGTAGATATATATGATATATATGATATCTAAATAGTGAATATAATTCTGGATATAATGGACTATTGACCACATGGACAACTTGTAATAAAAGGTGTTCATTTTTGACTCAATTACCAAATAACGACAAAATGAACGTTATTAACTTAAATGTTTAAATAATGTTTATAACATGTTAATAAGTGATATAAAAGGAATTATAAACTTGGAAAAGATTCCTAATCTAGTAGAAATTATCTTTAGTTTATTATTCAAGAGATTAAAGAACGATCGAGTCATGTTGGAGACAAGGTAAGGGACTTCGTCTCAATCTCCTTTTATTGAGGCATATTTAGTTTTATACACGACTTTATTTTATACGGTGTATAAACACCTTTTAATTTTTATTTAAGTCAAAGGGAATCATTTTATATGAAGCGTTTTACTAAACGACAAAAAAGGATGTTTTTTACGTTAGCGGTGACAACGACCTTTCTGCCTCTGCGAGTATTATTTGATATTTGGATTCCTCAACAAGATGTAATGATTTTAAAATAAAATAAATACCATATAATATTTTAGGTATTTTGGTATTGAAAATGTTTTTGATAAGGGATTTTTTATGTCAATATAATTAAGTTATATATTGTGATTGAAATGTAGAAATGTTTTTCTTTCCTTTATATTTGTTTTCATTCTTATGATTTTATAATAGTTCTTGGACATTTGACAGGTGATTACATGATAAACCAAATGACAAGTGGTACCATGAATACTAGGATGGGTGGTTACATTATAACCTCCAATGCATTGAGTATGGAAGTCGGCCACATGGCCATTCCATTTAGTGATATTTGTGGAAGTCGGTCGTATGGTTATTCCATTTTTGTATGCTTATGTCCCAAGTTACCTTTATATGTTTTGTGTTCTTTATATGGGTTTCATGGTAATCTTTTTGTTACAAAAGGGTAAGTAATGTTATTTTTTTCAGTGGTGATTATTTACTACTTCATAAAGGTGAATAGTATTACTTATGTCAAAGTATTCATGGTATACATGTTGTTTGAAAAAACTAACAGTTTTCTTTCTTTGGGTATCCCTTTCTGAGCTTTTTATGCTCATCCCAAGTTTTTGAAATGTTTTTCACAGGACATAATATGGAATAGGGTCAAAGATGGGATCAAGGAAAAGTCGTGCTATCTTAAACATGGAACCAGACATGACCCTTTTTTTAAGAGTTATTATTTTGTGAAAAAATGGAAACTATGTAGAAGTGTCTACTTTGTAATCTTTTAAGATGTAATAGTTATGGTCTAACTCTATGAAACTCTAAACTGGAAAAGATCCTCAATGTGAATTATTCATTTAATTCAATATTATGTAAGGTTTAAGGGAGGGTCTTTATATTTGGTATCAGAGATCGGTTTAGATAACTATATAACTTAGGGTATTGTTAAATTAATATCCATAAAGTAATTTATGTTAATATTTAAATAATATAGCATTTAGAGATTACTATGTTGCTTCGCCTAAGATATTTTTGTGTTCAGAATAGTTTTCCGCAGAGGAAACAGGGCCGCTGTGTTTGGACGACATCAGGAGGAAGATAACCTTCCAAATCAGCAACCTGAGATGGACACAATCAGAACTGAACAGTTTGTTGTAGTAATGGCACAGTTGACTCAGGCTATAAATGGTGGTGGTATCCATGTATGAGATCAGCCAGATCAACCGCATAGGAACATGTCAGTAGTGGAGCATTTCATGAGGCAACATACCACATCATTCATAGGATCATCTGACCCTATGATAGCTGAAGGGTGGATTAAAGAAATGGAGATTATTTTTGATGTCATGGGTTGTTCAGAACATCAAAAGGTTAGTCTTGTTGTTTACCGTTTTGAAGGTGAAGTTGATCAGTGGTGGTTGATGGTGAAAAATATTCGGGATAGTGAAGTGGTTGATGCTCTCAATTGAGATTAATTCAAAGGTATGTTTCTTGAGAAATATTTTTCTATGGTTGTTAGTCAAATTATGGAAAAACAATTCCTGGAATTGAGGCAGGAGGATGAATCAGTGGCCTCTTATGAAGAAAAATTCACTCGAGTTGGAAGGTATGCACCAAATTTCATCTGAGATCTTGATAATAAGATAAATCAATTTTACTCAGGAATAAAGCCACGATATAAAAGAGCATTACACTCTCATGAGTTCAAAAGTTATGAAAAACTTGTTTGATGTGCGGAGAAGGTGGAAATTGAGTTTTCTAATGATCAGGTGTTTGTTGAAAAACAATAAGAATAAGAGGTATAGTTGGCAGGCAAAGGGAAAGAGTTCATTAAAGAATCCTAGAGGTAAGATAATTAAATATCCAACTTGTGAGAAGTGTGGTTAAAAGAATCCTTGAGAATTTTTATCGACGTCTGGAAAGTGCTTCAGGTGTGGTAAGTCGGGTCATATTGCTTGTAACTGTAAGGAAGATGATCAAGAAGGCAATGAAAACCCATCGGTAAGATGTTTTAAGTGTAATGAAATGGTTCATTATGAAAATGAGTGTCTAGCGAAGAACTCAACTGAGGGGAAGTAGCCATACTACAAGCAAAAAGGGGTGGTGAAATCCTTTGCAACTACTTTAGCAGATGTCGGGCCATCAAACGAAGTAGTATCAGGTACACTATTTGTTTGTTTAGATTATGCCAATGTGTTGTTTGATTCTGGGTCTACACACTCATTAATTTCTGAGAATATTTCTAGTAAATTGGTAATTCCATCTCATGATATGAATACTGACCTAATGGTAAAAACACCTAGAGGAAATGTTGAGACAAAAAGACAACATAAGAACATTCATATCCTTGTGTGCGGAAAGAACCTACCTGCAAATCTTATTTTTTTTACCACATGTAGAGTTTGATGTTATTTTGGGAATGGATTTTCTGTCTTTTTATCATGCAAAGATTGACTGCAGAGCTAAAGAGGTTTCATTTTAAGAAGATTTTCAGTTTGTGTACAATAATGAACCCTTTATTTTGATAACATATCAGGAAGTTGAGAAACTGGTAAAATATAGAAATGAATGTTACCTTTCACATATTGTTGAAAACAAAGGGATTTTTCAGATTAATGATGTGCCAGTGGTAAATTTGTACCTTGATGTTTTTCCTGACGAGTTTCCTAGTATAATACCTGATCGAGAAGTTGATTTTAATGATAAATTAGTTCCTGATGATAAGCCAATTTCAAAACCACCTTATCGAATGTCTCAAATTTAACTTTTAGAGTTAAAGAAGAAATTGGAGGAGTTATTAGATAAAGGTTTCATTCGACCAATAACATCACCATGGGGTGATTTTGTCTTGTTTATTAAAAAGAAAGATGGTTCAATGAGACTTTGCATTGATTATAGAGCATTGAATAACATTACTGTTAAGAATAAGTATCCTTTACCTCATATTGATGATTTGTTTGATCATCTATAGGGACCTCAGGATTTTTCGAAGATTGAATTGAGGTCGGGGTACGATCAATTGAAAGTAATGGAATCAGACATTCTGAAAACCGCGTTTCGTACTAGATATGGACATTATGAATTTTTAGTTATGCCTTTTGGTTTAACCAATGAACTTGCTGTATTCATGGATCTTATGAATATAATTTTCTGTGAGTTCTTGGATAAGTTTGTGGTTGTGTTCATTGATGATATATTGGTTTATTCAAAATGTAAAGAGGAGCATGAAATTCATTTAAGGGTGGTCTTTCAAACCATAAAAGAAAATAAACTTTATGGGAAATTCATCATGTTTGAGTTTTGGTTACAAAAAATTTCCATCCATGGACACATTGAATGAAAAAATGGCATAAATATTGATCCTAGTAAAACTAAATTTGTTGAAGAATAGCCAAGACCCACAAAAATAATCGTGATTCGTTGTTTTCTTGGTTTGGAAGTTTATTACCGGAGGTTTGTTAAATATTTTTCCCAGTTATCTAGACCAATGGATAAGTTAACTCGAAAAGGTGTTATGTTCATATGGACAAAATAATGTGATGATTGTTTTCAGGAATTGAAAAGAAGATTGGTGAATGCTCCAGTTTTGGCACTTCCATCTAGAAATAGTGAGTTTGTTATCTACTGTGATGCTTCGTTGAAAGGACTGGGTTTTGTGTTATGGCAGAATGATCAGGTAATTTCTTATTCTTCACGTCAGTTGAAACCCCATGAGTTAAATTACCCTACACCTGATTTGGAATTAGCTACTGTTGTTTTTTGCTTTAAAAATTTGGAGCCATCATTTGTATGGAGTGAAGTGTGAAATACATACTGATCACAAAATATTGAAGTATATATTCACTCAAAAAACATTTAACATGAGACAGAGGAGATTGTTGGAATATATCAGGGATTATGATTGCACGATACATTACCATCCAGGAAAAGAAAATAAAGTGGCTAATACTTTGAGTCAAAAAAATAAAACTTCATTAACCATGTTACATTTTTAATGAGATACTTTGGTTTTTGATTTGATGAACATTGGCATAGAAGTTGTTGGTACAGGAAATTATTCTATTTTGTATCAGGTGTTTGTGAAATCATCTCTATCAGATAGAATAATGCATGCACAGAAAGAAGACAATGAGTTGCAGAAAAAGGTAGAGTTGGTTCAGAAGGGTAAGTTTCCTGAATTTAACATTGATAATGATTGTGTTTTGAGATTTGGGAAAAGAATATGTGTACATTGTGATTCACAGTTGAAGAATGAGTTGTTATGTGATGCTCATAGTTCTTTATTTTCAGTTCATCCTGATAGTACTAATATGTACAGAGATCTTCGGCCGTATTACTGGTGGGATGGAATGAAAAAAGATATTGCTGATTTTACTATGAAGTGTTTTACTTGTCATAAGGTTAAAGCAGAGAGGAAGTTACCCAAAGGGATGCTTCAGCCTTTACTGGTGCCAGAGTGGAAATGGGAAAATATATCTATGGACTTTGTTGTGGGATTACCAAAGACATCTCAAGGTAATAATGAAATCTGGTTTATTGTTGATCGATTAACTAAATATGCTCATTTCCTTCCTATTTGAGATACTTTTTCTCTAGATTAACTTGCTCGGTTTTATGTTAAAGAGATAGTCAGGTTGCATGGTGTTCCTCTCTCTATTGTATCTGATCGTGATCTCAGGTTTACTTCTATCTTTTGGAAAGGCCTTCAGAAGTCATTGGGTACTAAATTAAATTTTAGTACAGCTTTTCATCCTCAATCAGATGGGCAGTCAGAATGAACAATTTAGACATTGGAGGATATGTTACGTGATTGCTCAATGGATTATCAGGGAATTTGGGACCAAAATCTTTCTTTGGTTGAATTTAATTATAATAATATCTTTCATTCTAGTATACAGATGGCTCCATTTGAGGCTTTATATGGAAAGCGTTGTCAAAATCCTAATTTTTGGGATGAAGTAGGTGAAAGGAAGCTGATGGGACTAGAATTTGTAGGAGAGATGGTAGATAAAGTTCAGTTGATTCAGAAGCACATGGGAACAACTTAGAGCATAAAAAAACTTTATGCAGATAACCGAAGAAAGGATATTTCTTTTGAGATAGGTTATCATGTCTTTCTCAAAATTTCTCCATGGAAAAGTGTGATGCGTTTTGGTAAGAAGGTAATGTTGAGTCTGAGGTTCATTGGACCTTATGAAATCTATCAAAATTTGGATTAGTTGCGTATATAGTGGCTTTACCTCCATGTTTATCCCAGTTACACAATGTTTTTCATGTTTCGATGTTGAGAAAGTATATGCCAAATCCATCTCATGTTTTGATCCCAGAGGTAGTTCAGTTGGAAGAGAATCTCTCTTATGAAGAACAACTACTCCAAATTCTTGACCATAGAGAGAAAGGGTTGCGGAATAGGGTAATTCACCAGGTAAAGGTTTTGTGGAAAAACCATATGGTTACAGAGGCAACGTGGGAATCTGAAAATGTTATGTGGGATAAATACCCCCACTTATTTTGATAAGTGAATAAAAATTATGAGGACGCAATTCCCAAAATGGGGGAAGGATGTAACATCCCAGGTAAATGAAGAATAATACTTATTTCATATTTATTAATATTTTTTATTTACATATTAATTTTACATTAAACGAGTTTCTATGTTCGATATCATACCCGATACGCAACAATGGGTTTTTTTAAAATCTTACGTTGCACACAAATAATATAATATTATTATTTTAAATGGTAGTTATCTCATAGCTGTTGTATTGCCAGGAATGAAAAAAACTAACTACAATATGATTATACATGTTTTTAAATGTATTTACATTTATCCAATAAATGTAAGAGGCTTAAAATGTGAATGAATCTTATTTTAAGAAAATTTTACATTAAAAGGCCGATTTATCACCTTTTAATGGAAAAACCTCCTTAAATCTAGTTTTGGTTACTTGAATTAATTCTATACGACCAAATAAAATCCTTTATTAGAATTGGGACATCAAAATTTAATTTGTGTAAATTTTTGGAATTTTTCCGATAAAGTTCTTTTTTTAATGAATAGTGAAAATATTGCTTTTCAATTCAAAAATGTGGTTTAATATAATTTATTTATATGGTTATATTATCTTTTTAATTTTCTTTAAAGTGTAATTAGAATATATTTTTACCATTTAATCCAATTTTGGTCATTGAAATTAATTTCAGTTTTAAATTGGACATAAACAAGTGTCAATCTTTTGATAGTTATTGTTTCTTAAAAACACGCTATTTGTTTTAACAACAGGAATTAATTTTAAAATTAATTAATGACACTTTTATGTTTTGAATTTGAAAAAATAGGCATAATTTTTGAATTTGTAATTTCAAATATAGCTTAGGTTGAATTTTTGGTATTTTTCTAAAAAACTTCGATTTTTGATGAATAGTGAAACAACTTAGTGGTAGTTAAAAAAACTGACATTTTCATTTTAATGAAATTTTACCACTTATTTGAATTTAATTTTAAAAATATGACATAAATGTTTGTTATCAAGAAGTAAAATTTTGTTCATTAAGATGAAAATAATTTTTGTTGAATAGTAACTTTTTACTTTTATTTATCGCGGTTAAAGGTAAATAGGGTAATTCAAGGTTAAAAGAATATTATAATAATTTAAAATTACCTTAACACTAGTCCTAACCTTATTGTATGAGTAGTGGCCAACCATTTTCATCCTGGGTCGATTTTGGGACCCCATGGAGCCACTTATGAAAGATAATGACATTGCAGATTAATTAATTTAATTTAAAGACAAAATTGACATTAACAAAAATATTTTAGTAGTTAATTTTTATAAGGGGATATATAAATTATATTTTCAACTATAAATATTCATTGGAAATCTAAAACTATTTCCCACATAATGGTAGTTTTTTTTATAATTTTTAGAAATTAAATAAATTAAATTATTTATGACACAATAATGATGTAGTATTTACCTCATTAATAAATGATTTAAATAAATAAGATTATAAATATTAAAATATTATACAAAACATGTCCAATTCTAATTGGATGATTTTATTTTTACCATTAGTCATCTTATCTTCATATTTAATGATTTTTGGACCATTATAAACTGAATATCATTATATAATAAAATAATGTTTTCGCACTTTCCTAAAGAGGGCCTCCTCCCGCTTATAAAAGGAGACCACTTCTAACCAATTCCTCACACCTATAAATCCATTTGGCTCGTCCAAACTCTTCCCAATTAATCTCCCTACATCCCTATCCTCCTCCTAGAAGCCTTACCTTAGGCAGAAGGCACTTCAAGAAGTCCTTTTGGTTCAAACCAATGGAAGTTACCCAAATTAAAGGTAGCAATTTCTCTTAAATTGTTTTCTTTTATTTTACTTATCCAACCCCTAAACACTTTTTATTCCTTTATTTTGTTGCAAAAATAGTATCCTCAATATTCTAGTATGTTGTTATGAAACGTTTTATAACTACACATACACACACCTCCATCTAATGGGTGAAAAACATAATGTTTCTGTGGATGGAAAACCAACACCTCACAAAATGATGATTGTTCGATTATCTCCTACAGCTTTTCATGGTGGCCATTATGATGGATATGTATTAATATATGATATATATTATGTTTATTATTTCTTTATGCTTCTGTATTTTCCATTTATATAATTCCTTTATGGTTTCTATAGTGGGTAAATACGATAATCTCATTTGAGAAGTACAGACTACCGCCCCCTCAAAGTGATATGACTCGTTAATGCCTTATGTGGGATGTATAAAGGATGGAGTTAATGATATTATATTTTATATTATTTGGTAATTATAATATACCTACATATCATTATTCTTTAATTCCATAAAAATAAGAAATATAAATGAAAGTAGCGTTCATGCGTACATACGGCTGACAGTATCCCACGAACAGTGCATTTCATTTCTTACCTCTAAATGTTATGTACTATTATAAATACATGTATATACTAGATATATATGATATATATGATATCTAAATAATTATTATCATTCTGGATATAATGGACTATTGACCACATGAACAACTTGTAATATAAGGTGTTCATTTTTGACTCAAGTACCAAACATTGACAGAATGAACGTTATTAACTTAAATGGTTAAATAAAGTTTTTAATATGGTAATAAGTGATATAAAGTAATAATAAACTTGAAAAGGGTTCTTAAGAAAGTAGAAATTTTCCTTAGTTTATTATTCAGGATATTAAAGAACGATCGAGCCAAGTCGAACACAATATAAGGGACTTCGTCTCAATATCCTTTCATTGAGGAACATTTAGTTTTATACACGACTTTATTTTATACGTTGTGTAAACCCCTTTGACTTTTCATTTCATTCAAAGGTAATATTAATATAATAATTTTTTTACTAAATGAAAAAAGGGATGTTTTTTTACGTAAGTAGTGACAATGACCTTTCCATCGCCGTGAGAATTATTTGATCTTTGGATTCCTCAACAAGTCGTAATGTTTTTAAAAGAAAATAAATACCATATACTCTTTTATGTATTTTTGTATTGAAATGGTTTTGATAATGGATTTGTTATGTAAATATATTAAGTGATATATTGTGATTGAAATGTGTAAATGTTTTTCTTTACTTTATATTTGTTTTCATTCTTATGATTTTATAATGGTAATTGGACATTTTACGGGTGGTTACATGATAAAACAAATGACGGGTGGTTCCATGAATACCAGGACGGGTGGTTACATTATAACCTCCAATGCATTGGGTATGGAAGTCGGTCTCATGGATATTCCATTTAGTGATATGTATGGAAGTCGACCGTATGGTTATTCCATTTATGTATGTTTATGTCCAAAGTTTCCTTTTATGTTATGTGTTCTTTATATGGGTTTAATGGTAATATTTTGGTTACAAAAGGGTAATTAATGATCTTTTATTCAGTGAAGAGTATTTAATACTTCATAAAGGTGAAAAAGGTAGGTTGTAAGTACACATTAATGCTATTTATGTTTAATTATTATGTTGGGTGAAATAAAGTAAATGACATATGAATATATATATATATAATTGTTATAGTATCTTTATTACACCATATATGTCATATATATTCAATAAAAAAACCCTTAATTCATTCCATGTAGTGTATGAATGAATCACATCTCTTTGAGGGGGTGGTAGTCCACACTTACTGCAACAAAATTCTCATATTTAAACCAAATTGAAATTAATTAGATATGAGTTTTAAAAGGATTAAATAAGATTAAATACATAATAAATATAATATATTAATTATATAAATATACTTCCTCTCATAATTTCTACTATGAGAGGTGGCTGTTTTATGAGGCGGTTGTTCATCGTACACATAAAAAGTACTTTTATTATCCATTAGATGAATGTTTGTTTATGTGTAGATTTCAACCATATAATAAAAAAATAATTTTATATTTAATATAATTTTTATCATAAAATCATGGAATAAATATAATTTATGGTGTAGAGAAGGAAAATTGAATAAACGTTCATGATAGAAAACATTACCGCTAAATCGGGTATCTCTATTTGGTTTCAGTGAAATGAATTCCTCATATTCCATCCGATAAAAGGGTGGAATTATAGGTGGAATCGATGGATGTTATGATTTTTTTGGGTTATTTTTTTTGAATCCAATGGGCATGATAATGTGATTAAGTTGGATTATAGGAGGCCTTTTATAGTGGATGAGGAGTGGCACTCTTGTAAATATTGGAAGGGATAATTCCACTCACATTTTTTCATGTTTAAAGTGGATCCAATATTGACTATAATTATTAATAATTCAGTATAGGCTCGAAATAAATCTATTAAATTTATCTTGGAAAATTATATTGGTCGTTTTGTGTTTTAAAAATAAGGTTTAGTCGTTAGTTAATCTAGATTTTACCTTAACAGATGTATTTAATTTTAATTATATTCAATGCTATTTTTCAGAAAGAACTATATAGACCATATTAAATATTATAAATTATTACAACTTGAATTACTAAATCCCTTATTTGATATTCGAGTCACATAAGTGGCCAAAATTAATTAAAAATTAATCCCACTAACAGGACAATACTCAATGTTTTTTAAATTAAAATTGTTCAAAATATATTTTTTTATTTTATATACAATTTCATTGTGAAATTGAATGCAATGAAATATGTAAAATTAATTGATAAAATTATTATCTAATTAATTTTTTATACCAATTTTAAATATAATTTATGTTCCTAACAAAATAAATGAAAAAAGTAGTTTTCAAATGAAATCCAGTATTTTTAATTATTCAATAATAAAATGAAACCTTTTAGAAAAATACCAAAAATTAATCCTATCCTATTTTTATGAATATATTCAAAATATGAATTTTATTTTATCAAATTAAATCTATAAATGTTCCTAAAAATTTATTTTAAATGGGTTCACTAATAAAAGGTTTGTAAAACAACCTCTTTAAAAATGGGGTTTTTATATAATGTTGGGTTTTTTAATATTTTATGTCAAATGAATATATTCTATATATACATATATCATAAATTAATATAACATACTAATTGTAATTTATTTCATTAACTATGTTAATATTTCATTGTTACTATAAAAATAATAATAATTTCAATTACATTAAATTGGTTTTCATATTCATTTCAAATTAATTGGTAACCTGTGAATTCATATTATATTGTGTAAAGAATTTATTTTCTTAAATTATTTAATTATATTCATAATAGCTAATACAATATATATATATATATATATATATATATATTATAAATTATTTTTTAAAATAATTACAATTTAATAATATTCAAATTTTCACTATAAATCATTCATGTGTGTTACAGAAGCCATTCTGTAATGTCATTGTTGTGAGTAACACAATATAACCTCGGTGTTCTAGGTCAATAAATTTAAAATTTATGTTTCTTTATGTCCATGACTAACTTGGTGTTTCATATAATGCAATCCCAACATAGTTCTTCTATATAAAATTATCTATTTTCCACGTTGCATGAAATTCAAAGTATCAAAAGTATTTTGTTCATTCAAAAAAATAATTCCTAAAATATCGGTGTTTTAAAGAGGTAAGGATGTTTCTATTGAATAATGTGGGATTTATTAACTCTTATAGAATCATAGAATCAACAATTGTTAAATATTTATTTTATTTGAATTAATTACTATTTCGTTTATTGTGTGGGGAATTCCACTACCTCTACTATATGATGACATTTATTGGTAATTATTTAAAAAAAACTAATAAATATGTATTATCATAAATAAAATAATGATTTTTATGTTATATAACATATTTCTGTATAGAATTGTGAGAAAATGGTGAAATAGTACCCTCATTCTTTTTTATGATGGTTCTTTATCTCCTGATCTAGATGATGATCATTCACTGAATGATTAATTTTTTTTGAAGGATATATTCATCAAGAACTAAATTTTTTTTTTTGAATTTATACATAATAATAATGTAGAAAAATATTTCAATCCCATTTCATAAGAATCAAAAATGGAAATGAAAACTATCATGGGTGGTGCCTCTATCACATCTAATGTAATAAATAGTACATATTCTTACATAAAGTAAGATAAATATCATATTGAGAATTATTGTTTTGATTATTTGGATTAGTCATATAAAAATACCATTACTCCCTTGACGATGATATAATTATTCATTTGTTACTAATTTGGTGAAATATGGAATTATAAAACCACCTTCTAAATAGATCGGATGAACTGTCATCAAAGGGGTCATTTTGGTCTTACTGAGAAGTGATATATATTAAATTTTATAAGGATTAATAATTCCCTAACATATTTGAGAATAGAATAAAATTTTATATTGAGTAATATATTCAACAATAGTGATGTGGATATATCCTACATGAGGAACCATAGCATTGGTGTTATTACAATACACATGAAAGTATCTATCCTATTTGGGTCAAAAAATTTCATTGTCTATTTTTTCAATTCTAATTTCCATTTATATATATATTTATATGATATTGAATTTATAGTTATATATTATTTTCCAACAAGTATGTGCCTGATTTTGGGAATGTGAACCTGATTTTTATGCACCATGCCTATCAAAATTCGTAATATCTTGGGATGTCCATTTTGTGATAGTGTGGTTTCATTATATGCTGAATCAAAAATAGTTTTAAGTTCTATATATAGTTATAAATTATTACATAATTATCACCATTAAAATTCATTGAATCTATGAATATATTGTTTTTATTCCACTAGATTATAATGTGATATGAGGCATTTCAATTAGATACCATATAAGGGTTTAAATCTATTTTTTAGCTTTTATGTTATCTAATTCAACATGATTAACAATGATTGTATTATTATATAATTTTCAATTTGATAATTTCTATATTTTTGTAGTGATGTCATCATATATATTTTTAAATCACATATCAATCACATATAAATTTTCATGGTATTTTAATGTAAAACTATTTATTATAATTTCATTAAATATAAATTCTATTGATCATTAATTAACATCATGGATCTGAAATGTATAGTGATATTCTTGGATTCCAAATTCTATAATGGTATAGTAAATAATATATAATATTTTATTAAATATTAATTAGATTTATTAATGTTTAACCATTCATATATTTCATTAATAGATATCAATATCTAAAATTTATCTATAAAAATTGTAAAATTGTAAAATATATAAATCACTCCTTAATGAGGAAAACTATTATGATTATAAATATTTTATATTAACATCACAAGGATAAAATAATATAACTTTTATGACGTGTTTTGGATCCTCTTAATCCTAAAATAACACATTCCATTCATATGAAAAAATATGATATGATTGGGGGAATTATGAATCCCCAATATTAAAATTTTGTGTTATTTTTGTTTTATTACTAATTTCCTCTAAATTATGTTAAAATTTTCTTGTAGATGTTTTTTTAACATTTTTTATGATCCATATTTGACATGAGGTTAGAAGTAATAATGCATCAAAAATTTTTATATTTTGAAAAAACTCTCTATTGGATTGTTTAGTTTACATAAACTATTTTGGTATATAGAACCCCAGATCACCCTTAGAGGGGAAGGGCGAATTAGAGTGTAAAATTTTTATTTATATAAGATGGATCATGTTCCCATGTTGGTAGAACATGTTAAAACTATAATATGGATTCGATCTGAAATAAAACATTCATAATAATGGAGACAACAAAAAAAATTTAAATGGTTCACTACTTAGGTTTAATCGAAGAAGCATACATTGACAACATGATGGACATACCTAAATCCTCTAATCTTCACTATATTTGGATTAGAGAACATTTTAGCTTATTCACTCTATGAGAAGAATACCAAATTTTATCGTATTTTGGATAGCTCAGTGCATCAATTAGAAAACTTTCATCCACTCCCCCAAGCACACTACTTTGAGAGAAGCCTAACCCATTTTATTATCTTGAAGGTTGCTTTAGTGGATTGAAATTAGAGAATGTTTTACTGAAATAGTAAAATTCTCTTCTTGTACCATGGACCAAAGTTGATGAACATTGAAATCGATGTTCACTAAAGAAACATATATTCAAAACTGCCTTTCATGAAGCTCTGATGCAAAGTTCACTCCTTCACGAAGCACACTACCTTCGTAGAACAAACTGAATTTGCGAATCTCCCTATATTGTTCGAACAAACTACTTCACAATGATCCCAAATTTAATACAGAATACCCCCTAATAGAGAAAATATCATTAATACAAATCATTTGAATCAATCAAGATATATATTCTTTTTGTGATGCTCAACTGTGCATAGATGTCAAGATATACAAAGTGAATTCACGGAGTTCCCTATATTCAAGAAATCAAAGTGATTTAACATTTCTGTGAAATTTTTTATTATAAATGAAATGGGTTAGTCTCATAATTATAGGATCATATGTTCACTATTCCCCACTACCTAATAGTGAATTTTTTGGATCTTTAAAAAATAACTTCGCGATGCTCCTCCTTTTGCAAAGCTCTAGAGAATGTTCCTGATCACGATGCTCATCATAATCCTACTACCTTCTGTCAAAACCCTTCTCTGTAATCTTGATGCATGTAATAATCAAAGATCTCTCTCTCACCATTAATTATTCTCTCATTCTTCATCATCCATGATTCTTAGTCATTGTCACATAAATAACAATTTTAATTCTTTGATCCTTTCTAAAAAATAATTCACAAATCTCATGTTCAGTAAGCTCATGTATTTTTCATAATTATATAAGACCTTCAAGGAAATCAAATTTTCACCAAGAAATACATCCTCTCAATTGTAAACCCATTTTTTTTAAACACTAGTAAATGATGCCAAATTCAACATTTATTTTTCTAAATGAATTGTTAGATCCCTTTCTTAGAAAACTCCATAATATTCCATGTGAGGACTGATAAAAGGCACAAAATATGATCCATTTATAGCAAAGAGTGGACTTAGTTCCCACAATCTTACCCTTTTATATTTTTTATAAATATGTAAGTAAATTATATGAATAGGGATCAACAATCAAAACTTTATATGCAAGAACAATCTCATCCAACACCCTAGTTCAATGTGAGAAAATATTGATGTAGAAAACAGTAGATGAAGAAGGCATTTGGTTATCGTGTTTTGAAAATATTAAAGTATACCATGAAAATAATTTATCATGTAATTGAGTCTTTTCATTCACCAAAATGTTCCTCATAACACCAAATAGTTTCTCCATTTTTATAAAAAAACTCAGTATCCTCTTTTTTACAATTGATTTTATCAATTGTCCCCCATTATAAATAAACTAAATGACTATTATTTATACAATGTAGAGCTTAAAACACACGCCCTTGGATTTTATCTCCCCCATAAACCATAATAACATCCAAAAATAGATTAAAATAGATTATAAAATTTGGGATAGGGGACACATCATATCGTGCTCATGAAATGAGAGGTGGTTGAACACTGAGGATCTACAGATGCATCTCAAACACATGTGATGAAAATGGTTTGGTCATTATATTATCCACTTGATTATAAGTTCCAACATTATTTGTTTTAATCATGTATCATTGCACTTTTTCCAGGATAAAGAGATAACTGATTTCAATTTTTTTCATACAAGAATTTCAAATATGATCCTTCATTAGTTCAGTTGGTATATTTTTATCACATGGAATCAACTTTTGCTACTTCACCTCATCACCAATATTAGTTAATTATTTATTTATCCAAAGTAGTTGAGTGCAAGAATTTTTAGATGATATATACTCAGCATCAGTAGTACTAAGAGATATAATTTTTGTTTCTTACTCAACCAGCCCGCATATTTCAGTAAAATAGGAAATTCTCTAACCCTTTTGGAATTTCAATCAAAACATCACTAGACCCAGTCTACATCAGAAAATGTTTATTGCTATATATCTCTTCCTATAGTAATGTGTAAGCTATAACTATGAATACCTTGAATGTATCTCATGATTATTTTTACTGTCTTGATATTTTCTTCCAATGGATCACATTGAAATCAAACCACTAATAATTTCTCAATGAAAAGATCTATCTATGTCATATTTAAGTAAAAAACAATTATGATGATTCTCTAGTACATGGTGGTATATATAGCAGTCTAATACTCATTCTCTGAATGTTTTTTCCCCAAAAAATATGATTTGATACGGGTTTTGAGTCCTTCTTGTTGAATTTATTTAGCAACTCTCTCTTAAATATTCTATGAAATAATTTTTTTTCTATCCTTTGAATCACTTACATCCCTAAGAATTATCCTAGTTCACCAATCATCGGAATTTTATATATTTATTTCATGTGATTAGAAAATAAATCCACTTATCCCTTTTTATTATCTCCATGTATAATATCATCCACAGAAACAATAATCATAGATTGATAGTAATGCTAATTCTTCATATAAATATTATGATCGAAACCTCCATTTTTAAATTGGAGATTCATCAGATATGATTCCAAAAGAGAATACCATTCTATGACTGCCAACTACTTAATGTAGACTTCTTCTTCAAGAATTTTCTTCAAGAAAGTTGTCTTAAACATCTATATATTAAACACTATATCCTATATGAATTTCCAATGGAATGATAGAAATTGATCGACTCGATTCTTTCTGCTAGAGCATCTCTATTGTCCACATTGATTCATTAAACATGGGAATTGCCTTCATACTCTAGATTTTCCCTGATTCTTACCA
This sequence comes from Viscum album, assembly GCA_963277665.1. Classification (NCBI taxonomy): domain Eukaryota; kingdom Viridiplantae; phylum Streptophyta; class Magnoliopsida; order Santalales; family Viscaceae; genus Viscum; species Viscum album. Next base: position 1,370,833,180 of record OY728158.1, on the reverse strand, counting down.
CAATTCAATGTTCATAATTTTTTCTATGATCCTTTCTGTTCCAATCACAATGTGATATTCATGTCATGTAACATGATCCAATGTATGGTAATTTTATATTGTATCATGTTCTTCATTCATGGATTTAGACCATGATTCAACTTCAATATATTTTTCATATGATGTGGTTTCCACAATTGATAATGAGGAAAACTATGAATCATTCATCATTCTTCTTTTAGGTGTGGGTGAATTAAAATCCACATTGATATTGGATTGATCAATTTTAGATCTTCTATTTCTCTATTGATTTTTAGATGACGATTCTTTAGCTATTTTTTCTTTTTTTGATTCTTCCTCAAGATGGCATACTTTGGGTCCACACAGAATATTTTATAAGAGTTGCACAATTTTAGTATGTGAAATTGTCCCATAACCAATGATCTTGATCCCCGAAACTCCATTTCCAATGAATTTATCTTCAATATATTTTCAGAATAATCGGGTTAGATAGAAATTGATATAGTAAATCTTGAATCTTCTCCATCATTATTTCTTTTTTCTCCCCCTCAAGGAAAATAAATTTCAACATATTCATAATGGTGGATCCCATCAACAATGGATTTCTAGAAATTTCAGTATAGAGAAAACACAAGATAGCTTCTTCATTATGGGACTATTCACATTAGATTACATCCTCAACTTCACCACCGATAATAATCTTGAAGGATATTTTTTTGGATACTAGAAAACAAGATCAGGCCATGATAGTTTCTTATTATCCTATTTATCCAGATTAGATCATCTTCATCTTCATCTAAAAATGATCCTTTATCAAATCTATATTTGAATATCAATTGAGGAATCATTAAAATATATTGAATTATTCAACACATCTATCAATAATTGTAAGCCCCATCTTTTAAAAAGGTTCTCTCCCAGAGAAAATCCATCACATTCATTTCCTAGTATTATAAACATTCACACAATACACAAAACAAATAAGGGAATACTGTTTCTTTTCTTTGATTTATCAATATGGACTACATGGTTTAGATGTTTTTCTCAACTAGGATCATCCATTTACTCCAGTATTCATTTTTTAACTTCTGAACATACATTTTGACTAATGTTTTCATGTCATGATCTATTCACATTCTCTTCTATTTTTTTTGTGTATAATAGTTTTTCTTATAAGACATAATGGATGAAACATTTTTACTCAATATATGGGATTCTTCCTCCTATGGTATTAAGGTTAAACTTAATCTTGAAATGTGATATGATTTTTATGAATCAATAAAATATATTTTCTTAGAAACATCAATTTACTTTTGTTTGTAATCATTCATGAATTTTGTCTTTATCATACAGAATATGTTCTTTATGTTTTACACTAGCCATGTCCTTGTCATCTTTATGTTTCATCATTCTTTCCAAATATTTTGGATAAATAAGTAACATGTCATTAGATATTATTGCATAATGTTTGGATCTTCCATATGGGATCATCCCAGTGTCATCCCTCATAGTTGTTATTTTGGATGAACTACCCTTCATCTTTGTGGATTTAAAATCATATCCCTTCGCAACATCTTTAATTGAGAACTTTTTTGGAAAATTTTTATTAACAATAACCATCTTACTTCATCTCAATATAGGTTTTCCATTATTTTCCTGAATTTGTGGTATTTTTTTATCAACAATGATTTCATGTTCAGATAAACATTTAACAACCATGTGACCAGTTCCATTTCATGCATCTTATATTTATTCAAAAATTTCAAATCTATATATAGTAAGTATATTAATCTAGCAACATGGATGTTGAATCTTCATTTATAGATTTCTCCACCGCGATATAGGCTTCCTTTTTGATTTAACATATTGAGGATTTTACCAAAATTCTAATGCAAAATTCCCAAATCTATTACAACACCAAAATTGACCTACAAAACTGGATCTCTATATATCTTCTATATAAGGTTGATGGATCTTCTTCTTGACTTGTTTTTATATTTTTGGGAAACTAGAATACATACTCTTCTTATCCACAATATTCATTATGGTAGGATTATTATCATTTTTCTTTATCCAAACTTGTTTATTATATTTCATAGAGTCTCTAATGTCCATTATAAATGGTTCTGAATCAATAGTACAATTTCTATGGACTGAAAATATTTCTACCTAGCTATGTGAGATAGATCATAAAATGATTTCATGATATTCTTATCACATGTTGTTATTATTTTAGATTTAGAATACTCTAGTGGAAACTGAGTAGATTCTGGAACTATTTCCTTGTTTTTTGATGTCTCAATACATGTCTTCTCAAGATTGGCCAATTGATCTTTCATATATATACATTTTTAATTATGGATGATTTTATAATATTCAATCATAATAATACTTTCTTTACAATCTAGATTCATTCTAACATATTTATCTTTATTTAAAAATCATTCGTCTGAATCTAAGGGTTTCATTCCATGTTCATCTTGGATATTCCATATAATTTTAAACCCTTTAGATCATTTATACTTTTAAATTTCTCTTGTATTGCATGGATAATTTCATTAAGATACTTTTTGAATCACTCTTTCTTTTCAAATTCATTGACTTATTTTGAGGATATTATTTCAATTTCCCACTTTTTTTCTTCAATGGTTATAACATGTTTGGAGATATTATAACACTCTTGAATTTCTCTTTGAAATACTTCCTCTATTGAATATGCAACTTTCCTCAGCAAGGATTGTTGTACCTACATATGTTGAAATACTCTATAAAAATTCTTCTTTCTTTTGTAATTTCATGTAGATAAATTCAAAATATATCAAATGAGAATTCATGTGAGGTTGTAGATTTATCATCATATCCACATAAGTTGTAATCCTTATTCTATGGACATATTTCAAATATGTGAACACATACATACCGATCACTAAAATATTTTTCTATAAATGAGGTAGAGAGTATATACTTTTCATCAGTGAACCCCAGAGACACCATCTCCTTAAAATTTAGGCCTAAAATATCTTTATTGTGGGTATTGTAAGGAGAACCAGATAACACCTCTTTTTTATATAAGAGGGATTTCTTAAACTATATATTTTATTTATTTGTCATGATAATCATTTTAATGATAGATATAGACTTATACAATGAATCTTCACCAAAACTTCCCCTCATTGTTGAATTAAGAATGAAACTCAAATCATAAAATGAGAACCAAATTACCTTAAATAATCAAAAATAACTTAACATTTCCCTGATATCATTTGTAGGACCCCTAGAGAACCCTGAGATGGGAGGGGTGAATCTAGTAGTAATTTTTTTTCATTTTTTATTATGGTTCTTGTTCCCACATTGGTAGGAACATATTAATATTGTATAGTTTATTTGATTTGATATCAGACATTCACATGGAAGGAGACAATAGAACAATTTTACAAGGTTCACCACAAAGAGTTCTTCAAAGAGAATTCACTGAAAGTGTGTCATTGATATGTAATAGACTATTCATCCATATATGTGGAATAAATAAGATTTTGAAAATTTATCTCTATGCCAAGAGCACTGACATTACAATTTTTTTGGGATAACACACTACATACCATAGAACATTTTCATCGGCTCACATTAGCTAACTTATTTGAAGGATGTCTTACTTAGTTGATAAACATGAAGGTCACATAAATGGAATGGAATTAAATTCACTTCCCATGACTTATCACGAGACTATTAATGAATTATGGACTTATGTTGATGCAAATTAAAAGACTTTTTAAATTAAAAACTAATATTCAAACTACCATTTGTAAAGCTCCTTTTGAAAGCTAACTCCTTCTTGAAGCACCCCACATTCACAGAAAAACTTTCCATTATGAAGCTCCCTATCTTTGTACAGATATCTAATTTTTGAAGCTCAACAAGTCAACATGGAATACCGTATCATTAAGAAGTATCCATTAATCAAAATAATTGGAATCATTCAATATGTATAGTCTTTTCACAATCCTCAAGATCATATAAATGTCCAGATCCTTGAACCAAATTAAGATGGCTCCCTATCTTCACAAAGTCAGAGTGACTTGACTTTTATCTGAAATAATTAATTATAAATGAAGAGGTGTTTCCTCATAATTATAATATCATCTATCTATGATTCCTCACCACCTCTTAGCATATTTTCTACATCATTGATAACTATCTTCACGGTGCTCCTCATATCTCGAATCTCAACAATAAAATGTTGATCATGATTCGTGTAGTAATCATAGAGCTTCCCATCAATACCATTCATGGTGATTTTGATTCATGTCATTTTCATATAGGTCTCAGTCACTATTATCTATACTCTAATTCTTCAATGTTCTTGATGCTAAACGTTGTCATGTAGATCACCGTTAGATTTTGTTAATACTTCAAGACAAACTATTCAAGAATCCCATCATTGTGAAACTATTTCCTTTTTCTATACTTTCATAATCCAGTCATGGAAATCTACTTTTTTTATTGAATTCCATAATTAAAATTTTGGACCATGAAAATTTGGCGAACAGTAGGAAATAACATCACCAAGAATAATGTTGTCTGCGTGAACTGTAAGATCTACTTCCTTGAAAACTCCATGATAATTCATCTAAGGATGTACCATTGACACACACCATATTATATTCCTAGAAATGAACTTCCTTGGTTCCAATAAGGAACTTATGTAACCTAACTATGATTGTGTTGCAGCACCAATCTAGTTTTTGTTACATGGTTTTCAAAATATTTCCCAGTCTATACAGTATAACCTTTCAATATTCACAAAAGTTTAATTTTCACGTTTTCCTTTAATTATTTTATTTTTGAAACCCGGATTCAATTTTCTATTTTAAAAATGGATTTTAGAGAGATCCAATATGAATTCCCTTATCCTTATCTAGCCTTTCATGGCCTTCCTTCAAGATCATCAAATTGATTCTTTAATGAAACACCTTACATCCTTCATCATTTTCTATATCTTATAATAGAATCATTAATATTATTCATATTTAATCTTATTCCCAATCACGAGTGACCATATTTTCCAAATAAAAAATATATGGTTTGTTTAATATTTCAGATTTTGTGGTTAGGATCTTGTAAATACCATTTAATTCCATGGTCTTCCATTATCCATTAATGTTATGTTTTTTAATTCAAGCTATGTTAGTTTTCTTTTTCATTATATATAAAATATATATAATTTAGTTAATGGGTTATCTAAAATTATTTTATAATAATTTATTCCTAAATCTAGTACCATGTATGATATTATTAATTTTAAAAAAAGTTTACTTTTTTCTGAGATTAAAATCATGAGGATTCCATGGGTGTTGAGGTGATTCACTTCTAATTAATAATTTTAGGATTTATATGTGTTTAAAAAAACACATTTACTTTTGGTAAATTATTTTATGTTGATATTTTTTATAACATCCAATTACATGTAAAAAGTATTTATATATATATTTTCAATGATAGTTATTGTAAATAATGGCATGATGGGAATGAATCAACAGAATTTTAGAAATTTGACTTGCATTTAATATTTTTTAGTGATATCGGTTTGAATTTGATTTCATGTATAGTTATAAAATATTTTGGATTAAAATTATTTTTCATTCATGGTTTATTTATGTTTCTTGTATGGTTTAGTTATTATTTTTTATTTTAAATCCTATTTTACATACAAAAATAATTTTTATTATATTATGTTTACTATCCTAGGAATTGATCCCTATATTTTTATGATTTTTGTTTTATGTTTTGATATGCTAAATAAACATGATTTGTCTTATTTACATGTAAAAATAGGAAAGTATATGTATTTTTAATGGATTATTGTGGTGAGATGTGGGATTACCATATATGATATATTATTGACATGTGTTTGTAATGTAATTTCACATTTACTAAACCTAATATTATATTATTAATGTGAAAACTGGTAAATATTGTGGATGATCATATATTAATAATAAATTAATTTATATTTCACTCTTCTTGCGTCCAATAGTAATGAATTTACTCCGAAAAATCCTATTTCTATATGGGCTTTCAAAATTTGAGGGTAAGTTGACCTTTTGTAATTAATTAGTTTTTGAGTTTTTTATTGGAGTTGTGTAAGAGCTTTATTCATCATTTAACAAAAAAATGTAGTAGTTTAATACATTTTTTCTTGGGAAACACTTTGGGGGATCAAATTTCATTGACAATGGTCAGGTTATTTCTGCATGTAAAGTTGTTGTATTTCCATTAGCTAGCTTACTGGCACCAATACCTATGTGGCCATCACTGTTGTCTCAACAATTTCCTCATGATGTAGTATAATATACATCTACTAGATCCTACCATCTTAATATTGTAATCTAATGGTGGAATGTTTACTTTTTCCTCCTTCCAAATTCTTGAGGAAGAAGCCCCCTCCCTTCTCCTTCTCCTTCACTCACTGCCAGGGGCCCATCCCTCTTATTTTTAATTGTTCCAACCATGGTTTGGTGTGGACTTATTTTGTGTTTTAGATGATGATTATAGGTAAAAAACTATCCCTCCAGATATATCTTCTTTTCCTTCATAGAACAAATTTTTATTGTTATACTTTAAGTAAGGAGTAGTTATTTCACTAGTGAATGGTTAAATAAAATGATTTCAATTGGGATTTCATATAACATAAGAAGAGTATGTATTGAGATTAAGTCTACATTAGTACAAATAAAATTGATTAAAATGTATATTTTCAATGATTTTTATAATTTATTTTTCTTTTGAATTAAATTTTTTTAGTCATGGAAACTATTATACTACGAAGAGGATTTATGGGGAATGGATTCAAGGGACCCCAAAGAACCATACATGTGTAGTTGTCCTTTAGTTTTATGAATTTCTATAACCATTATAGTTTATTATGAATATTCTAAGGATAAATTTGATTAATTAAATAATTATGAATCTTTTAATTTATTAGTTTCTTATTTTTGCCAGATTTATGAGCTTGGTTCACTAATAATATCATTATTAGGGATGGAAGAGGCTATATGGGATTTTAAAACCATTCCCAATAGCTAGGGGACTTCAGAAATAGATGGGAGATGTATAATTTTGAGGTAGCTGATCTCAAATATTTTTTTTATTTTTATTTCATTCGATTATGTGGAATTATATTTCAAATATGGACACCTTAGGAAGTTCCCTTAGGATATATTGTTAATACAATTCAATTCAAAAGATTAAATAAAATTTAAATGTGTGGAATCATTAATATGACTAGAAAAAATAAAATATTCCATGAAGATCCTAATGCGCTAACATGATTCCTCACACACTGATGATTGAGTCATTATCTACTAAAAGTTTAGAGAGATATGTAAATATTGAGTGGACTTCAATGAACTTATGAGACTTAGAAGACTGTGTGTAGGACACAATTATCACCCATAGAGATAGTGGTATTGTTATTTGAGTTGATTAAACCACAAGTTACTAGTTAGATGTTTGAGAAACTAGGTGGATTCCATACCTCTAGAGAGGTGTTATGGGACCCAAAATTACTTCATATTCTATGAAATAGATTAAGTGGATAGAACCATAGAATATGGGGACTGAGATAATTTAATTTATAAAGGGCAGACTTTATGAGAAAGATAGATAATAGGCCATATTATTGACTAATTTAACAATGGGATATCTTATTTTTTCATCTATGAAAGATCAATATTTAAGACAATGGAAAGGAACATATATCTTAAAAACATCCTATAATCACCCAATACTATGTTTTACACTGAGTACTATTGTTGTAGTTCCCCCATTTGATTTCACCAAAGTTACCCCAGTGAGTTCTAGTTAATAAATCCTCCCTGAGCGGTTATGTGTGACCGTGGATAGAGATGGTTGATCATTTGACAAAGAACCTGAACCAACATGGAATATCAATGGGGAAAAGTAAATGATTATTGGTTTTGGTGTTCAACTGACCCTTTTTCCTAAAAATTAATTATGGAATTAACCTTTATAGTGGATTTGAAATGGGTGTGCGGTCTTTATTTAGAGCTTGTTACAAATATGAGTTATAAGGTTGTATAATATTGATACTAGATTTTAATGGATTTGGAGCTCAGATTAATATTATGGATTACATGGATTTGTATTCATATACTTGTACCACCATGGGATGGGTTAAAAGATCTATGGGATATTTGGATATCACATCAATATATTCCAATTCTGACACACGTGAACCCATGGGATGGGTCCCCGAATTAATGGGATTTATTGTTATTGATACCGTGTATTTATATATGAATAAATAGAATACAGTTGGATTGGTCATATAATTCATGGGATATATTGTTATGGTTTACATTTATTAAGATCTATTTGGAAAAAATATTGATGGATTTGTTACTAATTTTGTGTGATATATGGTTTTTCATTCAATTTATTTCGGTCCAGACATATGTTCTTCCATTGGATGGGTCCTCAGATCCATTATATTTATAGTTATGTAAAACATCAATTTTTATATGGATGAAAATTATATTTTTGGATGGTTCTATATATCAATTGGATATATGGTTATGGATTTCATTATTGGTATTTGTACACAAAAACTCAAATGTCATTGATTTAGATATTTTATTCCTTCATTATCATGGGATTGTTTCTTATAGTTCAGAGAATAATATATGGATACCATAAACATGGATATTCATGCCACATGGGATGTATAATCATTAATATTTACTCATATACAACCTGGAATTAGTAGAATTAGGTATGGTTGATCAGTTTCATGGACTTAAGGATTGATAATAGACTATATATTTATTGATATTTATTGTTTTATTATTTTTCCTAATAATGTCACATTCATGTATCAATACTATGTTGGTTATTATAGTACAAAATTCGTGGTTACTATTTATTTTTATTATCACACCATGTTGGGTCTCCCATTTTTTCTGGCAACTTTAGTAGGAAATCACATGGTTGTAGGGTAATGTTTGGGATGAGGTTCAAGTTTAATAAAGATTTTAGACATGGGAAACTACATGCATTTTTGGATGACATATAGATAGTAGGTGTGGTGTATCAATATTTTATTTTCTTTATTTAGGATGGTTTTTCTAACTATCCCAGTGGTTGTTTAGATTTTATTAAAAAATGAACATTTGGGGAACTTTATTATTTTATTTCTTATTACCCTTATTTTGGTATATATTCATCAATTTTCAATTTATATCAGTTGGATTATTTTGTATTATTTTTTCCACTATTATTCTATATGATATAGGGGTATATTATCCCCCAATTACCAACTTATAATCCCACTACAAGTTTGGAGACATTTTCATACCATTAGTGACACCTTCTGTGCAATAGCGCCCACTAGTCAAGGAAATGATCAACAACCATAGGAAGTGGGAAATTTAAACGTTATATTATAGGATGATTTAATTTTTTCCATACTATTTTCTACCTTGGTAGACTAAATACTTGAGAAATGATCATATCATGTGAAATATATTGGTTTTCCTTATTTAGGAATATTGTTTTGGTATGAATTTTAAGATACCATGGATGGATTTATGTTCATTATGTTTAATGTTATAATTTTATATTATTTAATGTCGAAATATTCACATGTTTTTTGTATTATATTATTTATTATCTATTTTTAAATCCATTCCCATTTTCATGAGATGAGTTTATTGATTATTTCTCTAGGCCTATGAAGGAAATATGTGTCTCAGGTGTCATATTAATGTCATAGGTATATGTAAAATATAGGCTTTATAGTGTATATTTTCACTAGATACTATTGTCCAATTGTATAAAGTGACAAAAAATTATCATTTAACTTTTTATTCTTCAAATTGATGGTTTCATTTTACTAAGCTTGGCTAGCATGAATATTTATTCACTTTTCTTGGAATTATATGTTGATAAATTGTGAGAAACTACTTTTGATGAAGGAATATTCTATTGGGGAATGAGAAAAATATCGATCCTTATATTTCAGTGTAGTACTTTGATTCCTTTGTGGAAAAACTCTTATGGATCATTGTTATTTTTTATTTGATTCATAGAATACTAGAAACAACCTATATGGAAATTCCCCACATAGACATGAATTTAATTATAATTTACAATGCCATGGGTTGTTTCTTCCTATGGTATTGGTCATCGGGAACCATTATGTTATGTATTTATATATTGATCTATAAAATGAATCCATATAGTCTGAATTATATGGTACATAATCTCAAAGAAGATGGGTTCTCTATATTTTGGTGGTGGTTTTGGAATAATGATTTCATAGGATGATATGTGTGTGAAGATGATATCCCATGGGCTATAAACATATTTGAGTTTTCCCTTGGGAATTAGTGGTCAAACATAGTATCCTGAAGGATATTCCAAAATGGAAGGTCTAGGTGGGATACCTAGTGTCTATTAGTCAAATATTTCACCTTTGATAGTTATCATTCATTTTTTTCAAGGGTGTCTCAGTGAAATATTTGGCCCAATTGGTGTCTTCCATAGATAAGAGAAACACATATTGGTGTATCCATGTGATGTTGTTGAATATTATGTGATACTTTGTATATGACCAACACATGGTTATTCCTTATAATTTTTATTAGAAATGTATATTGAATAATTTGGAATCAAAAATGTATTTGATGTGTAAGAATATAGTGATGTTTAGGCCTTTGAGTTTTTTTTGGACTTTTAGATGTTTAGTTATAGTGATGATGGATTCTCATAACTGAAAAAATGATATTTTGTTGATAATAATTTGAATGTGGTTACAGTTCTTCGATAGAGGAGGGTCACCTATGGTTCTAGATCATTTTCATGATTCAAGTGTTCATGGGAAAAATCATGAAGGGTTAATTTTCCCAATTTAAAATGGTAGTTCTAGGAGATCCCTGGAATTATTGAGAGGGATTTCTCATATAGAAAGGTGAGACTTGAATTTGGGGCATGAAACTCATAGGAACATGAGTCATTTTTTATGCATATGGGTTATAGAAGAATATTTCCATTGAATATTAGGATCTATATGAGGCATACGCAGGTGAAGAATTGCTCCATTAAATTATTGAATAACAATAGTCTTTTATAGAATGATGAGTGAAAGTAATTCAATGACATTTTTATGAGGCTATAACCCCATTAACCTAATGGAAATAGATTAAGAGGAGTGACTTATGTGTTTTTTATTATAACATTTGAGAATTTTTTCTGGTAGAAGGGTGAGATAATCCATGTTGAGGGAGCTTTCATAGAGGATTCATGAGGTAAGTAACATTATATAGGATTTGAAATATATAGCATTCTAGGTGAACCATTCCCAATAATTAGGAACTACTAAAAAATTATGATTATATTATTTCTCTTTTATAAGTGGGATTGGTAATTTGATTTATTCTATACAGTGAGGGATAAGGTTATGGATGTGGTGATCAAGAACTTATTTTGGTGGTGCAATGGAAAGGACCTTCCATATGTTAGAAGAACGATTTAATATATTGGATTTTAAGGAAAATGATTGTGTATTTATAATTCTTATGAATTAATGGAATTGAGAAATACTGAATTACATTTTGAATTCGTTTAAAATTATTAGATATAGAATATCGCAGAGTTTGAACATGGGAATCATGTTTTTAAAATTTGGAGGGTATTTAGAGCCCCACATTTTTTAGAAAACCGAGTGAAAGTTATGTTGGATTTTGTTCTATAATGTAATTATATATGGCTATTTTAAAACAAAATCGGTCTCATTATTTTAGACATGATGGGGTGTTTTCTGATTTTCCAATTTTTTCTAAAGAAATTCGGTTTGTTCATATCCTCCATAAAGGGGTAGTGATACCCATTATCAACCATTAAATATCAAGATATGGGAGAGTCATTATCTTATTTGATCATGTGAGAGGTTATAATCCAATCCACGGGTATCCTTTTAACTAAAAAGTACTTTACAAGAAATTAATTTCATTTTTGAGTTCAATAATAATATAATTTCTTATTATTACCTATGTCATATACAAAGGAGAACCATAGGATTGATGATAATATGGCCAATTAAGTTAGTGTGTTTCTAGTCTGATAGGCATGGGTAATTTTAATCTTAGTTTTAGTGTGGATTTTAAATTTTGGGTCTTCTGTTTTAGAGTACTTATCATCATATGTTTAATTGTGAATTAGTTTTTTGTTGGGTGTTTATAGATGGAACATAGTCTTTAGAGGGTGTTTCCCCCAATCTAAGTTGAGTATTTTATTAGGATTTCCACTAATACTTATCATGGATGAAAATTATTAACATCAAAAAGTTTTAAAACCTTATGTATATATTAGTATATTTATTTTTTGAGGGATTTTGTAATTTTTCATATTAGTGAGTAGATCAAATTTATATCAGTGGTTTGAAAGATGGTATTAGGGAATGGAACACTAAACTGGATGTGTTTTAAACATGTTATGAGGCATTTAATATAGAATAAGGGATCAATGGAGCCTTTGGAGACAATGTGTAGATTCAGAAACCCAAGCTGCAACAATATCATGAGCTCATTGGTGTTTCCTTGTAGTAATATGAGATTATATCAATGGAAACTATCCTTCTTGTGGCTTCTATTTGATCACTGATATCCATTTTAGATTTTAAATTAAATTTTCTACCCCTTATGTTTTTAGATGATGTGTCCCCATTCCTTTCACATGTCTTATGTGTTTGGTAAATCCTCTCTCCTCCTTGTTTTCTCTTGGTTCCCCCTTATTTTGGGGAATATTTTGTTGTAGTTTTTAGCATCTATGCCAGATTTGGACCACTCTCCCTCCTTCTGAATATTAATTCACATTACATAATGAATTGTTTTTGTTCTAGTATTTTAAAAAGGTTAATATTTTACATGTTAATTTTGAAATTTATTTATTTTGAAGCGGTTTTCATGCAAAAATGAATAAAAAATACAAGGATAACTTCCACACACCACTACATTTTATTTCATGAAATATATTTCTATACCTAATTTTTTTCATTATATTTCATAATAAATATGTTTTTTAACTAGATAAATGGTTTTGGGTCCTTTGGATTCTCCCAAAAAAGTGTCAATAGTTTCTGATGGACCTCCTATGAGATGTTGATGCAGGTTTTAAAAATGTATTATGACCTGTAGAATTTTCCTTCAATTTTTTATGATGATTTTAAAAAAATATATAATTCTAAATTCTAAAATTAATTAATTGTATATTATTTTTGTAGGTTAGGTGCTGGGGAGATCTAGTTTATCATTGTTTATTATTTAAAATGTTTTATGTTCTTGTCTAGGTATTGGTAGGGACTAAAATCCCATGGAAATAAATTAAATAAAATTCAGTTTTAGATGTGTGGTATTGTAGACTATCCCTATGGGTTATTACTTTTTATTATGTCAATTGATTTGTTAATACTCTCTATTTTAGGTGATTAATTTGGTAAATTTTTCATTTATTAAATTTTTAACGATTAAATTAAAATGAAAAGGGTTGAATCTATTTAATGATAAGAAAAAATAGCACAGGCCATGGTGGTCTATGTTCACTACCATGATCCCTTTACCATTGATGGACAAGAAATTAAATGATATGGTGAATTATTCATTGTGCCTCTTGACTAGGTTGATTGGACATTGTGAGATATAGCAGCCCCTGTATAGGATTCTATGATCTCCCCTTCCAAAAATGGTGTTGCGAATCGAGATGATTAGGCTACGGTGTTATTCTAGGGTCCATTAAAATACATTAGATATTTTAGGCATCATGAAAGGTGAGTATAGTCTTTAAATAACATTTTTTCCCATGAACCTTCTTAAACTTACACCAAGAAAATAGTGACTATTATGGGTTAATAGTCCAAAACTATATTTGATGATAGAGATTGGTCATGGAGCATCATATTGATTGATTCTAGTGAAAAAATAACCTATATAGAGAAAAAAATTCCACTATCATTATTATGATTCCAAGCGATATAGTATACTTTGAGATCAAGCATATAACATGAGACTAGGGTTGATACTGAGGTATCCATTTGAAATTCCCCCATTTGATTTGATTATGGTGACATAACTGATTTCTTATTTAATTATCAGCGCTGATCAAGTATGTATGTCCATGGGTAGAGACATTTATGACTGCACCTAGAACTCGAACTAACATGAATGCTTGATGTGGATGAGTTGATGATGATGGGAATGGTAATCCGACCAAACCTTGTGATTTCTTTTTCATATAAAAATTAATTGATTTTTACTCAGGGTGGATGTGACTTAGTTGGGATGTAATAATTTGTATCCCATTACATATAGGATATTTGATGTAGTCATAGAATTCTATTTGTTTTAAAGGTTGGGATCGAAGCCTCAATTTTTTATTTAAATCAAATACCTCTTTAGAATGGGTAGAGGGAGACCCATTACATAGCTTGAAGGCCCAAGGCCAAGTGTCCTGAATAGATTCCTTGTATTTAAATATCTTATAATAGTTATGGATTATATGGATTTGGATTTAATTTCACAAAATGACATGTGAAGGTTCCCTAGAGTTGTGTGATATATGGTTATGGATTACATGATTTCGGATCGAGACTCACATTGTTGCATGGAATGGGTCCTTGAATTCATTGGATATATATATTTCTAGATTCCATATATATGGATCTAGATTAATGAACCAACATATGAAGGGTACCCAGATCTATGTGATATATTGTTATGGATGACATGGATTTAGATCCAAATGCATGGACTATCATGTGATAATCCCCTGATGCCATAACATATATGGTTATGGATAAAATGGATTTGGGGTTGGGAACACATTTTACTAAGGGGTTCTTTATAGGGACCTTTTGATATATGGTTATATATTCCATGAGATGGATCCAAACGAACAAATTTAGTTTCCATAGACTTTGATCATAGAAGTTTATATTTTTATAGTACGGGTAATCATTCACATGAAGATAAATTGGGGCTTCCAAATACATGAACCCTACACATAACATATAAGGCACCATCATTGAGACATTCTAAACAAAACCTCGACTATTGTTGAAGTTTGTATAGTTGATCAGGGTCCTATTACATAGTATTTAATATGCATTATATATTTATATTTTTGAATTAATTTGATTATTTTATTCTAATAATTTGGAATACACATATTTCTTAATATTATTGTTATTGCATGAGCACACTGGTGGTTCCCTAATAGGTTTTCTACTCATTTCCATCTAGGTCCACCATAGGAAATGCGTAACTAAGTAAAATATATTTTATAGTTATTTTTGGCAACCACATTTATGAATTGGGTTATTAAATTAATTATATAAAATCATTGGTGTAATTATATTAGGATTTCGGTATACAGGTTAAACATAACATTATTTTGTGTGAACATATCTTATGTGTATATGAAATGGTTCATGGTAAGTCCCCATGTCAGTTACATGATTCATTATTTATACTAGTGGATATATGTTTTTTTAGTTTTCCACCTTTATTCACAAGTAGATTCTTATATAATGGTTTCTTTTTAGGGTTCTTATCAATTCTTTTTTGTATTAGATAATTCATCAAACCTACTATTTTTGTTTTCTTTTTTAAAATTACATATTATATATCTATATTATATTGTTTAATTTAAATATTAATTTTGGTGATAATATCGGTTATGTATGGTTTGGTTTTTTAGTTAAAACATCTAAATTTTTATGTATATTAGTTTAATGTATTGGTTCGCCCTCTTATATTATCAAAAAGATTTTATGGTTCAGACACTGATATGTTAGGGTGAAATCCTTCTCAATATATTGTTTTTATCCCTTCAACCCCTATATTCAACACATGGAAATCAAGAACACACATTATCCCTATGGAATATCATCATGAGTATCATGTTGGGTTCATCCAGATCAGTTCGTTACACATTAAATCTCAAATCTTACTAAACTCTCAAACTCATCCAAAAATCTCATTTAACAATTCAAAAAGAGTAGAAAAATAAATAATGAATACTCTATTTATGGGGTATTTGTAAACAATGTTACATTATATCTATAAAGAGATAAAAAATCTACATGAATAATGAGTAAATAATTCTGTTATAGATCAAAAATAATAATTTAAACATAATATTTATTATAGTGGATTTCAAGGAGACCATTATCATAATAAAATACACTCTAATACTAAAAAGGTCTGATAATACATTTATTAAATTTAGATAATATTCATAAAATATAAAATATGAATATTTTTTATTGTAACATGTTCATTGAAATACTAAAATATTAAATATAATATTTTTAGTACTCTAGTTTTATTTATTATATTCTAAAAATTTATTAAAAAATATAGGTGGAGTATGAAAAGTCTAATAAGATCTCGTAAAATTAAAATTAATAGAATATCCATAAAAATAAGACTAATATTATAAATAATTATCAATATGTATTGTTTAATCAAAGGGATCAAAAAGTGTAAAATAATATAATAATATAATATGTAAATCAAAAAATATTTATCATCAAACATTCACAGGTCTGATAAGAAGAAATGAGAATAAGAAATATAAAATTAATGACTTATATTCGTTGGTAAAGTTTCTTTTGTAGATGAGGTATTAATATTATAGTCATAGTATTATAAGATAAAATAATACAAAATACAAAATATTACTGAGAAAATATGTCTATAGAAGAAATTTGAATGTTAGTGACTTCCAAAATTGGGAGCATGTTGTTCGCTTGAGCTTATGGGTAATTCTTATGCTCACAACTTATATCATCTCAAAGGACACACCCATGTTATAAAAAAATTATAGGAGATATAGACAATATTATAAAAAATTATAAAAGGATTAATTATTCATTATTTTAAGAATAATGTATAATTCCATTTCTGAATAAATTTTGAATGACACAACTCAAAATGATAGAATTTAATTTTAGTTACATGTTTTTTATGTGGTCCAATAGTAGTGATCCAAAGGAATAGCATCGGTTTCGTCAACAAAAACACCACTCCTCCCATTTTATAAACCATATGAATAACTCTTTATTAGCTTCATATAGAATATTAAATGATGTATTTATAATATTAATCAAATTTCATAGCATTTATTCTCTTTTTATGAATAGTAATACATCCACTTGGTCCATCTACCACTAATATGGCTTTATAAACAAATTATTTTAAATAATAAGATCCCAACCAATTCTATGACACCCCCAAATTACCATTTGTCCCTCTTATATAGTCATGGTGATATTGAAAAATAATGTAAGTGTTATTAATTTATATTGGTGGTTGTCTGTTACCTATTAAAAAATAAAAGGTTAGATCTAGTGGAAAATGGAATACAATTATTGAAGCATAGTAGGTAGGATCACATGGATTTTCATTATATGGTAGAAGGGGGATGTATCTTATTCATTTTTATCACCAAATGGGAAAATAACATCAAACTAATATGGTAAGTTGACATGATAACCATAATATTTTTGTGGATTTAGAACTATAACCAATATTTTATGAGCTATGATGTTGGTGGGTACTATGAGATATGGATTTATACCACCATGAATAGTTAAATTAATATACAAAAATAGTGTCTTATGCTATAATATAATGACATATCACATGTATGTTCTTAATTTCTGATGTTATACCGAGGGACAAGAGCCTCTCTTGTTCTTCAAAATTTCATCAAAGGCTAATAATTGCTTCTTCAGTATCATTGATATTATTATCTCAATCCAAAATAGTATTATTTCAATAATTAAAAACCCTAGTATATTATCCAACCACAATCTTATAGTCAACAACCTTCACATTTTTATTTCATTTTAAATTTTATCTTTTCAATTTATGATCTCAACATGAACTTCTTCACTTCAATTGGTATCAAATAGATTTTTTTATCTATGAAACACTCTAATTTATTTTATAATTTTTCTATCAAAACATATGTTTCTTCAAGATCATCATATATTTAATAATGGAGATAAACTCTCCCTTTTCCTTCGAAATCATTATTTTATATCTCATTCGATGTTAGTGGACTACCTAAAACTCGCCCTAAAGAATCTTCTTTGTGATCTTTTCATTATTCATTATCTACAACATTAGATTATTTTTTAGATGATATTAATTCTATAATAATATATTATCTATAACTAATTTTTATATAGTATTTATCTTTACACTAACATTGGTTGAGGATTTATTCATGTGAACTTCATCATTTTGATCATTATCTTGAAATTTCATTTGAAACTTTTCTGAAGGGAGACCAAAATACAAAAAACCTAATTGTACAAGAGGAAGTTCCCCTTAAATTTCAAATTTACCCATTTTTATATTTGATTAAACTATTGTCATTACTTCATCAACCTATTCTTCTTATTTATACTCCACAAAAAAGATTCATCCATGACATGAATTGCATTATGTTAAAATTACCATTTTCATTGAATACTTATCATCATTACACTTTTCTAATGAAACTGGTGTACGGTGATTGAAATCCACTAAAAACTACTTTGAATGACTATCTATAATAATAGAGACTGCTATTTGAACTTTAATAAACCTAAATATGTTCTTGATGATCTTTACTTCATCAAGGGGTTTTCCATGACCATGCATGCCATCAACAATTAAATTAACCCGATCAAAGAACGAAATAATGGATTCATATAATTTAATCACCAAGACCTAAAACATGATCCAAATAACCTATGATTTAAAATCTTCTAATTCTATTTCACCTCCATTAATATTAATCATCTTTTGTGACATTATGTGTGATTATTTACAAGAAATCAGCTTCTTCAAAATTGAGTTTGGAAAATATGCCACCAAAGCATTGATTCATCTAGTCCATATATGATGTTCTTTATAGTATACCTCTAATGACACCATGAAATCAATTTTTAATGAAAATACCAATAATATTAATTTTATAAACATTCATCCATAATGGTTTAAAATTGTATTTCAACTCATCATCAATAGTATAATGTTTTCGGTTTGAATTTTGAAATCTCATTTTGATTAAATTAAACTATTTATTCCACTAATGTTGAATAATAGATACAATTAAATTTATATCAAACTATCATTATTGGACCCACAATAATAAATACAATGAATAATATTTGAATCAGGGCAATTCAAATAAAAACAACATCTCTTTTTGATCTTGTTTTCCATTAAAAATAACCTCTTTCTCATCCTCTCACAACAATGTATAATGTGGAATAAAATTATAAAAGAGAGATGAAATTTATTATTTTTTCACCCTGAAGAAGATAATACATGGAATATAAAATTAAATTATTCCCACATACAATAATCGTTAAATTAATTCTCAATTATAATGTTAAAATAAAACATGATGTCCCTCCTAGTTTACAATAACATAGACATGAGTACGGATTTTCCTCTCAATGGAAAAACACATGATGATCCTATAGATAATTATAATGATATGTATAATATTGATACTTTTCCAATAATAATGTGTGTAATATAAATATTCTATTTCAAATATGAGATGAAATCTTCTTTACGATGTAATTTTAATATCATGCAATATTCCTTCTCAAACTATACTTTTTCAATATCTACTCCTCCAAAAATTTACCTCATTTAACTACACACTAAATGTGTGGGATATTGTTCACCACACACGTCGTATGTATATAAATAATAACTATTGAATTATTTGGTGGAATACTGTTCACATCTTATTTTTTTCATGATTCCCTTGATGTGCTATTTCCTTTGACAAATTTTCTATGGGACTACATCCATGTAATAACTTATACAAAGTAATTTACATGAATTGCATCCAATTACTCACCACATTTACTAAAATATATACATAATCCTATCAATTTAAATATTTTTTTGCACAAATTATTGTATCTATTAACATACTTCAACACCATGAACACCAATATTATATTACAAAATTCTCCCTCAATGATCCTAAGTGATAATTTTCACTATTCCTAATGAGGTTCTTAAGGCATACATATATATGAAATGAAATATAAAAAATACTAATGATGAAATTAAAATTTACACCTTTTTAAAACCACTTATGAGTATTGGCTACTTCACAATGTGATAAAATGCACATACCATTCCCATTAAACCAAAAATCGCCTCATTTGGACCACCAACAACTCGGGTAGAGTATAATTACTTAATGAGGATTGACCATTATAGTGAAAAAATAACATAAACATAAATTTCAACATCATAAATTAAACACTGTAATAAGGAATCCTAATTTTACTCTTAAACCACATTTTTCAACAAACTCACTATAATATTTTTAATCATGAATTTTTAATAATAGAGTAACCGAAAATTTTGAAGTTACATTATGAGAATATTTTTCCATATAGTTAATGATAGAGAGATATATCATGGAAAATCACACCCCCATTATGCATAAAATATGTTAATTAATAATAAATAATATTCTTACACAATTATTAAAATATATGAAGATGTAGGATATTATTCATTCCAAACCACCCTCCTTGAGAAATCCTTTGAGATTTCCAACACCATACTATAAAATCCTTTTATATATGATTTTATCCTACTCTTTTTCATCTAGAATTATTTTCTAAGAAATTATTTTGTAATGTGACTTTTTTCAAATATATATCATATTTAGATATATGAATCCAAAATCATATTATTGGAAGTATGATTTCTTCTATTTGATGGTTTTCCAAATAGCATAAATTGGGGGGGGGGGGTTCCAATCAAAATTTCCATATATTTAAAAAACATTATCCATTCATAATCTTTTATTATTGTTTATTTACTTGTCTTATTATATTAATTTGCATAAAATTTAATCTGATCTATCCATGTTGTTTGGAATCATTTAATATAAATGGGAATAAAACACATGATAATACTTGGAAGTTTTGGAATGGATAATTTTTTAGTGTGATTGAAATTTAGGAATTTATATCATTAAACAATAACATATTGATACATGAATCCATACCGTGGTTTTTTAGTAAAAAATAATTTATATAAAAATTTATCGTATTTTAATAAAAATATGTATTTATTTAGTTAATATTTTGATATTATAATATTTACTAGTAGTTTGTTAGAATATATTAACCATTTTGATTAACAATAAGTATTGAAATTATTCATTCATATATTTGATGAGTATTGTATTACTCAAACCAGTCTTATATATTTCATAGTCATAAATTACTTATTTCATACAGAAATAAATAATAATTAAATGACAAAACACTTTTTTTATATAATGAAACATAATACCAAATGAAATTTGCGTTACAAATAAAATGATCACCCCCCATTTTTTTACAAATATATAATTTTAATTTATATTATAAAATACTAAAAATGAATAGAATGAAACATATTTAATAAATATCATACAAATATAGATGAAATAATATATTGATTTTATATACTATAAAATATATATTATTAGAATAATTGAACTTATATGCACATAAATTATATATAGGTTATGATTAATAAATTAAAAAACGTTTTTATGAAATTTTATATATAAGATAAATGATTTTAGTTATGTTCATATAGATTATATGGGATTTTATATACATCACATGTTAAAGATAACATAAAAAAATTTTAACATTGGAAAATTGATTTGGTATAATGTCATATTTCATTATACTTAAGGTTCAATATGATATACCATATATATAAATTTTTATATTGAAAAGAAATTATGATTAGTTCTTTTATATTTGAATTTATTAGCTCCATATTTAAGTAGTGTAATCTAGCATATTATTTAGTTGGTTTCTTCTTAATTTTAATTTCCTTCTTAGAATGACTAATAATTATCATCGTACACAGAACTATCAAAAAAATATTCATATCAGATTCATATAATTGTTTATCTTTATTAATATTATAGTTAATATTACAATAATCTATAAAGGGTATTCTATTATAATATAGATCACTCCCATTTTAATTAGGTGGTTTTAGATGTAATAATTATGGATGATTAATTTATTTGAATATAAGTATCATGATAATGTAGTTAGGATCAAGGAATCAATGAGTTTTAATCATATATATATTTATTGAATATTAATTAAAATAAACAATTTTCCCCAAAGTGGTGTGTTAGATAGTAATATCCATTATGGACCCAAGAAAACCCATATTTTTGGGTTGATGGGGTGTGATTATTATGTGTATTATGAGTAGCCATTAAAAATCCAATGAATGTGCTGATCAAGATTTTTTCTACCAATAATAGAGGATGTATTACACAACACATCCAATATAGACCTCACCAATATCAAATAAGAGAAAAATACTTTTTATGGATATCAACTACCACCAAAACGTTATATCACTCAGACCAACTAATCCACTATGAACTCAATATTAATATAGATTTGTAAATAGATCAAATTCTAACTTATCATATTATAATGGTTTTATTTCACAATAATAAAATCAAAACATAGTTATTCTTTCAAAAAATTTATATCCTCAAGTAAGGTCAATGATAATATATAAAATATCAAGATACTCTAATCTATTTTATGTAAAATTTTTGTGGAATCATTTAAGACCACCATAAAATATATAGGTGATCACTGATAATGGTAATGACACCTTCTGGACCAAAGTGGTAATAATCCCATGAAAAATATAGTGGAATGAAAATCTATATCAATAATAACTACAAAAACAATATATAGTTTATGGGGGAACATACCATTTCATGGGTACGCCACCCATGAATTTCCTGAACACCATCAATGGGGGAACATTACATTATATATGAGGTAGTTATTACTACCATACTTGTAATTTATGTCCTCCTACTGAAGAGGATGTTGTCTTCCAAAGATGGATTTTTTGTAGAGTTAGTAATCCACTATATATTAAGGCCCAATTCTCCACAACATTTTTTTCTCAATCCATCAACATGTATTCTTCCATAAAGCAAGATCACCCACATTAGTTTTAGATATGATTCAAGGATATAATGGATGTTAAGTAGTATATGAGTCACATGTCATATAATGTATCAATATTTAGGTGACCTTGGAATAATATTATCACTTTGGCCACTATCATTCTCTCTAGTCAAATTTTAACTATGATTCCAGCATTGGGTATTTTATATATCAATTGTACATGGAATCACTATTTTAAAATTTGATAATATCCTTTATTGGGTAGACCTATGAAAATTTTGTCTATTATATTTCATATGGTTTTATTTATTATAGAATAGACTTAATTCATTTAGGATACATTCTATTATTCTGAGGTATTGGGATTGATCTAACTTAATGGATTCTATTTATGTTTTGTTTTCAAGGTTTCCTATTGTGTATTTTTATACTAACCCATACATTTCCATCAAAAAAAGACTTATTTATTGTATAAAAATTTAAAGTAATTTGTAGTTATTTATTATATATTTTAATTTAATGGAATTAGATAATTTTTTACATAAAAGAAGAATAAGTTATTTTCTAAATAAATAAAATAGATTTTTTATTTGGGAACCTAGATAAATGAGGTATCATTTCATAACTAGACACAGTTTTACACCCCAGTTATTATCTTCAACATATGTTTTCCCCTTTTTGGATTTTTCTTATATTACATTATAACTAAAATTGATTTTATATTCTCACATTGTATAAAATAAATTATTTATAAATATACATTCTAATATTTCATGAAATATAAAAATATGATAAATTTCTATGATACAATTAATAATTCATTATCAAAATACTTATATACCATACTGATTTAATATATTATGGGTTATGATGGCTATTTCGGAATAAACATAGTCTTATGAATGAAGACTATAATAGGATGTTGATAGACGTTGATCAGATTTTTTAATTCATTCAGTTTTTTATGCATATTATTTGTATTTTATATTTACTTACATATTATTTTTTGAGTCATAAAAATATATATTATATTTATATAACCATTAATTGGTTGCTTATATTTTATGCATCCATCGAAAATACCACACAAGTGGACCAAATGTTAGTCATGATATTCTCAGGTGTAGTCAAATTATATATTTTAATTTTTTTTTAATTTTTACCAAAATTTATTTGATGTGAAATCTTAATTGATAACTATTATATTACATTAATCATGAATATTTTATGGGTTTTTTATGAATACTATAATAAAACTTATTAGAATGGTATAATATTATTTTATTATTATTTAATGATGGTTTACTACTAACAAAAAAACCTATAATTATTATCAATTATGAATATTATATTTGTTATAGGATTTCATCAAATTAATATTTTAAAAAAAATTAAATTTATGTTATTTTTAATTACTAATTTAAAAATTATAATTTAAAAATTATCAGATAATATTATAAACAATAATGTAAAAAATCAAAAAAAATATGTGAGTTAACTATTTCTACATATTTTTCCTCAATATATAGAAAATAATTTTTTAATCAATAAATATCATTCATTATATTTTCATTATATATATATCAATTTTTAAATTAAAACAAAAAATATTTTATTAATATTAAATGAAACAATATTCTTTCCCATATTTTCAACATTCCATGTGTTTACCTCAAGTCTTCCTATATATATTCATACTAACCTTAGTAACCATAAATAAAATACATGGTCTATGTTTTTTATATTAAAAGGATGTATATAAATGTATAGACTAAAACATATAGTCTGTAATAATCCTCACAACCTAACCCATATTGAATCACTAATTTTGGGTTTAAAAGGCCCTCATCTTATACGATTGTTTCCGTCATTAAATATAGAATGTATTATAAATATTATATTAGATGTATCAATATATAACATGTATGATAAGTGGAATGTGTATTAATTTTATACGATCAACCATATATATATATATAGATAATTACATGTGTAAAATGATTCATATGTTGCATATCACAATTATTGGGATGGACCAAACCATTTCATCACTTTTCTATTGTGATTTTATAGATCCATTGGTGATGAGTGGATTCTTGAGGAATTATATTTTGATTGCATTTACAATTACATATGACAATATTTCCACGACATGGCTAATGGTCTCCAATTTTGAAGGGTATTAAATAATGTGTATGAATTTTTTCAGTTCAGGGACATTGTATATAGGGATGATTCCTGGTTTGATGTGTTTATGAAATTGTTAGAGTTTTTCACCAAACAAGATTCAATAATTGGATATTCTAATCATGGTGCATATCTTGGAGTTTGGATTTTTTTGTCTTTTTAATTGGTAATTTCACCAAGCAGTGATATAGATAATTGTGTTATCGTTCTTGAGTTAGATCAGATAAATTTCATTAGATTAATATAGTATGATTGATATTTGTATTCTATTCTCCATTACTTTAGCATTCCAAGGGGATATTGATCTATCATGTTGAAATTATATTTTTTCATGTTGCAATTTAGTTTTCATGGATGTTTTTTGAATTACCATAACATTCAAACATTTATAAGCTGTTTAATGGACCATGAAAATTTTAGATACCATTTCATTTTTATTTTATTTTCCATTTAATTATTTTGGATCACTAATAAAAATATCTTTTTTTAGTTTATTAATTACCTTTGATTAATTTTAATCCCTATATTCAAAATAATTATGATTCATTCCATTGATTTTTGTTTTTACTAATTTTCCCCTCTAGTTCCAACTCTATCTTCGCTGTGAAATGATTCCGGTCATAGAATTAATTATTTTGGTTGATTTTGAAGTATTTAAATTATCCAATTAATTTGTTTCATATTTTTGAGGATCTCATCATGTGATTTTTGAATCAACATTTTATTCATTATGTGTTCATGTACAATGATAATCCAATATTTAGTTGAGGTATGACATTAGATAATTCTCTTTTTTGTGTGTAATTTATTGAATAGGTGCGATTTTTTTCTTAGGTGTGTATTTTGGACTGATCTAATAATGATATTCAACCAAAGTAGATGAAACTGATGGGGAAGGGGATATTCCTCAATGTTTTACTTGATTCCATCTTATTTTTCATAGGCTTCAACTTTTCCTCCATACATTATTGAAAATGTTTTATGTTATTGAGAAACTAGTGTTGATTAAATGTTTGATTATTAAAACATACCATTTAAAAGTACAATAACATAGATATAGTAAATGATCTCATAACATGTAACAATGATTTTTTATGAATATAGATTTTGAATATAGAATAATTTAGTATTAATTTTGTTGGAATTGGTAATTCTGATAATCTTGTGATTATTGGACCTTATTAAGAATATTCTATATTAGTGATTAGGTGGTTTTTTGTAAGATATTATATGCTATTTCATATGATTTTCTAAGGATTTTTTTGTGTTTTTAATAATGGGAAGAGGAGGTATATTAGTTTTCTGATGTCGGGCTGCAAAGAATCATAGTTATTATATGATTGGAAGTAGTTCTACATCGATTACCATAGTAAGAATTTATCGTATTCCTTGCACAATGGTTTCAAAATTAGATGGATATATAATGTGGGTTATGTAGTGGTTTTTTTGTTACACTACCATGGATTAAAAATAGTGATAGTGATTTCACTGTAGTATTTATTTTAGATTCCTATAACTTGTGAAATAAAGATTAAATGGTAATAATGCCTTTGAAGTGATAAGGGTAGAACAATGTATTGGGATTGTCATTAAATATGTAAAGTAATATTTTGGTGTATGAAACATTATTTTTTATAATTAATCATTAATGTTAAAATGGAATCATTTATTTGGATATTTTGAATGATTCTTTTGGTTGTCTCAGGTGTAAAGTGGATTTTTTTAGTGGTGATGTAGTTTGTAGAGGATGAAATATGTTGAAATAGTAGTAATGAGTTTATGGTGGATAAAAATAATGTTTTATTTGTCTGTAACCTAAATTATTTTATTGATAATTAATTTCAATATTTTTCATCAATATCATGGATGGTGATGAATAATGGTATGATACACCAATCTTCCTTTCTATACATAGAGGGTGAGGTGTAATGGATTTTCTATATAGATCGTGTAAGGAGACATGATGGGGGTTATGAATGGTATATTAAAACCAAGAGTTTTATATCATTCATGTTCACATACCTTGTATAATAGAGATTTAATTTATAGATGAGATATATTATGTTTTATTGGATATCAAATAACGATTATGATATGGATTTGGATTCTAGTTTTGTTTTTTTGTAATTGTGTGGATGGAATAATATTACCACATGATTTTGGAACCTGATTGATGTTGATGTAGGTAGGGTTTCAACTTGTCCAACATAAATGTATGAGGGAATGAGTATGGGATTTTTGAGGTTGGGGAATGATAAAATGAAATTATCAAGGAAATAATCATAGGAAACATTTCATTACATATTATTGATATTATTTTTCCTACTATTGGATGTGTTTCTTGGTGAGTAATACATGATGAGGATAGGGGACAGTTTACCTAATAGGTTATTATTGTTACATTTTCACTAATTCATTAGTATGATTCATCCACATTTTCATGACAGGTCTCCAGTGTCATTCAAAATAGTATAAATGTAATTCTCACCAATATATATATATATAATTTATTAGAATTATATGTTTAGTTCGGTGAATAAAATATAAATTACTAGTAGGGATATTTTCTTTACCTATGGACATATTTACTTGGACATTATCATTATTTCATTTTTTATCTGTATTTTTCTAAAATAATGCTACTTTTTTGGATTATTATAGAACATGGTTACTTTTAATTATGTAATTTAATAGTGATTTAATTCCAATATTCATTGGATATATGATAGTAGTGCCTCATATATCCGGGTTTTATAAACATGGTAATTTTCACTTACATTGAGGCTATTAAAGGATAACATTAGCTGTTACTTTCATATTCACTATAAGGCTAGGATGGGTCTCTATTGGGGGAGGGTAATGATAGAGTGGTTTTAAATCATTCTATTAGAGATAGGATGGAGTTTTTTTTATTAATAACTGTTAAGGAAAAAATGTGTTAATAGAGATATAGTGTTAGTTAATCCTTTTTCATGATGTACTTGTATAATATCTTTGGGGAAAATATTTTTGGGCCCCTATTGTCCAATGTAATGAACTTGAGATTATCAAATGATTATGTAAAATGGGGTTGCTTCTAGGGTAGAGACATATGATATGTACAATCATTTTCAATGTTTTCAATTATTTTCACTTTGGGATGATTTTAGGTTAATATAAATTTGTATATTTAAATAATTTTTCTATATAAACATCATACTACTAGGCTAATAATTTCAGTTTGTTGTTATTAGTGATTAAAATTCTCTATAGTTTCTGTAGGGTTCATTTTTGTGAGGTTATGTTGTCTGACTCCTTAAACAATAGAAATATAGACTTGGTTGAGGAGGATAAGGCTCAAAGGAAGGTTTTTTTGACATTTTCCATAATTAATTAGCATAGTTTTATTGAATAATCACTAATATGAAGATATAGATATTACTGGAGTATCTTCAGATCACATTCAATTTGATCCAATATATGTAATATTAATGGGTAACCCTAAAAGTTATTCTGATGTGGAGATCCATGTGGAAGTGGGGGTGCTTATAACTATAAGATAAGAATTATGGGAAAATATTATTAGAATATTTTCATTATATTTTTCATGTATAGATTTAATATTTTATGATGAGTTTGGTGAAAAAGATGAATCTTATTTTACTTCAATATGGGAAACTACATGTGTGAGAGATCAAGATTTGTTTTATGGACCCCTTCACCTTACCTCTGATTTTATTCCTATTGTGGATCCTAGATTGTAGTTTATCGGGGATGCTTTGTGAATGATGATTCTGTTAGGGAAAACTTTATTAATATTTTATAGATAATTTATGATGTAAAGGAAAATCATAGTTATTGAGAGGATGTATTCTATATCTGATACATCTCTATTAGGGTTCTACTGGGATCCTCAATGGTCAAAGTTGTTGTATGGGGATTATCGGTGTCATGGAAGCTGATGATTTGGTAGGATAGAAGTGAGCCTCGGTAGTTTTCTTCCTCACATTTCTCTTATGATTGTAGTTTCTATATGCCCATTAGAATGTTTAAGATGTTGTGTTTTTCTTGTGGAGGTAATTTCCATCACCATTATTAGTCCCTAAATATTATTGTGGATCATCACAATATAGGAGGATATATCATCTATTGAACCTAGAAATAGTTGTTTCCATAGAGGTTGCATTAGTAGCTGATTTAGTTTACCATTGTTTTTTATAGGATATTGATCTGGAATATGATATCCATGTAATGTCACATTCCTTCAAGAACCTAGGAATTAGTGTGGTCATATAAGGGGTTTTGGTTTCTAGTTTGAGGATTAATACATCAAATAATTCCAGATATTTTTCATCTAATTTCAGAGGTTCATGACATATTTTAATTTACAACTTACTAATCTTTTACAAGGGTGTGTGAATTTTTAATTTTTGATCATCATTCTCCTTCATTTACCCTATCGTAGTATATGCCTTAGGAGTCATTATAGAATGGAATATAGTAGAATTTGGTGATGACTACACTAGTTAGAGTTTATATTAGACTATTTTATATTTTTTGGGATTGGGTACTAATTTTGGGACAATATGAGACATCTTGGACATTCTTCATGCAACATATATAGCTATAAAATTTCATAAATGGAACTAACAATTCATCTTATATTAACATTATTATTGAATTATTTAGGAAGAGTATAGAGTTCAGTGATGTGTAGGGCCACTGAACAATGATCGTTGGTGAGATATAACATTAGAAGGGTCATAGATGATTTTAGTTAATTCTTTCAGAGTTTAAATCATTAACATTGTGGGTATTGGACACATGTTTAGAGTAGTATCCTAGAGTCGTAGACGATATACATGTTAGGATGGTATGACTCTGAGTATGATATACTCTATAATACCAAACATAGGATCAAAATAAGGATGAGATTCTCAGATACAAGAGGGGGTGAATTGTACCTTTTTACAAATTCCCTTAGGAAATTTTTAGGATGGTTAGGTTTAACAAGATTAAACAAGATAATTCACAAGACCTCTATGAGTACTAAAGACTTGCTAGATTTCAAAAAATTAATTCTGAAAGTGAAACATAAAAAAAGTTAAAAAGATTAATATTCTACCTTAAAGCGTATAGAATCTAACTAAATCAGAGTACAAGTAAGGAAGTATGAGAAAGTTATACTTTCCTTAGAAATACAAACTGCAGCGGAAAAACAAGTAGCAAAATTACAATTAACAAAAAATAACTCTTTTAACCCAAAGAGAAGGGTATCTAACAACTTTGGATAATGGTCCCTTGATTTATACTTTCAAGAAAGTATGCCTTACCCAAACCAGGGTAAGCCGTCAATATATAGATCGGAGTCTGTCTTTCTATCCTCACAATTCCTAAACTATTAGGTAGTCATCACCTCTATCTTCCTCAGCAAGGAAGCCCTCAACTTCAAGGTGTTGGAACCTCTGTCTTCCTATCCCTGGAAGCCCTCGATTGTAATCAGCAACAATCGGAGTCACACGAAGCATGTCTGCACAGGGAAAACGTTTGAACAAGCTGTTCAAACTTTCTGCATGAAGAATTGAGAGTTGATAAGAGCCTCTCTGTCTAGAAATCACTTCAACAGCATGTATGCACATGTTGTGTCAAAGTTGTTGTCGACTATAAAATGATCTCCTATTTATAGGCGAAGCTCCAACGGTTGGCTCCCTCCTCCAAAGGTCATATTTTTACTTGAATTTCGTAGGGACCTGTACACATGTCACTCAACCAACGGTTAGTAAATAACTAAAAGTATGACATCATTTTGTAATGAAACAAGTGTAAGTATGAGAAGAACTGAAGTTCGGTATGTAAGCAAATAATAGTTCGGAGTCTAACCAAAAAGGAATTCGGAGTCTATAATAAAGAGATATTTGGTTTTTTTTGTAGGAATTTGAAGTCGAACTTAGTAGAAGTTCAGAGTCAAACTAGTAAAAGATCAGAGTCAAACTCATAGAAGTTCAGAGTCGAACTAGTAAAACTTCAAAATCAAACTAGTAAAAGTTTGGTGTTGAACTCATAGAAGTTCGGAGTCAAACTGGTAATAGTTCGGAGTCAAACTCATAAATGTTCGGAGTCGAACTAGTAAAAGTTTGGAGTCAAACTCATAGTGGTTTAGAGTCTAACTAGTTATAGTTCGTATCCATTATTCAGAGTTGAACTTTGTGAGAGTTCAATCCAGAATTTGGAGTAGAACTTTGTGAGAGTTCGTATCCAGAATTTGGAATAGAACATCATTATAATTTGTATCTAGAATTCAGAGTGGAAATTCATTAGAGTTTTTATCCAAAATTCATCGTGGAACTTCATTAGATTCTGTATCCAAAATTCGGATCTTTGAACAGAATGGTTCATATCTAAGTATTATATGATTCCGAGGTTTTAGGTATGAATCCGATTTTTATACTTAAGAATACATATTGATATGAGTAATGAAAATATGGTAGAAGTAAATTCCTTTGCGAAGGAAATTTTCCTTATATAAGTAAATTCTAGATTTGCTTATGTATAAGGTGTTTGTGATTCTTAAAATAAGAAGGAATGGAAAAGTCATAAGGAAAACCTTATTGACTCAACAATCTCTCCCCTTTTGGAAAGCACAAACAACCTTTCTAAAAATAATATAAGGTCTTATAAAAATTTCTTTAGACATTAAAATTAAAACTTATCTCCCTTTTTTCATAGAAGATGATGAATACAATTATCTCCCCCTTAGGCTTTGGAACTCTAAGGATTGTATTTTGGATTTCTGGAATGGAATATTCATTATCATGGTAATGAAAAACTTCGTAACGAGGAACTCCCCCTTACTTAAGGATAGTTCTTGACTTAGAAATTTTTCTTTCTCCCTCTTTGGTGTAGTTATTTTTCCTTCTCCCACTTGGTGATTTTCAAAAAGAATTTAAGTGAATTGGAAATATGATAAAATACATGAAACATTAGTAAAGACAATAAACAACAAAAGCAACCAGATATTTCATTAAAGTTTTAAGAACAAAAAGAATTACAATAGAAAATAGGATTTGTATATTTGTCCTCCTTTTCCATGGGGATTAACTTCTTCAACAAGGTTTTTAGCTTCTTCAAGTCTTTCTGGTCCTCCACAGCATACTTCTCTAAATCATTTGTCCTTTCATCTTGAGATTTCAGGACCTCTTCCCGAGCCTTCATGGCCTCTTCATGCATCTTTAGTAGCTCATTTTTCATTTCCATCTTCTCTTCAAACTCAATCTGGAAATCTCTTTCCCCTTTCCAGTTTTGAGCAACCGAGTTAAGCTTTCCATTCAAATCCTTCGCTTTTTGATTCAAGAATTTTTCTCAAGGGTCAGCTTATCCTGGAGATTCTTAATCTTGGAATCCTCGGCATCAAACGCATCTTTTACATCTTTCTGAAAAGGATCAAACTCAGCCAAGTCATTATCAACTTTCTTTTACCATAGAGTGATTTTGCTGCACGATTTTCTATGAACATCATAATTGATAAGGATGTTTCTATGATCAGCCTCAATATTCACACAATTATCCGTCACCATGGATATAGAATCTGATTTCTGATTTAGACTGCGGTGACGCATCTGGCATATGGATTCTATGGTGGGAAAGATCAGAATTGTTTCCCCCAACTTCTTCAAAGACTCAACAACAAAATCATGACCCACTGCTGATGATTCAGAATCAGACACCTTTCTTGGAGATTGTTCTTCTTTAATCTCCACCAAATTTCTTCTAGAAGAACCACCAACTTCTTTCTTCCTAATGATATCTTTTTTTGGGGTGTCCATAACCACTTGTTTCCCATTATCAACTTTCAGAACTGCCTCATCAGGAGATTCTTCATCACTTTCAGATACTTGAACAATCATATCTTCATCTGGATTATCCTTCTCTTCTACTTCTTCAAGATAATGCTTCTCATATCTTACTTCCATAGATGATTCATTATCTTTTTATTCTTCC
This sequence comes from Viscum album, assembly GCA_963277665.1. Lineage (NCBI taxonomy): Eukaryota > Viridiplantae > Streptophyta > Magnoliopsida > Santalales > Viscaceae > Viscum > Viscum album. The sequence continues at coordinate 1,370,799,951 of OY728158.1, read as the reverse complement.
TTTTCTTCATCTTCCTTACCTTCTTCCTCAACTCCCTTTCCTGGAGTGACTAGCTTTGAAGACTCAGCCTCAGAAGTTCGGAGTGGTATTTTTTTTTGATGGGTTTGCCTTCTCTTGATATTCTTCCAATTGTTTAATCAAGTCATCTAGATCCCCACTTCATCCTTATACTTCTTCTTCTTCTTCTACTTTCTATTCTTCTTCTCTTTCTTCAACAACTTCTTCCTCTAATTCTTCACGAGCTCCTTCCTCTACTCCTTCAACAACCTCTTTCCCTTTAGACTTTTCCAGAGTGAAGTAATTTTTTCTTGGGGTCTCTAGTAATGGATCAACAAGAAATGTTTCTAGTACATGAATATTCTTAGAAGCTATTTCTGTGTCTCTCAAAAGAGATTGAACAATTTCATTCTCAGACATTTTTTCTTCATCTTCTTCTCCTTTTCTTTTTTTCTAACTCATCCACAGCTTTTTCTCTTAAGGCCTTAGCCTCAGCAGGGTCCAATCCAAACTATGGATCCCCTTCTTTCCTTTTCTCCGTATCTTCCCTCCATTTAGCTGCTACCTCATCTAGATATGCTTTCTGTTTCTTCATCTTGGGAGGTGCGGATTAGGTTTCCTTCGCTTTGGGGGTCTTGTCTTTAGCCACCACTTCATTCAGCTTCCTCTTCTTCCCTGCCTTCTTAGATGGTTCGGCTTTCTCCACATTTTCCCGAATGAATTTTTCCTCCTCCTCTAGAAGATCGTAAAAATCACCTGACTCTTTTGAAAAAATATGTTTCATCCTCTTTAAAGTATCATCACATATCAACATCATCTTACAAATTCTCGTCTTGGAAGTGCAAGAAACCTTGAATGAATCAAGACACCGAATAATAAGCTTGGAGATAAGAGCAGGATACATAATAATTTGAGCTTTAAAACACCCATTCTTGATGTTCTGAACTGTAATACGAACGTTCCTCATCAAATTGATCTTTCTTAGATTTACCAAGAAATCCAAAATGTAGATATCACTTTTCTTTGGATTATTCTTATCTCCTCTTCTCGGAACGAAAAACCCTTGAACCACCAACTATAGAATCCGATTTTTGGTGGAGAGATGAGAAATATTTGTTGTCTTGTCATCATTAAGTCCATGGCATTCCATTGCCTTCAATTTAATAAAACTTCCTTGCACATCTGGTAACTTATGTGAACAAAATTCTGCTTCACCATCATATGAGTGCCCCACCAAGTTTTCAACCTTAGTGTAATATAACTGGTAAGTCTTTCCATAGATCTTAAAAGAAAATTCTTCTCTTCCATCTTCTTCATATAAGGATAAAGACTCATGGAATTCTACAAGAAAATCTGTATAAACAGCATCCTGATCACCTGGTTTGGATACGCCAAAATCTTCCAAACCATGGAGTTTGATATTCTTGGATATTAAAGAATCATACTCACTAAAAAAGTTCGGATAAACCAACCTTTCCCTATAGACTAACCATTTTGAGATTGGTTTCATTGAAGACATATCTTGGGAAGCGGCTTCAACAGACATTTGGAATGGAGGAGCACTGAAAGATTCAGAACGGGCTTTAAGAGTATATGCAGAGTTTCAGCACGCGAGAGCTTGAAAATGATATAGGGAAAACAATGGGGTCCCCTTTATATAGGCGATGGAGGTGACATTTCACCTTAAAAAACAATTTAATGGTTGAAAAACTTCTCTGATCTGATCTGACGGTTGAAAACATCCCTGAAAGGAAATCTTGAATCCAATCTTTTGAGGTTTTAAAAATATTCAGATTTAAGAAGAACAAAATCTGAGAAATTTTGTAAGAAAAATAAACTACCAGTAACTAAAAATGATTACGAAAACTTGAGTAAGGAAAACATACATTTTGGATTGGCTGGGAAGTTTATTCATAATAGGTAATATTATTCATGAAGAAAATTTGACTACAAAAAACTCATTAATAAATAGTCACTATGAAAAACTCACTATGAAAAATATGAGTACTAAAATTCCCATTACGAAAATTCTCATTACAAAAATTATCATTACAAAAATTCTTAGTACGAAAACTTAATTATGAATCTTTCCAGTATGAAAACATCATTACAAAAATTTCCAGTACGAAAAATTCATTACAAAAATTTTCTAGTACGAAAACTTCATTATGAAAATTTACAGTATGAAAACTTCATTACGAAAATTTCCAATACGAAAAATTCATTATGAAAATTTCCAGTACGAAAACTTTATTATGAAAATTTATTCTATGAAATCTCTATTATGAAAATTTCAAGTACGAAAATTTCATTACGAAAATTTCCAATATGAAAACTTCATTATGAAAATTTCAAGTATGAAAACTTCATTACGAAAATTTCAAAAAGACTCATTATAAAAAAATTTGAAAGACTCGTTATGAAAAAATTTGAAAGACTCATTACGATGAATTTTGAAAGACTCACAAAAAAATGTACTCCACCTATGAAAAAGAGTTTATTACTGTAAGGATAATGATTTAACAAGAAGATAATGAAGGAATATTACCTCACAGTTATCATTCCTAACTTCTGTTTAATGTATTCAAATCTATAAGAGGGTAAAGATTTTTTGAAAATGTCAGAAAGTTGATCTTGCATTCCGATAAACTGAAGAATGATATATTCTTTTTGTGTGTGATCCCTAAGAAAGTGATGCCTAATATCTATGTGATTTTCACGAGTGTGATGTGTAGGATTTTTACATAGGGCAATGGAACCTGTGTTATCACACAAAATTTGAGTCTTAGTGAAACACAAGTCATAATTTTTGAGTGTGTGTTGCATCCACAACACATGATCACAACAACTTCCAGCTGCTACATATTCATCTTCTGCAGTGGAGAGTGCTACAGAATGTTGCTTCTTGCATGACCAAGAAACAAATGAATCTTCTAAGAAATGACAAGTTCCAGATGTACTTTTTCTATCCATTCTACATCCACCAAAGTCAGCATCTGAAAATCTCTTTAAAACAAAATCATATCCAGAAGTATAAAATAGTCCTAAATCCATGGTTCCCTTTACGTAGTGAAAAATTCTTTTCACTGCCTTTAAATGAGATTCCTTAGGATTGGATTTATATCTTGCACATAAGAATACTGAAAACATCAAGTCCGATTGACTAGTTGTCAAGTAATGTAGACTTCCTATCATTCCTCTAAAAGATGTTTGATCTACTAGTTTCCCAAATTCATCAAGATCAATTGTGTTTGAGGTACCAATAGGAGTACTTATACTCATAGTGTTGTCATACCCGTACTTTTTGAGAAGATATTTAATATTCTTATGTTGGGATATGTAGATTTATTCTGGTTTTTGAAAAATTTGAAAACCAAGAAAAAATGTTAACTCACCCATCATACTCATTTCAAACTCATATTTCATTAGATCTGCAAAAGAATCAGTTAACGATTGCTGAGATGAGCCAAATATAATGTCATCAACATAAATTTGAACAATCAAAACATTTTTCTTATCATTCATTATATAAAGGGTTGGAACTGCATTTCCCTTAACATAGTTATTTTTAATCAAAAATCTCTTAAGTGTATCATACCAAGCTCGCGGGGCTTGTTTAAGGCCATACAAAGCATTGGTAAGTCTAAAAACAAGATTAGGATATTTTTTATATTCAAAGCTAGAAGGTTGTTCAACAAAACCTTCCTATTGAACATAACCATTAAGAAATGCACATTTCACATCCATTTAAAAAAATTTAAAATTGAATAATGCTGCAAAGGCGAGTAAAATATGAATAGATTCTAGTCTAGCTACTGGAGCATATTTTTCTTCATAGTATATTCCCTCTTGTTGATTATAGCCTTTAACAACCAATCTATCTTTACTTCTTATGATGATTCCATTTTTATCACACTTATTTATGAGGACCCATTTTACTCCAATGACAGAAGCTTTCTTAGGTCTTTCAACCAAGGTCCAGACTTTATTCCTTTCGAATTCATTTAGTTCATCTTGCATGTATTTAATCCAATCATCATTACATAAAGCTTCATCAGTGATTTTTTGGTTCCAATTGGGAAAGAAATACTAGATGCTCTACTTCATTTCTTAAGAAACTTCTAGTCCTTACAGGTTGATTCACATCACCAATGATACTATCACAGGGATGATTCTTTAGAAATGACTGGTTTGGGTTTTGTAAAACCTGTTCATCAACAAAGGGTAGGAAATCTTCTGGATTAAATGTTTTAGAAGTATCCTCTTGAAAATTTTTCTTATTAGAAGGATTTTCTATCAAGGTTTGATAATCAGTTTTTGAAAACACATCTGAGGATATAGGTTGGGGTTGTTTGAAAGCAAAAGGATTAGTTTCATCAAATTTTACATGTACTGTCTCTTCAACAGTACAAGTTTTTTTGTTAAAAACTCTATAAGCCTTAGAAGTTGTGGAGTAGCCTATGAAAATTCCTTCATTATATTTTTGTGCGAATTTGCATAAATTATCTTTAGTATTCAGAATGAATACTTTGCAACCAAAAACCATAAAGTAGGAAAGTATAGGTTTTCTACCATTCCATAACTCATAAAGAGTTTTATTAAGAAAAGGACTAATTAAAACTAGATTTATAGTGTAACAGGCAGTACATACAGCTTCAGCCCAAAAATGTTTAGCTATAGAATACTCACTCAACATGGTTCTAGCTATCTCTTGAATAATTCTATTTATTCTTTCAACAACACCATTTTTTTTGAGGTGTTCTAGGTGATGAGAAGTTGTGAGTAATACCTTTTTTACTACAAAAAGTTTCAAAATCAGAATTTTGAAATTCTCCTCCATGATCACTATGAATAGTTTTCAATGGAAGGTTTTTATCATTTTTGACTTGGGCTCTAAAAATATTTAAATAAGAAAAATCTTCTTACATATTTGATAGAAAATAGACCCATGTAAATCTATTGTAATCAACAACCAAAACAAACACATAGTACTTTCCCCAAATGCTTCCAGTTTGTGTTGGACCAATAAGATCCATATGCACTAGTTGTAATGCATCAGTGGTTGAGACTTCACGGACTATATTAAAGCTTGATTTGTGTTGCCTTCCATATTTACAATGTTCATGGACTTTTGAATAATCAAATCTAAGCTCTGGTATATCCTTAAATAAACCTTTATTGGAAAGTTTATATAAGTTCCTAAGGTTACAGTGTCCTAACCTTCTATGTCATAACCAAGAATTATCTTCCATTACACTAAGGAAAGGTAGATCTTGGATTCTAATGTCTTCTAAGTTTAGTGTGTAAACATTTTACTACCTATTGGAATAAAGAATAAACTCTTCCTTGGAATTGTGTAATAAGAACTTATTATTAGTAAAATTCACAAGGTAGCCTTCATCACATAATAGACTTATGCTGATGAGGTTGTGCTTAAGAACTTTAACATTTTTTTTTGAAATTAACATTTTTCCAAGAAAAACGATGTTACCTATTCAAATAATTTCCCCCTGAGCATTATCTTTGAAAGTTACTTTTCCTTCTTTCGTATTGATAATCTTTTCAAAATAGATTTTTTTACCAGTCATATGCCGGGAACATCCACTATCCATGTACCATGTATTGTTGTTGATACTTTCCCTATTTTACAGAAAATATTAAAAATATTAGGTTTCTGGAATCCAGACTTTCTTGGATCCAGAAATGTTAGAAAGAAAAATTATGGGTACCCACATCTTTTTAGAAAAGTAAGCCTTATGAAATTCTAAAGAGTGGGTTTTGTTTAATGAACAATTCTTTGTCCAGTGACCACCACATTGACACATTGTGCAAAATGGGGCACTTTGAGGAACAAAGTAGTTGTTACTAAAAATTGGTTTAGAACTTGTGTAACCAAAAGAAAAAGTATTCCTTTGAGGTCGAATTTGTGAGTACATTTTATCAGAATTTTCCATACCTAAGGTAAAGTTTGAAAAACACTTCCTCAAAGAAAATATTTTGGATTTGAGTTTTATAACAAGGTTCTTTTCTTCAAAAACATCTGAACTAGATCTAAGCTCGAAAACATATTTCTTATAAATTACATTTTCATGATCTTTAGAAATTTTAATTTTTTCAGAACTTACTTACTCAATATTTTTTGAAATACTTCCAAAATCAGCATTTTTCTTTTCATGATCTTTAGAATGATCTGATATTTTCTTAGTAAGAATTATATTCCTAGATTTTTCCTTATCAAGATTTTTCATGAGTTTTGAGTTCTCAATATCAAGAAGTTCAGAAAACCTAGAAACTTCTTCATAGGTTGATAAAGTATTTTATTTATCAGAAGAGGATTCTTCCTCTGAAGAGTTATAATATTTACTATCAATAGAATTTAAAGAAACATTGTTCAATGATTCATCATTGTGTACCTTATCCATAAAGCAATGATTATCAATAGGTAGTCTGGCTATAACACCAAGATTCTTCTGTCCAAAATATTCATATTCAGAAGATTCATCTGATGTGTCATAACCACTGGCACTCCAGGTGTCATTGGCTTTCAGAACCTTCATAGCTTTGGACTTGTAAAATATCTTTCCATTACTTTCAGAATGCCTCTCTTTTCTTTATTTTCTTTTGAGCATAGGGAAATCAGGTCTTATGTGTCCCGCTCTCTTACATTCATAGGATGTGACCTCTGAATCTTTCTTATCTTTCATTTCCTTCTTCTTATACATGGATTGTAAATTTATCTGTCCAGCTATCTTGTTCATCTTTGGAGCAAGATTAACTAACTAATTTTTTGAGACTTCACTCTCAATAGATTATGATTGGATAATAACATTCTTACACTTGGATCTAGTAACTCTCTCAGGAGTCTTATCATTCATGTGACTTAAAGTCATAGTAAAAGCAACACTACCATTACCATTATTCTTCTTTATGTTTTTAGCATCTCTCTTCATTATAGTTTCATATTGAAGAAGAGTTCCAAACAATTAATCAAGATAAATTTGAGTAACCTTTCTGTTTTCATCAATTACAGTCCTTTTAGATTCCAACTCATTGGTCATAATATCTATGATCTTGTCCACAAGAGCTTCATCATCCAAACATTTCTCTCCCATTTATTGTAAGATATTCAAGATAGTTAATGAATCTCTATTGTACTTGGCATATGGGTTTACCATAAGGAATATTGAAACCATGATACTCAGCTATAAGTATGGCTCTTCTAGTCTCAACTACTTTGGATGTACCAAAATGAGTAATTTCAAGTTTCTTCCATATACAGTTTGTTGTTTCACAAGAAGAAATTTGGCTATATATGTTCCTAGTCATTGAACAAAGTAAAGTATTGAGGTACCTTATATTTGAGTTGGTATTCATGCTTTTCTTGATTAGTAAAATCACTTACTTCATTATCAGGGATCTTGTATCCTCAATAAAGCATAACAAAATTATCTACCCCATTATTGATAATGAAAGTCTTCATACGATCTCTCCAATATTCATAATCATTACCATCAAAGATAGGTGGTATGGTAGGATTTAAGTTGTTGATAGAACCAACATTTAAACCTACCATCCTTATGAAAAATATTGGCACACAAACTTATTAGAAGTATAAGTCTGTAAACATGAAAATATTCTAAGTAAGAAAAATTGTTTCTCTAAGAAAAAAGTGAATCTGAACTATAATTCTGAAAAATAGATTCTGAAAAGTTTGAATCCAGAAATATGAATATGAAAAAGAAATTCTGAGGATTCTCTACTGAATATAATCTTGATATTAATTCATATGGAACTAATTCTCTGTTAACAAGTGTTAGATTGGTACAGGGTTTGAGTTCACTACCTCTGATATCAATTGTTAGGATGGTATGACTCTGAGTATGGTATACTCTATAATACCAAATGTAGGATCGAAATAAGAATGAGGTTATCAGATATAAGAGGGGGTGAATTGTACCTTTTTAAAAATTCCCTTAGGAAATTTTTATGATGGTTATGTTTAACAAGATTAAACAAGATAATTCACAAGACCTCTATGAGTACTAAATACTTGCTAGATTTTAGAAAAGTGATTCTGAAAGTGAAACATAAGAAAAGTTACAAAGATTAAGATTATTTCTTAAATCGTATAGAATCTAACTAAATCATAGTAAAAGTAAAGAAGTATAAGAAAGTTATAATTTCCATATAAATAAAAAATTCAGTGGAAAAACAAGTAGTAAAACTACAAGTAACAAACAATAACTCTTTTAACCCACACCGGGGTAAGCCCTCGATACGAAGATCAGATTCTACCTTGCTATCCCTACAAGACCTCAACTATAAGGTATTCAACACCTCTGTCTTCATCAACAAGGAAGCCCTCAACTTCAAGGTGTTGGAACCTCTGTCTTTTTGTCCCCAAAATCCCTTGATTTTAATCAATAACAATCAGAGTCGCATAAAGAAAGTCTGCACAAGGCAAAGTTTGAACAAGATGTTCAGACTTTCTACACGATGATTTGAGAGTTGATAAGAGCCTCTCTCTCTCTAGAAATCACTTCAACATCATGTAAGCATAGGTTGTGTCAAAGTTGTTGTCAATATTTTGTCAAAGTTGTTGTTGACTTTCAATTGAGCTCTTATTTATAGGCGAAGCTCCAATGGTCAGCTCCCTTCTCCAACGGTCATATTTTTCCTTAAATTTTAGAGAGATTGGTTCATGTGTCACTCAACCAATGGTTAGTCAATAACTGAATGTACAACATCATTTTTTAATGAAACATGTGTAAGTATGAGCAAAAATGAAGTTCGGGATGTAAGAAAATAGTATTTTGGAGTCTGACCAAAAAGAAATTCGGGGTCTATAATATAGAGATATTCGGTTTCTGTTTTTGTAGGAATTCAGAGTCAAACATAGTAGAAGTTCAGAGTCTAACTAGTAAAATTTCAGAGTCGAACTAGAAAAAGTTTAGAGTCAAACTAGTAAACATTCAAAGTTGAACTCATAGAAGTTTGGAGTCGAACTAGTTAAAGTTTGGAGTCGAACTCATAGAAGATCGGAGTTGAACTAGTAAAAGGTCAGAGTCGAACTCATAGAGGTTTGGAGTCGAACTAGTTACAGTTCGTATCCATAATTTGGAGTTGATCTTTTTGAGAGTTTTTATCCAGGATTCGGAGTGGAACTTTGTGAGAGTTCGTATCCTAAATTCTGAATAGAACTTCATTTGAGTTCGTATCCAGAATTTAGATCCTAAAACAGAATGCTTCATATCTATGTATTATATGATTCTGAGGTTTTAGGTATGAATCCGATTTTTATACATAAGAAAAAATATTGATATGAATAATGAAAATATGGTAGGAGTAAATTTCTTTGCGAAGGGAATTTTCAATATAGAAGTAAAGTATAGATTTTCTTAAGTATAAGGTGTTTGTGATTTTTAAAACAAGAAATAATGAAAAATTCATAAAGAAAACCTTATTGACTCAACAATACATGATGTTTTAACCAATATGGTTGTGGTCTTATCACATAAACATATTATTATTTTAAGGACATAGATAAATTTTATGGTCTCTCTAGTTTTTAGGGTTCTATATCTGATGAAACCTTCTGAGATTAAGGAGAATGGAATTCATATTGATGGTATGTGGAATAATTATTTTATCAAACCTTGTGTATCATCATGGGGTTCTAAATTATTATTCTACAAGATGATATTAGAGAGTTACACTTGTCTATAGACTATTAGTTTCTAAAGTAGGTAACATTCAAGGACCTTTATACTTTTCCATGTATTGAATTTTTTTTAATCAGTTGATGTGATGTAGCTAGTCTTCAAATATCAATTTTTTATTCTGGATATCATCTAATTTTGTTCATGTGGCTGGAAATCCTAAAAATAAATTTTAGAAACAATAATGGGAGAATAAAATTTTTGGTTATGTCGTTAAAATTTACAAACTTTCATTCAATATCTATGGGACTAAAGAACTATATATTTTATGAGTTCCTGGAAATTTTTTTTCCATGTACATTGAAAAAATAAATATTTATTTGTGGTTGGAGGATGAAAATGTTCATAAATTATGGGAAATTATTTACATACATCTATTCCATCTGCATCAAAAGAATATTTCCTTATATATATTTTGGAAATTGGTGGTCCACTTATTTTTGATTGTGTACTTACAGCATGGATTAGTAGTGGACCCGTCAATGATTGAGGAAGTTTTCTTCTATGAAGAACCCAATAATATCCCATATGTCAATTGTTTCCTCAATAATAAGGGATCGATATTATCTAAAATTTTCAGTCACTTTATCTCATTTAATACACACATTTAAATCCTTGTACAAGATTGATGAGGGATTTTTTTTGACAGATCAGTATCACAAATCAATAGACTACCCAAAAGAGAGGTGTCAGTTCTCCCATTATATGTTCGCTAAATTCAGGGATGACCTTTGAATATTTTTTGAAAATTCCTATCATCTAATTAGTAATGTAATGATGTGTCAAAACATTATAATTATATATTGTTCTTTGATGTTATATGACCATGTGTATAATAGTTCCTCCCATTTTCTTGAGTTGGTGGTGGTGGTTTTCTATAGATATGAATTGAAATTAACTAATTAGTGAAAGCTATTTCATATTTAAATTCCACAATATTCTAAGGTAAATTCTCCCAAATAAATATCTAATTGTATGAAATCAGAGTTGAATAGAGTTTTCCCATGAATAAGAAATGGAGATATCATACAACCAAGGTAAACATAATATTTTTACATATTATTTGATTTAAAATTCATAACGATACAGTATTTGGGATTTTTTGGATTTTTGAAATGTTTTGATGAAGATTGATGAGCTTGTGACAAATCATTTTGATGTTGAGGAGAATAATGTTAGAGACTTTTTGTGTGAAATAATATTATAGTTGATCTTAATATAGTTGTTTGATGGGTATTTTTTATGAGCCTCAATGGTTCTTGTGATTTAGAGTTACGAAATTCTTAATGATGTTACATAGGGTCTAATTAGAGTATGTTTGAAATTGGATAATGTTTTAGGGTGGTTTTTTGTTCATTAGTTCTGGAATGAGGCGGTTGACTATGAGTTTCATATCTCAAAAGTAGTAGTGAATCCACATGTATTTATGATATATCATGTTTTTAGGTTCCAAATATGTTGTCCTGGGATAGAGGGGACGATTGTGGATTTCATGTTGTCATTTTTATTCTACCTTAAGGTGAATGAAAATATTCATGATACATCCAAAATTTTATTTCCATTGTATGTACCTGAGGATTAATAGGGGTGAAATCTCTATAGATTTGATCATTGGTATACTATGAGCCAAATGGTATCAACATAAAAAATATAAAAAAATATATAAATGATAAAAGTGGGGGTGAATTATAGTTTAAAATAAAACCTAAAATTTTAAACCCATTCATGTATTTTGTTTTTCTATATTAATAAATTTATAATAAACTCCCAAATTATGTTATTCCAAATTAATCAGAACACCATAATCAATAAACAAAATATAAAACACTAAAATTATAGACTCTTTGTGTATTTCCATGATAAATCCAATGTTTTAGATTTTAACAAAATCTAAAAATGTAAGGGTATAAAAATTACACATAGGATATTATAAAAGAACATATTGTATTGCATTACAATCCATATGAAAATTTCAGGTATATTTTTATAACATGGTTTTATCCAAATATTTAGGGGGATTGTTCAACATGGTCAAATGTATCTTTCTTTATATACATGTAGTCCCTCACAATAAACCTAGGTGAGGTAGATCATTCTTCTAATCCATATAATTTGTTAATAAGAAAGATCAGATACCACTCTGTCATCTTATCTAAAAAATCACTTAGTCTCCAATGTTAAGGAACATTATGTTCTCACTTCCTATCCAAAAAAACCATGTGCAATGCATGATTGATAATATAAAATTAATTAAAAATAAAAGTACATAAGATATTTAAAATGTAAAATTTCACACAACAAATACATTATGATAGGACCCTAAGAAAGAAGGGAAATACATTGATCATAACTTCTCTTAGTAAAAAATAATTACAAAATATATATACAAATAAATATTTAAAATTATCAGAATTCATCCTACTGATCAATTAGTGTAATGAAATATACATTCCCAAAATTGTATTTATAAATTATTTATGAAAATGCTGAGACTTGGTATTGAGAAAACATGCTATTTAGTGGCCCAGTGTTCCAGGAATAGTTATGGAAAAAATGATATGTTTTTAATAGCATGAACATGTGTTTTATTGAAAAATTTGAATAACTATTAAATTGGTGCCCTTGTCAGAAATTTGAGGGCACTGTAGGGTTTAGAGAATCGTCTTAACCTTAGGCAAGGCCCAACATCATCCAGTGTGGGCCGGTTGTGGAACAAAATTTTTAGACGTAACCGTAAATAAAATAATTAAACAAATAATATTTTATTTTCAAATCAACGTAACTCAAGAATAGAGACTTGGATATAAAATCTAAGACCATCATTGTGTTTGAAATATTTAGATTTCCATAGGTGTGACTTACCATTAGTTGGCACATGTATTCTATGAAAAAACCCGATAAATGTAATTTTAATTAAATAATTTAATGATAAAAGATTTTTTGACGGAGTGATTTTTTTAAATGTCATTATTTTGAAATATTATGGTTAGCTTCATAACCCTTTGAACACATGGGAATTTTTAGAGAGAACAAGGAGAAATAATCCTCTTTAGTGAATGATCAAGGATGAGAGATCAGATTATACATCGTCGCACCAACAAAGTTGGAGGATCTCTTCAATGGTGGTAGCCCACCTATTCCTCATTAACTACAAATCCAAACTCTAGGTAGTGTTTTATTTATTTGTGATTCATTTCTAGTTCATAAATTCATCAAAAAACATGGACCTACCCATAAAAGTTTTTATCTGTGGTTCAATTATATATGGGATGGTTTTATGCTTGTAGTGTTTTAAATGAGGACTTGATATGTTTTATTAAAACCACATCATTATTCCTTATAATTTGAATGAATCGGGGTGGGCATGACAAAGGAAAAGATCTATTGTTTATGTGCTCATCTAACTTTATTCTCTCTAATCAATATCTCATGTTCTCCATGGGTTCTTTATCTTCTAAATGTGATTTGAAACATGTATGAGAACGATCAAACGTTACACCCCTAATTCATTGAGAAATTATTCTAGATCGATGATTTGAACCTAGAGTGGTATAGGGGAGATGCGAAGGAGGTGTGGTGTGATTTGGATAAGGAGGCCTCTTACGATGTCATTAGAATGTAGCATACGATGGCTATTAGAGGCGACAGTGTGGGTTGGTCCAAGATAGGTGGCATAGTTCTATGATAGATGGTGAGCCTGTAAGGTGGGGTCACCTTTGTGGTGTCTAGGAAAGACAAAGTGTGGAATGGGGCTATAATGGGGCTAATGTTCGAGGAAGGTGTGCACAGAATTAGGAGGCCATTGTGTTAATTTGAAGTCACAACAATGAGTTGTGAGGTGGCTCAATATCGCATTCATGGAATCCATAGCGGGGAGGCTGTGAGGTAGGCGTGTGATGGGCCAACTACGTGGAATATGGATCAACACCAAATCAGTATGGATTAAATTGTTCGACATAGACCACGTTTAAGGATATTGAAGTATCATAGATAAAACTGAAAAATCTAGAATCTGGAAAAAATTAGAATTCGGAGAGTAAAGATATAAACTATCAGATTCAAGAAAGCAATGGATATTCAGAATCTATTTTACAAAGAATTCAAATTCTTAATTCTGAGAATTAAAATTCTGAATTCTGATTAATTTAGAGTCTAAAATCTGATTAATTTGTTGCTTGAAATTTGAATAACTCATATTTGGAATTTCAAAAAGTTCAGAGTCTGAATTCCATAGAATCTAGAGTCTAAATTTTAATGAATTCAGAGTTTGAATTTCATAGAATTTGGAGTCTGAATTTCAACGAATTTTGAGTCTGAATTTTAGATAATTAGGAGTCGAAATTTTATAGAATTCTAAGTATGAATTTCAATGAATTAGGATTCTTAATTTCATTGAATTTGGAGTCTGAATTTCAGAGAATTCAAAGTCTAAAAATAGAATGACTCGATATCAATGAAAAAAATTTGATTCTAGGGATTTTGATAACGATTTTAATTTTTGAATTATTTAAAAAATAGCTAGACATGGTTTTGAGATGGAATTGAATTAGATAATGAAAACCAAGGTAATGTTAAAACTTTTTAGGGAAATAAAATTTTCCTTACAAAAATAATTATTATATAAAGATACATTTCCATAAGAATTTTTTTTGTGATTTTCATAACATAAATAAATGAAAAAGTTATAATATATACTTATTTCCTCATAAAATTCAATTGGATAATTATACTTAGGGACTTATCAGATATTATGACATGGAAATGAATAATAAAAATGTTTTTGATTTTTTTAAATTTTAAGAATAATAAATATATGTAATATTAGAATATACAGAACATGATTATAGGTCATTGAAACCCACAACCTCCCACCTAAACAAGATAAATCTAATAGTAACCATTAGTATATTAAATCTCATATGACAGTCTCACTTATTATGAGGTAAGTATTTTGTTATTGGTCATCCAGTTTTTTATCCATTGAAACACTTCACAAAAAATCATCAGCCTTCTAATAGAAAAAACACATGATTTGATACATTTTGAGTGTGTTATATATCTGTTAGTGTGATATTGAATCCTATGTGAGAGCCCCCACAATAATATTACCAGAATATTATGAGGTATGTTAATTAATTATAAGTGTGCCATAATATTCTTGAAAAATATTGCGGATAGAAATTACATCATTGGTTCTATTTTAACTCACTAAAAAATTACATTCCATTATAGGATCGAACACAAAATCAATATTTGAAATAATTTATCTAACAACTATTCTATTGATAATTATGACATATATTATATATTCCTTAATATCAATATAATATCTTTGAATGTTATAATTTGTAAAGACACTGAGGAATAGATTCTCTATCCACCTTTCACTAGGAACATATCCTTAATTCTTCTTAGATACGTAATGATATCATTATTATAATTCCAGTTATATTTAGTAAGATAATATTTATATATCAATATTTTCATCATGGAGTATTAATTAAAAAAATCAGTACCTTTGATGGCATAGATTAGTTACCCTATCACATAATCTTATGATATTTTATTAATTCTCTCTTACTCATATTGTTTATTAAGACACACTTCCTATGAATGATGTATTCAATATAAAACTAGAACCAATGATGTCATGGATTGTTCCATAAAATCTTTATTTAGTTCCAAGTCAATCTATATATGCTGACATAGTCTGATAACCCTCTTTGGGCTGTCACAAATTGATTATAATCCCCTGAATATAGGTTATTTCAATTAATTCATTCATGGATAGTAAATTGTATAATATTTCATTTACTATATTTAATATTACATTATCATTTCTAATATGTTATGTTTCATCAAAATATGATCTTACATATTGACTAAAACTTCATTGAACCGCTTATAAACACATGAATCACATTCATTATTAACCTAAAAAATAAATTATAGATTCATTGAAATAATTTTTATTGCACATAGATGTTTACATTAATTCATAAATGGTTCTCTATAACATAAAAACATTTTATAGATTTTATTGAGTAAAAAAACCTTTTCTCTTATCATATGGGAATCTACTTGATGTTTCACATTATAGATAGAATTTTTAAAATAATTATTTCAACTATCATAGTCAAGGTAGGATGTTATAACAAGTATAATTCCAATAGATTTAAACATTAATACAATAGATTTGGGTTTATCATATTCAATTTTGTTATGTTATGTAAACCCTTTATCTACTACACTTGTTTTTTAGGTATTTACATTACCTTCCATATCTAGTTTTCTCTTAAATTCAAATTTACACACATTAGGTCTTATATAAACTATACGATCTACTAGAACCAAAAAAATAATTCTGATACATGGAATCCATCTCACAATTCAGGTATTCTTAACATTATTGTCCTTATTATGTCTCTACTACCTCTTTATATGAGGGAGGTTTATTAATTTCAATAAATTTTGATGCACCATTATTAGTGATTATGAAAATATATCTTTTGTCTTCTTTTACATATTTCATACCCTAATGTAGCTCTAGTATTTCTAAAAAAACATCTTTCATTGGGAATAATAGTATCTATTCTTATACTAAATCTTATGTCACATTAGCATCAACTTTGTCAAAGTCCATCTTTCTCCCATTATACTTCTGGAGGTTTTCTTCCACTAATAACAGATATAAAGTCATATAGTAGTCACATTATAATATGAGAAGTTATATTGATAAAATATCTTTCATTCCATGGGATATCATTTAATTAAACACATCATTAATTTATTTTATTTTTTCCCCCGTGTTTTCCTTAAGGAACACTTCACATCCCCATACATGTGTATGTGTGAAAAGGGGTTTCATTCCACTCCATAACAATTAGGGATTTCTATATTCCTATTTATATGTTACTGAGTTTAGTTTTTATTCAATTGTTTATAATTCATATCCCCAAAAGATTAATGTAATATATGAATCTATCATAAACGACTAAGCATGCTAACAATGTTATAGATATTCCTATAAAAAACATTCCATTTTGGTGTATATGTTGGAGTGATTAGAGATAGAATTTCAAACTCACACAATCTTTTGATATTATCTTGGTTAAGATAATAAATAACTCAATTATATTGAATTTTATTTATGTTTATACAATATTGATTATCTACATAATTATTAAACTCTATAAATTTCTAAAATATTTCAAACATATACCATATCATGTATGTATTCCCATATATACACATATCATTAGTAAGATTTATAGATTAGGAATTTCCAACTATATAATCTATTAATAATGGGATACTCACATCAGTGTGTACCAATATTATAAGCTCAATTTACCATTCATCACATTCACTGAAAGGTGATTTTTTATTTTTCCTTCCAAATAAGTATTTAGTCACCCAACTAGTATTATCTCTAAATTCTATATATAATCATCTTTATATGTATTTTTTAGATGATTCTCTTATATGTGACTAAGAAGGTGATGCTACTTCTAGGTGTTATATGAGTTTTTTGAATATGATTCATTATCTATTGTCAACACATGGCTTCATAATTTAATTAATTAATATCATTATTTAGTTTTTCTACACTATATAAAATGCATAATTTATAAATGATGAATCCATTTTTTGAAATTATTAAACAAAATACATCAATATTAGGGAACAGAATATATAATATGTTCTTAGTAACAATTACAATAAAAATGTATATGTTTTATAAAAAAAATAATTATGTTAATGAAAGGTGGGTGTATCCTATAGAAAATGAATTGTGTCTTGATCTATTGAATACTTGAAGATCGACCTATCATCTTGAAATATTTAAAAATCAAGATGGTTACTATATTTGGAAACATATATTTGAAACACTTGTTTAAAATAAAAATTAATATTTATATTTAGAAAGATTATATTCAATAACAGACACACTTTTTACATCCTTGTTCTTCTTGGTGAAGCTCATTCAATTGACTATAATTCTTCATTGTAATTTTTTTTAATATTTCTCTAACCTTAAAATTTAAATCATTTTATTCATTACAGGATGGATCTTTAGTGCCTTAAATAAAATATGAGCCTTGGGACCCATTTCATTTTTCATTTTTTTCATGGTAACTATTTAGACTATGGATTTTTCTAGACCCATGCCCCTTAATCATTCCTAATGAGAGTAACACGTAACAAATGTTTCCTACAACTATTTGTAATGTTTTAATTCAAAAAGAAACTAGATATTTATTTATGTTGTTATGAAAGGATGAGATCTCAGATTAACTCATCACAAAATTTAATTCCATTGAATTTTAAACATTTCATATAGTCGTTGATATTCACAACATGAATACCAAAAGTCTCATACCCTTTAATATTTCACACGAAAAGTTAAATAGGGATCACATATCATTGATTTCTCTCCTTATCTGGATGGGGATCAAAAATGTTAGAAATCATTCTATACATACCTATATCCTTGTGTTTCTTTATATGATCATTTTATATAGAAGATTATATTTAATATTGAAAATTTTGGAAATATATAAATAATTCTCAAATAATCATAATTCAAACTTATAGACTCATAGCATGGTTCTTCATGTTTGGGATTTTCTAGCACATAAAATATTCTTTTTTGGTGTACAATAATGAATAAGATTAATCACCATTCATTAAAATTGTTTATAAGGATAATGTTGTCCTTTTAAAGAATAGATCACTCTAATGAGGCTTATTTCATGTCTATTTTTATTTCTAAAAATATAAAGTGAATAATTCGAGTTATTTATTTTACAAAATTAGATAATAATTATGAATTTTATAATTTTCTAATATTTTATCATAACCCAATACCCATCACCAATAGTTCCATAATATCATATTTCATTTGTATTTTCATTGTAATGACCCATATTCTCCCCTCCCCTAACATAAACAGTGACCTGGCCTATAATTTATTGGGTTTTAGTTAGGAAATTATTTCCGAAAAACATTTCCCAATAGTTTCTTCATCAGTAGTCATACCATGAAGTAAAATTAGTTATGTTGATGTAAAACTCTGTTAAACATTTCTATATAATTGAAATCAAATTGATTTTATTTTGATAGGTACATCGAAATATGGACTAATTTTAACATATGAATCTAATGAAATTATCTCCTTTTTTACATATAATTGATAAATTTTTTTCATTATGAAAAAATTTCCCATTTTTTATTTATTCTATTCCTATTAGTGTTACGTGATTTTATATTAACGATTAACCATGACATAGATAATATTTTAAATTACTCCAATTTTATTTTAGTCATATATTTCATGATTTTTTTATCACTAATTCATTTAATTGTGAATAAATATCCACAATGAAATTATTCCCAAAACATAAATGAAATAAAATAATTACAGTGATATGATCATGAGTTTCTTCTAATTATTAATTTCACTAAAATATAGGGAACTAATTATCAAACTAGGTTAAAAACTCCTCAAATGGTGATTTGGTTTATGTTGAAGCATTCCACACATCTTACCATTTATCTCCTGGATTCATTTTTACTTAGCTGAAAAATTGAAGCACGTCCACTTATTTTGGACTCCATCTATTACGTAAGTATTAACTCACATTCAAATGAAGGTAACCAAAGGATTTCATTAAGGGTATACATAAAAAAACACATGGGAACATAACACTATACATAATGAATTGAGTAATGATACCTAGTCCGTCAACTAAAAATAATAATAACTTAACATTAATCAAATTATATAGAAATGTATTCTCCTTCCTTGTGATCATCCAAATTCATCCAATGAATAGTATATCTCATAAACATGAATTTATTACTAATCATTCTGATTTATGAAAATTATTTATCAAATATGTTATTAATACTAATTAATTAATAATTTATTTTATATTAATTATCATCAAATAATTCTCCATAATATTTTCAATTTTTATTTTAAATATACAAATTAATTTATTCTAAATTGACAATGAATAAAAAAATTTCCATAGAGGCAACACAACGAGAACTTGTCCGAACAACCCATCGCATTTGATATTCATTTACTGTCTCCAATTTTTAAATTTATCATACTATTATTATCATTAAATTTCATGTATTTTACTTTCAAATGAAAAATATGTAGTCACATGTTATATAAAGATCTTGTTATGTATTAGTTTAGATAATGAAATAAATTTATAACAAATTTCAAATAAAATGTTGTCCACAATATAATATGAAAATTAATTATACAGTAATCATATATATACATAACATATCACATGGTATGTATGATTTAAATAAAGTACACACATGACATGTATTGATAAGTTTCAAGAATTATAATAAATTAATTTTAAATATTGGTCAATCGTGTAATATACATGGTTTGTTCTTTCTAACTACACATCTTGTATACTTATTTGAGTAAATCAATAACACACACCTAGGGAATGGATTCTTCATATTATGAACATTAATGGATTACATGATGTGTACCAAAAATACACATTTTTTGTGTCTATGTTACATAGTTACTAGTCATATATGTCACGCACAAAACATAGTGCTTATCATTATGTAATTGAATAAAAATCATGTATGCTAGATACATGCCTTGTAGTCTGGGAAAACATTTTCCATGGTTGACCAGTCAACAATAGGTGTGTATTAACTATAAAATGTATTAAATAATTACATAATTCTCTTAATTAATTTTTTAGGAATTCCGGATCATTAAACAAGTGTAAATATTGTATGCCTCCAATTTACAAGATCATAATTCTTTTACTATCCATCTATAATCCTTATCAAATCTATATAAGATATTCAAATGATAATATTTTCTAATTATAACATTTTTTTATTTTTTTAGATTATATAGTAGGAAAATGAAATATAATTATTTATTTTTAAAGAAAAAATAAACCATATTTTAAAAACAATGATAAATTTCTAAATTTCATAATGATATTGATTTATTTATAAATAATTATTTGACTATATTAATACCAAATTAAGGATTTGATTGTAAATAAATATCTAATAGGGATAACCCAACAATTTGTTTTCATATTGGATGATTAACCTGAGATTTAATTGGGGAAGAATTTCATGAACCATAAAATTGAATCAAAAATAAAATTATCTGAGTGTTAGAATAAAACACATAAAATTCA
The DNA here is from genome assembly GCA_963277665.1 of Viscum album. Lineage (NCBI taxonomy): Eukaryota > Viridiplantae > Streptophyta > Magnoliopsida > Santalales > Viscaceae > Viscum > Viscum album. Next base: position 1,370,779,025 of record OY728158.1, on the reverse strand, counting down.
TATAATGGTTTACTATTTATTTATGTAGTTAAAGATTTATGTTCTGATGAATTATTTCATCATTAATCAAAATGTAATCTCTACATCAAACCACCATTACATTTCATGAATCAAGTGAACATTCCTTCTAGTTTTGATCCACATGTTCACCATGAGTATTTAAGAAATTTTATAGGAATATCAGTTGGCTAGCACAAATTTTTTTAACTCTTACATAATTTTTCAATGATCTCCCGGAAAATCATTGAAGATAAAGAAATCCTTCAGATATTTCTATAAACGATAGTGGAGGTGGAAGATGATTTCTTCCCATTCAAAAGACCATTATTGGAGAGCATCTCTTTACGACCTGAGATGATTCCTTGGAGTCATTACTCACAAAACAAACAAATTGTTAGAATTTGGGTTTCCAAAAATATTCAGGTTTTAATAATAATAGAATTCAAATATAATAATTACAAATACACACAAATTATTTCCACAACCAATGAGGAAAAATGTGTCTATAATAATATTTTTATTATTTCATTAAATTTACAAATATAATAACCTCATTAAATATGGTTACATAAATATATTTTTAAAATATTTTTAAAATATTATTATATATATTATTTCCCACCATACCATTAAAATATTTCCTCTATTCCTCTATAATATTATTCAGGCCTTGAATAATTAATTTTTATTTATTAAATAAATATCATTGTATTATTTTCCAACAAGTATGTAAATAAATATTAAATCCACTAAATCAAAAATGAATACATATTAAATATTCTTCATTAAGAATATTCTCTCATATAGCTACTGAATGAATTTATGATATCATGACAATTTGGTTAATTCTTATACCATATAACAGAATAATTTTATATCCATCATGTTAAATAATAAATATTGTTACTTATTTAACTGGGGTTCTGGATACACTAACCATGTGATCCCATAGGCCTTTTTTCTCAATGTAATTAGATATAGTCTCCCAAAGTCCAAGGTTATAATCTAGTAATACTCCATATATCCCATATATAATTTTTTTGGTGGTAACATAAAATAAAAACTGTTATTAATTCTTATAATGTAATATAATCCCTTTTTCATGATATCTCAAATCAAGATCATTTTTAGGGGGTCGTCATCTTATGTGATAAATGTCTTTTTTCATTACATTAAATAAATGAACCTAACCATATATCGCAATGAATATAAATTTATTTAGGATATTTTATTCCTAACAAATGGAATGAGATATAAAATTATAATAAATAATAATATAGACAAATTTATTCTTTTATTATTCACTAATGATGCCTCACACCATGTATATGCCCGATTTGGAATCATTAAATTTAAATTTTGAATGTTTGAATGTGGTTTGAGGATGGTTGTTTAGGTTGGGAGGGTAACACTTTTCCAAAAGTGGATCATCAAAAATTAAAAAAAAAATATTTGGCCACTAATGATTCATTAGTGGCTGAGTTGGATGGTTGTTTAGGTTGTGAGGTTTCCACTTTTCCAAAATTGGATTATCAAAAATTAAAAAAAAAGAGATTTTGACACTAAGGATGCATTACAAATGATGTCCACCATTGGGACTAGGCATCGTGCAGCTTTGTATGCAGCAATGCTAGCTGGTCAGAAATGCAAGGTGGGGAGCTAGGTGATCAATGATGCATAATTTAAGGAGGGTCAGTTCAAGTGGACTGGGCCTATGGGTCATGTATTGGGCATGGTATGCCTCTGGGCCTTCGAATCATGTTTTGCGAGTCAGTCGGGCCTTGTGCCTTGGGCCTATGGGTTTGGGTTCCCCTTCAACCATTAAAAGGGGGATTATCCATAATAAAATAGAAAAAGGTCGTTGGGCCATTCGATATAATAATACTAATGTGTAAGAATCAATAACCACATCCAAAAATAAGTACATCCAACAGAACATATAAATATGGATTTCTTTCTGGTGGATAGGGTTTTTATAATCTCTTAAATTTGAAATTACTAAGGGAAAGAACTGTCAGAAATTTATTTAAAGTAAAAGGATTTTCCATACATGATATCATATATAATTTGTTTCCCATAATATGATATCATTTGGACATGTAAATTATAATTAACAATAATATTGTGGCAGTTTTGGATCCTCATCATAATAGTAAACTTTTATCACCATTCCATTTAAAAGATACTCATAGGACATTATGACGTAATATATATTTCAAAACAACATTCATGATGTTATATTATGATTATAAATTATCAAAAATATGAATTCTAGTAATGATAATGTATATCAAAGTTGGTTCTATGGAACCAAATCTGACATTTAGTATCTATAATATCACTCCCCAGTAATATGTTAGAGACCATGCTTCTGACATATATAAATGCATATCATTAATTCATTACATGATTACCTAAAAAATGATATTATGTGTTTCATGTTTAGAACTAAGATACATCAATCATTAGAAATTATAATATAAAATATATCAAATTCATTATTTTTGACTTATGAATTGATCATCTAAATAATATGCAATGGCATAAGGATTCATCTCATGTAATCTATAATACCATTTTTGTTGTATCTTAATCCTTTTCATTCATGTTAGTATCTTACTCCATGACCTAATGTCATCATATATTATCTTTACTCATTATTTATATATTGAAAAAAATAAAACCAATGAATATCTATTTAACAAAATCTATTTAGACCCTTCACTCTCCCCTTTGGATTTTATATAAATTCAAAAATCAATTATAATTTAAATATCGTTATTGTTTCTATCCACCTTATAAAAAATAAATAAATTAAATGTTTCACTTAATAATGTAATTTTTAATCCCATTATTTGTTAAATTCTAATATTTCCCCTCATTAAATGTTTTATCCAGATCCTCTTAAGAGAAGTCTATCATCACATTTCTATAAAGAAAAATCCATCAAATAATCAACTCTTAAATTACATGAGCTAAATCGATGTTAGAAAAATTACTCACACAATAAATAAAATATTTCCATAAATCTATTGATCATGGGATACTAAATGAAAATTTTATTCTTTGGGTAAATACGAAATGTTTTACAAATAAACTAATGAACTCATCTTAAAAAGAGTCATAAAAAATATTCATGTTAAATAATGCATCCCCCCATTTAAAAATAAAAATATATTAGACATTTAAATAAAAATTTACTCAATATCCATATAAATGAGATATTTTTATTGTATAAATTTTCCTTAATTTTATCCATAAATTACATATTTATAATATATAATTACTTTTCCTGTTATTCTCATTTTAACTCAATATCAAGGGATACAATCTATAAAACTATTCTATGGTTAATATTCATGAAATATAAATATTTTCTAGTGATATCACATAAAATTCTATATGGAAACAACATGATTACAATTAATTTATTCTATGATAGAAATATATTCATTACATAATGTTATCATAACATTTATCAGGTTCTCCCATTTGATATATCACCATCAATTCCATGTACAAAATGTGAAAATATAATATATGGTAATCAGGTTAAACTCCTTTATTTTTTATGTAGAGAATAAAGTATTGAGAGTTTATTCTAAACCAATATACACTATTTTTATCTCTATAAATGGGATAACTTCTTTTTATTTATTTTATGTACATTTTATATATACTATTCTTATTGTGAATTGTTTTTTCCAATTTTATTTTTTTGTGAAATTCTATCCACTATTTTAGAAACCAGGTAATATTATTTTATTTTCCAAAATTTTATCTTCTTGAAATATATTCTTAATATTAAATTATAATCATCCAATAATTTAATTCATTACCTATTTTCTTTCACCTCCTAAATATATTCTAATTAATTGTGGGGTAAATGTTTTTTATAACAATACTCATTATATTTGAATTTATTATCTAGAATTTTGTATTTCCCTTTATTTATATTATTTACATTTAATTTATCTTAATTTATTTTAAACACTAATTGGGATAGATAAATAATCATATATTCTTTCAGAAAATGATATTTAATCCTAGTTATTACCCATCATTTATATGGAATCACCATGTTCATAATATTAATTATATTTTCATGAGACCTGAATTTTTTAGTAGGGATGTATCCCCATAAATAAATAAATATATTTAATTCAGGGTGTTATTATCACTGATTCATCGTTTAGTTTATCTAATTAATATTAATTTTGATGTCCTTATTGTAATGTATCATGGAATTACCTCTTCTATCATTGTTGAATTTTTTCCATGTTTTTGGGGGAGTTTTGTATCCTGAATATCTATGTTTATTTAAAAAAAACCACATATTATACATTAAAAGGAAAACTATTCTTTACTAATATTTAAGTTAAGAATATTTGGAATTCATAAAATAAATTATTTAGACACGCACAATCATACATCAATATTTTGAAATACAGTTTCAATTCCTTAATAAATTTTCATGTTATTCAAATATATTCTTGTTGAATAGATTTAAATTATTAAATTAATATTTCTTCTTCATGGAATTATACTTATTAGATTCAAATATGATCCCCTTAGAATAATAAATAATTTATTTCTATAAAATAATATATAATTCATACATTTAATGGTAGTATATATATATATATATATCCCACTACAAACAATAGAAAATGAACATTGGTTTCTTCTATAGTGTTATAGTCTATCAATCTTGTATACCATGCTATTATTGGTCAAAAACCAATTATTTTTAGCATAATATTGTGGTCAAATATTTATTCTCTTGTTAAAGTCCACTCTTGATGTAATGTTGTGTTTCTAAATATTTTTATCCACCTATATATGTCTATAATTCATTTTGATGGATATAATGTAATATTACACAATAATAGTACTATTATAAATTTATGAGATAATTGTTACCTTTATCCATGATCATGTAATATATTAATATTAAATTGACTGTAAACAAATATTTCAACAAAATAGAGGTCTTTTATCAAAAGAATACTCTAAAGGACAATGCGGTTGCCTAATAGGGGGTGGATAACTATATCCATTTTTATAAAAACCAGCATTTATTATTTATCCCTTCTTAATATTTTAACCTCTATCTTGATTAAGAAATAAGGATATATTTTTTATTTATAATAGCACACCGCTATTTGAAATGAACTAAGTAAATAATACAACAACACAAAATATTTTTACAGGTTTCTTCTCAAGTTGGTGACACTATGTTTTCTATATGTTCTTGTCTAGTCTAAAACATATTTTTATCACTAATGTGATATTTTTAATACACAAGGGGATGATTTATTCATTAAACATGATATTTAATCATAATAGTTATATCTTCTTAATACTTATTTGTATTTTATCTATATAGTTTATAAAAAAATACCAAGACACTCTAGAAGAAGACATTCAATCAATTCAAGATGTCATAGAACCATAATTTCATGATCATATACTTCAATATGTTCCTTCAATAGTTAGTAGATATTTTTATCTGTTTCATCCATATTTTCCTTTTCATTTTATCAAATTTTACTACTTTTTAGGATTTTATTAGTCACCTTCCTTAATCAATGATCTGTATTCCTAATATGTCCTAAATAACGGTTTGTCTCAATACATATTTTGAATAATAGTAGCACATTTTAATATCACTCTCAATAATTCACATCTCTTATTAATTTCTATCTTTGATAATACAAATCATATTATAGTTCATAACACCAAATTGTCCTTATTCATTCAATACTTCTGTTTTCATTTAATTTTTCATCAAAAATAAAAAGTGTGTAGTAGAAACTAATAATTCATTCATATTCTTCTTCTTCATTGATACATTACATATTCAATATAATAAAAATTATTTCAACCCCATATATTTCTTAACCTCCCAAATATTCTCAATAATTGATACATAGTTTGAATTTTTTGAAATAAAAGTGCTTTGTTATTAATAACTACCAAACAATTAACATTATACTAAACACTATTACTTCTAATAATCACAGTATTACTATTATGACAATATTATAAAAATCATCCCCCCCAATCATGGTACATTGATATTTTTTCAAAAAAAGTATTAATAAATAAGAAATTTTCATTTATGTTATTCATATAAAATTCATGAATAATCCTCAAGTGTTAATCTATATCATCCATTTGAAATTTTTATATTGTAAACTCCATATTAATACAATCTAGGTCCTCTAAATACTTTCTAATATTTTTTTATTATAGTAAATATGAAACCATTCAATCTCCACCACATCATAAATAAATAAGGCACTAATATCATCATATCATTACACCCATTTAATGTATGAAAACCTTCACACTAAAATGATTATATTCATTACAAATTATCTATTTGATCTTCACATGAGTCACATATAACCAAGAAATCATGATATTTTCATTTTTGATTGAATGATTTGGTATCCACTTAATTATTTTCACTTTGAATTAATCACATATAAAAAACATGTCTTTAGTATATAAATAACATTTAAATATCCAAGGATTAACCCCTATGCATTTTCTTGTTCTGGGATTAATTTTATGTATTTTTTGAATTCATATCATATATCATAGTGAGTATGAGTATATTGGTAAATATATTGTGAAAAATCATTATATTTCAATCATAATACCAATACATATCATTAGAACTAATGTAATTTTTCTAACCCTATGATTTTTCAAATTGTGTAACCCATACACATTTACTATCATAAATTATATGTATTGATGATTTTACCTTTGTGAATCACATTGAATTTTGGACATTACAAATTTCCCATGTTTTTTTATATGTACTATTAGGGAATCCTTGTGAGGATTCTAAGGACTCTAATATATCATATACCTTAATCTTCTGTAATGGGGACTTTTCCAATTTTCCAGTTAGAATTATCAGTGTTAAAATTTTGTATACTTAGAGGTTTTATTAATTAAAATTGTATTATATGTGTTTAAATAGTTACTTTTACCCATCAAGGAGAGTCTCAAACATGATATCCTAATTTATTTCAAATATTAAAATTAAAGGTCTGAATTTTTCAAATGATATCTCTTAATATATTTTTAACCCTTATATATTTTCTGTGATACCTTTATATATTCCACGACATTTCAATAATTTCAGTTACATCTCAAAATTATTGAACACCATCATCACATCTTATTATATCTTTATAAATTCATAGGGAGTATTCATTCACTCTCTAATTACTCAACACACCATTAATATCTTTTAAATTATTTTTAGAATATCACGAAAAAAATTCATACAGTTTATAAAGCATCTTCTATAAAATAAATACCTCTCTCCATTACATTTATGAACTTTAACTTTTTTTAATATTAGATCATTACACATATATTTCTATAGTATTTATCAAATATTTATTATTTATTAAATACTAAATAATTTTTCCTAAGTTATCCATGGATGAATTCTTATAATTCCAACCAAATAATAAGTTTAACATAATATATCAATTAACATTTTATTTTCCAGATTTTATTTCTCTATAAATTTATAATAAATAAATAATATACCATCCATTTGAGCTTTTCATTGATTTATTACATGATCATGTCCTCAATTTTTAGATGTGTTTATTTATTTTTATCAAGAATCATCAATCCTCTCTCATTTTTAAGGGAACCGTATCAAATTATTTATTTACAATATATGAAAAGATCATGCATCATCATTCCACATCATGTTACATTATCATTAGGAATATTTAATATATTGATAAAAAATTTATCTAATGCATATCTCTTAAAAAAATCCCATCCAAATAATTAAAATATTGATTTGGATAATATTTATATATAATTGTTTTATTTTTCAATAGATTATATATGATGTTTATATGTTTTTTAATTCGAATTGTGATTTTCATACATGTGTTAAATCTTATATAAAATTGTTTTATGTTATAATTACTAAACATAGTATTGACCCCATTCATGTAATGATATATGTAATTTATTATAATATTTGGATAATATTTTTTTTTTATTTTATATATGTATAAATAAGAAATGGGTTTTTTGTTTTTCTCAGTTTTTATAGTTGAGATGAAGGATTACTAAATATGACATATTATTTTGGTAATTTGATATTAAAATTCCTTTTTTTATAACCTCTCATAAATGTATGTCATGGGAACCTTTTGTAATTATGTTATAGATAAGTTATGTATTCAATATTATTTTATATTCTTCATTTAAAACTATATAATAATTAGAAATTAACTATAACTTGTTGAGTATATCTAATTACTGTTTTTATGAGCAAGTCAGAATTTTTTTTCATGGAATTAAATATGGAAAAATAATTTCCTCCATGTGAGTATGTATAGGATATCACAATTATGATCAAGTTATTAATTTATGATTCTCCTTTTGGATGATAATACCCTTAATTTTTTTGTCCCTCTTGTAATATTTTTTTATTTAAACATTGATTTCTTTAAGTTATTGTAAAATTGTAACTTTGTTTTAATGTTTTTATCAATTTTTTATTTTTTATAGAAAGTTTGATCTTTTTTATCGTATGATCATAGGAAGTTTATTTTTTTATTTTCTCCCTTACTTTTATGGTTTATATTATATATTTTTTTCTTGTTTAAAATAATCTGGAATTAAAATTTTGAAAGGGATAAAATAACTTTGGATTATTTTCAAAAACATTAATGTATATATCAAATTATTTTAATGTATTTACTTATATATATTGTATAATAAATTATTGAATATATAAAAAGTCGTAGAATATTTCACAATGTAGTTGATTTATGCAATTTATTTTCACTCCATATCCACTTGTCGTAAAATGATATTTTCTAATCATGTTGTCAAACCAAATTCTATGAAATTTCTTATAAAATAAATTTATAAAACTCTTGGATTAAATAATCCTGTGAATGTTTGGATCACACCCTACATACAAACCTTTGTGTGTGTATACAGTTAATATATACATATATATATATATCAAATGATATTACACGTATTATTATCATTCATCATCATTCCTACTGATATATTTTTTGTGATGTGGAGTTTAACTTGAGTAACAAAATTATGATCATATACTTTTTTAGTTCTTATGGTGAATATTACGTTCTTTATGGATCACCCACATAATTCATCCTCATAATTTTTTTAAGTTGTATATCAAATTGTTAAATATTTCTCTTATTTTATAATATGAAAGTGTTATATTAGAAATTTATATTAGTTATGTGATATTTAGATCATGTTTTATTTAAGGTTATTTATTTTATATGAATATAAGCCAAATATAACATATTAGCATTGTGTGTTTTCAAAAATATATTGTACTTCATTCATTAAAATTTGTTTTTTAAAATCATTACCATGGTACGGTTTTGATACAATTGATGCATGGTATTTTCTTGAATGGTTTATAATGCTCTACGGTCTTTATAGTTGAATGTACCTATTTTTGTGGAATCTCTGTAACATCCCAGGTAAATAAAGAATAATACATTTTAATATTTAATAATATTTTTGAATTTGGTATTTATTTTACTTTAATGGGGTTGATATGTTCAATGGAAAACCCACTTTAAATATAGTTTTGGTCATACTTATACATTCAATTGGACCAAATAAAATTATTCTTTAGAATTGATAAATCAAAATTTACTTTTTGTAAATTTTTGGTATTTTTCCGATAAAGTTCATTTTTAATGAATAAGTGAAAAATGTTGTATTTTAATTCATAACCTCATTTTAATATAATTAATTTATATGGTTATACCATATTTTTAATTGGTTTTAAAGTGAAATTATAATATATTTTTACCATTTAATGTAATGGTGGTCATCAGAATTAATTTCACTATGAAATTGGACTTAAACTAGTGTCAATCTTTTGTTATATATTGTTTCCTAAAAAGACGCTATTTGTTTTGACAACATGAATTAATTATTGAATTAATTAATTCAACTTATATGTTTTGAATTTTGAAAAACATACATCATTTTTGAGAGCGTAATATCAAATATAGATTAGGGTGAATTTTTGGTATTTTTCTGAAATACTTCAATTTGTGATGAATAGTGAAACCACTAAGTGGTAGTTAAAAAATTGATTTTTCCTTTAAATGAAATTTTACCGCTTCTGTGAATTGAATTTCAAAAATATGACATACATGATTGCCATTAGTAAGTAAAATGTGGTTCAACGGGATGAAAATAATTTTTGGTGAATAGTAACTTTTGAGTTTTATTAATCGCGATTAGAGGTAATTAGTGTAATTTAAGGTAAAAATAATGTTTTAATAATATGAAATTCCCTTGACACATGTCCTATCCTTATTGGATGAGTCATGGACGACCAAGTCAATCCATGGGTCAACTTGGGGACCCCATTGAGCCACTTGTGTAAGAAAATGACATTAATAACTTTTTATTTAATGTTAAAATAAAAATGTCACAAACATGTATTGTTTTACTAAAACAATTTTTACATGGGGTTATATAAGTTATATTTTTTACTATAAATATTCATTATAAATCTAAATTTATTTCCTACATCATGGTAATTTTTTTATAATTTTTAGACATCAAATAAATAAAATTATTTATGACACCATGATGATGCAGCGATTACCACATTAATGAATGATTTAATAAAATGACAAGATAAGGTAATATCTAAGACTTAAACTTGTCTAAAACCTATTGGATATGTGAATTTCGAACCCATATCACCTTATACTAGAAATATATCATCGTGGGACCTTTAAAATCCAAAAAGTATTTCATAATAATGTAACATTTCATGACCTTCCAAGAGTGCCCCTCCTCCCTCTTATAAAAGTCCCCCACCTCTACTCCCTTACCCACACCTCTCAAACTCTTGAATCATCCAAACCCAGATCCTATTATCTATCCATATCCCTCTCTTGATCCTAGAAGCCTTAACTTAGGCAGAAAGCTCTTCAAGACCCCCTTTTGGTTCAAACTAAGGGGAGTTACCCAATTTAAAGGTAATGTCTTCTGTTATGTTCTTTTGTTTTATTTTTATTATCCAAACCCCTAAATTATTTTTATTCATTTATTTTAAAACCAGTATCTTCAATATACTATGATTTTGTTATGGGAAGGATTCTATCTACACTTACACACACCTCCGTCTAATGGTTAAAGAACATATTATTTCCGTGGACGGCGAATTACTACCTCACGAAACCATGATTGTTAAATCTTCTCATAATACCTTTAATGGTGGCCATTAAGATATCACTGTATTTATATATGATATATATTATGTTTATGTTTTCCTTATTCTTCTGTATTTTTCATTTATGGTATTCCTTTATGGTTTTCATAATGGATAAACGTGATAATTTCATTTTTTGGAAGTGCGGACTACCGCCACCTCAAAGTGATTTGAATCGTTAATGCCATATGTGGGAAGTATAAAGTATGTAGTTAATAATATTATATATGATATTATACTGGAATTATAATGTACCTTTATATCATTGTGATTTCATTCCATTAAGTACGAAATAGAAATTAAAGCAACGTTCATGCGTACGTACGGCTTACCATCTCCATGAACGGTGCATTTCATTTCATACCTCTAAATGTTATGTACTATTATAAATACATGTATATTATGGATATATATGATATATATGATATCCAAATCATGAATATAATTATGGATATAATGAACCATTGACCCCATGAACAATATGTAATTGTAAGAAGTCCATTTTTACTCAAGTACCAAATATCGACAAAACGGTCGTTATTAACATAAATGATTACATAATGTATATAAAAGGAATAATAAACTTGAAAAGGGTTCTTAAGAAAGTAGAAATTAACTTTTGTTTATTATTAATGAGATTAAAGAGTGATCGAGTCAAGTCAGACACGTGGTAAGGGACTTTGCCTCAATCTCCTTTCATTGAGGCATTTTTTGTTTTAAAACAAGACTTTCTTTTATACGCTATATAAAACACCTTTGAATTTTCATTTCATTAAGAGGGAATATTTTTCTACGAAGTGTTTTACTAAACGATAAAAAGGAATGTCTCTTTTAACATATGTGGTGACAACAAACTTTTGCCCCACCGTGAGTATTATTTGATCTTTGGACTCCTCAACAAGACGTAATGTTTTTAAAATGAAATAAATACCATATACTCTTTTATGTATTTTCATATTGAAAATGGTTTTGATAATGGATTTGTTATGTCAATATATTTATGTGATATATTGTGATTGAAATGTGGAAATGTTTTCTTTCCATTATATTTTTTTATGTCTTATGATTTTATAATGGTACTTGGACATTTGACGGGTGGTTACGTGATAAACCATATGACGGGTGGTGCCGTGAATACCAGTACGGGTGGTTACATTATAACCTCCAATGCATTGGGTATGGAATTCATCCATATGGCTATTGCATTTAGTGAAATGTGTGGATATTGAATGTATGGTTATTCCATTTAAGTATGTTTTTGTCCCAAATTACCTTTAAATGTTATGTGTTCTTTATATGGGTTTTATGGTAATATTTTGGTTACAAAAGGGTAAGTAATGATCTTTTATTCAGTGAAGAGTATTTAATACTTCATAAAGGTGAAATGTATTACTTATTTTAATGTATTCATGGTTTAGTTGTTGATGGAAAAAATAACATTTTTCATTCTTTGTGTATCCCTTACTGAGATTTTTATGCTCATCCCAAGTTTTTGAAATGTTTTTCACAGGACATAATGTGGAATAGGGTCAAGAATGAGATCAAGGAAAATTCATGCTATCTTAAATATGGAACTAGACATGACTCTTTTTTTCGAGAGTTCATGTTTTGTAAAAAAATGGATACAATGTAGAAGTGTTTACTTTGTAATCTTTTGAGATGTAATAGTTATGACCTAGTTGTCTAAAACTCTAAAACTGAAAAGATCCTCAATGTGAATTATTCATTTAATTCAATATTAAGTAAGGTTTAAGGCTAGGTCCTTATAGTTGGTAACAAAATTCAGTTTAGACAACATTAGAAGTTAGAAAATTGTTAAATTTATAAATTAATTTATGGTATGATTGAAATGATATAGCATTTAAAGATTACCATGTTTCTTCACCTAAGATATTTCTATGTTTAGAATGGTTTTTCACAGAGGAAACAAGGTAGCTATGATGGGACGACATCAGGAGGAAGAAAAAATTCCAAATTAGCAACATGAGATGGTCGGAATTGGAAGTGAATAGTTTTTTGCAGTGATGGCACAATTGACTCAGGCTATAAAAGGTGGTGGTATCCATGCATGAGATCAGCTAGATCAACTACCGATGAACATGTCAGTGGTGGAACATTTCATGAGGCAACATCCCCCATCATTGAAAGGATCATCTGACCCTGTGCTAGCAGAAGGGTGGATTAAAGCACTGGAGAAGATTTTTGATGTCATGGGTGTTCAGAACATCAGACGATTATTCTTTCTATTTACCGTTTTGAAGGTGAAGCTGATCAGTGGTGGTCAATGGTAAAAAATATCAGGGATAGTGATGAGATTGATGATATTCACTGGGAAAAATTCAAAGGTATGTTTCTTGAGAAATATTTTCCTAAGGTGGTTCTTCTTAGGATGGAAAAACAATTCCTAGAATTGGGGTAGGAGGATGACTCAGTGCCTACTTAAGAAGAAAAGTTCACTCGAGTGGAAAGGTATGCTCCAAATTTCATACGAGATCTTGATAGTAAAATCAACTATTTTTTTACTCAGGGTTAAAGCCAACGTATCGAAGCGATTTAGCTTCTCCTGAGTTAAAAAGTTATGAAAAACTTGTTTGATGTGCAGAGAAGGTGGAAATGGAGTTTGTCGATGATCTGGTGTTCTTTGAAAAACAAGAGAATAAGAGGTCCAGTTGTCAGGAAAAGGGAAAGAATTCATCAAAGAAGCCAATAGGTAAGACAAAAGAATATCCATCATGTGAGATGTCTGGTAAAATGTATCCTAGAGAATTTTTATCCAAGTATCGAAAGTTCTTTCTGTGTGGAAGGTCTGGTCATATTTCTCATAACTATAAGGAAGATGATCAAGCAGGCAATGAAAAGCCAGCGGTAAGATGTTTTAAGTGGAATGAAATTGGTCATTATGAAAATGAGTGTCTAACGAAGAACTCAACTGAGGGAAAGCAGCCAGACTACAAGCAGAAAGAGGTGGTGAAATCCTTTGCATCTACTTCAGCAGATGTTGGGCCATCGAATGAAGTAGTATCAGGTACACTGTTTGTTTGTTCAGATTATGCCAATGTGTTTTTTGATTCAGGGTCAACACATTCTTTCATTTCTATGAGTTTTTCTAGAAAATTAGGAATTCCATCTCAAGATATGAATCCTAAACTTATGGTAAAAACACACAGAGGAAACTTTGAGACAAAAAGAAATTATAAGAACCTTCCTATCATTGTGTGCGGAAAGAATCTACCTACAAAAATTATTGTTTTGTATCTAGTAGAGTTTGATGTTATTTTGGGTATGGATTGGATTTCTGTTTATCATGCTATGATTGACTATAGAGCTAATGTGGTTTCATTTCAGAACAATTTTCAGTTTGTGTACAAGAATGCACCCATACATTTGATAACATATCAGGAAGTTGAGAAACTAATAAAAGATGAAAATGAATGTTACCTTGTACATATTGTTGAAAATAAAGGAATAGTTCAGATTAATGATGTGGAAGTGGTAAATGAGTATCTTGATGTTCTTCCTAATGATTTTCCTGGTATTATTCATGATCGGGAAGTTGAATTTTGTAACACCCCGAGCTTCTATGATACACTTCTCATTCAATATTGCAATAGCTTGCATTATACGCAACTTCGAGTTCTAACACACCGTAACTAATCATAGTAGCCGTTATGAATAGTAATAACCACTTTTTAAAATTATAGAAATTTTATATTTCAAAATGGACTTCATTTTTGGATTCAGAATATCAAAATTAGCCAATGTTGAATTTTTGGTATTTTTCTGAGAACTTCTAATTTTTTATGAATAGTGAAAAATACTTAAAAACAACTTTTTTAATCAAAATAATTTATAGTGATAAATTATACTATTTAGTGGTTTTAATGTATAATTAGAATAAATTATTTCCATTTTATCCAATGGTCGTCATTATAATTAATTTAACATTGAAATTGGACATAAACAATTGCCAATCTTTTGATATAAATTGTTTCTTAAAAACACGCTATTTGTTGTGACAGTGGGAATTAATTATAAAATAAATTAATGAAACTTATATTTTTGGAATTTTTTAAAATAGACATCATTTTTGATATCGGAATATCAATTATAGCTTAGGGTGAAATTTTGGCATTGTTCTGAAAAACTTCAATTTTTGATGAATAGTGAAACCACTAAGTGGTAGTTAAATAACTGATTTTTCGTTTAAATGAAATATTACCACCTCTGTGATTTGATTTTCAAAAATCCGACATACATGGTTGTCATTAAGAAGTAAAATGTGGTTCAATTAGATTAAAATAATTTTTGGTGAATAGTAACTTTTAAGTTCTTAATCGCGATTAGAGGTAATTAGTGTAGTTTAAGGTAAAAATATTGTTTTAATAATAGGAGATGAGATTGAAACATGTCCTACACTCATTGGATGTTCCATGGCCGACCAAGACAATCCATGGGTCAACTTGGGGACCCCATGGAGCCACTTTAGTTGGAAAATGACATAAATACCTTTTATTTAATGTTAAAGTAAAAAATGACACAAACATGAAATGTTTTACTAAAACAATTTTTATATGGGGTTATACAAGTCATATTTTTGACTATAAATAGTCATTGGAAAGATAAAAATATTTCCTACATCATAGTATTTGTTTTATAATTTTTAGAAATTAAATAAATTAAATTAGTTATGACATCATTATGATGCAGCGATGACCTCATTATTTAACGATTTTAATAAAATGAAAAGATAATGTACAATACAAGGCTTAAACTTGTCCAAAGACTATTGGATGGGTAGATTTGGAACCCTTATCACCTTATACAGGAATTATATAAGTGTGGGACCTTTATAATCCGAAAAGCATTGTATAATAATGTACAATTTTCTTACTTTCCAAGAGTTCCCCTCCTCTCCTCTTATAAAAGGCCCCCATCTCTACCACCTCATTCACACTTTCAAGCCATTTGGCTCGGCCAACCTCTACCCAAATACTCTCCCAACTTCCCCCTCTTACTCCTAGAAGCCTCACTTTGGGCAGAACTCTTCCCAAGGAAGCCTTTTGCTCAAATCAAAAAGAGTTACCCGATTTTGAGGTAATGTCTTCTCTAATGTTGTTTTGTTTTATTTTTCTTCTCCAACCCATTAAACTCTTTTTATTCATTTCTTATGTAACAACACCAGTATCCTCAATATACTAGGATGTTGTTATAAGAATTATTAGATCTACACTTACACACACCTACATCTAATGGTTAAAGAACATACGGTTTCTGTGGATGGCGAATTTCTGCCTCACGAAACGATGATTGTTCAACACTCATATAACACCTTCAAAGGTGGCCATTAAGATGTCACTATATTTATATATGATTTATAATATGTTTATGTTTTACTTATGCTTCTGTATTTCTCATTTATGGCATACTTTATGATTTCCATTATGGGTAAACGCGATAATTTCATTTTAGGAAGTGCGGACTACCGCCCCCAAGTGATTTGAATCGTTAATGCCATATGTGGGATGTATAAAGGATGGAGTAAATGGTATTATACACTATATTATACTGGAATTATATTATACATTTATATAATTATGATTTCATTCCATTAAATACGAAATAGAAATGAAAGTAGCGTTCATGCGTACGTACGGCTTACCGTCTCTATGAACGGTGCATTTCATTTCTTACCTCTAAATGTTACGCAATATTATAAATGAATGTATATACTAGATATATATGATATATTTGACATCTAAATCATGAATATAATTCTGGAGATAATGGATATTCTACCACATAAACAACTTGTAATTATAAGAAGTTTATTGTTGACTCAAGTACCAAAGATCGACAAAACGACCATTATTAACTTAAATAATTACATAATGTTCATATCATTGTAATAAGTGATATAAAAAGGATAATGAAATTGAAAATGGTTCTTAATAATGTATATATTAACTCCAGTTTATTATTCAGAAGGTTAAAGAACGGTTGAGTCAAGTCAGACACGAGGTAAGGGAACTTCTTAACCCAATTTCTATTCTTTGGGTTAATCTCGTACTTTCAAATTATGTCATGATATTATTATGTCCTATCTTGTATTTTTACATTATTTATGTTTACTTATAGTGAATACACATTATAGATGTACTTTATTTAAAAAATGATCTTTTTAAGGACTTCGTCTCAATCCCCTTTCATTGAGGCATATTTGGTTTTATACACAACTTTCTTTTATACGGTGTATAAACCCCTTTGACTTTTACATTTATTCAAAAGAAATATTTTTTATACGAAGAGTTTTTCTAAAAGACAAAAGGGAATGTTTTTCTTTCCGTACTTATGCGGCGACAACGACTTCTCCACCGCTGTGACCATTATTTGAGTTTCGGCTTCCTCTACAAGCCATCATTTTTTTTAATGAAAAATAAATAAAAAGTTTTAACTTTCTTTTATTTTGGTATTGAAAATGGTTTTGAAAGCCATTTTATTATATCAATGTGTTGTATTTATATCTTGTTATTGAAATGTGGAAATGTTATGTTTCCTTTATGCATGTTTTATGTGATACGATTATGTTATGGTTTATGATATGTTTAAACCTATTCATATGAGGAATGTATTGGACTTAATAAGTGACGGGTGGAGCCCACTATAGATCCTCGATGCATCGGTAGGTCTCATGAGACAACTAGATGTGGAATTGGCCGAGACCCTTTCCCAATTTGATTTATGGTTTTGGACGAGGCCTTAATCATTTTAGACGTCTTGGCCGAGGCCTTGACAAAATGTTTCAGAATGTCTGGCATTATACATTCCCTCATTATGAAAGTGGTTATTGATATTGCATGTGATTATTCGACCAGTAGAATATCTATGTGAATAAGTGAATGGAATTACCTCATTTTACTTTTTCCATATTATGTTGATGTTCAAGTTTAAAAGGCTTTTGTTTTAGTTATACATTGCCTTAAATGTTTATGTTTATTTATGAAAGCTTCCGCAATATTGTTATCCTTACTGAGCATTTGAGCTCACCCCTTTCAATTTTTTAATATTTTCCAGGATGTGAAGAAGTATTTTATGAATGACCTGTAGGGATAGTCAGAAGAGGATATGAGTATGGACTATGAAGACTTTGTTATTAGTTTTTCACTTTATGATTTAATGTAACATTTATGAATGTATCTAGTGTTTCCAAGGCTACTAAACTAATCGGTCTTTCTAGACTTGATCTTTTGTGATCATGCCAATGTTACGAAGTAATGCACTGACTCTGGGAAGCTGGGGTTGGGGCGTTACAGTTGGTATCAGAGGCAGTTTAGTACTAACCTTGGAAGCTAGATTTAGATAAACTTTGATTAGAGCACATAGCCCGAAGATAGACTTTAAGGATTATTATAGAATAACTTCCTAGAATTTTGGTATTATAGAGATTTTGTGAGTTTTCCGAGAAATACATCCCTGTCTGGATACGAGCAGGTAGAGGCGGCTCTGGCTCAGATGTACGTAGGGGTAAAACCCGAAAACACCACTTTGAGCTAGACTCGAATGGGAACTGGTGCACGACAACGGGCCTTGCTGCACTCTTGGTTACGACACTCCCGGGGGATATGCTTAGGATAATTCACATTTTCTTTACAAACCACTATGAAGGGTTATGAGTATATACTTCCTAAAAGAAAACATTTTTTATGATTATGGATTATATCCATAAATATTTCAATTTATTATAAGTGTTTTCAATTTTTTTATTATGTATTTCGATTCATAAACTAACCTAGTTTATGGCATTGTATAGAAATGGCACCCAGTAGAAGGAATGTGAACTCCATCAATAAGTATGATCCAAAGAGTAAGAAGGATCATATTTTTCATGGTATTAAGACAACATTTAGAAGGGAAATATTCTCCCATGTGTTATCAACATATGAAAAAATAGTATCATGTGTTAATAAGATAAGTAGAGAATTCTCTGAGTCTTATGGATTTGAAGGGATGAAAGAGAAGAAAAGGATGGAAGATAGAATGATGGATAAAGGGATGAGGGAAAAGAAGAATTTTCCAATATGTGATAACTGTGGGAGGAAACACGTTGGAATTTTCCTGAAGGGAATGGGAGTTTGTTATAAGTGTGGAGAAAAAAGGACACCAAGTGCGTGACTGCAAGGGTAAGAAAAAGGTTTCAAATGTACAATGCTTCATCTGCAAGGAGTGGGGACACTATGCAAACCAATGTTCAAATCATCAGAGTATGCCCCAAATGATGTTATTGGATAATAATAATGTTATGATACTACCACAGATGAGGAGGAATGATTAGAGTTCTTATGTTGTTATTAAAGAATTTTGTAATTTGAGTGTTGTATCAATGATGTACTGGTTATAATAATTATGGAGTATATAAGGATTGTACTGCAGTACTATTTCATCTAGGACTTGAGATTGTGTGGAACCAAGAAAAGTGACTCCACAGTAGGTTAAATTTTTTGGAAAAATATATGGTTGAGAGAAAGATAAACCATAATATGGTTCTGATACCGAGATAGTGATTTTGGAATAAGACATGATTGATTCGGATAAATTATGTTGGATATTCTTAACATCCTTGAAACTGATTAAAGATTTGTATACATTTTTGGATAGAAGAAGTATATCTAGTTTTCTATATGGAATAAGGGATCATGAATGTAATCAATAAGGATTTATGGTAATTTAGTATGTTGCAGTGTTTTAAAAGAATACATGATGAAGGTGTTCACATGTTGTTACGCAGAAAAAAAGGGAGCTTCATTATGTTTACCTTCCTCATAAAATCTGGACTGTGAGTTGGACAGAAGTATTTTGGATAACTATAAAGGTTGTAATGGATTATATTTTACATTGGATACTATTGTTAAGGTTATTTTTGGATATTTATAAAAAGGACAACACGCAGACAGAGTGACAACCCATCGCGTCGGACAAAGCTGTGGGAATCGAACCCACAACCATAGTGCGATTGGGATTAATCGCCTACCACTGGACTACGTGAAGTCCCTGGTTATTACAAAATAGTTTTTCTAATCTAAATGGTATGTGTTAATATTTGGAACCTTATACAATTAGGATAAATAGAATATTTTTGAGTTCTATTACCTTTTAGAGTGAAAGATGGGTTTTTGGTAAAAAATTTATTAAAGAATGAAAGTCTACATGACAAGTATGTATATTCCCTTACGTTCTTAGTAAATCTCCTAAATAAATTCTTTAACTTTATAAAAGGTAACTTAAAACAAAAATGTTTCTGGTTAACTTTTCCAACTGGGGATTCAATGACCGTTTAACCAATCACAAGTTTGTGATTTTCTTATTGTTAACTTTCTCCTAACCCAGTTTTCTACAACTCTCCATCAGACCTTGATGGTTTTTTTCTTCCATATCCATATATTCATAGAATCCTAGTATGGGCTATCTCGGGTGACCTTTGTACTTATCTTTCTTTCTTTTAAAGTTATATTTTTTTAACCTTATTTCCGATGTGGGTTTTCTACAAAGGTATTTTCTATTTTCAACCTTTTATTTTCCAAGAAAAATTTCAAATTGCGAGGACGCAATTTATTGAAGGAGGGGAGAATGTAACACCCCGAGCTTCTATGATACGCTTCTCATTCAATAATGCAATAGCTTGCATTGTACGCAACTTCGAGTTCTAACACACCGCAACTAATCATAGTAGCCGTTATGAATAGTAATAACCACTTTTTAAAATTATAGAAATTTTATATTTCAAAATGCACTTCATTTTTGGATTCGGAATATCGAAATTAGCCTATGTTGAATTTTTGGTATTTTTCTGAGAACTTCTAATTTTTTATGAATAGTGAAAAATACTTAAAAACAACTTTTTTAATCAAAATAATTTATAGTGATAAATTATACTATTTAGTGGTTTTAAAGTATAATTAGAATATATTTTTACCATTTTATCCAATGGTGGTCATTAGAATTAATTTAACATTGAAATTGGACATAAACAATTGCCAATCTTTTGATATAAATTGTTTCTTAAAAACATGCTATTTGTTATGACAGCGGGAATTAATTATAAAATAAATTAATGCAACTTATATTTTTGGAATTTTTTAAAATAGACATCATTTTTGAAATCGGAATATCAATTATAGCTTAGGGTGAAATTTTGGCATTGTTCTGAAAAACTTCAATTTTTGATGAATAGTGAAACCACTAAGTGGTAGTTAAATAACAGATTTTTCGTTTAAATGAAATATTACCACCTCTGTGATTTGATTTTAAAAAATCCGACATACATGGTTGTCATTAAGAAGTAAAATGTGGTTCAATGAGATTAAAATAATTTTTGGTGAATAGTAACTTTTAAGTTCTTAATCGCGATTAGAGGTAATTAGTGTAGTTTAAGGTAAAAATAATGTTTTAATAATAGGAGATGAGCTTGACACATGTCCTACCCTCATTGGATGTGCCATGGCCGACCAAGAAAATCCATGGGTCAACTTGGGGACCCCATGGAGCCACTTTAGTTGGAAAATGACATAAATACCTTTTATTTAATGTTAAAGTAAAAAATGACACAAACATGAATTGTTTTACTAAAACAATTTTTACATGGGGTTATACAAGTCATATTTTTAACTATAAATAGTCATTGGAAAGATAAAAATATTTCCTACATCATAGTATTTTTTTATAATTTTTAGACATTAAATAAATTAAATTATTTATGACATCATTATGATGCAGCGATGACCTCATTATTTAACGATTTTAATAAAATGAAAAGATAATGTACAATCCAAGGCTTACACTTTTCCAAAGACTATTGGATGGGTAGATTTATAATCCTTATCACCTTAAACACGAATTATATAAGTGTGGGACCTTTAGAATCTGAAAAGAATTGTATAATAATGTAATATTTCCTTACTTTCCAAGAGTGCCCCTCCTCTCCTCTTATAAAAGGCCCCCACCTCTACCACCTCATTCACACTTTCAAGCCATTTGGCTCGGCCAAACTCTGCCCAAATACTCTCCCAACTTCCCCCTCTTACTCCTAGAAGCCTCACTTTGGGCAAAAATCTTCCCAAGGAAGCCTTTGGCTCAAATCAAAAAGAGTTACCCGATTTTGAGGTAATGTCTTCTCTAATGTTGTTTTGTTTTATTTTTCTTCTCCAACCCCATAAACTCTTTTTATTAATTTATTTTGTAACAACACCAGTATCCTCAATATACTAGTATGTTTTTATAAGAAGGATTCGAGCTACACTTACACACACCTACATCTAATGGTTAAAGAACATACGGTTTCTGTGGATGATGAATTTCTGCCTCACGAAACGATGATTGTTCAACACTCATATAACACCTTCAAAGGTGGCCATTAAGATGTAACTATATTTATATATGATTTATAATATGTTTATGTTTTACTTATGCTTCTGTATTTCTCATTTATGGCATACTTTATGATTTCCATTATGGGTAAACGCGATAATTTCATTTTAGGAAGTGCGGACTACCGCCCCCAAGTGATTTGAATCGTTAATGCCATATGTGGGATGTATAAAGGATGGAGTAAATGGTATTATACACTATATTATACTGGAATTATATTATACATTTATATCATTATTATTTCATTCCATTAAATACGAAATAGAAATGAAAGTAGCGTTCATGCGTACGTACGGCTTACCGTCTCCATGAACGGTGCATTTCATTTCTTACCTCTAAATGTTACGTAATATTATAAATGAATGTATATACTGGATATATATGATATATATTACATATAAATCATGAATATAATTCTGGAGATAATGGATATTCTACCACATAAACAACTTGTAATTATAAGAAGTTTATTGTTGACTCAAGTACCAAAGATCGACAAAACGACCGTTATTAACTTAAATAATTACATAATGCTCATATCATTGTAATAAGTGATATAAAAAGGATAATGAAATTGAAAATGGTTCTTAATAAGGTATATATTAACTCTAGTTTATTATTCAGGAGGTTAAAGAACGGTTGAGTCAAGTCAGACACGAGGTAAGGGAACTTATTAACCCAATTTCTATTCTTTGGGTTAATCTCCTACTTTCAAATTATGTCATGATATTATTATGTCCTATCTTGTATTTTTACATTATTTATTTGTACTTATAGTGAATACACATTATAGATGTACTTTATTTAAAAAAAATGATCTTTTTAAGGACTTCGTCTCAATCCCCTTTCATTGAGGCATATTTGGTTTTATACACAACTTTCTTTTATACGGTGTATAAACCCCTTTGACTTTTACGTTTATTCAAAAGGAATCTTTTTTATACGAAGCGTTTTCCTAAACGACAAAAGGGAATGTTTTTCTTTCCGTACTTATGCGGCGACAACGACTTCTCCACCGCCGTGACCATTATTTGAGTTTCGGCTTCCTCTACAAGGCATCAATTTTTTTAATGAAAAATAAATACAAAGTTTTAACTTTCTTTTATTTTGGTATTGAAAATGGTTTTGAAAGAGTTTTTATTATATCAATGTGTTGTATTGATATCTTGTGATTGAAATGTGGAAATGTTATGTTTCCTTTATGCATGTTTTATGTGATACGATTATGTTATGGTTTATGATATGTTTAAACCTATTCATATGAGGAATGTATTGGACTTAATAAGTGACGGGTGGAGCCCGCTATAGCTCTTCGATGCATCGGTAGGTCTCCTGAGACAACTAGATGTGGAATTTTCCGAGGCCCTTTCCCAATTTGATTTATGGTTTTGGCCGAGGCCTTAATCATTTTAGACGTCTTGGCCGAGGCCTTGAAAAAATGTTTGAGAATGTCTGGCATTATACATTCCCTCATTATGAAAGTGGTTATTGATATTGCATGTGATTATTCGACCAGTAGAATATCCATGTGAAGAATTGAATGACATTATCTCATTTTACTTTTTCCATATTATGTTGATGTTCATGTTTAAAAGGCTTTTGTTTTAGTTATACATTGCCTTAAATGTTTATGTTTATTTATGAAAGCTTCCGCAATATTGTTATCCTTACTGAGCTTCTGAGCTCACCCCTTTCAATGTTTTAATATTTTCCAGGATGTGAAGAAGTATTTTATGAATGACCTGCAGGGATAGTCAGAAGAGGATATGAGTGTGGACTATGAAGACTTTGTTATTAGTTTTTCACTTTATGATGTAATGTAACATTTATGAATGTATCTAGTGTTTCCAAGGCTACTAAACTAATCGGTCTTTCGAGACTTGATCTTTTGTGATCATGCCAATGTTACGAAGTAATGCACCGACTCTGGGAAGCTGGAGTTGGGGCGTTACAAATTTACTGTTGAATTAGTTCCGGATTCTAAGACAATTTCTAAACCCCCTTATAGAATGGATCAAGTTGAACTTTTAGAGTTAAAGAAGCAATTGAAGGAGTTATTAGATAAATGTTTCATTCGACATAACACATCACCATGGGGTGATCCTGTCTTGTTTTTTAAAAAATAAAGATGGTTCAGTGAGACTTTTCATTGATTATAGAGCATTGAATAACATCACTATTAAGAACAAGTATCATTTGACTCATATCTATGACTTGTTTGATCAGCTCTAGGGAGCTCAGTATTATTCAAAGATTGACATGAGGTCAGGGTACCATTAGTTGAAAGTAAAAGAATCAGACGTTCCGAAAATTGCGTTTCATACTAGATGTGGTCATTATGAATTTGTAGTTATGCCTTTTGGGTTAACCAATTCACCTGATGTATTCATGGATCTAATGAATATAATTTCCCATGTGTTCTTGGATAAGTTAGTGGTTGTGTTCATTGATGATATTTTGATGTTTTCTAAAAGTAAAGAGGAGCGTGAAAGTCATTTAAGGGTTATTTTAAAAACCTTAAAAGAAAAGAAACTGTATGGAAAATTAATCAAGTGTGAGTTTTGGTTATAAAAAATTTCTTTCCTTGGTCACATTGTTTCAAAAAATGGCATAACTGTTGATCCTTCTAAAACAAAAGTTGTTGAGTAATGGCCAAGACCCACGAATATAACCTACATCCGTAGTTTTCATGGTTTAGAAGGTTATTACCAGAGGTTTTTTGAAAATTTCTCATGATTATCTAGTAAAATGACTATGATAACTTGAAAAGGTGTGAAGTTTATCTAGACAAAATAATGTGATGATTGTTTTCAGGAATTCCAAAGAAGATTGGTGAATGCTCTAGGTTTGGCACTTCCTTTGAGGAATGGGGAGTTTGTTATCTACAATGATGCTTCATTAAATGGACTTGGTTGCATCCTAATGCAGAATGATCAGGTAATTGCTTATGCTTCACGTCAGTTGAAAACTCAGGAGTTAAATTACCCTACACATGATTTGGAATTAGCAGCTGTTGTTTTTGCTCTAAAAATTTGGAGGCATAATTTGTATGGAGTAAAGTGTAAAATATATACTGATCACAAAAGTTTAAATTATATATTCACTCAGAAATAACTGAACATGAGACATAGGAGATGGATGGAATTAATCAAGGATTACGATTGTACAATTCATTACCATTCGAAAAAAAATAAAGTGGTCGATGCTTTGAGTCAAAAAAAGTAATGCTTCATTAACCATGATATTTTTGGAATGAGATCCTTTGGATTTTGATTTGATGAACTTTGGAATAGAAGTTGTTGGTGTAGGAAGTTATTCTATTTTGTTTCAGGTTTCAGGGAGATCATCTCTATCAGACTGAATTAAGCAAGCGTAGAAGAAAGACAGTGGGTTGCAGAATAAGGTAGATCTAGTTTAGAAGGGTAATTTTCATGAATTTAACATTGATAATGATCGTGTTTTGAGGTTTGGGAAGAGATTATGTGTGCCTTGTGATTCAAAGTTGAAGAATGAGTTGTTATGTGAGGCTCATAGTTCCCCGTTTTCAGTTCATCCTGGCAGTACTAATATGTATAGAGATATGTGGGAGTATTATTGGTGGGATGAAATGAAAAGAGATATTGCTGATTTTATTGTGAAGTGTTTGACTTGTCAGTAGGATAAAGCAGAGCGACTATTACAGAAAGGGATGCTTCAGTCATTACCAGTGCCAGAGTGGAAATGGGAAAATATATCCATGGAATTCATTGTATAATTACCAAATATATCTCGAGGTAATAATGCAATTTGGGTTATTGTTGATCGATTGACTAAATATGCCTATTTTCTTCTTATTCAAGATGTATTATTTCTAGATCAACTTTCTCAGTTGTATGTTAAACAGATATTCAGGTTTCATAGAGTTCCCCTCTCCATTTTATTTGATAGTGATCCCAGGTTTACTTCTAACTTTTAGAAAGGCCTTCAAAATTTTTTGGGTACTAAATTAAATTTTAGTACAACTTTTCATCCGCAATCATATGGGAAGTCAGAATGAACAATTCAGACCTTGGAGGATATGTTACGTGTTTTCATGATGGATTACCAGGGAAGTTGGGACCAACATCTTTCTTTGGTTGAATTTTTTTATAATAACAGTTTTCATTCCAGTATACAGATGGAACCGTTTGAAGCATTATATGGTAAATGATGTCAATCTCCAGATTTTTGGGATAAAGTAGGGGAAATGAAGCTGATGGGACCAGAATTGGTAGAAGAGATGGCAGAAAAAGTTCAGTTGATTCAGAAACACATTAGAACAGCTCAGAGCAGGCAGAAAAGTTATGCGGATAACTGGAAGAAGGATCTATCATTCGAGGTAGGTGATCATGTTTTTCTCAAAGTTTCTCCATGGAAAATTGTGATGTGTTTTGACAAGAAGGGAAAGTTGAGTCCGACGTTCATTGGACCTTATGAAATCCTAGAGAAAGTTGGATCAGTTGCATATAGAGTGGAATTACCTCCAAGTTTATCCCAGGTACACAATGTTTTTCATGTTTCAATGTTGAGAAAGAATATGCCAGATCCATCTCATGTTTTGAGCCTATAGGTAGTTTAGTTGGAAGAGAATCTCTATTATGAAGAACAACCCATCCATATTCTTGACTGTAGAGAGAAAGTGTTGCAGAATAAGGTAATTCACCAGGTAATGGTTTTGTGGAAAAACCATATGGTTGAAGAGGCCACATGGGAATCTGAAAATGCAATGAGGGATAAATACCCCCACTTATTAGATAAGTAAATAAATTGTGGGGACGCAATTTCTAGAAGGGGGAAGGATGTAACATCCCAGGTAAAAAAAGAATAATACATTTACATATTTATTAATATTTTTAATTAAGTATTAATTTTACTTTATTGGGGTTGCTATGTTTGATGGCGAACCCTCTTTAAATATAGTTTTTCTCTCTCTCATACATTCTATTGGACCAAATACAATTTTTCTTTAGAATCGAGACATCAAAATTTACTTTGTGTAAGTTTTTGGTATTTTTCTGATAAAGTTCATTTTTAATGAATAAGTGAAAAATGTTGTATTTTAATTCAAAACCTCATTGTAGTCTAATTTATTTATATAGATAGATTATCTTTTTAATTGGTTTAAAATGAAATTATAATATATTTTTACCATTTAATCCAATGTTGGTCATTGGAATTAATTTCACTTTGAAATTGGACATAAACTAGTGTCAATCTTTTGATATATATTATTTCTTAAAAACAAGCTATTGGTTTTGGCAACGAGAATTAATTATTAAATTAATTAATGCAACTCATATGTTTTGAATTTTTTAGAACAAAAATCATTTTTGAGTTCGGAATATCAAATATATCTTAGGGTGAATTTTTGGTATTTTTCTGAAAAACTTCAATTTTTGATTAACAGTGGAACCACTAAGTGGTAGTTAAAAAACTGATTTTTCATTTAAATGAAATTTTACCATTTCCGTGAATTGAATTTAAAAAATATGACATACATTCTTTTCATTAGTAAGTAAAATGTGGTTCAATGGGATGAAAATAATTTTTGGTAAATAGTAACTTTTGAGTTTTATTAATCGCGATTAGAGATAATTAGTGTAATTTAGGGTAAAAATAATGTTTTAATAAAATGAAATTACCTTGACACATGTCCTACACTTATTGGACGAGTCATGGCCGACCAGGACAATCCATGGTTCATCTTGGGGACCCCAATGAGCCACTTGGGTAAGAAAATGGCATTAATATCTTTTTATTTAATGTTAAAATAAAAATGTCACAAACATGTATTGTTTTACTAAAACAATTTTTACATGGGGTTATATAAGTTATATTTTTTACTATAAATATTAATTAGAAATA
The DNA here is from genome assembly GCA_963277665.1 of Viscum album. Taxonomy (NCBI): domain Eukaryota; kingdom Viridiplantae; phylum Streptophyta; class Magnoliopsida; order Santalales; family Viscaceae; genus Viscum; species Viscum album. The sequence continues at coordinate 1,370,750,434 of OY728158.1, read as the reverse complement.
TAAAAAGTATTCCTACATCATGGTAATTTTTTTAATAATTTTTAGACATCAAATAAATAAAATTATTTATGACACCATCATAATGTAGCGATTACCTCATTAATGAGTGATTTAAATAAAATTAAAAGATTAGGTAAAATCTAAGACTTACACTTGTCTAAAACCTATTGTATGGGTGGATTTTGTAACGCCCCAACCCCAGCTTCCCAGAGTCGGTGCATTACTTCGTAACATTGGCATGATCACAAAAGATCAAGTCTCGAAAGACCGATTAGTTTAGTAGCCTTGGAAACACTAGATACATTCATAAATGTTACATTACATCATAAAGTGAAAAACTAATAACAAAGTCTTCATAGTCCACACTCATATCCTCTTATGACTATCCCTGTAGGTCATTTTTAAAATACTTCTTTACATCCTGGAAAATATTAAAACATTGAAAGGGGTGAGCTCAGATGCTCAGTAAGGATAACAATATTGCGGAAGCTATCATAAATAAACATAAAAATTTAAGGCAGTTTATAACTAAAACAAAAGCCTTTTAAACTTGAACATAAACATAATATGGAAAAAGTAAAATGAGATAATTCCATTCACTTCTTCACATGGATATTCTACTGGTCGAATAATCACATGCAATATCAATAACCACTTTCATAATGAGGGAATGTATAATGCCAGACATTCTGAAACATTTTGTCAAGGCCTCGGCCAAGACGTCTAAAATGATTAAGGCCTCGGCCAAAACCATAAATCAAATTGGGAAAGGGCCTCGGCAAATTCCACGTCTATTTGTCTCATGAGACCTACCGATGCAAATTTTTTTAGAAGATAATTACATTTAAAATTGCTCAAATATACTCTAGTGTTTTTCTGAAAACATTATGCAAGCTTCTGAAAACAAAATAACTAATTCTGAGACTGCTCGACTAATTGTAGGCCATGATGGGTCCACGCCCAATCCCTTCCTATTTAACACACTCAAGAGTCAGGTTTTCTAAAAACATTTTTAAGCTTGCGTTAAATACGTATACATTTTCACTGGATTTTCATACATTTGAGAGAAATATCTCTCTTTTTTTTAAATCATTTAAAAACAGTTATGGCTTGTAGAGGAAGCCGATACTCAAATAATGGTCACGGCGGCGGGGAAGTCGTTGTTTCCACATACATACGGAAAGAAAAACATTCCTTTTTGTCGTTTAGTAAAACGCTTCGTATAAAAAAAGATTCCTTTTGAATAAACGTAAAAGTCAAAGGGGTTTATACACCGTATAAAAGAAAGTTGTGTATAAAACCAAATATGCCTCAATGAAAGGAGATTGAGACGAAGTACTTAAAAAGATCATTTTTAAAATAAAATATATCTATTATGTGTATTCACTATTGGTACACATGAAGAACGTAAAAATAAAAAATAGGACATAATAATATCATGACATAATTTGAAAGTAGGAGATTAACCCAAAGAATGGAAGTTGGGTTAAGAAATTCCCTTACCTCGTGTCTGACTTGACTCAAACATTCTTTAACCTGCTGAATAATAAACTAGAGTTAATATATACCTTATTAAGAACCATTTTCAATTTCATTATCCTTTTTATATCACTTATTACAATGATATGAACATTATGTAATTATTTAAGTTAATAACGGTCGTTTTGTCGATCTTTGGTACTTGAGTCAACAATAAACTTCTTATAATTACAAGTTGTTTATGTGGTAGAATATCCATTATCTCCATAATTATATTCATGATTTATATGTCATATATATCATATATATCCAGTATATACATTCATTTATAATATTACGTAACATTTAGAGGTAAGAAATGAAATGCACCGTTCATGGAGACGGTAAGCCGTACGTACGCATGAACGCTACTTTCATTTCTATTTCGTATTTAATGGAATGAAATAATAATGATATAAATGTATAATATAATTGCAGTATAATATAGTGTATAATACCATTTACTCCATCCTTTATACATCCCACATATGGCATTAACGATTCAAATCACTTGGGGGCGGTAGTCCGCACTTCCTAAAATGAAATTATCGCGTTTACCCATAATGGAAATCATAAAGTATGCCATAAATGATAAATACAGAAGCATAAGTAAAACATAAACATATTATAAATCATATATAAATATAGTTACATCTTAATGGCCACCTTTGAAGGTGTTATATGAGTGTTGAACAATCATCGTTTCGTGAGGCAGAAATTCGCCATCCATAGAAACCGTATGTTATTTAACCATTAGATGTAGGTGTGTGTAAGTGTAGCTCGAATCCTTCTTATAAAAACATCCTAGTATATTGAGGATACTGGTGTTGTTACAAAATAAATGAATAAAAAGAGTTTAGGGGGTTGGAGAAGAAAAATAAAACAAAACAACATTAGAGAAGACATTACCTCAAAATCGGGTAACTCTTTTTGATTTGAGCCAAAGGCTTACTTGGGAAGAGTTCTGCCCAAAGTGAGGCTTCTAGGAGTAATAGGGAGAAGTTGGGAGAGTATTTGGGCAGAGTTTGGCCGAGCCAAATGGCTTGAAAGTGTGAATGAGGTGGTAGAGGTGGGGGCCTTTTATAAGAGGAGAGGAGGGGCACTCTTGGAAAGTAAGGAAATTTTACATTATTATACAATGCTTTTCAGATTCTAAAGGTCCCACAATTATATAATTAGTGTATATGGTGATAAGGGTTAGAAATATACCCATCCAATAGTCTTTGGACAAGTGTAAGCCTTGGATTGTACATTATCTTTTCATTTTATTAAAATCGTTAAATAATGAGGTCATCGCTGCATCATAATGATGTCATAAATAATTTAATTTATTTAATGTCTAAAAATTATAAAAAAAATACTATGATGTAGGAAATATTTTTAGATTTCCAATTAATATTTATAGTAAAAAATATGACTTGTATAACCCCATGTAAAAATTGTTTTAGTAAAACATTTCATGTTTGTGTCATTTTTTACTTTAACATTAAATAAAAGGTATTTATGTCCTTTTCCAACTAAAGTGGCTCCATGGGGTCCCCAAGTTGACCCATGGATTGTATTGGTCATCCATGGCACATCCAATGAGGGTAGGACATGTTTCAAGCTCATCTCATATTATTAAAACATTATTTTTACCTTAAACTACACTAATTACCTCTAATCGCGATTAAGAACTTAAAAGTTACTATTCACCAAAAATTATTTTAATCTCATTGAACCACATTTTACTTCTTAATGAAAACCATGTATGTCCGATTTTTGAAAATCAAATCACAGAGGTGGTAATATTTCATTTAAACGAAAAATCAGTTATTTAACTACCACTTAGTGGTTTCACTATTCATCAAAAATTGAAGTTTTTCAGAACAATGCCAAAATTTCACCCTAAGCTATAATTGATATTCCGATTTCAAAAATGATGTCTATTTTAAAAAATTCAAAAAATATAAGTTGCATTAATTTATTTTATAATTAATTCCCGCTGTCACAACAAATAGCGTGTTTTTAAGAAACAATTTATATCAAAAGATTGGCAATTGTTTATGTCCAATTTCAATGTTAAATTAATTCTAATGACCACCATTGGATAAAATGGTAAAAATATATTCTAATTATACTTTAAAACCACTAAATAGTATAATTTATCACTATAAATTATTTTGATTAAAAAATTTGTTTTTAAGTATTTTTCACTATTCATAAAAAATTAGAAGTTCTCAGAAAAATACCAAAAATTCAACATAGGCTAATTTCGATATTCCGAATCCAAAAATGAATTCCATTTTGAAATATAAAATTTCTATAATTTTAAAAAGTGGTTATTACTATTCATAACGGCTACTATGATTAGTCGCGGTGTTTTAGAACTCGAAGTTGCGTACAATGCAAGCTATTGCATTATTGAATGAGAAGCGTATTGTGGAAGCTCGGGGTGTTACATTCTCCCCTCCTTCAATAAATTGCGTCCTCGCAATATGAAATTTTTCTTGGAAAATAAAAGGTTGAAAATAGAAAATACCTTTGTGGAAAACCCACATCGGAAATAAGATTAATAAAATTTAGCCTTAATAAGAGGGAAAGGGAAATGAAAAATTCACCACCCAATTATGATCTCGATTAGGAGAACATTGGTGGAAATTAGAGACATATAATTGGAGGAAAAACATAAATATTTGTAGGGAGTGATTGAGGTCATCAATCACAATCAGCTGTCAAATTGAGGGCCTCAAAGCCTTCAATCTATGTTGATTTAAAATATCATCAGTTCAACAAGACATAAGGTATTAGGATAACACATTTTTTGTTTTAATATCCCTTTACTAAAGTTTAAGAATTAATTCATTCATTGAATAAGAGATAGGTATATATATATTTATGCTCGACAATTAGAGTTTCAACCTTCAACTCATCTTTCACTCAAAAAGATAATAGAACTCAAAAATATTATACTTATCCTAATTGTATAAGGTTCCAAATGTTAACACATACCATTTAGATTAGTAAAATTATTTTGTAATAACCAGGGACTTCCTGTAGGCTAGTGGTAGGAAATAAAGGCCTGTCGCACTATGATTGTGGGTTCGATTCCTGCATCTTTGTCCGACGCGATGGGTTATGCCCCACCCTGCAGGTTGTCCTTTTCCTAAAACTATAGTATTATAATATTCAAAAATAATCTTCATAAATTTTTTAACCTTAAACAATACTATCCAAAGATCAACTTAATCCACTCCAACCTTTATAGTTATCCAAAATACCTCTGTCCAGGCTTTCTCTAAAAGGTCTCTTAATTCCAAAATCAATTTATCAGATTCCCCAAACAAAGTAAAGTTTCTCTTATTGTCACATACTAAAAATATAATTACCTTCATCATATTAAAACCTTACTGAAATCAACAAGTACTGCAATAAAATCCTTATATATATATCACATTATTCTAATAACCAGAATATAATCCATGAGTCCAAAATCACCAATACATTAGTTATTCTGCTTCAACTGTAGTAACAACATAAGATTGTCCTTGATCCCTTGGCCTTTTCTGAGGTAAGTTTCCCTGATGCTTAGGACATTCATTTGCATAATGCCCCATTTCCCTACAATTTTATCATTCAACATTGATAGCCTCTTTCTTTCCCTTGCAATCACGCGCCTGGTGACCTTTTTCCCCACATTTATAACAAACTCCCATTCCTTTTAGGCAAGTACCAGGGTGATTCTTCCCACAATTATCACATAATGGAAAATCCTTATTTCCCTTTTTCCCTTTATCTGTCTCTTGTTCCACCGTTCTCTTCTTCTCTTGCTTTACTTTGTTGTAATAAGACTTAGAGAATTCCTTTTCTGTCTTGATAGCACATGAGACAATATCTTCGTATGTTGAGAACGATTGTGATACTAAAGCTTGACGGAGAAATGGTTTTAACCCATCAAAGAAACGATCAATCTTACCTCTTGGGTTACGTATATAATCTGCAGCATACCTCACTAACCTTGTAAAGTTGGCCTCATACTTTGTGACATTCTCATCCTCCTTTTGTCTCAGACTCAAAAATTGTCTTTCCATATCTGCTCAATGGTCACGAGGATAGTATTTTTCTAGGAAAAGCTATTTGAACTCCCTCCATTCCATATTCGATACGTCATCATCTTCCTTTGTGTTTTGAATCAATGACCACCATTGATCAGCATCTCCAGTGAGGCGGTAAACTGCCATGATAACCTTCTCCCTTTCACTACTCCCCAAGGCGTGGAATATCTTCTCTAAGGTGTTTATCCATTGCTCAGCTACTAATGGATTTGTACCCCCATTAAATGTTGGTGGTTGTTGCCTCATGAAGTGGTCTAACATTGATCCTCCACGTTGTGGATCAGGGTGATCCATACGAGTAAGGTTATTATTCATAACCTGAGTGAGTTATCCCAGTATGTTAATAAGTTGATCAACACCAGTTGTATCTCCAGCTACACAATAATTATCTTGAGCAGGAGGGCAATCCCTACACAGAGTGCGTGCATTGATACGATTTCCCTTCCTTCCACTAGGCGCCATTTCTAAACAATGGCATAAACTATATTAGTTTATGAATCAAAATACATAATTCCATACTTGTAAGATACTTAACATAAATTGAACTATTTATGGATATAATCCGTAAAAATGTTTTCTTTGAGGAAGTATATACTCATAACCCTTCATAGTGGTTTGTAAAGAAAATGAGAATTATCCTAAGCATATCCCCCGGGAGTGTCGTAACCAAGAGTGCAGCAAGGCCCGTTGTCGTGCACCAGTTCCCGTTCGAGTCTAGCTCAAAGCGGTGTTTTCGGGTTTTACCCCTAGGCACATCTGTGCCAGAGCCGCCTCTACCTACTCATATCCAGACAGGGATGTATTGCTCGGAAAACTCACAACATCTCTACAATACCAAAATTCTAGGAAGTTCTTCTATACTAATCCTCAAAGTCTATCTTAGGGATATGTGCTCTAATCAGAGTTTATCTAAATCTAGCTTCCAAGGTTAGTACTAAACTGCCTCTGATACCAACTGTAACGCCCCAACCCCAGCTTCCCAGAGTCGGTGCATTACTTCGTAACATTGGCATGATCACAAAAGATCAAGTCTCGAAAGACCAATTAGTTTAGTAGCCTTGGAAACACTAGATACATCCATAAATGTTACATTACATCATAAAGTGAAAAACTAATAACAAAGTCTGCATAGTCCACACTCATATCCTCTTCTGACTATCCCTGCAGGTCATTCATAAAATACTTCTTCACATCCTGGAAAATATTAAAACATTGAAAGGGGTGAGCTCAGATGCTCAGTAAGGATAACAATATTGCAGAAGCTTTCATAAATAAACATAAAAATTTAAGGCAGTGTATAACTAAAACAAAAGCCTTTTAAACTTGAACATCAACATAATATGGAAAAAGTAAAATGAGATAATTCCATTCACTTCTTCACATGGATATTCTACTGGTCGAATAATCACATGCAATATCAATAACCACTTTCATAATGAGGGAATGTATAATGCCAGACATTCTGAAACATTTTGTCAAGGCCTCGGCCAAGACGTCTAAAATGATTAAGGCCTCGGCCAAAACCATAAATCAAATTGGGAAAGGGCCTCGGCCAATTCCACGTCTAGTTGTCTCATGAGACCTACCGATGCAATTTTTTTAGAAGATAATTACATTTAAAATTGCTCAAATATACTCCAGTGTTTTTCTGAAAACATTATGCAAGCTTCTGAAAACAAAATAACTAATTCTGAGACTGCTCGACTAATTGCAGGCCATGATGGGTCCACGCCCAATCCCTTCCTATCTACCACACTCGAGAGTCAGGTTTTCTAACAACATTTTTAAGCTTGCGTTAAATACGTATAAATTTTCACTGTATTTTCATACATTTGAGAGAAATATCTCTCTTTTTTTTAAATCATTTAAAAATAGTTATGGCTTGTAGAGGAAGTCGAAACTCAAATAATGGTCACGGCGGCGGGGAAGTCGTTGTCGCCGCATACGTATGGAAAGAAAAACATTCCTTTTTGTCATTTAGTAAAACGCTTCGTATAAAAAAAGATTCCTTTTTAATAAACGTAAAAGTCAAAGGGGTTTATACACCGTATAAAAGAAAGTTGTGTATAAAACCAAATATGCCTCAATGAAAGGAGATTGAGACGAAGTCCTTAAAAAGATCATTTTTAAAACAAAATAGATCTATTATGTGTATTCACTATAGGTACACATGAAGAACGTAAAAATACAAAATAGGACATAATAATATCATGACATAATTTGAAAGTAGGAGATTAACCCAAAGAATGGAAGTTGGGTTAAGAAATTCCCTTACCTCGTGTCTGACATGACTCAACCGTTCTTTAACCTCCTGAATAATAAACTAGAGTTAATATATACCTTATTAAGAACCATTTTCAATTTCATTATCCTTTTTATATCACTTATTACAATGATATGAACATTATGTAATTATTTAAGTTAATAACGGTCGTTTTGTCGATCTTTGGTACTTGAGTCAACAATAAACTTCTTATAATTACAAGTTGTTTATGTGGTAGAATATCCCTTATCTCCAGAATTATATTCATGATTTAGATGTCATATATATCATATATATCCATTATATACATTCATTTATAATATTACGTAACATTTAGAGGTAAGAAATGAAATGCACTGTTCATGGAGACGGTAAGCCATACGTACACATGAACGCTACTTTCATTTCTATTTCGTATTTAATGGAATGAAATAATAATGATATAAATGTATAATATAATTCCAGTATAATATAGTGTATAATACCATTTACTCCATCCTTTATACATCCCACATATGGCATTAACGATTCAAATCACTTTGAGGGGGCGGTAGTCTGCACTTCCTAAAATGAAATTATCGCGTTTACCCATAATGGAAATAATAAAGTATGCCATAAATGAGAAATACAGAAGCATAAGTAAAACATAAACATATTATATATCATATATAAATATAGTGACATCTTAATGGCCACCTTTGAAGGTGTTATATGAGTGTTGAACAATCATCATTTCGTGAGGCAAAAATTCTCCATCCACAGAAACCGTATGTTCTTTAACCATTAGATGTAGGTGTGTGTAAGTGTAGCTCGAATAATTATTATAACAACATCCTAGTATATTGAGGATACTGGTGTTGTTACAAAATAAATGCATAAAAAGAGTTTAGTGGGTTGGAGAAGAAAAATAAAACAAAACAACATTAGAGAAGACATTACCTCAAAATCGGGTAACTCTTTTTGATTTGAGCCAAAGGCTTCCTTGGGAAGAGTTCTGCCCAAAGAGAGGCTTCTAGGAGTAAGAGGGGGAATTTGGGAGAGTATTTGGGAAGAGTTTGGCCGAGCCAAATGGCTTGAAAGTGTGAATGAGGTGGTAGAGGTGGGGGCCTTTTATAAGAGGAGAGGAGGGGCACTCTTGGAAAGTAAGGAAATTTTACATTATTATACAATGCTTTTCGGATTCTAAAGGTCCCAAACTTATATAATTCGTGGATAAGGTGATAAGGGTTCGAAATCTACCCATCGAATTGTCTTTGGACAAGTGTAAGACTTGGATTGTACATTATCTTTTCATTTTATTAAAATCGTTAAATAATGAGGTCATCGCTGCATCATAATGATGTCATAAATAATTTAATTTATTTAATGTCTAAAAATTATAAAAAAAATACTATGACGTAGGAAATATTTTTATATTTCCAATGACTATTTATAGTCAAAACGTTGACTTGTATAAACCCATGTAAAAATTGTTTTAGTAAAACATTTCATGTTTGTGTCATTTTTTACTTTAACATTAAATAAAAGGTATTTATGTCATTTTCCAACTAAAGTGGCTCCATGGGGTCCCCAAGTTGACCCATGGATTGTCTTGGTCAGCCATGGCACATCCAATGAGGGTAGGACATTTGTCAAGCTCATCTCATATTATTAAAACATTATTTTTACCTTAAACTACACTAATTACCTCTAATCGCGATTAAGAACTTAAAAGTTACTATTCACCAAAAATTATTTTAATCTCATTGAACCACATTTTACTTCTTAATGAAAACCATGTATGTCGGATTTTTGAAAATCAAATCACAGAGGTGGTAATATTTCATTTAAACGAAAAATCAGTTATTTAACTACCACTTAGTGGTTTTACTATTCATCAAAAATTGAAGTTTTTCAGAACAATGCCAAAATTTCACCCTAAGCTATAATTGATATTCCGATTTCAAAAATGATGTCTATTTTACAAAATTCCAAAAATAGAAGTTGCATTAATTTATTTTATAATTAATTCCCGCTGTCACAACAAATAGCGTGTTTTTAAGAAACAATTTATATCAAAAGATTGACAATTGTTTATGTCCAATTTCAATGTTAAATTAATTCTAATGACCACTATTGGATAAAATGGTAAAAATATATTCTAATTATACTTTAAAACCACTAAATAGTATAATTTATCACTATAAATTATTTTGATTAAATTTTTTTTTTTTAAGTATTTTTCACTATTCATAAAAAATTAGAAGTTCTCAGAAAAATACCAAAAATTCAACATAGGCTAATTTCGATATTCCGAATCCAAAAATGAATTCCATTTTGAAATATAAAATTTCTATAATTTTAAAAAGTGGTTATTACTATTCATAACGGCTACTATGATTAGTCGCAGTGTTTTAGAACTCGAAGTTGCGTACAATGCAAGCTATTGTATTATTGAATGAGAAGCGTATTGTGGAAGCTCGGGGTGTTACAGATTTAGAATCCATATCACCTTATCCTCTAAATATATCATTGTGGGACCTTTAAAATATGAAAATCATTTCATAATAATGTAACATTTCATGACCTTCCAAGAGTACCCCTCCTCCCTCTTATAAAAGGCCCCACCTCTACTCCCTTACCCACACCTCTAATGACCTTGGCTCATCCAAACCCTGCTCCTATTATCTCTCCATATCCCTCTATTCATCCTATAATCCTTAAAGTATGTAGAAAACTCTTCAAGAAACCCTTTTGGTTCAAACCAAGGGGAGTTACCCGATTTAATGGTAATGTCTTCTCTTATGTTCTTTTGTTTTATTTTGCTTCTCCAACCCCCTAAACTCTTTTTATTACTCTCTTTTAACACCAGTATCTTCAATATACTTGGATTTTGTTATGGGAAGGATTATATATACACTTACACACACCTCAATCTAATGGTTAATGAACATATTGTTTCCGTGGATGGAAAATTACTACATCACAAAATGATGATTGTTCAATCATCTCTTAACACCTTTCATGGTGGCCATTAAGATGTCACTGTATTTAAATATGATATAGATTCTGTTTATGTTTTCCTTATGCTTTTGTATTTTTCATTTATGGAATTGCTTTATGGCTTCTATATTGGATAAATGTGATAATTTCATTTTTTTTCGAAGTGTGGACTACCGCCCCCTCAAAGTGATTTGAATCGTTAATACCATATGTGGGACGTATAAAGGATTGAGTTAAAAATATTATATATGATATTATACTAGAATTATAATGTACTTTTATATCATTGTGATTTAATTCCATTAAATACGAAATAGAAATGAAAGTAGCGTTCATGCATACGTATGGCTTACCGTCTCCATGAACGGTGCATTTCATTTCATACCTCTAAATGATATGTACTATTATAAATAGATGTATATGCTGGATATATATGATATATATGATATCCAAATCATGAATATCATTTTGGATATAATGAACCTTTGACCCCATGAACAACATGTGATTGTAAGAAGTCCATTTTTGACTCAAGTACCAAATATCGACAAAATGACTGTATTTAACTTAAATTATTACATAATGTATTTAAAAGGAATAATATATATGAAAAAGGTTCTTAAGAAAGTAGAAATTAACTTTAGTTTATTATTCAGGTGATTAAAGTGAGATCGAGTCAAGTCAGACACGAGGTAAGGGACTTCGTCTCAATCTCCTTTTATTAAGGCATATTTTGTTTTAATACAAGTCTTTCTTTTATACGCTGTATAAAACACCTTTGACTTTTCATTTCATTCAAACAAAATATTTTTCTATGATGCATTTTATTAAATGAAAAAAAGTATTGTTTCTTTTAACGTACGTGGTGACAAAGACCTTTTCCACTGCCATGAGTATTATTTGATCTTTGGCTTCCTCAACAAGCCGTAATGTTTTTAAAATGAAATAAATACCATATTATCTTCTATGTATTTTGGTTTTCAAAATGGTTTTGATAATGGATTTGTTATGTAAATAAATTTAATAGATATATTTTGATTGAAATGTGGAAATTATTTCTTTCCATTATATTTGTTTTTTGTCTTATGATTTTATAATGGTACTTGGACATTTGACGGGTGGTTACGTGATAAACCATTTGACGGGTGGTGCTGTGAATACCAGGATGGGTGGTTACGTTATAACCTCCAATGAATTTGGTATGGAAGTCAGCCGTATGGTTATTCCATTTAGTGAAATGTGTGGAAGTTGACTGTATGGTTATTCCATTTAAGTATGTTTATGATCCAAATTACCTTTAAATGTTTTTTATTCTTTATATGGGTTTTATGGTAATCTTTTGGTTACAAAAGGGTAAGTAATGATCTTTTATTTAGTGAAGAGTTTTTACTACTTCATAATGGTGAAAATTATTACTTATGTTAATGTATTCATGGTTTACTTGTTTTTTTTAAAAAACTAACAGTTTTCATTCTTTGTATATCCCTTACTGAGATTTTTATGATCATCCCAATTTTTTGGAATGTTTTTCATATGACATAATGTGAAATAGGGTCAAGGATGGGATCAAGGAAAAATAATGCTATCTTAAACATGGAACTAGACATGACTCCTTTTTTCGAGAGTTCATGTTTTGTAAAAAACTGGAAACTGCGTAGAAGTGTCTACATTGTAATCTTTTGACATGTAATAGTTATATCCTAATTCTCTAAAACACTAAAACTAAAATGAACCTCAATGTGAATTATTCATTTAATTAAATATTAAGTAATGTTTAAGGCTGGGTCCTCATAATATTGACCAATGAAATTTCATTAATTTTTTTTAAAAAACTCTATTAACATTTTTAGAGTAATGTTTTAATGAATATAGGGTTTTCTAATCTCAAGAGGTTGGTCCTAATAATGTTATTAATGAAACGTTTTCATGAAAATACATGAGTAATAATAGGTAGTTAGTTTGTGATTATTTAAATTCACATTCATTAAAAAATCAGTTTCATCTATCCTAAAATTTTTTAATTTTTAATTTCATGATAATTCTATTGGTTTCATTTTTATTGTTTTTTATTGTGTAACATGATAGTAAAATAAAGGTGTAAAGTTATAACAAATTGTCTACAAAACAATTTATAGTCCATTAATATGGTTTTAATATCCTTATATTGGTTATAGTATGGTTGGTTCTTGGTATTCAAGCCCACTAATATTTATAAAACACTCTAAATTTTGATGTTTGGAATCATTTGATTTCTAAAAACATTCTATTGTGTTTATCACTATAATAAGATTTATTGATTGGAGATTTTATGAAATAAAGATGTTATTTTATTAAATATTTCATTATATTTATAACGAGGATTCTTAATTTGATTTTATAATGGAATAATTTTTTGGAAATTATATTTTTACAATATTTTTGGGTTTTACATCTGATATAATGAAATATTTTTCCAACGAATGTCAGTTTTAAATAATTTTTGATAGAGAATAATTTTCAATATTAATAAAAATTATAAGATATATGTTTAGTGTTATATAATTAAATTGGTATTTTATCTTGATTTTTTTATATGTCTGTTATTTTTTAATCTAAAACTAATTTAAAATGAGGAAATTTTCATTTTTAAAAATATTCATTAATTTTTTTCAATATTTACATGAATTATTAAAATTAATTTTATGATCCATCTGAGATTTAATTGAGGTTAAAGGGACATTTTCCTTATATTATGGGTTTAGTCTACCATTTTATGGAATTTAATATTGAGGTTGATTGATTGAATTATATTTACACTTTTATTATATTAATATTGAAATATTCTTGATTTTCTTTAATAATTATTTTTATATTCAGTATTCCTCAAAAAATGATTTCAATATATCATATGATGTCTATTTATAGAGGTTATTCATCTATTAGTTAGATTTCCATCATGAAAATATTTTTTTGGGTTATCGACTTTATCAAAAAAATGATCATAGTATATGATATATGTAATTTTCGTCTCTTAGACAACAACCTAGATTTCCGTAATCAGTGATCATATTCTTTGATAGTGATCATGGTTTTCCTATGGAATTGATGTATCTAGAGAATATGGATGGTTTTTTATCTCTTTAGCAGACCTTGAATTCAAAAATATTTAATCTTTCACATATTTTTTGGAGGACCATGATAGTAGTGGTTGGATTATATTTTTCCCCCTCGCATGTATAATGAAATGAATTAGTAGTTTTTAAAACTAATTATCCCATATTACTACTATACTAATTATTTGAATATGGGGAATACGATACAATTTATAACTCTCTAGCCATGTATGTAAGGTAAAAACCCTAAAAATAACATAATCATGAGACTTTAGAATATAATTGAATTTATTTTATTCATATATATCTTTTAACATTATATCATTAGATAATTTAGTCATGCCTATTGCATAATTGTACCATAAATTTACATGTTGTACTCCTCTAATTAGTATCCATTTTTGACATAATATAAAGAATTTCAAATAAATATTTTTTAAAAAATAATATTTTTGAATTCCATATTCACATTTACTTTTCCTAAATCATCCTAAAAATCTGTGAAAAATATTTTTATAATAATATATGAATATAAAAATTTCATTATGGTAAATTAAATTAATAAAACCATTAGTCCAGTGGAAAACATGAAAATCAATGAAATGTTTTAGTTTATCATAATGATCATTAAGGTAACTAAATAAATCCCTTCTCATGTGAAAATTAAAAAAAATGTGTTCTTTTAATAAAATCATTAAAACTCATTGAAAAAAATAGGGTTAGATACTTATATCATAAAAATCATACGAAATTTTAATCCCCTATCAAAAATTATTAGATACCAAATACATTGATAGATTATATCCTATGGTAAATCCATCTTTAAGACCTAAAAAAACTAGGTACTTTTCCCAATGCCTTGGAGAGCTTTCTAGGTGCCCCATCATATAAGCTGCATTGGGAACACCCAACCCTATCTGGGTCCAATGAACACATATGTTATATAAGGATTACCTATGAGTTATAATTTGAATCAAACCATCATATAAGTTGTATTGGTCTCACTACTATAACATACAATTCATATATACCATAAAAATGTAATCTTGCACCTTTTATTGATTCATCCTTTACAAGACTCTTGTATACCCATATGGAAATTAAATTTGGGTATCCACATTCCATTTTTATTTAAATCTTAATTTCCAAAACAAAAAATCCTAGAAAAAAGGAAGGATTTTTTAAGATAAGATCACTAAAATTATTATTGAGGAAAATTAATTTTAATTTTATGTAACAACAAAAGGATGTAATAATTTATGAGAATTTATTTCTAATGATGACATAAAATATTTCTTGAGGATGATATTGTTTCCATTTGGAAATCAAATATTTTAAAAATAAAAATGCAATTATAAATGAAAAAATTTTCAATAAATATAAAAACACAAGAATCATTTGGTAGATTAAATTAATATATTAATGATGATGTTATAAAATTCCCCTCATGACATATATGTTAGAAAACATTCTTTTTACACTTTCTATAAATATAAACAAATCATCTTTTAAAAATTAAAAAAAAATCATTTCATACCATTTTAAAAAAAACATGTTTAAAAAGACAAATAATATTCATTCTATAATATTAAAAACCATCATTAATGTATTTAGAAAATATTTATATATAAAAAAGTCATTGTTTTTAGGGAAACATTAAAATTATACCTTTAATGAATATGGTCTCATACCAAGAGTAAAATACTTAATATATATTCATTATCTTAATGAATAATAAATATTGGTTATTTTATAATTTATAATAACATTTTATAACTGAATTATTAATTTATTTTATTTCATACCATATTACATACAATTACCCAATTAATTGTGTTCACTTTCTATATTTTGATTAAATTTGATTCAAAAGCCCAAAATGACTTCATTAAGTCATCTATGGTCATAGAGTTCATTATACCATCGCCTCTAGAATTATATTCAGGGAATAATTATATTTTTATAAATTAATTAGACCTATAAAACCCAAAATTAAGGATGGTTAATAAAAATTAAATTATGATACAATCTTGGAGACTGTTGGTTGTACGTACGCATGACTGCCATTTCCATTTTTTAAAAGATGATTTTAGAATGAAGGAAAGTGATATTTTAGATTTCCAAAATTTTAATAATATAATAAGTATCATATTAATTATTTAAATACAAATTTATATATCATCCATATGAAGTGGTTATAGAAAACTAATTATATCACATTTTGGTGTTGTAGTCCACACAAACGCAAGAAAAAAATTATCATTTTCCATCGTATGGAAATATAAGAAAATATGTTTAATATAATAATTAAATATAGACATTATTTCATTAGTATTATATATATAACTTAATTCCATCATCTTATCCATCATTTAATTATGTTTCTATAAATAAAATAACATCAGTTCATGATGCGATAGTTTGTCGTACACATCAATGACAAATTCATCTCCCATTGGATGGAGGAGAAATATGTATATAGGTTTTTACATAAACATAATAACATATAAGTATATGAAGGGTAATTTTTAATTTATTTATCATGGTTTAGTATGATTTTATGGTGGTGGAATAATAAATAAAAATATAACATGTGGATAAAAAAATATACATCTTCTTTGGGAAACCACTATTGATTAACACATCTTTCCCACTATAGTCAGAATTCATTTAAAACATTAACTTGTTCAATGATTTAGGGGAACTACAAATTTAATGGATTGGTTTCTAGAAAATAATTCCATAATGTGTAAGGTAATGGTAATAAGAGGTTCATTTTGATAAGAGAGGGATGTGGCACACTTGTAATTTCTCAAAATATAAAATTAATTTAAATTAATTTAAAAATTAAAATCTCTTGAAAATAATTTTTTTTAATCTATGATGGTTATGGGTCAAAATAATATAATACAATTATTTTGGAAAAATTGTATGTCAAATTTCTACCTATGTCATTTTGTTTAATCCTCTCATTAAACCCTTTTACGAATACTGTGACAACAATGTTGTATAATTTTTTAGGGTTAGTAAATTTACATTAAATGGTAAATTACCCAAAAATATAACATGGTTGATATTATCAACCTCATATTATTCATTTTGAATAATGTAATATTTTGAAGAAAATTATATCACTTAATTAAATATTAATTATTTTAATATATCATTAATGTCAATTTTTTGGATGATTAGTTTTATTGATCTTAATAACATAATGAAAAATAAAATTTCAAAAATTATTTTTTATATCACTAAAATATCATTTTATTATAAAAAATTATTTTTCACATTTTTTATATCAATTTATGTTTATTTAAATATTTTAATTTCCAATTATTTTTTAAAATTAATTGAATAATTACTACATGCTCATTTTGAAAAAAAAATTATTTTAATTATTTATTTAGGTAAAATTAAAAATAAATTAGCGTGATGAAGTTAAAATTTTTATATTTAAGAATACTATTTATAACCCAACATATATTATATTAATATCTCTGTCACAAAAATTACAGTTAATTAAAACAAGATTGTGACATTTTTTACTTTTCAATAAGAAAATATTATTATTTTTATAATCAAACGCAAAATGAAAAATGGCCATATACATGAATATTTAATGCTTTTGGAAGAAATAGACTCATAAAATAATCTTATTTTAATATTTATGGTCATTTTGTTATCCTTATTATTTGGTATTTAACATTAATTACCTGATTTTCCATTTACTGTCGTAATAATAATTACTAAGGTTACTATTTGTTTTAACAAAACTTAAAAGGAACCCATTTACTAAATTCATGTCCACTAATTACAAATATTGGATGCATTTTCAAAATTAAAAACATAGAACTAAGAAAAATTAAATTTAAAATCGAACTAGAAAAACCCAATGAAATCTTTTTCATAATAATGCTCTTTAAAATAAAAAATTATTATAAAAAATTAAACTATAAATTCTATAAAAAAAAATAAATTTTATTATTTTAAATTTAATTGAAATAACTACTCATTAATACTAATCCAAAATAAAATCACTCTTTATAAATCCAAAAATTATATAATAGTATTCAACAATATTTGAATTTTTTACTATTCCATTAAAAATTTTGCCTTTTAAGAACACTTTAAAAAACTAACCATAAGATAAATTGGCTAATATGTTTTAAAAATCATATTTATTTTATGAAATATTATTTATTATAGATCTACTAATTAATTATGCAATTTTCCATAAAATGTTATAAGAACTATTTTTCATGAAACAATTCCTTTGAAAATTAAAATAGCTTTACAGAAATTTGATTAATTACATTATAATAATTATTAAATTACATTTTTATTTATAATAACCATTATATATATGGGTTTAAATATATTATTTACATTTATTCATTCCCGATAATTTAATATATAGGTTTTTATAATTACATTATAATAATAATATTTCACAGTTTGTTTACTCTAGGTGTTGTATAGATTATATGCTCTCGAATATAACATTCCTTTTAAAAAAATATTGGTATTATATTCACCCCTAAATTAAACAATTGAATCCTTTTAATTTTAACAATTAATTGAAAACTATTGTTTTGATATTTTAAAAACTTTTTGAAAATCATTTTCATAAAATAGTTAATGAAATATCCTCTTGAAAAGGATAAAAAAGAAGTATGATGATTATTTGAAAAACAATTTGTTACAAAATAAGAAACCATACTGATATATAGAAGAAAAACCGAACTTCAATTTAATGTTAAAGACTGATATAGAATTTAGACATTAAAAAACATAACCATCGTAATAATTTTACTCAAGGACTGGTAAAATAGGCTTTGATTTCTTGATAAAAATATAAACAGATTTTTTTTAAATCCTAAATTTTTATTAGATTAATACCTACACTAAAACACATATATGTACACTTATTTGTTAATAATAATTTCATCTTTTCATCAATTTATAGAAAAAACTCTCATTTTTTCTCCTTACGATGAGTATTCTAGATGAATTTTTATTCTAGTAACAATATATACAATTTTTAATGGATCAAATAATACAAAAATTATTAACAAGATATCCATGTAATTTTTTGACAGTAACTATAACAATAATTAGGATAACATAATAAAAATTACTAAACTAATAAACCTTATAAAAAGAAAAATAATTAATTTAAAACATTTAACAATATTATTGGAAGTTGAATTACATCATTTAATAACTAACATTCCATTAGATTAATCAAAATATCCTATACTAATATTGAAACCCCTAAATAAAAATGTTTTATCACTTATTTATCCAATATTAATATAACATTAATCTTCAAATAACATTAATCATCTATAAATTATTATTCAATAAATTATATTTCATAGACATATAATCTCTATTAAATGTATTTAATTTCCATTAATAACCTGAATCAACCTAAAGACACATTAAAATAATATAATATTCCAAATATAAATTATATCATTATTCCTAAAATAAAATACCATGGTATTTTATTACCGTAATCTTTTAATGCTCCCAAATATAATAATGACCTTCCTCTATAGCATCTATAGTAACTTAATCACTAATTAAATTTCTATTCACAAGGTTATATATAAGATAATAAACATGTTTTATAAATAAACATAACATGTTTTTATAAGATCATTTAAATACTATAAAAAAATTCATACTAAACTGGAAGTCACATAGGCTTGTTGTTGATGATGCACCCTTGTCTCCCTTTATTTGTGGGTTTATGCCTCCCAAATTTTCCAACTGTGATGGGTTATCACATATCATATATGTTTTCCTTTTTCTTAAACTATATGAATATAATACGTAAAAAAAATCTTATAAATTTATTGAAATATTAAAAACCATAATTTATTCAATATTAATGAAATTTTTTAACCATAAAGGTTATCTCATGAAATTAATTTTTCATCGCACAAATAATAATAACCCCAAACTACCTCAAAATAAAAAATCATATAAATACAAGAGGTTCTCCATATTATAATAATTACATCCAAAGAATGAAAATATCATTCATCCTCAAATAAATTTTTCACATATAACCATAATGGTTTAATATCCCTAAAACATCTATCCAAATAGTCTAAATGTTTTAAAATTTTGTTTCATTATCAAAATAGTGATAATTTTCATAAAACTAGGATCATACATAAATCTAAAAAAAATCATAAATACTAATTTTAGGCACATTAATCATTAAATATTCTTCATAATCCCTTTTCCATCTTTTCCCTCTAATTCTTATATACTTTATTCCTAAAAATAAAATTTTGAATTGTTTTCTACTTTTCAATAATGTCATGCAATATGATTAGAAATAATATATACCTATCATATAATAATTTTAGTTTCTTCATATTCAATTTTATGGGAATTACTTATTACTAGGAAATTTCTATATATAGTTCTTCTGATCCCATGCATGATCGCTCCCCTTTGGACATGGGGTTTCAAAATGAATATTCTAACCATATTTAAAACATTTTATTGATACCTCTAGAAGATCTTATTTATCAATCATGGAGTTGGATAAACTCTTCCTTTTTTATTAGATGATTATTTTGTTATGAGATCATTTACCACATATAAAATATATTCCAATTATTTTTAGGCATTATAATAGGTTGATCATTCCAAATTCATGAAACATATTTCATGGAATATATTTTTCATTATGATCATTTTCACCTGAACATACATTGGGATTTATTTACCATGTATTTGATACATTAGGGAACTCCCAAAGGATAATTTGTTAATAATAACTCTAGATAGATTGTTATAGATATCTGTAAGGTTTTTTAATACACCACCCACTCTATTTGGTTCCTCATTACACCAACCAGGGTATTTTCCATCACATTATTTGTTACATTTGTTACTGTTTTATCTATCCATTTACTAAAACGAGAAAAATTACGGTGATAATATCATGAAAATATTAATATAACCTATTATGAAGATGATAAACACTAATATGTCCTTATTCAAGTTACCTCAAACACAATATATTTTTCCAAAATTTCATATATTCTCCCTAACATACTACACATTATGGTTATATAAGGCTTGAATTTTTTTCTTAAATAACATCTTAACCTCTATTTCCATATAAACTATTCTTTGAATTGAACTATAAGGGCCCATAGTTAAACATAACATATTATTTTTCCCTTATACTAGAATTCACATTCCTTAATTCCGAATGATATTTTAGTTTTAGATTTTTTCAGTATTTGGTCATAATTATTATATAATAAATCAATAAATATAAAATGTGGAAACGTCTTCTTTGTATGATTTTTTCGAAAATATAAAAAAGTTAAATTAAAAAATTTATTATTTTATTTAATATATTCAATAATTCAATAATTATTTATTATTTCCCCTTAAATATACATATAAATTGTGAAATTAATTTAAAAACATGGAATGAACATAAAAATCTTAATATATGATATAAAAATAAGATAACAATAAATATAGTGAAAAAAATGAAAACTGATTAAATGATTAACATTTCCTCAGTAATCATTTATTTAGAGAAATTAATAAATTAAACTTGAAAATAACACACACTCGTTTCTCAATGAATAACATTAAAACTCCTAGAATGAAAAAAAACCTTCATAGAAACATATAGGATCACATTCATTACCCATTTTGAACCCATTTCAAAAAAGTGGATCCCAATTAAATCCATTTGAGAAACCCTTGTATAACCACCTCCATAAATAAATATAAAATTCACAAACACAAATTAATTAGATAAATATCTAGTTAAACCCTCATATAATCAGTTTTCTAATCATATTAAAAACATCAGTTGATATAAAAATACACCTTTAATTTAAAAGATAATTTCCAATCGTAAAAAACATAAAAAAATGAGAAGATAAATTTTCAATTTAAAAAATTATCATTGAAATTATTCATGAGTAAAATAAATTATTCAATTTATATAACATAATGGTATGTCATAATATATAGAAATTGATTTCAATTGATCACTTAAAACATTTAATGAATGATATATCCTTTCCATTTGGAAATAATATTTTTTCAAAAATAATTGCGAAATTATAAAAGAAATAATTTTATTTAAATATAACTCATAAAATATTATAGTATTACTAGAAGAAAATATTTCTCATTTCTATGGTAAAATTTTCACATACAATATATGTTCAAAAAAGAATCCTTTTACACTTTTATAGCAAGTCAAAAATTACCTCATTCAAAGAATGATAAAAATATTATATTTCCATATAAATAAATAAATTAAAACCTGTGTAAAAATTATTTCCTAAAATAAAAATATAATATTAAAAATTGATTAAAAAATATTTTATAAAATATTTATGTGGATGAAATAGAGAGTTGTAAGGGATGCATTAAAAGATTTTTTTGAAACTAAATCTTGTTACCATGAGTCTCCCTCCTCATTTATGTTCTTTATCATACAAAATAATAAATAATTTATAATTTAAAATTTAAAATTTAGATATTTAAAATTAATAATTTATTTTTTTTTTTTAATACCATCTTAAATAATATTTTAAATTAATTTGTTTTAATTTATATATTTTTATAATATTATTTTTATAAGTTTAAAATGACTTCAGCAATTAAACTAAGGTTAAAGAGTTCATTATTCCATCATATCTATAATTATATTCATGATATATTTATCATTTTATTAAATAAATTATAATTTTAAAAAGAATCATTCTTGATGATTGTCAAAAAAAATTTGTTACAATCATTGTGATAGGAGAGCATACTAACGTATAACTAACATTTCCCTTTATAAATAGTCAATATTGAATGAAGGAAGGTATAATATCATAGATATATAATAGTAATGATAATAATAATAATAATAATAAATATCATATTACACATCTAAATATAATTTTACATATCATCCATGTGACATGGTGATGAAAAAGGAATCGCATCGCTTCATGGAGGTGATAGTCCACACGTACACACTAACGACGACATCATTTTCATGTGCCTGAAATGTTCAAAATGGATTTTTTATATAAACTTTGTAGAAGTGTAAATATTTCATTATTATCAAATATATTACATATATACATTCTTACAACCATTCTAGAAATATGGTGATGGAGAAAACATTTCATTGGTTCACGTGGCTATAGTTTTCTGTACCGGTGAATAATGAATTCCAATCACAATTTCGGGAGGATAGATATGGATATTTTTTTTATATTAACAACCAAAAAATATTTTTATATAAATTCAACTAGTGTAATGATTTTACCATGGCTTAAATGATTTAATGGATGTGTAAAATTTTACAAAACAAAAACAAGAAGATAAAAACTATACCTATTATTTGTAAAACCTTCTTGGAATAACATCATAAGCCCTCTAGGGATGGTCTCTTACCCAAAACATGTCCTATATAATGAGATAATGGATTACATAATGGTTTTTTCGAGATTATTTCTTAACCAAATGGGTTATTATGTGTCAAATAAAGGTAACAATAGGTCCCCTCTTATATGAAAGGGCTTGGGATGTCATAGAATTTCACAAAATATTTTATTAATATGAATTACTATACCCTTATAAATCGCTCCAAAATGAATTATTATGAGTATAGGATGTGTATGGGACTGAATAATTTCATTCGACATTTTTTGGTAAGTTTATATCATATTTTTACACTTATAATTGGTTTTAAACCCATGTTAACCCCTTTCACAGATACCCTGACAGTAAGGGGTTTTACTCTTTCAGAATTAATATGGATAATATAAATTGAAAAAATGGTCAATAAATAGACAATAGATTATATAAAAGACTCAATCAATTAAACGTTCCAAATATATTATTTTTATAAAAATTATATAATTTAATAAAATAAAATTTATTATAATATAGTATTAATATCAATTATTAGAACTATTCATTACATTGGTTTAACTAACATCTATAAAACAAGTAATTTTTTAAAAAATATCATATCTATAAGAATTTATTTACATTTAATAAATTATATTATTATTTTAATTATAAAAAATAATATTTATTTTTATTTTTTTAATATCATTTATTTAGTTTTTCATTTAATTTTCCAATTATTCTATCAGCTATGTGTAAGCATTAATG
Organism: Viscum album; assembly: GCA_963277665.1. Classification (NCBI taxonomy): domain Eukaryota; kingdom Viridiplantae; phylum Streptophyta; class Magnoliopsida; order Santalales; family Viscaceae; genus Viscum; species Viscum album. The sequence goes on along the minus strand of OY728158.1, from coordinate 1,370,726,303 downwards.
GTAACAATATCTACAAAAAAATGTAAAAATAAACATCCAAGATGAAGAAAAATATCTTATATTTCATAATAATATTTATGAGAGAACATATCATCTCGTAATATATATGTTAAAAATATTATAGTTAATAAAAACAAAATTATAGTATTTTATCATTTCATTAAATAAAATATTACAATTTCTAGAATCACTCACAAATGGAAAAAATTCCATATAACCAAATCATGGATTATTATAGATTATTTGTAATTATATATTAAAAAATATATCTGTTATGGTAATTTTATATTCCTTGTCAAATTTATATTAAACATCAATTTCCCAAGTTACCCTTCATCATGGTAAACAAACCTTTTACAGTAAATATTCCTATAAAAAATAAGAAAAAAACTATTTAAAAATATTTCATTGGATAATTTAAAATATATATTCTATTTCATAAATTAAAAGCACATTAGTGGAAAAAATTAATTTAAAATTAAACCATTAAAACACAACAAAAAATTGTTTTCTAGAAAAATTACCTTTGTAATATGAATTGTTTTTATACAAAATTTAGTATAAAAATGATTTCAAATGCCAAATTTTAATTATTTTAAATTTAAAATTACTAATTAAATCTTAATAATATACCAAAATATAATTTAACATTCTAAATACATTAAATGAAAAAAATCAATAAAAATCAGTATTTTTCATTATTCAAAGAAAACTCGAACATAAAAAATATAAGCATAATGTAATTTGAATTTTCTGATTTTAATATTGATCATAATTTCATTATATTTTGTTAAAAATAGTTATATAAATTAATTAAATCATATTTGTACAAAAAATAATGAAGCCCTTATTTGAAGAAAAAAATATTGTTGAAGAATAAAATAGATATTCTAAAAAATTGATATATTATTTTTTAGGAATTAATAATTTAATTTTATTTATCTGAATCATTATATGTATTGATTTGAAAATTTTGTTAAATATATTTATACCCTCCTATTTATCATATCTTTTTATAATATAAAAAATTAAAAAATAATATTTTCTGGTTCATTTCTGAACAGTGTTGTGTGTTTTGTACTCAATCTAAAATGGCCTTCTTTTAAAAAACTGATATATTACATAGTATGAAAATGTGTAATGTTTACGCTATCTATTTCTATGATTTTGTACCCCCACCCCACAATTATACTTGTTTATAATTAACTAAAATGTCAATTTTTTAAGGACTTCACAACTAAAACTGAAATAAACTATGTTTGAATTCATAATGATTTTTTATTTTGAAATAGCCATCAAACCCTTAATGGTAGAGTTCAGTATGAAAAGTAACCCTGTCATGCATAGTTCCACTATCCCAAATAATGAATGAAAGGGTACTTATTCATAAATGATATTAGAAATATTTGAGTTTTATTAGGAATGTTATGTATATACAAACTAGTTGTATTAGTATTCTATAACACATGACAGTATCTATTCTATACGGTTTTACAAAATAGTAATGATTTTTCCTAATTAAGTTGTCCTTTAGTATTCCATTTTACTTTTTTGCAATATATTTCTTGCTTCATTATTCTATATGGATATAAATAATTTTGGGAATGAGAATCTAATTTTTTTAATCATGATTATGTGAATGAGTTCTATTTAGTAGTGTTGATTTGATTATAGTGTAGTGTAATTATAATTTGAACCATAATTAATTTGAGGATATATACTTTGTATCAACGTATTCAATAATAATTACTATGTGTATCCATTCCCTCTCTGATTTTTTTAAATATTAAACTATTATATAATGTGATACTATTAATTTATTTTAGTGATCTATAATGATATTCAGATTATTAGAATCATTTTTTAATCACATTAAACTTGTAAAATGATTAGTTTTTTATTCTTATTCATTCTATTTGACCTTTTTTCAAATTTTAGGAGTGAATTAAAATGACAGATTTGGAAATCAATCATCCCTCTCAGTAAATCCATTGATCCATTAAACTAATACATAATTTCCTCATTTTAATAGAGACTAGGTCCCCTAATCTAAAATTTCCTTTCTGTAACCTTAATGTATAGTTATATGAATTTTTTTTAGTTTTATAATTATATAGGAAATTATATATCATTTAGTATTTCATGCTCATCAAACTTCATCAAGTTATTCCCTTTATAAATTTCATTTTATGATACTTATATAAAAATTAATTATATATATATATATATCTAAATATAAAATGGGATAAAACTATGCCTTATGACGACTATTATTCAGAGTCTAAACACCGTATATAATCATTATGTAGATAAAAATACATATAATATTGATGATGTGGTATGGATAATATTAATTATAAAATCATGTATTACTTTTAGGTGGTAGAAAGTGGCATGTTGGGGATAATTTTGACCCCCTATTATCACCTTAGTGTGTTATTTTTTTATTACCATTTATTACCTATATTTTTTAACTTCTTATCTATGTTTAATTATTTTTACAAAAAACATATGTCAGGTGGTTAGCACATGATCAGGAAAATACATGAATTCAATCAATTTATATTATAAATTCACCCATAGTGGAAACATCATAGACTATAAACTGTTTAAAAAAGAAATGTATCATAACTATGTGGGTTTATATCTTTAATTTAGTAGTTCAACCATGTTTCCATTTATTATACCAAATTCCCATGAATTTTTTTAAAAAATTATTTTACCATTTTTTGTGGTAAACCCGAATTCTTTTTCTTGTTTACAAAAACGATTTCAAAGACCTCCTATATGGTTTCAACTCTCCCACTAAATGGTTTAAAAATTATCCTTATTTATCTTAAATAATATTTTTTAATGTAAAACAATACTATCCTTTTAATTCTCTATTTATACTTCTCCCTTCTTATATTCCCTTAATCGTTCATACAATTTTCTATCTCTAGAGACTATTATGTCAAAATCCATTATTTGGGGTTTTCTAATCTTGGTTATTTGTTATTTTAGTTTTTTGTAATATGATTCTTATTTATAATCAACTATATTATATCAATGTTATGTTTATTTATTCATCCTATGGTTTTCTTCTATAATTTATTCTATTATATATATCAATAGGTTATTGAATTTTCTATCATTATTTTTGAACAATGTATACGTAAATCTAATACGATTAATTATATTATCACATTGTTCTTAATATATTATTTATTTTTTGATATTGACATTACGAATATTTCATGGGTCAGGAGTGGATTCCCTTATAAATATGTTTTCCTTTAATGAAAAAATCTTATATAAATCATATAAGGTTACTTCAATGTAAATGGGTGTGTCTGGATTTATATATGGCATATTATTTTCATTGGTATTGGATTTTTCAATGTGATTATAAATACCATTTCACTTCTTATAAAGAAATATTTTATGGTTTGTTTATTAACCATGGAATTGAGCTCTATCATGTTATTATTTACATATTCGTTTTTATTACGTGAAATAAACTTTATTATTTTCTATATATTGTATAAATGGTAAATGGTATATTTTGATAAAGAGTTGTTTAGGTGATATGAGGGTATACATAATATGTTGTATTATCATTATGTGTTGGTGTTGTAATTACTACTTTACCAACCTCTGTTTTTTATTTAATAGTAACCCTAGTAATCTGAGAGGGAGATAATATATTTATTCTTCATTAATTTATGAAACATCCCATTACAAATCCAATAGGTATTCCCCTAACATGATCATGTTTTCCCATCCTTTGATATTAGTAGGATATATATAATGATCAAGTCTAATATTTTTTGTATTTAACTAAGAATGTGTCATTTTTGTAGGCTATATGATGATTTCAAAATATGTAATTATTAGTAGTTACAAGTCATGAGAGGTATCTAGCTGTGATATCATACATGTCATGAATGGTGGTTTCACGTCATGACTTCATTATATAATAAATTTTTAATCAGTGGCGACATATTTTTTTCTATATATAGACACCACAAATTTGATGAAATGTTCCTCTATTACATGTGATAAAATGAAATGTGTTTAGATTTTATAGTGGGAGAGTGTCTATTTTTCCTTTAATCCTTCTCCAAACCACATGAAACTCGAAATGAAACTTATCCTAGGTGATCATCAGACACACCGATCCCCCTATATCGATCCGTTTGGCATTGGATCTTTATTGTGGTTGTAGTGTGTCTATATGGGTAAGTGATCATTCTGCTTATTCTTGGAATTTATCATGGTAGAGCCCTGGAATTATGGTATCAAATACATTAATCTAATTTGGATTTTCCATCTTGTCTTCTCCTAGATCTGTTGTCTGATCTCATTCTGGTGGACTTTTTCATCACTGGTCATGGTACGGCAAGAATTCATCTTTGAGGTATAGATGTATCCTATATTCTTCTGACCTCATTTAATCTAAATTGAGTCAATATTGATTTTTACTTGATTCTTGTGCCTTTGTTGAAATTATTGGGATTTACATATATTTTATTTTGTTACGAGTGTGTGCGACCAGAGTTTGGAGATTTTTGGTTTTGTCTCTATCCTATGATAGTGCATCATATTGTTTTTCTTTATACACTTATTTATATTGATATTTTCATTGTTATTTTGTCAGTGTTAAAAATTGTTTAATGAAAAATCGGGTTTTTCTGGTAATTGACAAATGGAGTGAAAATTTGTATTTATAAATAAATGAAAAGGAATTTGTTAAATGGTTTTGAAGTGGATTTTAAAGCATTGAAATGAATTTTAAAAAGGATCACATGGTTACCATGGGTACATAGATGGAAGGATTGGCCTAGTGACATCATCCATTTTTAATATATTATTAAGAATGGGTTTTCTAGGGTATTTCCTCTATTTCCTAGGCCCATTGATCAAGGGGACTTATATTGACATTATTTGGGGGGTTTACCCATAATCTATTCCTCAGATTTCTATGACCATTTTTTTGGGAACAGGTTTGCGCACTTCATTATTATCGTATGAGTAGTCTACTGCCTGGATCTCCATATTCCATGGTGTAGCGATACATGTTATTCTGTTTTGTTTTCCTTGGCTTTCATAGTTAATACTGATATGAAATCATATACTTCTGAAAAATTGATATTCTTAATATTGTTTAGTATTTTTTCAAATTGAAGTCTTTATCATATTTTTTATAAAAGTGATTTATTTTTTATCATGACATTTTATTACTTAAAATGAGTATATAGGAATTGTTATATATATGATGCATATGGAACACCTAGGTGGGATCCCACTGGGCATGTTAGCTTACACACTATGAGCATGTTCAGCGGTGCATAGACCATTGTGTATTCTAGTATAGGGAAATTGAAGAATCCATTATGAGAGGCAAGGTTTTTATCAGTAGGTTGGTTATTTGGTGGTGCGATGGTGGGCGTTTTTTCATGCCATAGTTTGGAGTATTTTTTTGTTTTGGTTCCTTTGTTGTTGGACATTACCTTTGGAGTTTTATCTTATTTTAGGGTTGTCTATTTTTTCTATTTTCATATATTTATTGAATAAATTTATATATATAGATCATATTCCACAATACCTTTTTAGTACATATATTCTTTTTGGTTGTTCAGGTTGGGAGAAATAATTCCCTGTGTTTTTTTGTTCGATGCGAGAGGGCTTGTCGCCTACACATGAGAATCAGAAGTTCCTTTCAGGTATGTAACGGAATGGGTCTAGTGCCTGGTATAAGGGAAACTCGGGTAATTTCATTAGAATTTAGAATCAAATATTATTTGTTCCCACATTTAGTCATTCAATATATCTTGGATAATAGTGTCAATGAGGAATATATTGAGTACTTCAGAAGTTTATTTGATAGATATGATATATAGTTTGATAGCTGGATCCATCTAGGTATGTTAAGTATTTTCCCACAAAACCTAGTAATTTCATAATAATTCTTATTATGTTATATAATAACATTAATTTAGTTATTTATCTGAATATATATAAATATAAAACACAAATTACATCAATTAACTTGATTCTTCCAAGATACATTAACGAATTTATAAAATTTCTTATTTTTCAATGAAATATTTTTTAAGGAATGCGTTTTGTTATAATTTTATCAAGATTAATTAAATGTTTTTGTAATGATTCCAATTTAGTATTTAATTCCTTTATTTTTTAGTGTAAATTATTACTATTTTATTCAATAGTATTTAAATAAATAAATAAAACTTGTAAATGACCATTGTTGTACATTAATAAATTTAATAGTGTCAATTTTATGATTTCAATTTATATAATTTTCCAATTTGTTTCATAACTATTTGGTAACATATAAAGGGTTTGAATTTTATGTTAATGAGTAATGGATTGAAAATGTTTCACTAATTATCCTCACATGATATTAATATGTTTTATAATTGTAGTTCAAATCAATATTTATGAAATATACCAACACATATATGATTTAATATCTTATTGAAATTGTTATAATAATTTGTTATCACACCCTAAAAAACATCTTTATGGGTAAATAGTTTTTTTTCTTCTTGAATGAACTCAGGTTATGTTTGTAAGTTAGTATCATGCATCATCATTCAAACTAATGAATGTTTTTTATGGTGGTTATCTCAATTCATAAAGAGGATATCAAATTATTATTTCAGTTATATGGTTATTTTATGTTTTTTATGCATAATATAACTTATAAATCCTTATTGTTTTCATATTTTTCATAACTACATGTTTTGTATCCCTCTTATGGTGTGGTATTTAGATGTTTGTTTGAAAGACTATTTTTCTTATGTCTCGTTTTTTTTAATTTTAAACAAACTATTTTATATGTACAAAAATACCGTATATGTGAAAACTTTCTCTGTTTAGTAATAAAATTTCTTGTTCATTTAGTGTTATGTGAGGTTGAAATACATCTCAATGTATAATTTTGATACCCTATGAAGATAAATTTAACTCATTATGATCTATAACATACATCACACCTTTTGGAATATTTCCTCAAATTTTATTGAGGGTTGACCAAGGTCAATTCATCAAATTTTAAACTACATTTATTACAAAACATTGAAACTCTCTCAACAGTGGCATTGACCACATTAAACATTACATGGAAAACAATTTAGGAATATATTTCATATTCCTTGTCATAGAAAAATAATTAAATTATATCAAAAAAGTAATAAAAAAATAACTTGAATAAAAAATAAATCAAGTTATAAGAGTTCCACTAAAATTTATTTAATGAAAATTTATTTTAAAACGTCCATTTTCATAATTAAAGAATATCTTATTCAAAATTTTGTGGGCATTATAATTCTTTATCATTGGGAATAAACACCAAATATACAATGTTGAAATTAAATATTAATAATAAATAATGATAGAATGTTTATATAGAATATTTTATATTTTTGGGTCAATTAAAAAATATGGATGAGTTAATAATATTTCATATTCAATATTAAAATATAATTTGGTACTCAATATATAAGATATTTGAGAAAACAATTGAAATATAACTAATAAAATCGTTATATTTTTCAAAACCAAGAGATCATTGTAAACCTATGATCAATAGGAAATCATATACTCATACATTATATGGACTCACAGGACACACCAAATCTATGAAAATATATATTAGATAAATAATATGTGTATTTTAATATCAAAATAAAAGGATTATTAATTAATTGTTATAACAAGGATTGATACCACCATTTATGAATAAATATATAATTCCAGACATAAAGATACTAGAACACAGTTTCAGATGTTTATTTATATTTTGGTTCACTAGTAGTGATAAAACAAATAATATTTATGAAATTAATAAGAATACTATTATTCCATTTATAATAGATATTGTCCAACTTTATCTTGTAATCAAGATTGAGAATAAATATTGAATTTCATAGTATAATCCCATCTTATACTCTATACTATCCTCTTGAGATTTTAAATTAATCTACTCTAATGACCCCAAACCATGTATCCCATAGATAATAGATTATTTATTGAATTGGAATAAGATAAAATTAATCCCATCCTAAAGCACTTCATAGTTTAGTTGTCTTGGTAAACAAGATAAATACTTCAGTTTTTCAGTACAATTGAATAATCAAATTATAACTTCACTTTTTTGTGATTAACATTATCCCCCACTATAATATCCTTTAATATAAAACACAGTACACTTATTAGGATCCTGGGGAATGGAAACAAAATAAGGGTTACCTCAAATGCTCAATAAGGGTTGAAAAAATTGAAATTTATCTAGAATCAATATGAATAATCATAATGTCAATGTAAATAAATAGAAACATGTTCCATTAAAATTTGTTTTCTGTCATGGTAATATAAGGAATAATCCATATAGAATTGTAAATAAATGAAAACACATACTATTTACTCATAGAAAAAATAATGAAATGAATGCATACATAATAACATTATGAAAATATCATAGATAATAATAAGAAAAACTAAATTACTAATGATAGAAATTAATAATTATTAGAATTAATCATTCATAAGACCATTATACCTTCTCTATCCAGATCTATCCTCAAGATAGTTTTAAACTACTCATTACAAATGGAAAGGGTAAGGCCAACTATACCCCTACTCTCAATATGTATCCTCAGGATTCTTTAAAACTACTAGATACACACACATAGGGTTTAGCCAGCTCATTTTGTCTCATGAGACTAGTCGATACAATGAGGGGCTTTCAATAATGGTCTCCATCCATATCTTAATATATAAATAATTCCACATATAACTAATAATATAATTAATTAATAAAAAAATTTCTTATCATCAAATTTTTATAGTGAGAATGGAAACTATATTTACAAATACATCACCAAATTGAAAATTAACATTAAATTTAAAAAAATAATGAAAAATAAGATACAAATTTTAATATATATATATATATGGAAACTAATATTTATATATAGGGTAAATTTTATTTATTGTAGTCATTGTAGTGTTAATATTTTAATATAACCAGGAAATCTCATCCAGGCACAAAGTCTCTAACCAATTATTAAAATAAAAGAAAAGTACAGCAAGCATGTTCCAAAAGCCAAAAAATACAATTAAATATCATAAAAACCATACCTTTCACCATATCCATTATCAAATACTTCATCTGTAGTATTTGATTCCCATTCCAAGATTTCATAATGCTTCTGAGTCTAAATCACTACAAAAATTAATTTCAATATTTTATTTGGAAAAAATGATCATAAACCATCCATATAAATAATAAGGATGGTATCAATACAAAATATACTCATTATAATAATAGTAATTTTTTTTATATTAAAATAAATTCTAAAAAATATCATTAAAAGTAGTATAGATAAAAATATCAAATTCATTTAAAAAAATTGAAAATCTTTTTCATTGATAATAAATTATGGAAAAATATATTAAAAATATACTTAAATGTTTTCAAATGAATATTAAAATAAATGATTATAATGATAGATATTAATTCTATATATTCTGTAAAAGTTAAAATGAAAATTTATTTTCACATTATAAAGGATAGGAATGTGTCTTGATTACAAAATAAAAATATTTTACTTTCTCCTTGTGAGAATACACAAAAGGGAACTGTTTTGAAACAACATAATATTCCTTATTTTTTAAAATGAGTAAAATTGGTGAAAATCGTTTTAAATATAATGTTTTATGTTTTAAAACATCTTTAAATTTTCATAGAAGGCATATTTTTGGATGATTTTATATTTCTGATCGAAGAGAGAAATGTTGTCCAATTTTTTAAAAAACATTTCCTCAATTTATTTCATAACCAAGGATATTAAAAATGGAACAATTAATGGAAAATTTTATTAAAAATTATAGTAAAATTAAATTAAATTGTTTTCATGGTAAATGTTCAAATAATTTCCTTCAACTAAAATTATATATTAATGATTCTAAATTATAATTAGTTTTTCAATTAAGCCTTTACATTGATCATGAATTTAAAATTATAATTAATATATGAATCTTTTATGTGTTTAAACAATAAATAATCATACCACAAGTGAAAAAAACATGAGATAATCATATGTCACTCTACATATAATCGTAAAATGACATAACAATGAAGTATAATATTATCCCAATAAATAGAAACTAAGTTAATAAAACTATTACCTCATGATTCTTTCTTATTGAACACCATTGAGCCCCCTATAATGGTTTTAAAAATTATATTAACATAAAAAATGATTTTTTTTAAATTATAATATCATATATATTTCTTTTATAACATCTTATTACCCATTCATTAACAATGTTTCTTTATTTTCATTATTTCACATCTTAATTGCATTGTTTTATCAGGTGTGTTTTTTGTGGAATAACTTTTTCATTAGCCTATTATGTTTTTATATCATCTAAAGAAAAATAATCAGGAAATTTATGTCATATTTTAAAGATAATTTTATGTTTCAAACCAACCATGATATAAGGTTATCAAAAATAAAGCACAATATTGTCATCGAGCCTGTAGGTGATGCATATGCATGATTAATGCTTCCATTTTTTTGAAGATATCATTACATAATAGAGTAGTGTTATATATAATCTATTCTAGAATTATATTAATATCATTAATATAATATTATATAATTATATATATCGGCCATTTTTTTGTTTATGAAAGGATCGTCAAATCACATCATGAAGGCTATAGTCAACACATATATGACCAATGCTATCATCATTAAGTGACTTAAAAGGAATGAGTGAGAATTGTATATGTTATATTAAAATAATGATAAATATACATTTTATACCATAATTATGTTATTTATAAGACATATAATCATTAACATTAATCTTATTATATTCCATCTAAATCATTATTGAATGGTGAATCACATGGCATATTGAGGTGGTATTCCCCCATACACACAATCAAAATTATCATATCCCCTATAGAATGTAATTAAAATATATAATATAATGACTCTAATGGAGTAATTATTTCACAAATATCATACATATACTTTATATTTATCATCATACCAATCCTTTAGAGGTAGTAACAGAAGAATGAATGACTACAGTTCATGAGGTTGTTGTTCATCATACACATGAATGATGACTTAATAACCCATTTGATGGAAGTGGAGATGGTTTGGGGTAATTAAAATATTATAAAACCATTCCATTATATGTAATATAATGGTATTATTATTTCATCAATGTTTAATAATAATTTAATGAGGTGGATGAATAGATAAAATGAACACACCCATTGAAGAACATTGCCTCTTATTTGGGTATCCACATTAGGTTTTCAATAAATATTTCATAGGTTAGTTTTCATCCATAACTAAGGCTTCTAGAATGAGGGTATATATGTTTGGAAGATATTTAATATGGTATTTCATAATTGAAATCTATTTTAGGGTGTGAATATGATATGAGAGTGGTGTAATTTTTTAAGTGGTTGACAAGAAACAATTTATATTTTTGAATATAATTGAGTTCTCCCATGTTGTTAAATAAAAATCAGAATTTCATTTAACAATATATATAGAAGAAACTCACTATTACATGTAATTAAATCATAAATAAATGATTAATGAAATGAAATATCTTGAAGTTATTGAATAACGATATCATTAATTCTTGGGTAATATCCTTTAATCTAAGATGGGTTTTTTCATCATGAACTCTATAAAATAATATTTAATAATTTCAGAATTTAGGGGTTTTATATTCTACCCATATTAAATAAAATATTTCCTAACAATTTACACTTGAATTTGTAAATCTAGGGATTGATATTTGTAAATACCACTATTGGGAAAACCACACCATAAAAGGGACAGAAAAAAATACTCTCACTAAGAGAGAAAAAATAGGAGTATAAAGGTAATATGGAATAACACATAAATATGATTAGATATCAGATAACATTGAGGAAATATGAATACTTGTACTATTAATAAATGATTACATATTTCTAGTTAATAATAGTGGTCATTGATAATAATTTTTTAAATGATCAAAATAATGTCAAGGGATTTAAACCCATAAATCTATGATGTCTAAGAATTTCATCTGATTCATCGAATATGAATTTTATAAAATAAAATTCATTTTTAAAGATCCATCTTTTAAATTTGAGTAAGTAATTCATATCCCAATAATATAATTAAATATAATTAGATTATACCTTTCTATTTCATGATCATAATTTCAGAATTTGGTTATGCTTCGATAATTTTCCAATGACTATCTATAAATTAATTTTTTTAGGCCAGGTGAAAGAATATTCACTTTTACTGGAATTAAAGATCCATAAAATAGTGAAAGTATTTTTTAAATTTCTCTAAATATTTTCAAACAAATATGGTTATCACATGATATCCAATATGCATAAATATCCATATAGTAAAGAAATACATTAATCATTAAAACCTCATCCAAAGTTCAACTTAAACGATTTCATAAATGGTTAACCATATAACCCTTCCAAATATAATAGTTGAAAAAATATATAAATAAGATAAATAAATTCCTAATAACGACATACCATTAATCCTTTACAAACATAATGTGTCAAATATCCAAGAAATTCCAAAAAGCATTAATACATAAATCATATATTCTTTTGAAACATTGTTATAACCAGAATTCCTATAAAACCCTAATGAAAACATGAATGAGTTCATATTCCTTAAATTAAAAATATTTCATTAGATATATTCCATAAATGAAAAGGTGGTGTTAAATCCATCAAATATATCCTTATCCACTTTTTTGATAATTTGTTATTTATCTACAAGGTATTTATCATATTCCAATTTACTATATCCATATCAACCATATCATTATCCCAACAACATTATCTGATTACCCGAAGCATGTTTCATTTTCTCATTCCCTCAATCATGTGTTTTTGGTGATTTTCAACATTCCACTAAATCAATTTTTATTTTACAATTCAACACATGATTTTAAATCCTTTAATAAATAGTACACCATCATAATTATTATACATTTTATAATTATTATAATCATAATATCATGAAAATTTTATTTTTACTACATATTTCTTTGATCTAGATGCCCTTCTACTTTAATCATTCAACATTGGTTATGAAAAATCCTGGATCATGGATTATATTCCTTATAAACATCAATGTTATATTACCATTATCCTTGGGGAATTTATTTTCATAGAACCCCATATCCTTATAGTCAAATCATTTCATATTGATATTTATTCCCTTCCGTTGAAGTCATGAGAATTGTAGAATTTTTTCCGCACTTATAGTAAACTCTCATAACCCATAAGAATATACAAGGGTGTTTATTTACACAATTAAAACATATGGGATTATAATTATTTATACTCATCACTTTAACCATTTTTCATTGGTTGTCCCTTTTTTCTATTTCATCCATTAAAATCCATAAGAGGTGGGTAATTATTTCTCTATATTAATTACACACAAAACTATTTCATCATTGGAAGAAACATTTAGAGTGATAAGTGTCATTATGAAACATGCTTTAAGACCATTAATTGAATTTTAAATTAGGAACTCTTTGTTTTGTTTATTATATGTAGTGTAACAAAATAACCATGTAAAGGTTTCCTCGTACTCATCAACACATTCGTATTCAATATTCTTTATGATATGGAAATTTTTCTTCATTTAATTTTGTTTCTCATGAGGTAAATATTTATCGAATAATTTTAACTTAAAGGATTTATATTCCATGAGTTATATTACATCTTCAAAAGGTGCTATAATGGCTACTTCCTAATGACAGGTGACTGTTGGGTACTTGGGTAAAGCTGAGTGACAAACCATGGTCGTCTCTTAAAGTGGAAAGTAAATATAATAATGTATTAAAGTAAATTTCAAAATAAAATAAAAAGTAATGACTACAATAAATAAATGAATGTGATTTTTTATTGTTTAAAAATCAAGAATAATTTTGGTTGAAGAAGATTGTATTTTTTTGGTTTTATTTTTGAAATTAAGTTCAATTAAAATAACACAACAAGAATTAGTTTTTTTTAAATATTTTTAAAGTTGTAATCGATATAACTATACCTATTCACTCGATTATTTATCATTATAATTTAACTTAACATCTAATAAATTATAATCCCTTAATTTTTTTTACCCTTGAACCCTACATGAGTTAACATAACAACAAAGATGAAATTACTTAAACCCTAGGCTAGTTTCAGAACATGCAATCGTAGAAAACTTCTTTGATTGATGTTATAAATATAGCTTATGGTTAGTAAATAATTAGAGAACACACCCACCTTGAAAATGAGCATCAATTGATTTTTTTGGTTTATATTTCAACTCTACAAATTTCTCCCTTATGATCTTGTATTATCGATTACGACCACACTCTCAAAATTTACACAAATTTCAACCTCATGTTTATTTTTATTAATTAATCAATTGATTGCATTGTTTCATTTAAATTCAAATATCAATTAATATATTATATTAAGTAAATTAAATTATCTCATTGATTAAAAAAAATTAATATAGTATGATTATGATCGATTACTAAAAACCTATTCTTCCATGGATGGCTTAGTCATCATAGAAACATTTTTCATGTGCAAAATATTAGAGGGGGTAAGACCCAATCTAGTTTCTACTCTTGATTCCAGAAAAATTATTAAGATTAAGATAAGAAGAAATTTGAATAAAAATAAGAAAATGGAATAAATAAAAAAAATAATATGGATTTTTATTACGCAAATTCAAACATTACAACATGAAGAAAAGAAGGATTTTATGAGGGGATCCTAGATTCAAGAGATGCCCCTATTACAATGGTTTATAATTTTTAGTGAAACCAATTCTACTATGCCTTATGTCCCCTAATTCACGTTCCAACCCCTCCAAATGAAAAAAACACCAACTTATAGAGTATAGGGGAGGCTAGGATCAATGTGGATTCAATTGTCAATGGGGAATCTCTGACAAATATGTTAAGCCAACTTTCACCACCAATTTCATCTAAATATTCATGAACCAATTGTTTTTTCTGAAGCACTGTTTGTGAGAAATTAGGTTGGGAAGATTCTATTAAACATTGGGCCTAATCCAAGTACAGAAGAAGATGTTATGACCCAAATACAGAACTAATGTCCAATCTGGTGGGTCCATCCTACCTTTGACCTCATCGACCATTTAGTACAACAAAATGAACTATTTATCTTTAATGTCATGAAAAAAAGACGTATCCCATTAAGTAAGGAACATAGTTACAAAATTCCAAGTACAGATAAAAAATATAAAAAAAGTTATCTCTAAAATACTACAATAAACTATAAAGGATAAAACAAGAATTTCCATAAAATTATTAAATGAATGATATAATCCCAAATAATTTATAAATAATCATATTTAACACAATATGAGGAAATTTAATCATTTATTATCAATAATATATTCAACAAAAATGTGTTTTGTCAAATCCCCCACAATTACTCTTCTGCACTCTGGGGAAAAACCTCATATCATGTATTCGAAAAAATTGTGACAAGGTATTCATATTCATATTTCTCAATCTGTAGTGAAAATAATGGCAATGTAATAATTCCTTCAAGAGTCAATAATAATAAATTTTAATTTCATCGCATAATAAATTCATTCAAAACAAAATCCAGTGACATTAATAACTCTAATCATAGGGAAACAAGTCATGGGTCTGTCATGCCACTAATTCATCATGTGTGTGTGTGCTAGGAATTCCACCCTTATAAATCCACCCTTTATTCAGTATATTCAATTCGTTAAAATCAATTATTCTTAATGTTTTAATTAACTAAACATGTTTTAAATTCCACTTCAATATAATTTCATGACCCACTCCCTCACGCATTATTGAAAGTCAAACCGTGAGCTCACGACATAGATATCCCCATATGTTTTACATTTAATCACTTCCCTCATTTATTATTAGTATTATTATTTTATGTTTCACATAAAACTAATCTAACACTCAACTCTCAACCCATGTTATATCTCCTCACAACACTAATTATTATAGTTATAAAAACATCAAAGGTCGATGAAGAGTAGTTTTTGTCCTATCCAAGACACAACCCTTATTTTTTTATGGTTTACAACTATTGGATAATAGGTACACACACATAGTTAAATTTGCTACAGTAATGAAATGGATCAAAAGAGAAATGAATGTATGGATCAACCGATAATTTTTTTACCTAACCTGACTATACCATCAATTGAGTTGTAAAAACTTACAAAGTCATGGTTTAGTGAAAATTTGTGTGGAGAAATCTATGATAGAATTTTCCATGAACAAATATCACAAATAATGATGTCAAAATATAATAGTTTTTATAATTTTACAATGATTCATATCATCGACATATTCAGTTTTTATAAAAATCAAACCTTAATGATGAAATATTACCCATGCTTATAATTTTACCAATGAATTTTGAAATCATACTTTCTCCATATGTTTCACATGAGAATGTTACATGATATATTCTATTCTTTTTTTTGTTTTTTTAATTTTAAAAATGTAATAGAAAGTACCCTAAAAAACAAATGAAAATCCTAAATATCTACCCCAAAATGTTTTCACCTTCCCACACATAAAATAGTGCATTGTTCTCAATGTGAACCTAAGAGATGATAAATGAATATGAAATATAAAATTTTAAATAGGACAAAGAATATAAAATTGAAAGGGTTATGAAAGGCCAGATATTCTCAATTAATGATGGGGTCATGTATTATGATGAAATCCACTATATCTGTTAGAATTACCTCAACGTATTTCTTCAAACATTTCATGTTTACTGTAATTTTACTTCTAGTGTCCTTTTGTGAAATCTCCACTAAACCATAATGAAAACCTAATATTCTATATAAGGACCTAACCATCTTGAAAAAACACCTCTAACCAGGCATTAGATCTAGTCTTGTACTGTAGTGAAATACATTCTCTCCAACATGAATCTCTCTTTTCTAGATCATTTTTTCATGAGCTGATTTTTATCTTTCCCTGTAGAGTATCGAGTTCTAATTGGAAGACAATTAAACCACCTCATGATCTTGAATTTATAGCTTCCATTGATGTCCATCATGGGCCAAATCCATGTTCCATTTCATTATATCCCAATAATCCCAATGCATAACCTTGATGGGTAAATGAATGGATTTCCCAAAAACAATCCGAAATGGGGACATAATGATGGGCTTTTTAGGCTTTCCTATGTGACCATATTTTGTCATACAATTACTTTATCCAATACTACCTATTCATCTACATGTGTTTCTCTAAAATTTGTTTCAAATCAAAATTTAAAAACTAACCCTGACCATTTGTTTGGTGGTGGTATGATGTTGATTTTTTGTGTAACACCCAATACATCTGAAGGAGGGAAGCCAAATTCCAATTGTAGAAGTGTGTCCTTTAGTCACTGATGATGGAATTTGGTACTCCAATCCTACAAATATCCTATGTCTTGAAAATGTCCACTTCATTATGAGAATCGTCAATCCTGGTGAACTTGGCCTCCACCCATTTACACATATAATCAACCGAAACCAAAATATACAATAACCCAAATGAACTAGGAAAAAGAACCATAAAATTGATGCACCATACATCAAAAATCTCATAGAAAATTATGGGTTTTTGGGTCACTCATGTCTCTTAGATATGTTCCTAGTGTGCGGTCAATGAGAGCATGACTTACAAAACACATGGGCAACATGAAATAAGCTATGATATTATAATCTATAGTATAATACTTCCATAGATTTTTTTAGGGTCCAATGTGTCCACCACAAGAATGTTTATGATAGAATTGTATAACAGACTCAAACTAATGATCAAGAACACACCTTCTAATTACACAGTCACTACACAAGATACATAAATAGGTATCATACCACACATTATATCAAGACTCACTCTTTAAATTATGGAATTTATGATTCATTAAATTTATAGGGATTTTAGAGGAAGAAAGTTGTTAACTAAATCGAAATACAAAGGATCTCTACCTGAAAAGGAATTAAGATGCTCAACAAGGAATGTTTCCTGAAGTGGTACCTTGCCCAAGATGTTATTCTCAAGTGTGTGAGTAATCCTACTCATGTGGTCTACCACCAAGTTTCCTAACCACTCCTTTTCCTTTATATCAATATAAAATTCATAAGGATGGAGCATCCATCATATTAGCCTAGGATTTTCATCTGGCTTCTTCAAAAGGTACCTCAGAGTTTCATGGTCAGGAAAAGAAAACTACTTTAGAGCCTAATAAATATGAACAAAATTTATCTAAAGAAAATATGATGGAAAAACCTCTTTTCTGGTGTTGTGTAGTTTGATTGAGATGAATCTATTGTACTTGATTTATATGAAGTAACATTTGAACACCCCTCCACCCTCAAGGACAATTCATCTATATCCGCAATGTTGGAGGCATCACACATAAGCTCCAAAGGAAGATCCCACTGTAGGGGTTCTATGATTGTTGGTGTGGTCAAAAACATCTTTATCTCGTCATTTTAATTCCTATAAGAATCATCAAATATAAAATCATAATCCTTTCGAAGTAATCATGACATAGGAAGAGCAATATTACTAAAATATTTTATGAATCTCTGATAAAATACTCCATGTCTTAGGAAAGATCTAACATCACACACACATGACAGATATGGTAAGGATGAAATAATATCTACCACAGATCTATCATCCTCTATCCCATGTTTTGACACTAAATTCCCTAAGAAAATTCCACGATCTACTATAAAATTACACTTCTCAAAGATCAAGATCAAATTCTTCTCAATAAAATGATTCCAAACCTTTCCCAAAAATTAGATACAGTCATAAAATGAAGACTGATACACTATAAAGTCATCAATAAATGCCTCCATGATGGTATCAATAAAATCAAAAAAAATACTCACCATGCATCTTTGGAAGGTACATGGGGCATTGCAATGTCCAAATGGTGTCCTTCAGTAGGAAAAATAGTTGAATGGACAAGTGCATGTTGTCTTATCTTTATCATCTAGATCAATAGGAACCTGATAATATTCTAAAACTACATCCCAGATACAAGAATGTGTCTTCCTAGATAGTCTCTCAAGCATTTGATCAATAAATGGGAGAGGGAAACGGTCCATGTGTGTGGACTGATTTAGTTTCCTCTAATCAATACACTCATGCCAACTATTTTTCACCCTCATCAGAACTAACTCCTCTTTGTCTTTTTTATCAATATTAACACCACTTTTCTTTGGTATAAACTAAATAGGACTCACCCACTGGGAATATGAAATTGGATAGATTATACCCACCTCTAGAAAATTTTAAACCACTTTTCAAATAACCTTCAAAAGGGTAGGATTGAGTCTCTATTGTGGTTGCTGAACCGGTTTAGTCCAATCCTCCAAATGAATCTTATGCAGGAAAATGTAGTGGTTAATACCTGATATTTCATCCATATTACACCCTATTGCATTAATTTTATCCCTCAAAATATTCAAAAGTTTTTTCGTCATTTTCAAAAGGAATACTATTATCAATTATAATAGGTAATCTCTCGCCACATAACAAGTATGATTATTTTCTGTTAGGTGGTAATGTATTGAGTTCCAATGAAGGGTGGTGACTAATGTATAGAGAAATTGAAGGTAATGATATATGTGCACAATGAACATTTGTATCATAATATAGATAATCAAAACCCAAGAATAAAGAATCTAACCCATCATCATACTAAATCTCCATGTCATAATCATAGTGACAATTATGAAAATCATAAGATGAATCCATTTCAAAATTATATATAAGAGTGTATTATGCATTAGAAAAAGGTGTGGAAGTACTCTTAGACATAAAAATATAACTAATACACATAATCTCCCAAGGCATAGGATAATAAAATTCCATGTGGTTTTTATTTGGTGGTTCAAAATGGGAGATAACAAATGATGAATGGTCCTCTAAAGAGTTATTCATGGAGTCCATAACATTAAATATCTCAACTTTATCTCAAAAATACATGTAAAGTGTACCCTCATTGACATTAATGATTCTTTTTTCAGTTTTGAGGAAGGGCCTACCTAATATAATAGGAGAAAATGAACTTACATAATCATCCTCTATTTTAATATCATAGTAATATTCTAGAAATATCATGTCTCGTACCCAGACAAGTTCATACTCAAGGACTCCCACTAGATATGTTGTAGCACTATTCTCCAACTGCACCACTACTCTCATCAGTTTCCACACACCAACCTTTAATAAAGACAATACAAAGTGATGCATCACATTTATAGAAGCTAATAATTCACAAAGTGCTGCATAAAATTTCAACACCCCTATGGTGCATGGGATGGTGAATGACCCTGGATATTTTAACTTAGGCAGAATTTCTTGAGTCGGTGTAATGAGGGATGACACATTCCTTCTATGATTGATCCTCTCATTTCCCTTGAGCCCACTTAGATTGTTACTATGTTCATTTAGGAGTTTTTCAAACCATGGGATTTTCATGATGGATTTAAGTAGAAGGGCGTTGATCTCCACCCGGTTGAATGTATCCAAAATTCCTTTTTTCATCACCTCATCAACCATCATTTTGGTTTGTACAAATTAGTTTGGAAATTGAAAGGGTTTTGGAGTAACATCATCAATCTTTTTCTTGCATTTATATTTCTCATTGGATTGATAATCTCTTTGTATGCAATGGGGATTCTCCTGAGATGATGTGAATCTTGGTGGAACGATAGTTGTAGATGTATCCGTTGTTTTCTTCCCACTTCTCAGTGTGATGGCACTAAAATTCCCCATCGTATTTGGAGTAGGTTGGGAAGTTAGATTTCCAGAATTCATAATTACCATTTCATGGAGGGCGGTGGAAATCTGGAACATTTGTGTCTTCAACTCTCTCAAATTTGAACCTTGAAACTTCATATAATTTTGTTGATTATGATTTTTTTTCATAATATCATCATTTATCAAATCTACCTAGGTTTGGGGATTTTATTGGTGTTGACTTGTTGATGATTGGGCTTCAAATCCCCATTAAGGTTGTTGGAAACCTGGTAGGTCGGGTGGAGGATGCTTGAATTTTGGTTAAAAGGGGGGCCTTTGTTATTGTCCAGAGGTATAACTCGTGTGTGATTGATCCTTCCTACCTAGGTTGTATGATAGTGCAAAGTAATCAATCTTATTTTGGGAATATGGATGTTTTTCTGCTTATATAGAATCCATGGGAATACTGTTACGCCATCCTTGGTCTCTTGTAATTTACGGAAATAATCATTCAGGTGCTCCGTTTCAGTGAAAAGTCTACAAGGCCTTATAAGAGTTCATTGGGATGTCTTTGGAGACAATGAAAAATCCCTCACAATAGTGGTAAATTCTTCTAACATAGTATCAATCAAATGAATTTCAAGAGAATAAGGACTTAACTGACGGACTCCTCAAACATGTGGTATACCTCGATCATCAAATTGTATGGAGTTTTGGGCCATCATGTCAATCCCTGGAGGTTCAGCTACTTGTTTCTTGTCTTCCAATTCTCCTCCAGCCACAACATCCACTATGCTTCTCTCCATAGGTGTGATTCCTTCATAGAAGTAATGGATTAAGAGTTTCTCATAGATTTGGTGATGTTGGCAACTTTCACACAACTTCGTGAATCACTCCTAGTACTCATACATTGACTCCCCTTTCTCTTTCTTCATCCCATTGATATCTTTTCAAAAGAATGTTGTCCTTGATACTAGAAAAAATCTGTTAAATAAAACACATTTCAAATCGTTCCAACAAGTGACATCTTCAGGTTGTAAATTATGCATCCAGTCTTTTGTATCTCCATAAACTGAAAACGGGAATGATCTTAGTTTGATTTGATCTTCAAATAAATTTCTTTTTTTAGGGATTATAAAAACCCATTAAATTCGTTAATGTTTTTATTGGGATCCTTACTAGAGAGGCCATGAAATTTTTTAAGTAGGTGAATTAACCCAGATTTTGGTTCAATGTTTGATTCGATATTTTGGTATGCAATGCAATATGGTTAATAATTAATATTTTGTTTTTCCAATTCTCGAATGTTTATATTACATTTATTTCCATTATTTTCAGACATTGGTTCTTGTTTTATGTTTGAATTTGAATTTCATCCAATTTCAATGTTCTGGGATTGGAGGAATTCTCTAATTGGGAGAATGTTAAAACCTCCCAAAGCATGAGAATGTATGATTCAACCTAAAGGCTACGTTCAATCTCATGGCCATGATCTAAAAGATCTTAGAGAATAGTTTGTGTAATAAATGAAAAATTATTTCATGTCATAAATCAAATAAAAATGAAAATATGGATAGTTTACTGTAGTAAAATTAAATTGTGAGGATTGAGTTGATGGTAAAAATAAATAATCAAATAAAATAAGAATAAAAAAATTCTGATTCTGTAAGGAAGGAATAAAGAGGAGGATAAGAGAATAAAATGTCAAATAAATACTTCTAATTCATTTAAACAATTATATTCCTCCCTATAAATAGTGTCAATTTGAATGGCACTGTTGTGGACACTATAAAATGATATGCGATCATTGTGTACTTAGGAGCAGCAGTGTAGCTGACCAAGGTCGTCTTTTAAAGGAGGTAAATTTAACAACATATTAAAGACATTTTGGAAATAAAATAAAAGGAAATGATATAACTAATTAAAATGAGGGGTTTTTATCATTTATTAATCTAAAATCTATTTGCTAGAAGATGAATGTATTTTTTTTTTGTTTTTTTAAATGATGATCGATTAAGAAGAAACAATAAGATGATGTTTTTTTAGAAAATATTTTAAAATGATAAATCGATCAAAATATGCATCTTAACTTAATTATATATAATGTTCATTTAAATTAACATCCACATAATTATAATACTCTAATTTTTTTACCCTCAACCCCTACAGTGGTTAACATTAACACAAATATTAAATTACTTAGACCTTAGAATAGCTTCGGAAAATGCAATTGTAGAACCCTATTGTATTGATGTTAAAATTTTGGCTTATGGTCTATGTTTAATTAGTGAAAAAAATCCACTATGGAAATGATGATTAATTGATTTTAGGGATTATATTTTAAATTTTTATCCATTATGGACTTGTATTATCGATTATAATCTCACTCTCACAATTTACAGAAATTTCGGCCTCCTGTGTTTTTGTGTCAATTAATCAATTGCTTTCTTAATTTCATTTAAATTGAAAACTCAATTAATAGATCGTACTAATTGAATTAAAATATCATATTGTTTCAAAACAAATTAATTAAGATGGTAAGTGGTAAACTGATTACTAAAATAAACTACTCTTCCATGGGGGTGTAGTCATCATAGAAATGGATTCCATGTGCAAAGGTTCAGAGAGGGTAGAACCCAATAAAGTTTATACACTTGATTACAACCTAATTAGTAAGATTAATATAAGAATAAATATTATAAAAACAGAATAAAATAGTAGTAAAAAAATAAGGATGTTTATTATTCAAATGAAATCATTACAACATGAAGAAGAAGAAGAAGAAGAACATGCATTCAATGAAGGGATTATTACTTCAAGGGATACCCCTCATACAATGGTTTAAAAATTTGTGTGAAACAAAATCACATATTCATTAAATCTCATAATGTATGTCCAAACCCATCCAAATGATAAAACACCAATTTATAGAGTGGAGGGGATGCATGGTTCAAAGTGGTTTCTAGTGTCAATGGGGAATCTCATTCAAATATTTTAAGACAATTTTCACCACCCATTGGACCACAAAAAAATTTCAACCAACTATTCTATCATATTGATGATTTGTGAACAATTTGGTTTTGGATATGCACTCTAAATTTTGGCATTTTCCATGTACAAATGATGATGTTATTTCTAAAAAATAGAACTAATGTCCAATCCGGCCAGTCCATCCTACCTTTAATTTCACTGTCCATTTAGTAAAACCAAATACACTATTTAACTCCATTTTTAAGAAAAAAGTTGTATCCCCATAAGTAAAAAACACGGTTATAATGTTTCATGTTCAAATAATAAATATAAAAATATTTATCTCTGAAATACTACAATGCACTATAATGGATAAAGCTAGAATTTCCATAAAATTTTCAAATGAATGATCTAATCCAAAATATTTTATAAATAAACATATTTAACACAATATGAGTAAATTTAATCATTTTTATCAATAAAATATTCAATAAAAATGTTTTTTATCAATCATCCTCCATTGTATTTGGGATCAATTACCACCATTTATCATCATCACCTTTTAGATAATACATCACAAGTTTAACCTTTTCCTTTTTACTGAATCCCCTGGCCATAAATATCTTCTACAAGGACATAATTCATTACTATGATACAATTTTATTAGTAATCTAACCAAATTACGGGTGTTTATGTCGCATGAAGTGATCAAGAATAAGAAAATATCATTTTGGGATAACATTATCCTTATGAAAAGGGTTATGTTTCATAACCATGTTAAGTTTACCTTATCTAGAAATAATGTTTTAGGTTTCAAAACAATCCAAACTGGATACCTAAGTAGGTTAACCATAATAATATTCACAAGTCTTGATAACCATCTACCTTCTTAGATATATTTCTATACAATGGAATATATATTATTACCTCATAAAATTATAATATTTAAATCATAATTTATAATTTAAAACATTGGGTAAGATTTATCATAAATTAAAAATTATGAACTTTTAATATCATCATAATAAGCTTGGTTTCTTTGGGGATTTATTTACCTTAAAATCATTTATAATTATTTATAATTAAATGGTGAATTATAGATTGAATATCCCCTAAGAGTGTCAATCTAAGATCATATTAAGGCTAGTTGTCACCTACTTAGTGGTTTTAGGATCCAAACAAATGCACCATTTTCAGGGTTATTACCTATGGTTACCTCAATTCTTGATTCAAATCCACATATATTATCCATAAAGGGATTAATTTCTAGTAAAAATGTAATATATTCCATAATAAAATATTATTATTTTCTTCTATACATATATTTAATGTTAATCATGGGGTTATATTCCCTAATCTATATTAAACTAAACATCGTTTCCAATGACACTACTAAACTTCTTCTTATACCAACTATAATGAAACCAAACCCAATAACATAGACCTAGTGTGTACAATATTATATTGGAATAAGATACAAGGAATAAAATCCCAAAGGACTAAATAGTATAGTAGCCTTAGTATAATTGATACCAACATGATACCCATTCTATATTAGGAAAATAAAATAAATAATAAAATAGAAAAAAGTCATTATAATTGAAATTACTTCAAATAATTCATCTACAAATCATAGGGAATGGAATAAAAATAAGTATGACCTCAAATGCTCCACAAGGATTATGTATAGTTGAAGCTAACTTGAATATTACTCACGGAAAGTTAAATATCTAACCACACATGTTATTAAGAAAACATGAATATTATTTTATGATAATGAAGAATTAATATGTTAATGAAAATAATATAAAATAAATATCATTTAACCAAGAAAATAATGAAATTAGTTAATATATAATATCTAGTGAAAATGTCAAATATTATAATAATAATAATGAATTTTTTATTGAAGGAAATGTATAATTATTAGATTTCATGTATCTTAGGAATATAATACCTTTTTCTCAACATATATCTTCAAGATAGTATAAAACTACTAGTTACAAACTTATAGGTTTTGGAAAACTATGCCACTACTATCATGATTTATCCTCAAGATACTTTAAAAGTACTAGTTACAAACACATGGAGTTTTCCTACATGATTTTCTCTCATTAGATGTGTCAATTCATTTTGGGGATATCTATAATGGTACCAAACTATATATTCAATTATAAATCATTCCATATATATCACATAATATATTTCATTCATGAAATTTTTTCCTTATCATCAAATTTTAGTATTGAGTAAACAATATGTATTTTCCAATATTTCCCTTGATAAAAAAAAATAAAATTAAATATAGAACATCATTTTTAAAAATAAAATATTACTGAAGAAATTGAGATATCCATGACAAGTAATACATACATTTATTTATAATTTAATGTCTATGGGTACCATGAAAGTGAATATTTAAATGAAATGTTATTGGCGGAAAAATGAATAAATAAAGTGAATGTTAATAGTTTCATTTGTCAAAATGAACATAAGCCATCCATTTTATGAATAATAATATAATCAACAAGACATATTCAAATTAGAGTAAGAAATAATTTTTATTCATTTAGTAATATAAAAACCATTAAAATATCATTAAAACATTCTTCCGTTCAATATCATATTCATTTTTAAGATCATGTTAAAGATCATATTCTTCGATAATAACATGTAAAAATGATTTGATTCAATATATACTCGTGAAACAATAATTGTAATATTAAAATTGATTTCTGTCATGAATATGGGTAATTGTTTACATGATATAAAATTTTGAAATAAATTACATTTTCCACTATAAAAAAGGTAATGAAGGATCCTGGTTCAGAAAATGAAAATTAGATTCCATTTTTTGATTTTTGATAAAATAAAAAGGGAAGTTTTTTTATATTAACATAAAATTAATTTCAAAATTATATGTAATGACTATTTTTTTTGAAAATTCCATTAATAGATCTATTTTATATGGTTAAATTCATTTATTCAACATTAATATAAAACATGGTTTTGGATGAAAATATATTTTGAGCTGAAGAGATAAATAATTTATAATTTTCTTAAAAACATTTTGTCAATTTAATTAATTACCAAAATCTGTAAAAAGGAACTATTAAATTAAAATATCATTAATTAAAAAAGAAAAAAAAATAAATGATATTTTTTCTAAATATCCAAAATAATTTCATTCCATAAAAACACATGAGTATGAAATCTTAATTAGAATTTTATTATAAAATGAACCAATATAATGAGAAAATAAATTAAGTAATGATTAATATATGAATATATTAAGTGTTTCAATTGTAATTCAATATAAAATAATTATTAATATACCATAATTTAATCATAATTCAATATTCTCATAATCAAATAATTACATAATCACTGAAGGACAAGATGAACCCAATGAAGAAAAATTGAGTTAATATATTTATTACCACCTACTTCCTTTTGATTGAATGTTACATAAACTCAAGTATATAGGTTTTAAACGTGTTATTACATTATAAAAATTACAATATTAATATTTATAGTATCATATAGTATCATTTTATAAAAACATATTACATGTTCATTAATAATAGTTAATTATATTCATTGTTTTGATTATTACTGTCCTTGTTTGGTCGTGCATGTTTCACCATGAAAGATGTGCTTCCTTCAAATATTACATAGATATATCATCTATAGAATAAATATGATGGAATTATTATAATATTTTATATAACGTTTATTTTTAAACAAAAACATTAATGATAATTACTATATATTTAGTATGTTACGATCATAGATACAATAGGTTATACATACGCATGAGTATAGACTCCCTTTATCAAAGATTATTACGAAAAGCTTGTAAATAATATATAATAATTCCAAAAATCATAATATATCTTTAATTACATATTATATACTCATATATATAATCCATGTGGTGTGGTGAAAAAAATATAGTCACATCGGTTTGTTATTGTTGTTGTTCATACGTACACGAATAATGTTATCATCTTAAAAGAGGAAAAGGTATGAAATAAAATGATATATATTATCTTCCCAAAATGATTAATATGTCATTAATATCATAATTATTTCATTTATATAACATATAATCACTAACTTTATCCTTGTTACATTTCATTTTATGCATAAATGAATGACAAATCACATCACTTCGTGGGGTGGTAGTCCACCACACACACAACTATTGTTAATGTATCCCATTACGGATGGAATATAAAAAAGGAATATGTGATATAATTACTCCAAAGGTATAATAATTTTATAAATATTTTTTGTACAAACATTATATCCATCATCATACCCCAACTTGAGAGGCGGTAATTGAAGAATAATTAAAATTAGTTTACAATGTGGAAGTATGTTGTATGCATGAATTATGATTTTATAACCCATTTGATGGAATTGAAGATGTTTGTATGTTATTACTTTAATATAAAAACGTACATAAATATTAAGTATTATCAATTTTTTATAAATTCATGGTTTAATAATAATTTAATGAGGTTGATAATGAAATTAAATAAAGATACTTGTGGAAGAACATTACATCCTCTTCAGGTATCCTTATTAGGTATGATCTGAAGCATTTTTATGTTTTATTTATGTCCAACCTATGGATTCTAGTATTATGGGAGATGATTTGGTAAGTGTATTTTGTATGGATTGGATGAACCAAAATTGTGTGAATGTTTTCAGAAAAGAGGAGACTTGGCGGCCTTTTATAAGTATGAGAGAGCATACACCTGGTTTTTTTGGAAATAATTTAGTGCTCCAACATTTTCCAAAAGTAAAATGGGTCTAGATTGAAGATTATGGGACATTAGTAGAGGAATAGTATAGATTTTCTATAAAAATATTTTCAATCATGTTTATTTTTTTACACCTATATTTTTAGTTTAACATCCGATAATCCAATTTTTACATTCATCACAGTAATTATTTTTTACGGCATTCAATATTTAATTTGGCCACAAATTAAATTTAAATTATATTAAATTGTAACATATTATGATTAAATATATCGATTAAATTTAATCAAATTCAATTCACTATTTTGAAAAAAAAAAATATTTTAAATTTAATCCCCCATATGTGATGATAATACAGGCTTTTAAATTGAAATTATTCAAAATAATACAATGATGTTATATAAAATAACAGTACAAAAATAATTAAAAAATTATATTAATGAATTAAATATTTTTCTAATTATACTACTAAACAAATTAATAATAAGATTTAACATTTCAAATTATCTATACAAAATGACACTTTTCAACTAAAATTCAGTATTTTTCACTATTCATAAATGAAGGTAACTTTTTAGATAAATCCCAAAAATTCAAAATAATATAATTTTTTTTTGATTTAAACAAGGAATTTTATATTTATATATAAATATTAAAATTGTGGTAACATAAAATTCTAATTTATGCATGCAAACGTGACTAAATAGTCTTCTAGAAAATAATGTTTTTGAGAAACGATTTCTTATTACATTAAGTAATATTTTTTAAATATAATAAATAGATTGCTAATAAAAATGTTTAAACTTTATATTCACATATTTTGGTTAATGCTATTTGTACTCTCTAAAATAACAGTGAGTTTATAACTATTATAAACTATAATATATTTATAATATATTATTTTTTGGTAAAAAACAGCCTTGCTTGTAACACAAGATGTCAAAAAAACATGTTTTTGTGTGTAAGGCATGATAAAATATTTTTTTCAGTTAAAGATATTGATTAAATTTAGTAAATATATCATTAAGTCTCAGGTGTTATCATTTATTCTAATTTTGTTGGTGCATGTCATACACGCTATCAAGTACTATGTCCTTGATTTGGAATTTAAGGGTGTTTCCCCCCCATGTCCCCATCCCTATATTATCCACTAGTAAATAATGAAGATTATGTTGGAATATCACACCTAATTGGATAAAACACCAAAAAACCATTTTCCCCATTAATATTTTCATAGAGATGTTGAATATTGATGGAAGATTTGTTAGTTCAAATTTATCAGCGTGTATTACCTAGGATGCATGTATGATAGAGATCATGTGGAATAATGGAGAACCAAGGGTTAATAATATTAGGTTTGGAAACATATATAACCATTTTATTTTTAAAATATAATGAATTCTATTGATGTGTATCATCTCAATGATAATAAAGATTATTTTATTTGTTTTATTGACATATTTACCACTTTATATCGTTAATTTGAAAATCAAACTATGTTATGGGGTGGAATAAATTTTGGAGTGTAATTAGATAAATAACCCTTAAAAATTATCTAATGAAAAAACCATAATAATTTAATATTTAATAAAGATAAAATTGAATGACACATTTAAAAATCAAATGTAATATTTAGTATTTAAAATTGATAAAAAAATTCAATCACATATTTCAATTCATCAAATATTTTATATTCCTAAAAACATGCATTTATGCTTTAAATAATATCAAATATAATTTCACAAACTAGTGATACATATTCATTTATTATAAATAATCAACATATTTTTAGATTAAATCATTCAATGTTTTATATATATCAAAGAGGTCAACCTAATAAATTTACAGAAAAATTCTCTAAAATGATTGGGAAAGACCAGATTCGTAGTTTATTACAAATATGTAAGGTGAAAGGCCATGGAATTTATAATTAAATTCCTGAATAATTATGTTTTTAAAATTACCCAAAGTTCATTATAAATCATAATCTAATGAAAATTAAAAATTACATAAACCACAAAATCATATTTACCATAATATATAAATGTTTTAGAAAGTTTATCCTCCATAACTGAATGTGATAGTGTTTATTTAACTATTATTATAAGGAACTAAAAAATATAAAATTAACATTTATTATATACACTAGTTAGTTTAATATTAATAAATATTATTATATTCATGAATAAATTAAATGACAAAAAAATATCCTATAAACATTTCCCTAATTAATTTTCATTGATGTAGTCTATATTAATAAATGATTGGGAAATATTATTTGAAAATGAACATAATTAAATTTAATGAACTATAATGTTCTACTGAATGAAATATAAAATCATTAGTTTATGAATGAGCTAATAATAAATAATTATAATAGTATAAACCTAAATAAACAAATGAATAGGATAGATAAAAAAATTATGTTATACTCAGAAATATCAAAATTTATCTCCAAGATTATGGGGATCAATTTATAAAATAGAGAAAAGTCTATTATTTATTGTACAGATCATTTTATTGAATATGTACAGGAGAATAATTTGTTTAAAAATTAGATATTTATTTTATATTTATCATTATCATTAAACATAATGGTTTTATCTCCTTCCTCATAAACTACTATAGCACCTCCAACACTATATTCATATAAAAATACCCTTATCTTTTACCATTGAACCTCTAAACACATAAATTTATTTTCATTCAACTTTTAATAGTACCATATTTATCTCTAAAAATAAACATTGAAATCTTTTAAATATTAGGTTTGATTTATGTATAATATTTTTTATTATCTTTAAAATTAATTTTTTATAGTTTATTTTATAAATTTTTGAAATTGTCAGCATTTTTATTAATTATATATATTTATATTATGAAATCTAGATAACATTGATGGATTTAGAATACTTTTATATAGGTTTATTTATTATAGAATAGATGTCATGGATTGTTGTATTTATTTTTACTGAATTATGAAGTGAACTAAAATATTAAATCATCATAATTAGAAATGAGGAAATATTTTATAAAACTATAGGATGTAATTGGAGTAATGAAAAACGTCACATAATATTATTGATGAAGACTCAGTGGTAAGAAGATGAATCATTGTAATGGGAATCGAGAGATTATTTATGGAATATGTCATTTATTAAAATTTTATATGACATCTACTATAGTAAGTGAGGAAGTCAAAAAAGATAATATATTTATTATTTTTCCTGATCAGTGAAACATGATGATAATAAAAATTGAATTTTAATAATTAAATAATAATTATTCCTTACAATTCATTGTTACAATTTATAAATTTTTTATTATATTTATTTTATTCATTTACACAGTTATCCAATTAACATTAATACCATCTATCATATTATTAAAACCATTAATGCCAGGATGTATTTTAAATGAATTCTAATTTGTGATCATCATAATTTGAGGCTCATCACCATACATCCCAAATTACAATAATTTTTTTTTCATAACTATCCAAACATATGAAAATTAAATTAAACATTATACTCTATAAGACTATAATTATTTTTCAGTTATAATATTAATTTACTAATTTCATCTAAATGAATTGTCATTACAACACATGGATGTATTTGGAAATAATATAATTTAAAGTTTTAATCTAATTTAAAAATTAAATATTTAGATATTGAATGTTATTAATTATTGAGGGTGACATAAGAGTTGGCGTTCACAATAAGTATATCCTACATAACATCACCACATCCGAGAAATACTATGATTATATTAATTTTATTATGAATATAAAATGTTACATCAACCTATATAGTGATGTATCATAATGGCCTACATCATTACTATAAAATTAATATGTATATTAGTCATTAATAAATTATGACACATTGATATTTTATCAAAATTTAAAATTCTATTTTTTTGATTAAGAGGGGAAGAATATTATTAGTATTTTTTGAATATTAAACTGATATTTTAGACATTTTATATGGTTATATAATCTAACAGAAGATATTTCATCACATTTGTGGTGAATATTTGCTGTTTGGTGGTAGAAAATGCCATCTTAAACCCCATATGAAGTCAAATGAGTTTCAATGTTCATCAAAGGGATGCATACCCCACTACTAGGAGGCTGTTGGAGGGTAGTGATGTACTATCCCAATCCTGAATTCCACTCAATAGTTTTGCAAGATTTTTAGATCACATTTTCTCAAGTGCAACTCCCCAGATTCCAGAGGATGCAGATTATAAGAGGCATCCTAGGATGTTTCCATGGTGAGATTAAGCCCCAATTACTAGATCATAACATAGTGGAATATAAATTACAGTCAATAGAGAAAACATATACGAAAACTGAAATAAGATAAACATCCAGAAGATTAAATATAAAAACAAGTCCATAAGAATTTTCATATTACATTAGGATAATTTCAAGTGTAAACAAATCAACTAAAAAGGAATAGAGGGTATTGGTACAATAAAATTATCAAAATACAAAAAATTCTAAAAATTTATATCTCTGAATAGGATCACTAGCTTAATCTTGGACTTGTACTCCCAATATCTTAATCATTGAAAGATGTTATGAATCGTAGCAATGGAACATTTTTCAGTCCCTACCTACATTCACATAGTTTGTTCAGGTAACCAATGGTGTATCAAACATGTTGTGAGATACAATCCTAGTAGGTAACTACAAAATGGTCTATAGAATTTTATTTTCATGTAATATGACAAGATAATGTAGAATGTATTTAATATAAAATGTAATAAGTAAATGAAAGTGATATTCTTAAGGAACATATGCTACTAAACATGTGATATTGTATACATATTCTAGAATAAAAAAAACAATGGTAAAGCTTCTACAAAAAGGAAAATACCAATAGTGAATAAATAATAAAACTGCCTCATCATACATCCAAAAATATCATTCAAAACATTTTTATGTCCTAAATCCTATGTATCAAAAATCAATACCTTTATGTATAACCAAATGTGTCCAAATAACCATGGTTGAGTTGTTTAATCACACATGTAACATTTACCATGGTCATCTCATGTAATGAGTGTGACATCACACTCAAGGTTGGGTCCAAGGTATAGTGGACCAAGGAATCCATGTCGAGTCTAAAAGGAATCTTTACTGAATATTGGTTAGGCTTCAATTTGGGTCCAAGGAGCAAGTCACTAGACTATTTATATTTTTGGCCCAACCAAATAGATCCAAGAGTAAGCAAGACCTAATACATCTTATAGAATTATAATTGATGGATCATAAAGTTCTATGGAACTCTCTATCATTTACATTACCGATGGTGTAGCAAACACATGGTTTCATACAAAAATATGCATCAATTAAAATTCAAGTTCTATGGCTATACCCAATCATCTCACAATTCATATTCAATTCCATTTAATACAATGATTTTAACCACTAAATTTTAGAATTTATAAATAAATCATTTAATCAATTCATGTTTCATATAATCCATTAAAAATGTATAAATATTGAAAAATTTCATACGATATCTTATTAATCCAATTAAATTAATTTCGATTATTAATAGGCTTTGTCTAACTAGTAATTGATCTACTCACCCTATGGGAAGTTCAAAAAATGCATAATCATAGAAAAAATGATGTACCACACCCCAATGGTGGATGTGTTTGGATAATGAACCTCCAACACATCTCAAAGGGACTAATGGGAATCCCTATCATGTTCTATTTAATTTAAATCAATTTTTTAATTATTTTTCTGGGTCACACCAAAAACTCTAATGGGTGGAATAATGGTAACTACCCTAATAATGTTCCAAAGGACACTATAAATGTATAAAATAGGTGATGTAGGTTTGTAGTGGAGTTCTCATCTAATATCAACTCCTAATTAGGCTCAGATCCAGATAAAATCATAAAGATAAGGAATATCATTGAAATATGGAAATTTTGATTTCACTTAAATAACATTGTGGATATCAAAAATAATGGTGAAAAAAGAAGTAATTTAGTACTCACTGATGACTATATAATGAGAGTAGGGGAACTCAGTTCTGAGATGAAACTGAGATTCGGTAGAAAATCCTATAACTACAATCAAGAGGAGATTATCATATTTGATTTTTTTCCGTATGAGGAAAAATAAATTAGATATGAAATATTATATTACATAAATTAAATTTCATAGATTTAAGGAAAAATATTGGCCTACAAGATTTACCTGCATGATTGGATAAATTGGTCAGTAATAATGGACCCACTACTATAAAGAGGGGACACTATAATGGTCATTATTCAAGGAATGACTAATTTATAACAACCCATGTGATTTATCCCAAATGAAAACATGTATTTCCCCTAAATATTGTGAACCTCCATTCTCATGTTTTCCTCAAATCATTCGGCATGTATCCTACCTCTATTTGGCCAAACATGGTTATGACTGACCATGCGATCTGCCCTATACAGTTTCTTCTAACCATGAAGCCTATTCTATTTTCCCAAAAAAATGGGACATGGGCTCGAAACTGTCCAAGAACACCCTTGATACCCACATAACCTAAAAGGGTATTAAAGAAATTACATAAAAGTACCTATAAACTGAAAAAATAAACAATTTTTATCTTATATAATATCTCAATATCTTACATTCATCTCCTCTTATTTCAATTCTCCATGATTTTCCCTCTAAAATGAGTTGAAGTGCTATTTGAGAATAGATTTTGAAATGTAGAACGTGCATAAAAATCTCCTCCCATGTATCATCTTATAAACATCCTTTCTTCCATTGCACTCGTACTAAAATAAGTTAATTTAAATCATCTTTTTAATCAGTAATAGAATTTTACCCACATGTATGGAAAAAAATTCAGGGTGGGTGTAAAAGATGAATTCCAAGGGAATCACCTTTCAAAAACTGCTTACATATTTTTGGAAGTTTCCAAAGACTAGTGTAAAAAAATAAATTTATCTTCTAATATTCCACAGATTTCTTGTAAATTGGTTGTTGAATTCCCTTCCCTCCACGTATGACTAAAAAAACACCCTAACTGATAAAAAAATTTCATCCCCTGATCATGTAGGCCAACTCCCATTATGCTTTACATTATCAATGAAGATACTCAGCCAAGAAGGTCATGTCCGAATCAATTTTTTCACTCTGAATATTATTGTTTCAATACAACATGATTCTTGTTTTAATGTCTCTCACATCTACTCCAATAGAATTTCGTATTCCATTAAACAAACTAAAGACAATTAACATCAAACAAATTTTTTCTCTAACCAAGCCTCCACATCTCATCTCTCCACCTATACATGACTCATCCCTATTAAGTTTCAAACCCACAAAATGAAATTTTCATCTGACCCACCTACATTGATTATTTCTATTATCCTCCTTATACAAACAAGGGCCTAGAATTTGTCTTCTCATGGAGCCATACTGGGTTTCTCCTTTGATAAGAATTCCAATCTCTTCCACCATTTCCTTATCCATCACCATGTTGAATATTAAAGAAAACATCTCTCCATGAAGAGCCTTAT
Source organism: Viscum album (assembly GCA_963277665.1). Classification (NCBI taxonomy): domain Eukaryota; kingdom Viridiplantae; phylum Streptophyta; class Magnoliopsida; order Santalales; family Viscaceae; genus Viscum; species Viscum album. Next base: position 1,370,690,142 of record OY728158.1, on the reverse strand, counting down.
TTCTAGCTTCCCATAGGATCCAACACACTACTAAAATGTTAGACCTCAAATCCTATCCTCTAGTCCATTATATCCAGCTCCATCAAACCAAGCCCCAATATATCCCATCCCATAATCCCCTACATAGTATAAATTCATTCCCTATTCCATGATGTTCTATACCCCCTTAGACCAGTCCCCTTGAAAAAACACATGCCACACTATTACTTGATTTGATTGATCACAACATGGACATCGTGACTTGAGTGATACATCTTTTTTTAGATATTTTCATCCATAGGAAGAACTTAGATTCTTAAATTTTGTACGAAAAATTTCCTCTTATTATGAATACCCTTGTAGTAGAGATTCACTTAAAAATAATTAGTCCAACTACACATTTGAGTCATATCCATATAGGCATGCCCACACAATTTACCTGAGCTCAATATCATGAAAATTCAGTGGTCTGGTTCCCCCATCATCCTGATGCAATTGTAGAGATTCTTCGGATTTTGATCAAGAATAGAAGTCATCAAATCTAGGTAATCACGATACTCCTTAAATGAAATATTCCAGGCAAGAAAAACCCAAAAAATATTGTGTCTCTCCAACCCAGTTTTTATTTCACATATTAATATCCCTGCATCCTATAATCCACTGATATGTTCCCTGATGATCTTCTAAATGTTAATAAATCTCATAGATTAGATAATACAATATCTTATTTTGGTGTGTCCAGATCCTCCATTTATCACCATATTGACCCATAATAATTTTTTCCCATAATTAATTCCCTTCCCTGACATCCCTTTCAAAATGTGCTTACATATCCTGCTTGGTTTATTCCATGACTCTAAGACTGATACCACCTTTTACAATTGTCCTAGCTATTCATATATGTGAATCCTAGTGGAACCAATCATTTTTATCCACGTACCATAGAAAAAGTTTCATAACATTATCAATCATGATAATTGCTCATTTTGGGGGCCTGAAAATGGACATAACATGCATCAAGATCGAGGTAAGAATGATATCAATCAAATTCATCCTCCCACAAAATGATTGAAACCTATTTCTCCAATTTAAAATTATTCTATGGAGATGATTAATGATTTCATCAAAAATAACCTTTTTATCACTTCTATTAGATATAAGTGATCCTAGTTAAACTATTGGTAATTGAAATCTTTGGAAAACTAGTATTTCTTGAATGGAAATTATTTTTCTACCATAACACTTAATATACATGTAAACACAACTTTTCCTTGAATTTATGCATTTCATTCCCAATACTATGTAATTTTATATACTTTTATTGAATCCTATAATTGATTAGTTTCATAGGTTCATAAAACTATGTTATTAGTGAAGATGTGGTGTTACACAATCCCATTCTTATTCCTGTTTTTATAATCCATTACCCTTCCATCATCCATAATTTATTTAGTCATTCATGTGATCACCTCCTAGGCCATAATGAAAAGGTATTGGGACAATGGTTCACCCTACCTAACACCAGGGGATTATTTTTAAAAACTTAATCACCTTCACACATGAGATATAATGGTCTATGGTGAGGCATAGAATCATAAAATAATGTCACAGAACAAATCTTCAAATCCAATCTTCTTCATTACCTTTATATGTAATATTCACTATAATCTATAATATGTTTTATCCATGTCCTCTTTAACCATAATGTTGGATTATATAGTTTTATTTTTAATATCCTATACCACTTATTTAGAAATACCCATATTCTTCTGGGTAATTCACCCTTGAACTAACCCATATTCATCCATTGAAATGATTCATGTATTGATCTATATTAACCTTCTATTTGTACGGTGGGAAATAAATTTATAGGAATCACTGCAAAAAAAAATTGGTCGATATTGATTTAAGGAAATGATATCCTTAAACTTAGGGACCAAAAAATATTAGAGGCAAAAACAGTCTTATTCTTCATTCCACCTCTGAAAAAATATCGAACCACCTCCCCGACATGTATTTTGAAAATGTCCCAAGCATCAACATAAAATGCTCCTAGGAAGGCGTCAGGGACAGGGGCACATTTTTTTCTTACTAAAATCTATCTCTTTTATATCTTCAATCCCTATAATAGCCAAAAATACCACAATATACCTTACGTCCACCAATTTTGGAATAAAATACATGAATGTGTCTTCTTAATCCAATATACATGGCCTTTCAACATTTATTCTTCTTTCAAAAAGAACCTTAAAATTATCCAAGACCATTTTCTCTGCCACATCCACATCAGAGGTATAATATCCATCATCAATTTTTATGTTGATACTTTTCTCCATTATTTTTTATTTAATTTTTTTTTGAAATTAAGGATTGTTCTTATCCCCCAATTGATGACACACCGATCTGGAGTTTTTCCAATAGTCCCTTTCAATCTCCAACAGTTTCCCAGCAAAAATATATGCTTCTTAACTAGAATGAAAGACCTATCATCACTATAATTGTCTTTAAGGATACTTACCAATCATTTAATATCTAACATGGGCACCTCCATGTTGATATTTTCATCCCTTATATAGGATCTCCACTCCTATAAATCCTTCTTAATACATTGAAACTGTTTCATGAGATTTACTCAAGTCGGGCCACTTACTGGTTTGTCCCAAGGATCTCACGTTATGAAGGAACCATCATCCAAGATACAATTAATCTAATCACGAAACCATTAATTTATTTAACCTCTCTCCTTAATTACAACAATTAGGGGTGAATGTCAGGTATTTATTAGTTTAAATGAGAGACTATTTCTTGAGAAAAAATACCCATGCCTTAGATATTAGTATTTTTATGGTCTAGCCTACTCCAAATTCTATTAACCCATTTCTAATTGTTACACCAGGTAAATTAATTCCCATACAATCCAATATCCAAAAGACCATTCATATCCATGATGTCTTTTATATCTTTCATTGAATAAATAGATGTTCCTACTCCCCCCTCTTCTTCGAAACATCCATAATTATGTTCATCTCCCTACCAAAAATCCATGACAATTGATAATATTGGATAAACTATTTGTGTTTAAGAATTTATTCATTCAAAACCTCAAAACAAGAATAAATAAAGGAAATGTAAAATTTTCTTCTTCATGTACTGATTCTGGTCATAATAGACTAAGAAGATACTTCTAGAAAATCCATTGATATTTTATTCTTTCAAAAAAAAAATAGTTGTGTTTATTATGTACATTTTCAAGCATAGAGTCAGAGAAACCCATATACATAGGAAATGAAAAAAAACTTTGTGACATTTTGGCTACTGAAAACATGTTTAGAAACCAATCTTAATATAGTCACCTCCCTTGCTGAATATCATCATGCTAAAAAGAATGATACAATGCCAATGATAATGGTGTAGCTCATATACATGGAATGTTTCATGCATGGCCCAGTGCATCTGAGGTAACTACAACCTATAGGTTTCTTCCTCAACTCTACCCAGAATCTTAAACGTCCTAAAAAATAATGGTCAAATCATTGCCTGTATCTGGATCTATTCATTTACCAGCCTCAATGAAGCACTTAAAAAGACATTACCCTCTGCCTTTTACTCTATAGGTCATATGTGGAAATTTGTATTAGATTATTATCGATAATAATTTGAATCCATATTCTTATAAATCAACATGACCTGCTCATAAGTCTCTACCACAAGATGTATTCCATATAAATTTTTCTCACCATCCTCTAACTAGCATTGGGGTGATTGGAATGGCCTACCATAAAAATAATCATGGCATTCCATATGTATACTCTCATGATAACAAATATTGTAGGTGAATGCAACATAGGTCATATGCCTCTTCCAAAAGCCCAAAATGCCTATGGAACATGCTCACAACATGTCCTCGAGAATTTGTTTCATAGGATTTGATTTTCAATCAGTGTGAGGGTGGTATAATCTACTCAAAATCTCATATTTTCTATGATACCTCTTCAAACACTACTATAAACCAGAGGTAAACAATTTATCCCTATCTAAAAGGAGATTTTGTAGGACCCTGTGATTTTTTACAATCTCAACGATGTATAACATCCCATGATCATCAGCACTATTGGTCTTTTTTTCATAAAATTATAAAACATCATGATCCTTCCACAATAACCCACAAAACATTAGATCCATGATCTGACCATGTAAAACCAGTCCTGTAATACATCATGACCTCATTCCATTTCCACTCAGGAATATGTATCTTTAGTAATAGATTTTATGGACTCTGGTGTTACACCCCCACCTGTGAATATATGAAACACCTCATAATGAAGCCAACTACCTCATATTTCATATTCATCCACCAATACTAACAGATTATGTCATAGTACATCGTGGTGATGGCCAAATACACTTCCCAAACTGAGGAAAGAGTCTCCCACATAATATCCTTGTGTTTTTTCACATGAAACCAAACACAACAATTGATTAATTGTATTTCATCCTCACTTTTGGTCTAGCCATGAATAGGGTCCTCACCATACAAACTCTTTTATATGATTCTGACCATTGAATCAGATAGATTCCTTTTCCACACTCTATCCAATATGATAATTTTCACATCTTATGATGAAAGACTAATCTGCCCCATACTATCCTATACCTCCATGTGAATCTCAGAGAAAAATTAGATAAGATTCCATTCACTACTAGCCCATTGAAATTCGTGTATATGATTTCATCTGATCAGTTCATTGGATACTTCATCACATGTATCAGCATGTAGTAATTCACAATTTCAAAATACTATAGGTATTCATACCACCTTCACAGCCTCATATTTAGATCTCATTTTTTAAATATATATATATATATGTGTGTGTGTGTGTGGTGATTTTGGGGATTGGGTACACCAAAAAATGATCTCCTATTAAGTAATTTATCCCAAATCACAATTCATGAACAACTGCGGCTATATAAAGATCATGGGTAGGTTAGTTCCTCTCATTTGGTCTCAACTATAGACGCTCATTCCCCAAAACTCTATACCCCTAAATCAACACATCACCAAGATCGATTTTTAATGCACCATAATACAAAATGGTGCTTCTTATATATAAGTAATGGTGATGAGTTCAATATCCCTTTCTTATAATTATAAGACATCTCACAGGTATCGGACCATACACACATCACACCATTCTTTTTCAAGGTCATTAATGATGCTCACAAGCAGAAGAATTCTGATATGAAATTTCTCGAATAAAAATACAACCCTAAAAATAAATATTCCAAATCTGTTCTTTTGATGCTCCCAAGAAAAAAAATATATCTCCTTATATGGGTCAACTAATACTGTTGTATATCTGATAATCTGACCTTGGATGTAAATCTTATCAATCTAAGAGATGAAATTTTTGAGCTCAATATATTGTGGATTCTAGTTCAATGTATCCTAAATTATCTCAATTTGTTTATTGTGGTCAGGTATAGTGTGATAATAACCCAAGATATCATTGATGGAGCCCAGAAAAAACAAATCTAGATTTTTATATAAAACATGGTTCCCCAGCACCATGAAAACCACTAGTTCATTATTGAGACTGATCAACATTACTCGATACTCACATAGAGTATACATATTATGAAATGTTGTTTCAATTATTTCTAAAGGTATAATTTTTACCTTGTGATATCTTGACCTGAAATTAATTTCCACGAACACTATCAGGATATTAAGCTAATGAATGAGGTCATCCACCTTTGGTAGGAGATACCAGTTAATAACCATCATCTGGTTCAATTTGCGATAATCCATGCATAGCTTAAGGGTGTTATCTACCATTTTTTAATACAAAGTACCTATGAACCCCATGTAGATGTACTGTGATGGATAAACCCCATTATCTCTAAATCCTCTTACAACCTCTTGAGATTTTGAAACTCTATCTTAGTCATCCCTCAAGGAGTAATGGATACCAGTGTAGCTCTTAACACAATCTCGACTATGAACTCCACATCTCTCATAGGAGGTAAACAAGAAGATTTATCTAGAAATACATCCAGGAAATACTCCTACAATAGAGGGAAGTTCATCTGCCAATCTCACTGATCATCTAGATACAAACTATAAATATGGGCTACAATCTCATCCATCACATTATGCTCTGGTCTAGCTCATCTCTCTTAGACATCACATTCACCATTCTGAATAAATTCTCCACCCTCTAGGGATTTTATGTCACCCTCTATTGAGAGAAGTCATCTTATTCTCTATAAGATACTAGTTAATCCATCCTAATTATTACATCAATCATGTCAGTCATGAAGAAAATTAATATTCCTGATGATGTGGAACCCACCAACCTTATGGGGGAACTCCCATCACTGATGTAAATAATATATTCTAATCCAAAACTATGTTCCAAACATCATAACACTATTCTAAAACTGAATCACAAGCCCATTGGTCTCTAAAATAGGTACATATATGAAAATATGAGATCCACCTATGTGAAAAATAAAATGAACAAGAGTAGAGGTACATCAATCATGCCTCTCCCATTAGCTTCCACTCTAAATGATTTAAAATTTTAGTAATATAGGTTACTATGAAAAAATTATCCCACAATTGAATGACATGTTAGATACCTTCCTTGAATCATTTTCACCCTGATAACTCATTAGTAGAGTACATCGACTCAAGATACTATAAATATTTAATGTGGGGATTTTACTCTATAACTATCATTGTTCCCTATTCTAGATGATGATATCACTCTTCCAATTATATATTAGAGTATCGTGCAAAAGTATTTATAGATACTAGTTGGGAAATAAACCCAAACCATATCTTGTACCCAATATTTGTTGTTCATAACATCCCACTAGGGAATTTATAATCCTAAAATATTATAATTTATGAGATTCAATCTCCCATCCAAAGATGTATCTAGATAAAAAAATATTGATAGAGTAGCCTCAGAACATAAATTTTCATCCTATTGGCCTTTATCACACACAAACATGAAATGATTGTACTACTCGAACACATGTGTTAGCTCAGCCATCGAAAATGTCTATTGTGGTGCTCCCTAAAAATTATTAGTGAAGTGGAAACACCCCTCATGTAATTTTCCCTCATCACCTATGCCTATTACAGTAGTTGGTTCCATAGATAGCACTATAGAAGGATTCACTGGTATCCCATGTCCCACAACCTCTAAAGCATGGTCATCCCCACCTTCCTTGCATATGATACAGGTCTTCATGGTGGAATGCATCTACTATGACAAAAACATGACATAGAAAATAACGATGTCAAATTGTTCATCTCAAAATCCTAGTATAAGTCATAACATTCCAATAACCATGGAATACCACACATCGGGTACTTCATGTTATGTCTTTAAACAGAAATAGTCTCTAATGTCACTAGAGACACTTCCTCCTACACACAAAAATGTCGGGTCTAGGTCATGTATTTCTTCCAAAGATCAATATTTATTCTAATTTTGAAATTAATTTCATATTTCCTTTCATATAATTGACCCAACTTGTTCACAAAACTATAATCCATAAGGGATCATACTCCTCATCAACCAAAATATGGTTCTGACCTAATCTACTCCATAACAATTTCCAGACCATGTATCTCATGGTTAATGACTCAACATGAAAAATTTGACTTTTGGGGGGTTTTTTTGTAGCCTAATTAAGGAAAAAATAATTATTTTATTGAATAAACTCTTTTGTATCACCAAATGGTGTAATGAAATAAATTGTAATAGTCAAAATCCAGATAATAGCAATTTCAATTTGAGGAAATTTAGATTTTTCCATTCCATGGGTTAGCTATCCCCATGAAAATATAATTACCATATTCCTATTCATTTATATCATTTTCAATTGTTTCCAAATAATAAGCCAGATAAATTGGAAATGATACCATGTTATAACATCCTGAACCTGAATTCCACTAAAATGTTCCCCAATCGCAGTTGTCCACATGACCTCATCCACATATCCATGAATTACAGAGGCTTGCGACCAGAATTGAGGGACTGGAGTGTAGACATGGGGAGACTAATCCATAATGAAAATATTGTAACAACATAGAATAGAATTAAAAATCAATATTGGAAGAAGACAGAACAACTAAAATTTGATAAACATCATGAAAAATAATATAAAAACCATACTATAAGTAAACAGTTATACAATGATGACCATGTCATGTGTCTAAAAAATATCCTAATAGGGTATAAGTGGTATAAAAATAACAAAATTATCAAAATACCAAAAAGAGAAAAATTTCAATCTGTGAATAGAATCACGAGCCTCATATCAGTCCCATTATCACTTTTTTCTAAGAATGGAACGAACTCTAGCATCATAGTGTGGGAAATTTCCCCAGTTCTTTCCTGCATCCCTACATTCTATCTGGGATCCCTATAGTGGATAAAATATGTTGTGAGATACAATTTTTATAGGTTACTACACAAAGGTATATAGAATGTCTTGTTTTTCAATATAACAATCTAAAGAAACATGAAATTCATATCACATGAAAGTATTAAATAAATGTAATGAGCACATGGTGTATATGATACATAACATATGATATTGTATAGTTATCCCAGGCTTGCGGAATAATATGGATTTTTTTGCTATAATAAGGAATTTAACAAAATTACTAAAATACTAACACAAACATTCCATTTTTTCAAACATATCATACAAACCATGGAAATGCCATATAACCTATGTATCAATAAGCATGTCCTTTCTTTATACTTAGAACTATCAAAAAAACTATAGTTGAGATTTATAATCACAAATGTAACATTTACAATGGTTTTACACTATAATCAGAGAGTCTGGCCCCTCATGGATTGATCTAAGGTATAGTAGACCAAGACATCCACATCAAGTCCTATGATAGTCTTGATGGGAACACTATTAATTTTTAATCGAGGTCCAACAATAATTACCCTATACTATTTCCACAGTGATCCCAACCAATCTAGACCAATGGGGTATGAAGGCCCAACTCATATTACATTTTCAAAATATAATATTCATATAGGTACAAAAAAAATCTCTATAGTTTCCATGACCCATGGAATATAATAACCATGGAATCCTATATAAAAATTCATCAATTAACATTCCAGTACCATGATTATAACCACTCAATTCAAAATTCACATTCAATTCCATTACATTCCGTGAGTTTACCCACTTATTTATTTAATTTATAAATAAATAATTTAAGTAATTCAAGTTCCATATAATCCATTCAAACAAAATCAACAACAAAAAATTTATGAAAACTATATACTATTTATAAAATTCATTTCAATTAAATTATTAGCATGCATCCTCTAACTATGTATGCATTATCTCACCCCATGGATGGTTCAAAAATTAATTTGCATATGTAATTGATTTATAACACCCCATTAGTGGCTATATATTGGGGGTCCTCCAATACATCACAAAGGAACTGATGGGAATCCATAATAGATTACAATTCATTTAATTCAATTATTAAATTCTATTTTTGGGATGAACCAGAAAGTGCAATGGGAAGCACAATGGAAGCTAAATTAATAAATCACTAAACCAAATGGGAAAATTATAGACCACCTACTATAGGTATATTTTGAAGTTATCATTTAGTATCAAATCCAAATTTCACAGGTATAATGAGATAAATGAAGAATAGATAAAACCCAAACTAGTATTGAAAATTAGATTTCACCTAAATAATCCTACGGATACCTAAAACAATGAATAATTGAACAAAAATAATTGAGTAATATCTGATGTGGATACAATGTAAATAATGGAACTTAATTCTGAGATCAGAAGGATATTCATGGGAAAATAATAGATTTGGATTCAAGAGGAGCTTCTCCTATTTTAGGAACTTTCTATATGAGGAAATAGAAATTTTGATTGAAATTTAATATCACATAAAATAAATGTTTTAATATTGCCCATAAATATTATGCCACCCTTTTTCACCGTGTGGTTATCCAAACCATAAAAAATTATTGTGCACACTACTATAAAGATGGGGCACCCATATGGTCACTTCACACTATTTTACTGACCACAAACAAATCATGTTATTCATTTCTACTAAAAACTATAGGTACCCCATTGTGGACCAAGACATCCACATCAAGTCCTATGATAGTCTTGATGGGAACACTGTTAATTTTTAATCGAGGTCCAACAAGAATTCCCCTATACAATTTCCACAGTGATCCCAACCAATCTATACCAATGGGGTATGAAGGCCCAACTCATCTTACATTTTCAAAATTCAATATTCATATAGGTACAAAAAAACCTCTATAGTTTCCATGACCCATGGAATATAATAACCATGTCATCCTATATAAAAATTCATCAATTAACATTCCAGTACCATGATTATAACCACTCAATTCAAAATTCACATTCAATTCCATTACATTCCATGAGTTTACCCACTGATTTATTTAATTTATAAATAAATAATTTAAGTAATTCAAGTTCCATATAATCCATTCAAACAAAATCAACAACATAAAATGTATGAAAAATATATACTATTTATAAAATTCATTTCAATTAAAATTTTAACATGCATCCTCTAACTATGTATGCATCATCTCACCCCATGGATGGTTCAAAAAATTAATATGAATATGTAATTGATTTATAACACCCCATTAGTGGCTATATATGGGGGGCCTCCAATACATCATAAAAAAACTGATGGGAATCCATAATAGATTACAATTCATTTAATTCAATTATTCAATTTTATTTTTGGGATGCACCAGAAAGTGCAATGGGAAGCACAATGGAAGCTAAATTAATAAATCACTAAACCACATGGGAAAATTATAGAGCACCTACTGTAGGTATATTTTGAAGTTATCATTTAGTATCAAATCCAACTTTCACAAGTATTATGAGATAAATGAAGAATAGATAAAACCCAAACTAGTATTGAAAATTAGATTTCACCTAAATAATCCTACGGATACCTAAAACAATGAATAATTGAACAAAACTAATTGAGTAATCTCTGATGTGGATACAATGTGAATAATGGAACATAATTCTGAGATCGGAAGTATATTCATGGGAAAATAATAGATTTGGATTCAAGAGGAGCTTCTACTATTTTAGGAACCATCTATATGAGGAAATAGAAATTTTGATTGAAATTTAATATCACATAAAATAAATGTTTTAATATTGCCGATAAATATTTTTCCACCCTTTTTCTCCGTGTGGTTATCCAAACCCTAAAAAATTATTGTGCACACTACTATAAAGATGGGGCACCCATATGGTCACTTCACACTATTTTACTAACCACAAAAAAATCATGTTATTCATCTCTACTAAAAACTATGGGTTCTCCATTGTAGATTGTGCCACCATCTGCCAAGATTCCTTAAACTGGGTGGCATTTATCCCTCCTCTCTCCATCCTCACAGAGTTAGGATTGACTATATGACCTTTCCCACACTATTACTATCAATAGTGTGAACTATTATATTATTCAGAAATATAGGCTCTCACTTCTAAAAACCCCCATACACCCCCTATGCCCCCATAACCTAAATGGGTATTCAGAAATGACCATAAAAAAAATTTAAGCCAAAAATGAAATGATATTTACCTCAAATAAACCTACGATATTATAGGTGAGACTATTGTGGTCTCAATGGATTATTCATGAGGGCCACTTATTTCAGACTCTTTCCCTGGGTCGCACATCCATCTGTCGAGGGAACTCTGATATGTTTCCCAACATTCCCACTTTCCAAAGGCCGGTGGAATCCTAAACTAATTCAGGGTTGTTTGGACCTTGATGGAAATGGGATAATGGGATTCCAGTTCCTCCTTCTGTGGATTCCTTCTCATAGATCATTACCTAGTCCAGGTCTCCCTCATAGACTTAAGACGTTGTGCATGGAATTCTTCCTAGTTCCATGGATTCATAGATTCCGGTTAATTAGATTGATTCTCTCAAGACATCCAAAGGGGTTCGGTCAGAGTAGAAGCCTTCGGTCAGGTGAGTAGTCACCTTACACATCACTGGCATGTCTGGATACTGGAACACTGGTGCGTATGGGTTTCTTACCCTTATTATAATTCTACTCAAGGGCACAGAAGCCCAAAGAATCCCATGTCGAATGTAGGGAATTATATTCCATAGTCTTGTCTTTGAGGTTTTCCTCAACATCCCATATTTAACATAGGGTATGTCACAAATTTAACATTTAGAAGAGATAGATCAGACTGATCAGAATGCTAAAGGGAGTGGATTAGATTGGTGAAACCACTGGAGGGAACACTAATGTTGGGGTTAACATGCGGATAGTTACCTGATTGCTGCAAGGAGAAGCGAGAGAGTGGGTGACATGATCTCACTAGGATGTGGTGACCTAGGTAATAATAAGGATAGATATGTATTATTGAGAATGAATGGGGAGTGAGATGGAACCGACACGAGGGCGATAGTGATGTTGGGATTGTGCCTCAGAGAGAATTCCTTTGTATCCCCACTGTAGGGAATCAAATTCCACATAGTTCAGTAGGGGTATGGGATAGCTGAGGAGGTGGCCCGTGAAAATTGATGCATGGATGTGTCCCAGAGGAAGTGGAATCTATGGTTTGTTACATGAACTCCCTGAAACACATACGCTTGAGGGAAATACTAGGTTGAGACATGAGTGAGGGTATTGAGCCTCCAGGAGGATTCCTACAAATCCCCATGGAAAGGAATCGATGTCCATGTAGTTCAGAATGAGGGCATAAAATCGGGTTGTTTCCGGAGTATAGTTACCAGAATATGATGTTAGGGACTTACGTGTGGTTAGCGTCCGGAGTTGGCCAAATTTTTGAGGGATGGACCAGAGATGTGGGTCCCATTGAAGGGGTATACAGAGGCTTACCATCGACTGCGGAATTCAATGGTTTACCTCTGGATGGAGATCACAAACCACTTACTGCCGATCGGGGTTGAAAAGAGATTACTATTGACTGGGGTTCCAATGGCTTACCACATGTTGGGGATCCAATGGCTTACCGCTGGTGGTGGTTGCAACAACTTACTATATAATGGGGAACATGATGAGTTACTATCAATTAGGGAATGCGATAGGTTACCATAGATTGGCGTTGGACCTCAGAGAGGCTTCCTACATACCTTTCCTAGGATACTTTGATCAAAGACCTTGTAGATTGAATGGGTACAGTTTAACATCCTGTAGGATGAAAAGGGTTTGTATAGTTTAACATCATGTAGGATGATGGTGGACTGACATGGAGTGGTCGGGACCAATGGGTATTGGGAATGAACCTTAGGGAGGCTTCCAATATACATTGCCTTGGCATGGGTCAATGTCCACATAGTTCAGGATAGTGGATGTAGTTTAATATCAAGTAGGATGAAGGTTAACAGACTTAATGGGGTCAGGTAAAGTAGGTATTGGGCATGAACCTCAAGGAGGCTTCTTATGTACCTTTCCTTAGCAAGGATCGAAGACCCCATAGTTCATCTGATTTTGGTGAACTAATATGAAGGGGTCAAGACTATTAGTGTAGGTATTTAACCACAAGGAGGCTTCTTATATACCTTGCCTTGGAAAGGATCAAAGTCCACATAGTTCAGAATGTTGAGGGGCTAACATATTATGGTGGCCTATGGAGGATGTCATGGTAGATTCTTAGTCTACGACCATGTGAGACATGACCTGTGTGAGAAACAGGAGGTAGCAAAGATATGAAGATCACATCATGAATGGTGTGTCTGTGGGAATTGGAGTGGGGATCACATGTGGTTAGTGGACCAAAAAGGAAATAGGGGATTATGCACGGTTAGAGGCCTAGGGAGATGGATTTTGGGACATACTCTATGATGGAGGCTTAGTGGCGACAAATCCCAATGGGAGAATGATAGGGTTTACAGGACCCCTAATCCCCTCATACCTCTTAGACTTTGGCACCAAAGAAGAGAGGAGGACCAGAGGTGAAGCCTCCTGTAAGAAAGGATATGGGATTACACCAAGGTGGCTTCCCTTCCTCGTGGATAGGTACCACTCCAACAAAGAGGATCTCATTCCTTATGAAGAAGATCTCACTCCCATAGAGATGAGTAGGTGTTGGGAATGTCTGATATGGGGCTCTCTGTGTAGAAGTCATGGGTTGAGGCCAAAATTTAAAATCATTTTCTAAGGACAAGGGTGCTTGACTGTTTTACATCCTACATCTCGGACAACGTGGGTTCACTCAACTACACTAGGACATATATAATTAAAACCCACCCACCCTTGGGGAAGGGAAGGCATCAGCAATACCGTAGAGAGGGGGTGTCATGGAGTGATCTTCTAAGGTCCACGTTAGCTTGGCTTTGCGAATAAGCAATTTCCATCAGTAGTTATATGTGAAGAAACATAAGTCTAAGAAATGTAGAGTGCAACAACGCCCAAGGGAAATTGAAATAAATTCATATATACCTAATGGGTCATACAAGAAAAGATGTTGCAGATCAAAGGGGTTCACAGAAAGAGGCTGCATGATGCTCTTGTGCTCCACGTAGTGGAGGGGCTTCGGGAAGGTGTATGATTTGCAAAGTGGGGTGTCATATTCAAGGAATAGGGAATAGGTTCACATGTAGAGTTCTTTGAGAAGCAGCAAGGCCCTCCCGGAGTAGGGATTTGTGAATCAAGGGTGCCTTTCAAGGAAACCCATTTTGAAGTAATGTGCCCCACAAAGCATAGTGACCATACCTTTGCATGTGGTTCACATCTACAAAGAATGCAATTCATGAAACATGGGTACTTTATGAAGTCCGGAGTCCCCTTTGGAATATCCTTCCTTTGTGAAGGCCTATGAGCTTCACAAACGACACCACTTCCTAAAGAGTAATTGTTTTTATGCCAACGGAAATGCACTTTGCGATGATAAAGTACCATGAATAGCTCATTTTTTATAGAGTATAAAGTTCTACGTGATTTGAGATCTGAGAAGGTGAAAGGTCAGATGGTCCATCCTGTGAGATCTAGGGGGGACCGATATTTATAGCCATGAGGTGATTAAAATCAGGGAGCGCATGATGTGAAACCACGTGGTGGTTTCTCATAACCACAGAGCCTCCAACCTCATTGCTTGATGGTGGCTTTTCAAATGGATTTTGGGATCACGAAGCCTCCCACCTATTTGCTTCATGGAAGCTTCGTAAATTTCTTTTGGGATCACAGAGCCTCTAACCTCTTTCCTTAATGGTGGTTTAGAAAACTTAATTTGGGATCACAGGGCCTCCCACCTCTTTACTTCACGGTGGCTTCGCAAATGTCTTCAGTATTGCGGAGCCTCCCAACACTTTACTTAGTAGCAGCTTCACAAATGTGTTTTTGGATTGTGGTTCCTCTAACTTCTTTGCTTTTCGGAGGCTTCGCAAAAGCCTTTTGGGACATTAGAGCCTCACAACAATTTTTTTCATGGTATCATCACAAATGTCTTCTTGGATCGTGGCCCCTCCCACCTCTTTTCTTTATGGCACCCAAAAATGAGGTGCCTTTACGCCGGTCGTAGTGTTGTGGGGCCCCGCGAATAGGCTTCACGAGGTTTCCCCAATAGATGAGTTTTACTCTATGGGTTTTCTCTTCCTATCCTCGTATTTGGGTTCCAACAAATTCCCCCTCCCCCTCCCCTCTCATAAGTGGATTTTTGGAATAAACAAGGGTCTATGTATGAGGGTGAATAGAAAAAACTTTTTGGTCAATCATAAATAAGGACTGAAAGGCGGAGAGGTGATGTGAGGGTTGAGTGCTCTGTGGAGCTCAATGAAGTCGGACGTGCCATGAAGCACAAGGGTTCTTCATCTATAAATAGGGGATTTTGAAATCTATTTTGTCCTTTATCATCCCCGCACTTTAGTATGAGTGCTCTTGATTCTTGAAGCTCTACAGACTCTGAGATTGCTCTCTTCAAATCAGGCTTTTTGATTCGCGGCACATAATAAGTCCTTTGACTTTGCAAGGGTGCACTTTGTAGTTGGAGTAGGATATGTCTATTGATGTACTTCGAGAACCATATCTGTGATCGAGCTTCACTATTTGATATCTGCGGCCGAGCTCTGTGATCCAAGATAAAACATTTCAAAAAAAAAAATAATGACTGAATGGCTCATTAGGAAGATGTTGGGGTGGTCCTTGAAGATGTTTCCCGTACGGAAGCGATGGAGAACAACACGGGCATCGAAGAATTAAATCAAAGCCATTTAGACCACAATTCATTTGTAAAACTACTTTCAAAGATCCAGAAGAACAACCCACACTATAAAAGGATGCCCGTGTATGGTTTTGGTCTAAGGGATGATTACTTATTGCTTGAAGCAAGCAGGGACGAGCCACCTTACTGGTTCAAGAGCACGTTGTTTCAGTGCTAGTGGTTCAGGGCAGCCAACGGCCATACTTTAGAGGACTTCACACTCTTTAACACTTGTTTTCTATAAAACCATTTGAATAATGTTGGAAGGAATGTTCTAAAGTAATAGGAATATCCCCCATTATATAAAACCATCCTAAATGAGTCACTTGGGAACTGAGATAAGGCGTGGATAAATGAGTGGTATTTTTTATAGGGCAGAAATTTCACAAATGATTGGGTGTGAGCTTACTGGGTTTGTCCCTCATGTAATTTGTACGGGGCAGATTTGAGGTGAGTGGGATTGTATGAGGAAGCATGGGCCTCTCAATCCCATATCTACCAGCTAAAGCATTTGATGCTTGAGCAGCTGAGCAGATGGTCATCGAAGACCAGTACATTAAATTTTCACCATGGAGAGGTTGGCATCAGTCTATGGGACCTACACCATATCTTGGGGGCCCCAATACTGGGGAATATGTGTGAGGAGTTCCTCTATTTTGTGAATGCATGGGTGGACCTAGAGAAAATTCCTCCATAGGAAATGGCATTGATGGATCTGGTGCTTGGGGAGGACAAACAATCGGTGAGGGATGTCCATTTCAAATGGTGGTTCATGTAGTTCTTGAATTTCCTGAAAGATGGGAAGTTCTCCATGAGGCCTTAGACCTGCCTGAAAGGGGCTCAATGGGGAAAGGAGAACTCAAAAAGGTGGCTCATGGAGGAAAACCAATGGAAATCATAGGGATTCAGTGTCAGTACTGAGAAAAAACTAGTTTTTAGGTTAGCTACATTCATCACGGAACTTATTTGCAAGTGGATCCAGCCGATGAGGGACACAAACATGGGCGTGCAACTAAGTTCATTCATTATGGCATCCTAGTTGCAAATAGGGGGATGGGTCGACCTCTATATCTGGTATCTCTATAAGTTATATAATATGTTGTGGCATATATGCAAGAGGAAGAAGTCATAGAGGATATGCGGGCCATTTCACTATCTGTATGGGTGGATAATGGTGCATGTCAAGGGTTTTTATAAATATTCGATCCCAATTTCTCCTCCAGGATAGAATTTCCATCCGGCCATTTTGAATGGTATGGGGAGCCTTTAGACCAAGATGACCTCGTAGTTTGTGTTGAACCGGGTCTGTAAGTCGGACGAGTTCCACATCCATCTATTCTAATTTCCAATGGGTTTGTTCATTGATGATGGCTAAGGAAAGCAAGATAATTGGTCCCACCTTCTGGTCTTTCGGGGTGGGGTCCTGGTGTTGTAGTTTTACCGTTAATCTCTCTATGATCCATACACCCTACACCGTTTTGTGAGGCTATTTTGATGTATGCAACAGCTGACCCCTCTTGTCTACATTGGGGTGATCCATGAGTGTCACATGTGTGTGATGAGGATTATGTGGCTCATGTTCACATGGGAGGATGGGAAGATGACGAATGAGCTAAGTCCACCCACAGATGACTTCAGGCTGGTGAAGGAGTACACCATATGTTGGGAGGCGGCCTACCCGGGGGAGATACTGAAGTAGTAAACTGTCTATGTCGGGGATGGAGTGCATCCACAACCATGAGGTCGAGGTGGAAAGGTGGCGTGTAAATTTCATGGCGGGGGGGATACAGGAGCAGTGAGACCCACACTAGAGGAAATGGAGGCAGTAGTGGTATATACAGTGGTCCTAGAGGGACAGAGTTATCTGGAGGAGAGAACAGTTAGGAGGTTCTACAGGATATCCACCGAGGATTTGGGGATGCGGTTGTGCCATATATAAAATCTGTATAATTATATCTTCCTAGAGGCTTGGGACATCTGGGATGTCAAAAGTAAATTCCTCATCCCTACCAAGATGTGGCAACTCCTAAACCATCTTGGGATGGATTTTCTAGGGATCATCCCTGTCAATGCTGGCTTTGCAGTATCCCATGCAGAGGGGGACCAATACCTGGCTAAGATGGAGGACTCCATGCACAACTGGGGTGCTCTGTGTCTAATGATGGATTGGTTAAATGTGATGTTGGATTGAATGGTCCCTCCACAGTTTTAGGCCATGGAATTAAAAGAGTTATTCCCTATGATGTAAGAATCAGATACATTCTCCTGGGAGGAGGAGGCCAGCAGAGGGAGGCCTCTATAAGAGGGTGAGGTTATAGATTCAGACCCAGAGCTAGAAGTGTTTGCAGAGGCTCTCAAGGTATAAACCTTGGACACTTCTCTGGAATCATCATCAAGGTCATTTAGGACTCCTTACTAACAATTGAACTATGCAATAGGACCCCATTTACAAAACAGACACCCACCCAATAGTGGATGTAACTGTGGGAAATTTAGGATCTGAGCCTGCGGCTATGGAGATTACCACACATAGCGGGGCTGTGCACCTAGGGAGATTCATCAAGAATTTTCATATTTTCCAACAGTATATAAAGGGCCGCTCCATGAGGTTTCAATGGAAACAACCTAGGTGTGAGACTGACTATTCGATCTCTATAATTCTTCTTTACAGAATTTGTTACCTCCATCCATTGATTTGGTCAACTAATGTCTGCGGACATTCATTATTCACAATTAATCAAATGGAGTGGACTGCATTGGAATGGTTGGCCTGAGATCTTGGTGGTGCCTTTCGTAGAGGGATTCCAGTTTCAGTGGAAGTGGATGCCCAGACTGACCATGTTGTGGCACTCCCAATCACAGGCGGGACCATCAAGAGGTCCATACATGAAGTCATTGAGGTGGAATATGTTGAAAGGGATCAATCAGATGAGATGGATCCTGACCTACCTAATCAGACACCCGATGAAGACCTGATGATGAGTTCTTGGGGACGTTTCTTGCATATCAACCTTCCAACCACACAGATCAGGATGAGATGGCCTCTAATGAGGAAGATAGAAAAAGCTCCTATCACTGGTCATGGAATTTGATTAAGTGATTCATCGATGAGACCCCTCAAGCATAATGGATAGAACAGATAAGGAGGCTTCGGTCTCAGCTACGTGAACTATGACCTGGGGTAGTGGATGCCCAGTGTCTTTACATGCTCGTACTAGATCTCATATAGGAGAAGACTTGAGAATAATATTGTGGCCCTGGAGCGTGTTTTCATTGGCCAAAAACTATGAACATCAAGAGGCTACAAGAGGATAAAAATGTGATTCAACGGCCATAGGTCTGGGCAGATGAGAATTCCTCTTTCCCCAACACACAATCAGAGATTATATCGCTGCTGAAGGCCCAACTGGAAGAGGCTGAAGAATGGATGAATCAATCTTCCATGGATATGGCTATCTTTCAGAGTGTTGAGGAGCATGCCTAGATTGTGGCTAATGATCATTACCCCCATTTCCTCCAAGAAGGATCTGGAACTAAATAGGCTATATAAAATCATGGACACCACATAACAAAGAGTGAATGAGATACAATTCTCTTTTAAATGGGTCTACACATCCATGGGATGGGTCAATCCTAGGGTGTAGTAATGCTTGTTAACCATCAAAATTAATTTTTATATTTAATTGATTAGGATGGATGCATGCATGAGTACCATTATTTGTTTCAGACTGCTACATGTCTTTCACATTTGTGAATCATCTGGTGATCAATCCCTAATCTCACGTGGGTTGGCCGAATGTGAGATACAAGATATGACCACCTTGTTATTCCACCTGAATGTGAGAGTGGCAACCAATAAATGGGAATCCAGGGTTTGAACAACCAATATAATTTTTTGGGAAGAAAGACGTAGGCCTGACTGGAGGACAAAGAACTCAGAATAGTCAAATTTCAATTTTCTAAGTGTTCCCTAATGCACGGGTGGGGAAATGCCAGGTTAGTTCAAATCAATCCGAACATAGGGGAATGTATATTTTGATTCATGATACCCAAATTTTGGAACACTTCGAATGTGGCATGATAATGAAGGATTTCGGTTGACCGTGTTTGAAACCAAGAATCTCTATTACATTATCCTACCATGGGGACAACAAATGAGGTCTGACCGTTGACCATGTTCAAAACACGGGGCGTGACTCAAAATTTTATCCATTGGTCTTCCGAAATGTTATCCTAGGATAGTAGGTGAGCCATAGACTGAGAACCCATACTATTAGGGGGTTCCTTTAGATGTGAATGGGGATGAAGATCAAAATATAGGTCAGACCTATCATGGATGTTGGAGTGATGTGTTGTTCTAATGGAGTCTAGAACTATTGAAATTATTCCATTGTGGTGTAAACACATAAGGTGGGCTCATTGATCTAATCAGGGATCAAACATTTATCCTAACATGACCTCTCTGGTAAGGACCTAGAATTACTTATATTTTTTACTTCATATTAATAAGGATGATATGCAATTAGTTTAAAAGTCGTACGGTGAGGACAGTGCACCTAGTTTAAAGGTCATACAACCTAGACCGAGATCAGGGCCAAGGGGCCAGAAGGGTTAATGACCTTGGGGTTAGGCCCAAGTTAAATATCCTGGGCATCTCTACGTATCCCATGATGATGGGAATCAATCAAAACATAGTTCTTGTGCACATCATGTCTACAAACCAATTCATATAAGGGAAATCCTTTTAGGCATGGTGTCAGATGCCTCCCATATTTATGTGGGGAATTATGAACTTTTTCAATGTATAGCTACAGTTTAATGTCATGTGTTGAGAACATGTGGACTCATGTATTTTAATGTCATACAGTTGGACTAGGAGTGAAAGGTGATACCCCACAAAGGGATTATGTGATTTAGTAGCTATAAACCTGATGTGAATGAGGACATATGGAGTCTGCACCATACCAGGTATCCCCGGAGGAAGTCTTTTATATCATGGGGCCAAATGCGAGAGTAAGGTTGGGCCCAAAACAAAGTTGTTAGGTTTTCCTACGTATCCCATCAGGATGGGAATCAAGACTCACATAGTTATGAGAGTTCAATTTAACGTCATGCAAGATGAAGGGCCTGCATGGTGTAGTTTCACCAGTACATACCCCACCAAAACTACTAAGCCCACATGAGTCGTGCTCGAAGTGGGAATCAATGAGTAGTGGGGAGATTTTCCGGGTACAAAAAGGCACACTTTAGGGGTAGTGGAATTCTATATTAGTGACACCCCAAAATTAATGATTTTCCTGATTAAAGCACATAGATGTGTAAAGGTGTAGAACCGAGTGTGCTAGAATTCTACTTAAACACAAGGGGGTTGAAATATGTGAATCATGATACCTAAGATGTGGATCAAAATGATGGTGGCATGGAGAAAAGGGATAGTTGTTGATTATATTCAAAACACATAATCAGTATTACATTAGTTGGGAGTAGGGACGAACAAATGAGGGACGACCACTAACCATGTCCAAAATGTGGGACCTGTCAGAAATGTTGTATGAGGTCTTCAATGGAATTGGTCAAAGACGGTAGGTGAGCCAATGGGGCCTGAGTTCAGTCCATAAAGGGGGTCCATTCAAACATGTAAGAGCATGAGGATCCAACTAAATGAAACATGAATCTTGGTCATGAAATGAGGGAATATTTATGTGAAAATTCCACACTTTATGCTCTTTGTCATTATGCATTTTAATGCGACAATAACATACACCAGGTAGAGGGAGTTGAATATTTTTCCAAGGACAGGGGTCTGGGGGTCGCACACTTTTATCTTAAGGTCATAGAGTGTACCATTTAGAGGGGAAATGATTTAATGAAGTGCTCACAGGGTGGAAATGTAGTCAAACCTGGTTCTTAGTTCCCTTAGGGAGATCATTGTTTTGGGTCGTAGAACATGGACTAGACTGGGAAGAGACAAGGGAGGTACATGGTGCCAGTGTTGAAAAACAAAATGAAAATGGGAACCCAAGAGATTCTCCCAACACCACATTCTCCCAATGGATTTCAGACCAGGGGGCCAAAAAAAGGGGTAGAATTTTAGATTCATGGGGATTGACCCTTGGATAGAACGTCCAGGTGTTCCTATTTATCCCATGATGATAGGAATCAATCCATATGTAGTTCTGGAGGATGTTGTACAATTTTGTGTCATGTAACCAAGACATTTGTATCTTAGTTTAATGGTCTTAGAGCATGGACCATATATGAACATGGGTGATGGAGACACGTGGTGGAGTAATAGAATAACCTGACATGAATGAGTACTTTAGCCCACATCACATCATGTGCTCCTTGGGAAAATTTTAAGTCGAGGGGCCAAAATTGAGATTTGGGCTAGGCCCGAGGCTAAGTTTCTGGGTGTTCTTACATACCCCATTATGATGGGGATCAATCCATATATAGTTCTAGATGCAGCGTGGTTGGTTACCCATGCCTGGGACAATACTATCATGCAGTTATGGCCCACGCTCCAACATAAGTAGCATTTGATTTATCTTATTTTTTATTTTGGATCGATGTGTATGTTTTTTGTGCAGTGATAAACCTAGGATGGATAATTATAGTGTTTCCAACAGAATCAATCCATATGTAAACATTAAAAAATGGTATGATGGAGGACAGATACCCAACACGAATCCCCCTTGAGTGAGGACATCACAATGTAGTTCTGTTTTTCATCGTGCGGCTAGGATGATAATGTCATAGTTTATGGTGTTATGATAGGACCTACTGATGAATTTTATATGTCATGCAATTAAGATGTAATTTGTTTAATGTCGTGTGGGACAAATCAGCACATTTTATGGTCATTAGGCTAGGAAACATATCGAAGAAATGAGGTTTTTGGGGGGAATGTTCATGACTTGATAAAGAATACCCAACGTGAATGAGGACGTGGTCTAAAAAACACCACATGAAATTATGGGTAAGTGACCTCAGACCTAGGGGACAGAAAATGGTAGAAAATATCGGGTTGTACCTAGGGATGAAATTTCTATGTGTTCTTACGTAGCCCAAGAGGATGGGTGTAAAGCCATACATAGTTCTGAGGGTGCTGTTTAATGTCTTGCGGGAAGATTGGCATGAGAGACAAGCTCTAAGAAGGGAAGTACATGGTGTGGTTATTCCTAACCAATGTGAATGAAGATGTAAGTCCTACATCACAACAAACAATTCTGTGAATGTTAAGACCACAAGGCATAATAGAAGAGGTAATTAACAGAACCTGAGCTGGACGCGAAGAGGAGATGTCTGGGAGTTTCTATGTATCCCATGAGCATAGGAATAAATCTATACAATGTTCTGAGAGTTTATATTCTTACTCCTTACCAAAAGGATGTATAAAGAGATCTTAACTTAATGTCTTAGATCTTGGACCATGAAGTAGTTAAACTCTTCCAAGAGAGCACATGCCTAGATCTGGTCCTTAAGCCCACATGATCTATGATCGATGTTATAAACAAGGGTGGAGAAGGTCTTTGAAACACATGGAACACATGGAAGAGAAAACTAGTGCAGAGCCCCAAATTACACCATATTGTGTCTTTGTTCTCCAAACATTAAAATGTTCACTGAGTGACAGTACCAAGAGTGTCAAAATTCTACATGGACATCATGTAGTGGAAAATGATGTGAATCATGCGACCAAAATTTATGCCATTATGGGGATGGAATGAAGATTGAGGATAACTATTGACCGTGTTTTTAACACAACACCCATAGGTTTTGACCTGAAATTAGAATGAGGAAGAGCATCAACCGCTGATCATATTCACAACGTGGTACATGTATCAATTTTTATTCAAAATCATCACGAATGTTTGCCTGAAATGGTTGGAGAACCCTTGGGAAGGGAATCCATGCCTTTTGGAGGTCCCTTTGGAAGTGAAAGATAATTAAATACCAAATGGAGGGCATCGTGAAGCATTTAAATGGGAGATGACATGTCTATGTGGAATCCAACACTCTAGGTCCTAAACCAAAGTGCTCCTAGGAACCTTGAGGAGTTACCAAAGTAGGTCGAGGGGCCCAACTTAAGAGAATCCAACTTGAAAATATGATCATAGGATATGGTGATGAAGAGATCTCAGGAGAATTAGGTACTTGGCATGGTTGTTACAAACTCGACGTCAATGTGGACATAATCGCGTACCACACCATATACCCCTCTCCGGGAAGAACGCAAGCCAAGGGGCTAAGATGATAAGGAGGTTTCTAATCAATGGGTCTCATCCCAAAATCTAAATGTTTGGGAGTCCTATGTATCCCATAATTATGGGAACAAATCCACTCATATTTATGGGGGATTCTATGTAGTTTTATGTTTGGCGACAAGGACACATATAGGGGAAAGGTATCTAAACGAGGGAGGTTTATGACACGTCGTGTAACACAACATTAATGAGGACCCAAGATCATACCTCACCATACAATCCCAAATGAAAACTTGTTCCAAGGTTACAACAAGATTAAAGGATCTAGGACAGGTGGTGCCAACAAGTTTATAGTTTAACGTCTTGTTGTGAGGACGATTGTGCACTTAGTTAGGGGTAATAGGGCTAAATCTGTAGATTCATAGTTTAATGTCATATTAATGGGACATGTGAGAGGAGAGGGAGAATCATCGTGCCTGTGGAAAGACAAAATATGGAAACGATGATAGAGGATAACCTTTGACCATGTTCATAATAAAATATCCACATTTTTTTTACCATGGTTTTGGGGGAAACAATTGCGCGATGACCGTTGACCATAATTGAAACATGGGAATTTTATCTATCTGTCACTCGAGATCTGCGAGGAAGTTGGCCCAAAATTTTAGGAGTACCCATATGTCCAAGAATCCATGTCGTTTGTGGGTCCTTTTGGATGTGAATGACGATGGATACACAAATAATGGGATGCATGAAGTATGGCAGGACTTCTGCTTGTAGAAAGAATGATAGATAGAGGGATGTCTTAAGGGGAAATGCTTGGAATGGAAAAAATATCTCTATGTGAATAAGTATGTAATTACAAACCACACCACATAATCCTAGTCGAGAACTTGGTCTATGGGGGTGAAAGTGTTAAGGGACCTAAGGCTTGGAGTCCCAGCCAGCCGTAGACACATGACCCATTATGCAGGTATTTCCTTACCAAAGGTCCTAAGCCCACATGATCCATGCTCGGTATGGGAAACAAGTATTAGGATCAGGATATCCCCAACACATGAGGGGATGGAAGTGAAGGAAGAAAATGAGGTAGGGTCTATCCTGACTAGGTCAACACTCCTGCCCGAAGTGGACAGATGTTTGGAGAGGTAGCGGGACAAAATGATTCATTGTACTAAACATTTTGGATTTATAGGGAAGGAGATAATGATGGAGGATGGTCATTGAACATGTTTGGAACACAACGTCCATATAGTGTGAGCTGAAATGAGAACAACAAATGAGTGTCGACCACTGACCATATTCGTAATACGGGACTTTTATCAATTTGATGCTCGAAATCATTGAGGACATTGGCATTAAATGGTAGGAGATCCCTTGGGCCTCAAATCCATGCTGTTCGGGGGTCCTTTCAGATGTAAATGCTAATGTAAACCCAAATAATGGGACACATGAAGCATAAATATGCCTATGCTTCTTGACGTCATGGAGGATGACTGAAGATGGAGAGATCTCCAATGAGGGGAATACATGGTGCGATCATGAGGGACTCGACATGAATGAGGGAAAAAGCCTACACCACACCTTACGTTTCGACCCAATGGGATATTTTGATGTTGTTTTGGGCCTATAGACATACTTTAGAGTTGTTCCTATGCATCCCATATGGTTGGGAATCAAGCCACATGTAATTCTGAAATGGTCCATGAGGTTTAGAGTCATGTGGTGAGGACGTTGGTGGATAAAAGAATGAGGAAGGGAACATAGTGCGATAATCATAATCCAAACATGAGTGGGGGCCAAAGAGGCCTACAATACACCATGTTGGACCCTCCAAGATAACTACTATAACACCCTAAGATTTCATAGTATGTTATCTCTTCAACGTAATTCAATAACATATGTTACACAAAACATCGAGTTCAAGCTCACTACGACATACCAAATAAGCCGTTCAAAAATCATTTACGAATTGTATTAACATCATTTTGAATTTTATATACTCCATATAATTTTATCATATATATTCTGTGTTTCTTATGCATTATATAACAACAAATTCATTTTTTCAGATAAATTATGTGTTTTTCAGAAAATTTTATTGTACCACCTTTTAATGGATAACTTTTTTTAAATTCAGTATTTGACACTTTTATATATTAAATTTGAAAAAAATATCCTTTAAAATCGGGACATAAAAATTACTTTCAATAAATTTTTGGTGTTTTTCTGATAACATTCATATTTTGGTGAATAATGAAAAATACTAAATTTTAATTGAATTTTTTTTTTAAAAAAAATATTACAGAGTTAAATTATAAATTATAATGGTTTGGAAGTATAATTAGATTATATTTTTATAATTTAATACACTTAAGGTAATTATAAGTAATTTCACATTTAAATTTGACATATACACATGTCAATATTTTTATAGTTTATACTTTTTAAAGAGCCTACTTTTTGGTTTTAAAAATAGTATTAAATTTTAAATTAATTAATGTGAATATTATGTTTTGAATTTGGTAAAATAGAATTTATTTTTGAATTCAGAATATCATAATTATCTTAGGAATACTTTTTTTAAATTTTTCTAGAAACATTCAATTTTTTGATGAATACTGAAAAACACTATCTTATTTTTTAAAACCAAATTTTTATATAAATAATTATTTATTTAATTTTATTTTATGTCAACATAGATATATAATACCTATGTATATTAAATTTAATTTTTTGGAGTCATTTTATAACCAAATTATATGTATAAAATTTTAATGCAATTTTATCATCTTTTACCCACCTTTTATACACATTTGAAAATTTTCATAAAACATAATTTTACTGCTTTTGTTAATTGAATTTCAATGATATGAGAGACACAATTGACATCAGTATATAAAATGTTGTTCAATAAGATGAACTTAATTTTTGGTTAATAGTAACTATGGACTTTTATTTACTGTGTTTAAAAGTAAATAAAGTAATTGACGGTAAAAATGATATTCTAATTACCCTAACACATGTCCTAATTAAATTTGGATAAATTTATTTAGAATAAAATCAACCTTAGGAATAAAATATCATCCATTTGGTCACTTTGTATTAGATAAAGACATTTTTTATTATTTTATTTAAAGAAGAGTTAAATGTGTTAATTTAAAGTTTATTAACTAAACCTTTCATAATATAGGGGTATACATAAAATAAATTCAATTAAAAATATTCATTATAATTGTAAAAATATTTCCTAAATAATTTTATTTTATTTTTAAATTTTAGAGATTAAATAATAAAATTAATTTATGACAAAATAATGATGTAGTAATTACTTTATCAATGAAAGATTAAAATAATGGATATTATAAATATAAAAATTAATGCAATTTGATGCTTCTGATTCCATACATGAATTTTCAAGATTAATATGACATGTATGGGTTGATTCATTGAATTTTGGGGGAATTAATAATGTTTTTATTACTTTAACAAAAACCAAATAATAAATAGTTTCAAAATTGACATAAATAGGTTTTTAAAACAAATTCAATATTGTAAAATGATATAATATTCTTAAATCTCTGAGGTTCGTCCAAAGGACTTATATAATGATAACTATGTCATTAATTAACCATTGGGGTTTTCTTGTCTTTTTATAGAAATTTTATTATCCATTTATTATAATAATTCAAGAGAACATGGTAAAAGTTAAGCTATTTAACTAAGAGTTAAATTTAAATGATAGGGTTACTATGGTGACCAAAACATGTCTAAAAAAATTTATTGAGAGTTTTTTGACCCATTCCCACCTTATCTTTTTAATGAATCAATTTGGGGCCATTAGAAAACTAAAACGAGTTTATAATAAAATAATATTTCAAACTTTTCCTAAAGTGACCCCACCTCTCTTATAAAATGGTACTTCCACTTTCTCTCAAAATCACAACTCCAAAGCCATTTGGCTCCGAAAAACCCTACCCAAATCTCCTACCAACTTCCCTCACTTAATCCTTTATTCCTTAAATTGAGAATAATTCCAACCTAATAATAAATTATGTTCAAATCAAAATGTAACACTCAAAGAAGAGGTAATTATTTTATCAACTCTTTCAACGTTTTTTTCTTCTTCCACTTTCTCTTTCATTGTTATTTCGATAACCAAATAATAAATCTAGTACCTTTAAAATACTATTATGTTAATATTAATATGGAATAACCATACTCATTATTATATCAATCGTATGAATGACAATGTCATCATACGTGCGTACGTACTGTTTACCATCTCCAAGACGTCGTGTACTTTGTTATTCAACACTATGTTTTTGGATGGATACAATTATGTGTAATATGTATATAAATAATAAAATTATCAAGATATTTTCTTTATAAAATTAATATACCATCCAATTTCACACTTTTTAATCATTATTAAAAGGATATAGTCGCTCGTGTGTACGTATGGCTTACCGTCTCCACGACGCGAGGAGATTCATTTCTAGGTTCACAATTCAAAGATGATTATAAAATTATATATTATTAATAATAATGTAATATATGGAACAATAATTCTACTGTAAATATATATTTTTACTTACATATAGCTTATTCACTTACATTTGTTCAATACAAAATGAAAACGGAAACAATGTTTTTGCATACGTACGGCCTACCGTCTACCTAAACGGTATTTTCCATTTCAGATATCTATCTATTTTTCATATTTATATTCTAATTATATATTTTATATAAATCATGTTTTATATTTTGGAATTATTTAAATCATTTTCTAAATGATACGATAAAAAATGACAAGTTAAAACATGTACGATAAAGAAAGTGATTATTAATCAAAATGTTAATTTAACATGGAAATAATTATTAAATGGGTAGTATAAAGTTATAAATGAATAATTTATGATATAATTAATATTAATATCATTCTGGTATAATTTAATGACATACTCTGGTCATTATACATGAGTTTTAATATACCCCCGACCAAAGGAAAGTGCAAGGTAAGGATTAATTCCTCAATATCATTGTTATATGAGATTGTTTATGTGTAAGTATTTTCTGGGACATATTTATTATCTATGTCCATATTTCATAAATAAATTTTAAAATGATTTTATTAAGGTACTCTTTAACTAAAACAACATTTTAAATTTTTTTAATATTTATTCTTTTAAATCTTTCTCAATAATGTCCATGTTATCAAAATGGTTTTAGGGATTTATTTATATAGACATGATTGTTTTCAAATGTTAATTCCATTAAAATGTGTCAAGGTGGTATGGTACATGTTGATTCAAAATTCTATTTTAAATTAATTCATTTATAAATATGTAACATTTAATTGATTTCACAAAAAGAGATATTTCTCTCAAAAAGTTTAACTGATCATTTTCAACTATGTAAAAAATAATTAATTAATATTATTCTTGATTAAGGTTGATTTATTATAATATAATCTTCTATAATGTATCTAATGAGTTATGAGATTTTTGACTGTGGATGTGCTATTTTTATACCCTTCATGGTTTTGGTTGAAGTATTGACATTTCATATGCTAGTTTTAATATGAATATTTATCTTATGTGCAAACATTTTCATATGAGGAATGTAGTGTACTTAGTGAGTGACAATTGGGGCCTTCTATATCCCCTCAGTGCATAGGTAGGTCTCATGAGTCAAACCAGTGTCTTTGCACAAGGCCTTGACCAAAATTTTATTTGTATTCTTGGCATGAGGCCTTGACTATGTGGTAATTATGTTTGGCCTTATGCATTCCCTCATTATGTAATTAATTATTACATGTGATTATTAGACTAGTAGAATATCTATGTTCATGTTTATATGGTAATGTTTGATTTATTTTCACCATTTTATGTTCAATTTTATTTTTAAAAGGCTTTTATTTTTTTAAACATCTTGCCATAAATTTTATAGCTTCAGCTAAATTATTTACCCTTACAGAGCATCTATGATCCACCCTTTCTTATGTTTTGTTTTCCTAGGATTCCATGAAGGGTCTTTTTTTTGATATGTAGGGTTAAGATAGGGGAATAATGGATTTCTAAATGGATTATTTATGTTGTGTTTTATGTTTCAATGTGTAATGTAATGTTCAAGTATGTAATCTATTTTCCAGTACTAGTAAACAGATCGGTCCTTTAGGAAATGATTCCTTAAAATCATACTAGTGTTTCAAAATAATGCATGAGCATTGGGATTCTGGGGTCGGGGTGTTACAACTACACTCATGGGGGTGGGGGTAGTCAAAGATAAGAGTTTTGGGGTTGGACTCAAGGAAATGTGTCTGAGCATTCCTACATATCCCATGAGGATGGAAATAAATCCATATGTAGTTCTTGAAATGCAGTTTAATGACTTGTGGGATGACATATTATTTAATTTCATGCAGAACATAATAGTTTAAGGTCCTATAGGATAGATGTACTTGGGAAAATTATTTCTTAATGAATTTTCCATTGGTGGGTGGATTTATACACTCGCCATCCACGGTGATCAGAGTGTATGCACCATTGGTGTAAACCATGTGATTGATGTAAAGAAATTCCCATTTGGGATCCATCTTGGATGATTTTCTACCAAGTATAATTTGTGTTCTCAGGGACATCACCATGTTTCCTTGAAATAAACAGAGGAGGAGAACTATCTTGTTGAGTTCTTTATATATTTTGTTCTGATGCCTTTCCTTATTGTGCAGAGCACAAAGCCTGTTCTCATCAAGTGCTTTCAATTAATCCAGACATATTTTAGCTACATTATGTGGTTCTTGCCGATCATAGATACTTGTGTGCAATAAAGGGAACTGAATCTAAATGGGTAAGATGACCTCTGATCCATACACTAGGGAGTATGGAATCACCTATGTGGAATTATGAGTCATTGTCTGATAAGCCCAGAGGGCATTTTGGTAGCTTGTCCAGCCAACTCTTCTTATTCTGACCAACCTTCTTCTGTAGAATTCTAAAATATGGGTTTTTTGAAATCCTCGATCTGCCCATTTTCTTATGTGTGATACCAGGAGGTATGGTTAGTACGGATGTTGTACTTGGAATAAAATTTCATTATCTTGGCAGCCCGAAAGTTGGTGCTGTTATCGGTGGGGACGACATGAAGGACTCCAAACCAATGAATGATTTTTGAGATCAAAAATTTAATGATAGAACTCTTTTTGACCTCTTTAACTAGAATTTTTAATTCCCACATGGAAAATAAATTTTTTGTGGTCAGAATACACCTGCATTTGAGGGCTATCGCTAGTGGATATGGTCTCATTACATCGAGCCCCCAGACCGAAAAGGGCCAATATTATATGGTAGTGTAGAGAGGATCCATAATCCAACGCACAAAAATGGAATGAATTTATAATGCATGGAAAATCTTGGAAAACATAATGTAGTCAAGGATCAGGGAAGGCAATAAATACCACATTCTCCAGATTTGGTGAGATAACATCAACCCGGTTTGATGGGCCCCATAGAAACGGGAAAGAACCTTATGCATGACCTGAAAAATCTCAACCACTTGAATGAAACAAGGGATAATCCCATCAAACCCATGCTTTTAGATGATCTACTTGATTCCATAACCAATGTAGACGGTAAAATATATCTTGTGGAATTGTATTCTCTTGCACGAAGCTTGATATGCAGAGAGATTGCGATTTTTGAGGTACTCGACAAAGGAGGTTCTCCCATCATGAGTCATTTCAATCACCTCATAAGGGGAACTTGGGGGGTCCTGACATGGAGGGGCCAGTAGTAAGGTGGCTTATCTATTGATTTTCATCATCATATGATGTGATGGGGGTGATAACCCTCCAGTATGCCACGTGGATAGTCAAATTATATTGTTCAGGCTCTGTATGTGATGCAGGAAGGATGGCCAAAGTGGCAGATCAACCATTATGATATTGAGGGACATGTGTAGCTTATGGATGACATGGAAATTTGGCCATCAGA
Source organism: Viscum album (assembly GCA_963277665.1). Lineage (NCBI taxonomy): Eukaryota > Viridiplantae > Streptophyta > Magnoliopsida > Santalales > Viscaceae > Viscum > Viscum album. The sequence goes on along the minus strand of OY728158.1, from coordinate 1,370,657,681 downwards.
TGGAGTGTGTGTTCCATCCTTAGTACGATCTCAGGATATCTGACAACATAGTCACTATTTTTCTACTTGATGACTAGTTTGGAGTTACCTTTCACATGCATGTGGGGAACATCAATCTCAACGGACAACTTGAGGTCCACAATGAGATCATGGTACTCTGCCTCATTATTGGTGCAACCTTATGATAATAGGAATGAATATGGTAGAATAGCTTGAGATAGGTTAATGAAGACGATACTCATTCCTACTCTATTGAGCCTAGGGTCATTGAGCCTTCTGCTGGTGCGACTTCGGGAAGCACCATCAAAGTGAATTTTCCATAACGGAACGACATGGTCTGCTGAGAGGATTGCATCATTAAGAAAATAAATGTCCAAGGACTAGTCCGAGGGAGTTGGATAGGTGGAGAGTAAATCTGCCAATGCTTTCACCTTAATAATCTTATGGGGAACATAAGTGATGTGGAACTATTTAAGGATTACATTCCACCAATTCATACAACCTATCAATAATAGGTGGATAACGATGTACAGTAGCAGGTCCCATCAGGACACCCTCTGTACCTCACAGTGCTGCAAGTGTTGTCTCAATTTCTATACAACAAAATCTAGTGCTATGTAGCTCTTCTTGATACGGGTGTATCTGGTCTCAGTATTAAGGATCATGCAGCTGAGATAATAGATATTGTTATCATTTCCCCCATTCTTCATCCGGAGGAGAAGGGCACCGAGATATCGTTCTAAGGAAGTCACGTAAATTACCAATAGATTTCCAGAGATGGGTGGAATCAAGACCAAAGGCGGAAGTAGATACTACTTGATTTACGCAAAAAAAATATTAAATTTGTTGTCCCATATATATACATTTTCATTATTCATGAGCCGATAAAAGGGCTTACACATACCGGCCAAATTATCAATTAATTGGCATATGTAGGCTATGTGGCCTTGAAAGCCTCACAGTTCCCAAATGTCGCTCGGGGGAGACATCTGGATAATGGCCATGGCCTTCACTAGTTCGATCTTGATGCCCCTGTATCTGATAACGAATCCAAGAAAATTTTCTAAGGTAACCCCGAAGGCACACTTCAATGGGTTCATCATTAGGTGGTGAGAATGGAGGAATCAAAACACTTTATCAAGGACTTTGAGGTGGTTCTAATTCTGGTGAGATTCGACCACACAATCATCCATTTAAAATTTCACCAATTTCTTGAATATTGTCTTAAATATGCGATGCATATCCCACTGATTGGTGGCACCTGATTCTTTAGGCTGAAGGGCATTACGTGGTAGCAGAAATTACCTTATAGTGCACTGAAGGATATATACTCTTCATCCTTAGGGGAATTCGAATATGGTTATACTAGGAGTAACCAACCATAAAGGAGAGGGCATGAAACCCAACTATAGTGTCAATAAAAATATCTGTTACAGGAAGGGGAAAATCATAATTTGGACAATGACAGTTGAGATCCCTGAATTCAATGCAGACTCTAATCTTTCTGTCCATCTTCTTAACCGGCATAATGTTGGCTATCCATCGGTGGTACTGGACCTCCTTGATGAAATTGGATCTTATGAGCTTATAAACTTCATCCTCGACCATGGCACATTGAGAGGGGTTTATCTTTCTTGATGGAAACATAAACACGTGGTGATTCGCTAAGAGACCGAGGTAGTAGACAACTACCTAGGGATCTAGTCTCTACATTTCTTCATATCTCCATTCAAATACATTACAATGTTGTTTCAGGACGTCCACATACTATTGGTACTTTTTTACTGGTATAGAGATGTTGATCAATGTGGGTTTCAGATCCGTCTCCATATCGAGGTTCACCTGTACCAATTCATCAAACATGGTGGAGACACCGTCTTCAAAAGTAGGACGACAATCCTCAAAACTGTTTCCTTCACTTATGGAATATGGGACATAGGGGGAGGAGTTTCCTCTAAGTCAACAGATCCTGATGGGAGGCTGGTTCCAGCTTGAGCGGCGGTAGACACTACATCGAGGAACTCCCATTCTGTCGTAACCATAGTGATGAAAGTTTTAGATCTGATCCCATCTTGTCTTTGTCTAAAGGGGCTACACTTGATGATATTGAATAAATAGTGACACATAAGATTGATATGGTTTATCCCATCCCAATGAAACAAGAAAGTGTATTGTATTTCTATTTGCATGCGGTGGACATCCTGATACTTTATTGGGGTAGGGGGCTCTGGGATCACCCGAGCCTGATTTTTTGTTAGAAAACAAATTGATATTATAGAGTTTCTTAGAAATTGGGATGTTATTTCCCCGAATTCTAGAAACAACAAAGAATTTATCCATCTCTAGGGTCGTATCCTTCAATAGGTCTATTGGAAACATGTAGACATCGTCGAGATCTTTCCAAGGTTCGGTCGTAGTCGTAGCATATTCAACCTCATTATCCTGAATCTGCATGTCCCTACTCTTGTAATAGTCAAAATCTAGATAGTTGGCGTCACAAGAGAAAAATAAAGACATGTTTCATTGGAGTATTCCAACTTGAACATTAAGGGAGTACTTTAAGACACTAGCGATATGATGAAGGGACTTCCTCATACATATGGATCCATGGACTACCAATAAATGCATTATAGGCGGTGTCTTGAGATACAACCATGAACTTGGTGCTAGAAACTAGACCACCGAAGTAGGTCTTTGGGTGAATTTTGCTGACCGGTGTCTGTTCCGTCATATCATAACCTTGAATTTTTATGTTTGAGGGACTCAGATCAACCTCAGACAACCCCAGTTTTCGTTGTGTCTAATTTGGGATCAGGTTGATCCCATAGCCTGTGTTGAGAAGGCATCAACAAACCTCCATGCCATTGAAATGGATGGTGATGTATAATGGGTGGATGTTCCCCTATATGGGAGATGCTTCATCTTCTCTATAGAACGAGATGATAGCATGTCATTTATCATTCTCAACTGCCTCATTATGTAAGGCTTCTGCAGCTACTACCTCCATCTCGAACTGGAGGGGGATTTTTAAAGCCTTAGTGAGGGCTTCGCACATGTCTTTTGACGTCAGAAGGGCCTCATGGATGGAGAGACTTTCCAGATTGCTGGATAGATTCTTAAATACATAATACATCTGTTCCATGCATGAACTTCTGCTTAAAGGATGTCTCTCTGTGACAAGAGGTATAACGGTCGATGTTGGCTAGATCGGTCGCTAACTGGTGTTGGGAAAATCTTGCTGCTCACTAGTTGAGGCTAGTGAAGAAGCTACCAGATGAGGGCCAGATGAATATTGCCAGTAAGTAATAGAGTTTGGATGGTCTTGGCATAGTCAGGGTGGCTCTTCCTGATCAAGAAACACAAATGGTGGTGAATGATAATTTGATGAGACCAGATGAGAAGGCTGCATGTGTTGAGCTTTGCACTAGGCATGTTGTCTTTTTTCGATGGCATACACATCCTAGATGGATTTTATGAGTGAGGTACTCTGACGACCCATATAGTTACGACTCTGTCGACGCAGACAATGGATTGGGATATTGGGATGATTAGTATGGCGCTCCTCCTCGTCGGGAATTATGTAGGGGTTTACTAGCTCCACGGTGTTAATCGAGGCATACCCTTGACTTCCACTTAAAAAACCCTCCACTACTTAATAGAATCTAGGGGGAATATCCATATCTAGGGGCATGAAGTCGCAGATATTAAAGGATAATTATGGTAGTGGTGGGGGAAATTTCTTTTCATTGCACCACTGATGCCTGCTATTCTGGGAAGAGGATGGCAGAGCCTTTGATGTCGAGGCAGTAGCTTCAGTTGACGTGGCATCTTCTAAAGGATCAGGTCAATTTATACATGCCCATATAATACTATGGGCATGGGAAACATCCAAATGGGCCATCCAGTCATCGAACTTCTAGGACCCACAGTTAGAAACCTGATTCAACTCACCTCCGTTGTCACTGGATCTATCTGGCTTCATGAAAACACATGCCACATGTGTCGAAGCTGGGCCTAACCTGACTACGTTGTTATCCAACTATTGATGAAGACATTCTTTAAACACATAGAACTATTTAAGGGTGTTCCCCAGGATCCAGTGATAAGGGTAGTAGTTGTGGTGACCAGTTAAATCTACCACTTCTGGCCTCCTCTATAAAGAAAAACATACAATCCCCTGTTCCAAGTCATTTTAGAAAAAGAAGAGAACCTGGGCCTCATTAAATGAGTAGGTTTAGTTTCTCTTATCTGATAAGAGGTATCTGGGAACTTATCCCTAACTAGTGTCTGAGGGATCCTATCGAGAAGGTGGGACCTGGTTATCTCTCCTAGTTAGTGGAGGTGCATTACGCGGGGGAGCCTACCGATTCGGTGGTGGACGCTTCTAGTCCAGAGGTTTCGCCTGAGGTAGTTGGCCTTTGCGAGACTACAAAGTTTGCTTCACCAGTAATAACTCTAGTGTCCTGAGGGTCTCTATTTGGACTACTGCGGTGGGCTTACCCTTGGCATCCCTTATTGAGGGAATTGAAGGAGGAAGAAAACATGCATGCTTGGAATACTATGAGTCTTACAATAGGCACTAGGATTTATCAGAGAAATATTGGAATCCCCCCAGGTAATTCTAGGTAATGAGTGGGGGGACCAGTTTGGTTTTTGATTTTCCCACACACATTTCCAGCAGGTGTTTCTAAGTCAACCGCATGTCCAAGGAGTAGGTTAGTCGATTCCACCAGGCGACAAAGTCTGTGACATGCTCATCCTGCCTCTTCTTACACATGAAGAGGTCTGTAATACTCATCTTTTGAGTGGTGGAACTAAAATATTAATGAAATATCCAATAAATATCTTCCCAGCTGGCTACTGACTCAATTGGTAGCTAGTTGTACCAGATAAATGTAGGTCCTTCCAGTTTCTGTATGATGCGTCATAGTTTGGCAGCCTCCTTCTACACCAGAGTAACCTATATGGGTTTTCACCTTGAGATTAAGTGATCTAGATGCTTCAGTGGGTCTCATGTCCCATGAAAGGGGGGAAATTTGGGATTTCCAAAACTCGAGGGTGCTGGCATATCATGCACCCATTCGGGATACAACTTACCATTATGAAGTATTTCCACCTATCAAGTCTACAATGCCTCATGGTGGACAATGAGTGTCACCATAGGATCATCTGGGTGGGGATTATAGTTATGGAAAGGATCACTAACCACCGGTATGTTGGAAGGTTTTTCAACATGATATGAGAGCCCAACGACTAGTGGACTGGCTAGTGGGATGGCATGAAGAGCGGTTGGGAGAACCTGAGCTGGGTCCCGGGGATTCTCACACTACTCAGGTGGATTTACTGACACATACCACGCCCTCTTTCCTTATGTTCCAACCTCTACCATGTCTACACGGGAAGGATGGTCAAGGTCACCTAGAAGAAATTCTCCAGGGGAAGTTATGTCTGCCTCTACTGCCCTTGCCTAGGATCACCGCCGTCTAGGTTCTGTTCTGCATCACATTCAGCAAGGAGGTCGTTGAACATCATCATGTGGTTTTCGATTTCCTGATGCAACATGACTTTTTTAGGATCATCCTATGTCTTTTGTATAGATCCAGATGGGTCTGAGGGTTTTATGGATCCGATGTGCTCTTTTCCCTTATTGGGATCCTGGTTGAGGTTTAATGAATCTGTAGGTATAGGAAGACCCATTACATTTCATTAATGGAGAGTGATCCTTCCCAATGGATCCCATAGTTGTGATGATCCCTCAGGGGGTATGTCATCCTCAAGGATCTCTAGCTCATTATCTCTTCCTAGTAGGTTGGCCATATTAACCTCAACTCAACTTTGAGGAATATCCTCGATATCTCTTAGAAAGTTGGGCTGGCGTAAGGTAGAACATAAATGGAGTGTCACGTACTAATCCCAACTACAAATAATCATGTGGGGAAAACCTTCTTGATGATCCTGTGGATCATTTTAATGCTCTGAATGCGTCATTGATCGAAGGTCCAGTGGCCGCCTGATGACTCAGGGCATTGGGATACGAGGAGTGCGATCAAATCGATCAAATGAACTATTGGCCAATGTCTTTGATGTGTTCATGACTCTTGGGTTATGCCACTCGTAGATAAAAAAATAAAAGTGAGTCACATAGAGGGTATGGAGAAAGAATCCAACTTCCTCCTTGGTGAGCTATTCTAGTGTACTAAAATTCAGTGTTGCGACTTGCCAAAAGATCTTTGGGAAATGGTCTGCCACAATATTGTCCCTCAAATTCCTCAACCCTAACTCGGGGTCTAGCCATTATTTTCACAAATTTTCAACTAGAGGTAGCTGGGTAACCGGTAGTGGTACTGAAGTAGATGGTTATGTTGGATTGTTTTCCAGTGGACAATATGGAAAGTGGGCTGACTATCTTTCGTATCTCAAGCTATCCTCCAAAGAGTGAAGTGACTTAGCCACCACTTTGTGATATAATGGGTTGGAGACCATAATTTGTGGTGTTGGGACTACAACTGCTTGTGGTGGACCATGCTATTTCTCATCCACCATTAGTCCATATAATAACTCTCAGCGATCTCTAATTTAGGTAGGTAGTGCCCCTGGAAATGATGGTGGAGACTGCACAGCCAGGACCTGGGAAGATGCCAAATATTACTCCTCCTGGATATATCTGTAGTGGGTGGCAGGGATCCATTAGACTGCACATTCCTGTAGGTTGAGGATGATGCACCACATTCCTACTATGGCCCTTGGCACGGAGGATTGAGGTGAGGGTTCCATTGACAAATCATATTCCTCCTCAGAATATGAGAAGCATGTATGTTTAATCTCGGTCTGAATTTTCTCAGAATTCTTTTTATGGCATTGGCGACTCGTCCTCCTGCCCTGGGGTGGATCTTTGGGAGAAGGAATATTTTTGGATCGAGGAGTCCCTTTGGACTAACTGGTTCTGGGGAAAATAGGACTTCCGCCTGAGTGAGCTGATGTGTGAGGATCACCAGGATAGATTTTAAAGGGAATATGGGGAGGACCTCCATGTCTACTAGCCGACGCCTAGAGGGATTCATCATGGGATGTTCTGGAGTGTGTGGGACCTCCACTAGATCTGGTGGGTGCAAGGGTATGACCTCTAATATTGTGTCCCTAGGTAACTTTGGTACAAGGAGGGTCCTCATACTGGTCGAGTAGAACATGGGTATGACCTCAGTGCTGGGTGTTTGTGAAGCGAGGAAAACATCTAGTTCTTTGGTTGTTGGTACAAGGATGACCTTCGTCACCTACTCTGAGAACATGGGGAAGACACCCACGCTGACGGTTGACTGGATGTGTAACATCTTTGCACCGGTGACCTCTGATAGGAGGAATGGCCCCATACCTATGGTCATGGGTGAGAAGAAGGCTTACATATTTATTGTCAATACAGTTGGGGGAACCCTCCTTTGGATTGAAGCTGATGCATAGAGGACCTCCATGCTAGGCTTGGGAGTTGTATGGACCTGCTCTCTCATTGGGGATGGTATGAGGAGGACCTACGTATTGGGTTTCATTGCCATGGGTTAGCCCGCGGTGGGCGCTACCTACATCAGCAACTAGGATAGTTGACCATACATGCTTGTGTGGCAGTTGGGGCCTCGATCCATGTCAAGCATATGAGTTCACCTTATTAACATATACAGGGGACTGATGGTATGCATCCATTGTGGAATGGTCCATTATATCCATTGACATTGACTTACCTCGGTGGGCATCCTCCTCTCTCCGTTCCAGATGCTCGCGTCAGGTCAACTAGGTTGGGGTTAGCAGTGTAGGTACATAGCTTACCTGCTTCACAGAACATGGGGCTGGGTGGCGGCATTGGTACAACCTAGTGGTATCCCTCCTTGGGAGCCACTAAAATAGTATCCCGCTCGGGCTGTCCAAGACATCCCTCACCTCATTAGCGTAGGGGAGGGTGTCATCAAATCGTTTCGAGGAGAGTCTCCCGAAATGGTTATGTGTCATATTGGGGAGTAGTGGGGATAAGGCACATAAGCCTTTATGACTTGATGTGCTATATACAGGGTTGAGATAATCCCCTCCTCCTTGTATCGCTAAATGAGGTCATTTATCACCCTTCTTTATCGATTTTAGAAGTGGAGATGGGGCGTGGGTGCAAACAGATGTGGGTGTGGAAGTTATCACATAAGTGATGGTCCATGCAAGATTTCCACATGGATGTTGCCCATTCCCCTACGTATATAGGTGGGCGGTGATCAATTTCATGTCATAGAAACATGGTTCTGGGAAAGCAATAGGATGTTAGCATTTCTGTTGAAAGGAGGAAATGCAACGTCCAGTGCCCCAACACCATTGTATCTTCCATGATTGGTAAGAAGGATCCAGACTGACAACATCATAGACTAGGATGCCCAACATTCAACTACCCTAGTTTTTGGTATGTTTCATGCCAGTCACACTATTTGTATGGCGGGACCCGGTGTAGTATACATAGATCCAGTGAAATGATATTCTACTGTTATCTCGAATGCTAATAATATTCACATTGAGGAGAACAACTTCACGGCGGGTTCCAAATTTCTGTTTCGGACGCTTTTTTCAGGGCACACATCTGTCTGTTGAGGATGCTCTGATTTGTTACGCCGCATTCCCGCTATCCAAAGGCAAGTGGCATCCATCACTTATTCCTATACATTTTCTCCTTGATCAAAATGGGATGATGTGATGTCAGTTCCTCCTACTATGAATTCCTCATCAGAGCTCGTTACCTTTTTCATGTCTCCCTCATAGACTTAAGATGTTGTTCGTGAAACTCTATGTAGTGCCATGCCTTCATGAACGCTGGTTATTTACACTACTTCTGTTAGGACATTTCAAATGGTTCTGGTTAGGGAAGAAATCTTCGATATGGGGAGTAGTCACATTGATCATCATTGGCATGTATGGATGTAGGAATAATAGATCCTTTAGGTTTCTTCCCCTTATTATAGGGCTTGTCGAGGGAGTAGAATACCAAGTACTCCCATGTAGAATGCAGATAATTATATTCCATAGGCATGTCCCAGAGATTTTCCACATCTTCCCATATTTAACAGAGGGTATTCCACGAGTTTAACATCTAGAGGAGATGGATCAAACTGATCAGAACGTCGATGGGAGTTGATCATATGGGTGAAACCTCTAGAGGAAACACTGATTTTTTGGATAACACGTGGTTAGTTACTCGATCTCTACTAGGAGCAGCAAGAGAGTGGGTGACATGATATCACTTGAATGAGGTTTCTTGGGTATGAATTAGGATGGATATGGATTGTTGAGAGTAAATAGAGTGTGATATGGAGTCGACGTGGGGACGATGGTGATGTGGGGCATGAGCCTTGAAGAGACTTCCTACGTATCCATGTAGAAGGGAATCAATGTCTACGAAGTTTAGAGGTTTATGGGACACCTGAGGAGGCAGCACTTGAGAATTGATGCATGTAAGGGACTCGGAGGAAGTGCAACCTCTGGGTTGGGATATGAACTTCCCAAAACACATAGGCTCAAGGGAAAGATCAGGATGAGATGTCAGTGATGGGCATGAGCCTCAGGGGTGATTCCTACATATCCTCGTGGCAGGAAATCAATGTCCATATAATTTTTGATGAGGGCATAGAATTGGGTTTTGCATAGAGGACGGTGACCCGAAGATGATGTTTGGGACTTCCACATGGTTAGCAGCCCGAGTTGTTCAGATGCCCGAGGGGCGGACCAGAGATGTGGGTCCTAGTAAAGGGGACTACAATGGATAACAGTCAACTGCGGACTATAATGGATTACCAATATATGGGGAACAAAAATGGCTTATCATTGATTGGGGATGACAACATATTACCACTGAATAGGGATCTAACAGCTTACCGCTTGTTGGGGTATTTATGGCTTACCGTTGGTGTAGGTTGCAACAACTTATCATCGATTGGGGAACAAAACAACATATAGTCGATTGGGGAAGATTATGTCTTACCATCAATTTGGGATGGACCTCAGAGAGTATTCCTACATACCATGTCTAAGAGAAAAGTATTGAAGCCCACGTAGTTCGAATGGGTATAGTTTAACATCTTGTGGGATGAAAATGGGGCGTACAATTTGACTTTATGCTGGACGAGGGTGGACCAATGTTGAGTGGTCAGGAATGATGGGTGTTGGTTGTGAACCTCATAGGGGATTCCTACATCCCTTTCCTTTTAAATGATCAAAGTCCATGTAGTTTAGGATGGTGGATACAGTTTAGAGTCATGCAGGATGAAGGTGAACCGAAGTAAAGGGGTCGGGTCAAGTTGGTGTTGGGCTTGAACTTTATGGAGTCTTCTTACTTACCTTTCCTTGGTAGGGATAAAATTCCCACTACTGGAAATTCGGGCTATAGCCACGGACCTATAGCCACAGTTTTGTAGGTCCGTGGCTATAGCCATTATATTTCCACGCTTAAATTTTTCTTCCGTGGCTAAATCTGTTTCATCCTTTTTTTCTCTTATCTTTTATCAGGCTCCTCCTCCCGCAGCCCTCCTCCCCCGATTCGCACACCACCCTCCTCCCGACCACGTCTCCTCCTCAGCCCTCGCAATTCCTCCTCGCCACGCCCTCCTCCTCCCCGACGCCTCCTCCTCGCCGCGCCCTCCTCCTCGCCGCGCCCTCCTCGCCGCACCCTCCTCGCCGCGCCCTCCTCCTCGCCGCACCCTCCTCCCCGAAGCCTCCTCCTCGCCGCACCCTCCTCGCCGCGCCCTCCTCCTCGACGGCTCCTCCCCGACGGCTCTCTTCCGACGCCGAGGTCGACACCCCCATCTCCCTCCCGACACATTTTCCTCATCTGCAGCTGTCTTCCTCGGTAATTTGTTTTTTTTCTACAGTTCATCCACCTCTTCGAACCCCCTCCTCCTCCTCCTGTTTGCGATTTCCGTCAGGTGTTATAGGGTTCTTATCATTCCAGGTGAGGGTATCACAATTATTTGATAAATGGTGTCATTATATCATGAATTAATGATGATTTTTTTTGTGATTAGTATGAACCATGATGATTTGCATATCAATTTTACAACATCTAGAGGAGTTGTTTTCCAAACAGCAACACTACACTTCATCAGAAAATAGAATGGTGGCTCAACATATCTGGCTATAGTTCACTCACGATGAAATGTTACTTCAGATTCATCATCTATCAGTATTATGTATTCAGTATACACATACAAGTACACTAAATCTTGGAACCAATTATATCTCGGTTATCAAATAGAAAAATTGGATCATGTTTCTAACTATCAACCAGTTCATGAGGTTGAAGGGGATATAAAGGGAAATAGTTGAACATTTGAGGAATTAGAATCATATAATAGAATCTATTTATTATGGTCCTCCCATTGAAAATATGAGATTTTGGTGTTTACCTTCCGATGATGTTGGTGCTTCTTCTCATTCTATTGTATCCACCCACCATGATTCCTGTTATCCAACTTCATTGAGTCAGTGGGAAACTATAAAAATTTATATTTACCTCAGAACTATATAGATCCTTGTTCAAAATAATGGTATTTATATACATGAAAATAGCAATATATAAGCACCTAAAACTATTTATTTTTCTAATTACATTGAGATGGTGGATTCCTATTATGAATATAGTAAATCCTATTGTCATTCAATGGACCTCCTTGATGAATGCCCCTCCCTGTTCTTGGCCGACGTCACCCTGAGACATCTTTGCGCGAACCCCCTCCCCGTTCCCGACCGACATCTTCACGCAAAATCCCCATATGGGGGGGAAGGATGAAATAGAGGTTAAATTTAACACCATTAGCAAACATGCTCTGTGAGTGTGATGAAGGTTAGACCAATCCCATGAAAAGGGGTCTTGATCCGTTATTTTTTCCGTTAGATGTGTTCCCTTAACTCTCTTGATACTCTTTTTTTTGTTGAATTGATGTTTTGAACATGTATTTAGGGTCTGTTTGATAGCACTAATGAATTGAAAATAACTTAATTTTTTGTTTCTGGTTATGTTTTGACTCCTTCAGTTGTATAGAAACTATTTGATATTTCAAAACATGTTGAATATCTCAATTATTTTGTATTCTAAAACCCATTTTCTGTTTACTATTATAAAAAATTCTTATGATTCTTTTAATCCTTTATTGATGCAGCCCTCATTTGTTTATTGCTATAAATGATTCTTTGTGTCAAGAACTTGATCATTGGTTATGGAAATGAAAGGTTTAAATAAGTTGTGTCAATTAAAATTCTTTAGAATCACATCCATAAACTCAATCATGAGTGGGTCCTCAACTCTGGATATTATTGTAACTTGTGTCTATATATAGAGTCTTTTTTGAATCTATTCAAGAAGTTGGAAGGATATGTCCTTTTAGGAAATAATAATAGGTGTAGGGTTGAGGGTAGAGACTCTATTCTAATAGAGTAAGATGATCAATCCATCATCCACTTACTTGATGTAAGGTGGGTCCCCAACCTTCAAAAAAATAATATCCTTAGGAGTCCTTGATCAAAATGGATTTACCTCTAGTTCATATAATATAAATGGATATTGAACATAATTAAATATTGATATAATTAATTTATTATAGTAATATTTCCACCTTCAATTTCAACCAAGAAGAAAACTATTTTCTATGAAATCTCTCTCTCCTTCTCAAAGATAAATAATGATGATTTCTATTATTAATTTCTTTATGATATGGTTTATATTTTTCGTCATCTACCACTACTCAATGGGGTGCGGGGTAAGGCATAAAAGAAAACTGAGAAAAATCACTAAACAACTCAACCACACTAGAAATTCACAAGGATTTTAGTAGAATGACAACATATCTTTGTAGATATGGTTTATATTTTCCGTCATCTACCACTACTCAATGGGGTGCGGTGTAAGGCATAAAAGAAAATTGAGAAAAATCACTAAACAACTCAACCACACCAGAAATTCCCAAGGATTTTAGTAGAATGACAACAAATCTTTGTAGATATGGGTTATATTTTCAAAATGTCTCTAAATTTCAATAAATCTTTGTAGATTTAATACAGAACATCAGAACTCGTTATGAATTAACCCAAACACTTTTGGGAATTGATTATTATTATCTCTTAGATTTCATATAAACTCTTTTTACTATAATCAGTCCTCATTATTGGAACTTATGTATGACTATTCGTGAATTTTTATAATTTAAAACATTTATGAATTCCCTAAACCATAATTTTAATATATTTTTTATAATTTTTTTATTAACTTGTTATTGATGATTACTTAATATCTTATGAAACAATACATACAATGTTAAGTCATTTTTTCTAGATTATTTATCTAATGTATGTTTATCTGCCTCAGAATGGATAGATACTGGATGTACAACATTGATCGGATCACTGATGAATTTCAGAAGGAGTTACAATATTTTTTGGACTTTGCATTCAATAATGATTCAGATGGCGGATTGATTCGATGCCCGTGTTTTGATTGTGTTGGAAGACCTTGGTTAACTCGTGAGGAAGTGAGTTACCATATCACTAAAAGTGGTTTCCAAAAAAATTATCATGTGTGGTATCACAATGGAGAAAAAGCTCATGTGTTTAATGTCATCGATTCAGCGGAAAAGATTGGTATGAAAAATCTGATTTCTGATCAGTTTCCTTTTGTTTCTGAAGCTAGCTCCTCAGGTAGACCAGTGCAAGAGGAAATGAATACTGGAACACAGTTCTCATCTATTAATCAGGATGATGACATTGAGAGTGTTAGAAAGTTGATGGAAGATGCAAATACCCCAGTATATCAAGCATGTGGAAAAATGAGCAAACTTGAGTTTTTAATGCGATTATATCATGGAAAAACAATGTATGGATTTAGTAATACTGCAGTCGACTATCTCCTTACATTTATTAAGGATTTACTGCCTGATGATGCATGTATTCCAGAAAATGATTACATGGCATCAAAGTTGGTTAACAAATTTGGATTTTCATCTAGTAAGATTCATTCTTGTCTCAAAGACTGTTGTTTGTTCTGGAAGGATAATGCAAACTTGAGTCAGTGCAAACAGTGTGGCACATCAAGGTGGAAGACTAATAAAGATGGATCTCAATCATGCATACCACAGAAAGTGATGTGGCACTTCCCTTTAATTCCCAGGATTCAAAAATTTTTATGTCAGAACAAATGGCAATGAATATGAGATGGCATGCAGATGAAAGAAATAAGGATAACGATGAAATAGTGCATCCTGAAGATGGGTTGGCTTGGAAGAAATTTGATAGGTTACATCCTGATTTTGCAGCCGACCCATGAAATGTTAGATTGGGATTATCCTGTGATGGTTTCAACCCATTTCACCAAATGCATACTGCACACAGTACTTGGCCTGTTTTCATTCACATTTATAACTTTCCTTCATGGATGTGTATGAAGAAGCCGTGCACTATCCAGAGTATATTGATATCTGGACCCAGTGATCCTAGAAATGATATTGATATATACTTGCAGCCATTAATAGAGGAGTTAAATGAGCTTTGGATTGTTGGTGCACAAGCGTATGATGCATTCAGAAAGGAGTACTTTATGTTTCGTGCAGCTTTATTATGGACGATAAATGATTTCCCTGCCTACGGAATGATGTCTGGTTGGAGTACTAAAGGGAAATTATCCTGTCCTATTTGTATGAAAAATACACGTTTCCGAAGAATGAAGTTTCGACGAACTTTCAGCTTCATAGGGCATCGACGTTTTCTACCAATGGACCATCCATACAGGAATAATCGGAGACAGTTCGATAATGCCATCGAGACAGATGAGACACCTCAACGAATGTCAGGGACTGATATTGTTAAAGAACTTGATGATTTGAATTATGTTCTTGTCAAAAGTCAATCAAATATCAGAAAGCGAAAGCATGCTAATTCCAATTCCAACAGCAATTGGAGAAAGAAAAGCATATTCTTTGAGTTGCCGTATTGGTCATAGAATTTATTACATCATTGTTTGGATGTAATGCATATCGAGAAAAACATTTGTGAGATGTTACTTGCTACTATTTTAAATGTCAAAGGCAAAACAAAAGACGATTTGCGGTGTCGTCGTGATTTGATGGATTGGGGTATAAGAGCAAGACTTCATCCTGAGTTAATTGGTCAAAATAAGTGGAAAGTCCCTGTTTCCTGTTATTCGATGACAAATGTGGAGAAAAAACAATTTCTTCAGCTCTTGGAAAGTTTGAAGGTTCCGGATGGTTATTCAAGTAATATTTCGAAAAGGGTGAATACGCAAGATGTGAAACTCAAATCTCTTAAAACCCATGATTACCATGTCTTGTTACATGAGTTGATTCCCATTGCCATTCGTCATTTACTTTCACATAATGTTAGAGTTGCGGTGATTAAGTTATGTCAATTTTATCGAGATCTTTGTGCCAAAAGATTGAGCAGAAGTGCTGTTCAGAAATTGCAGAGAGATGCACCGATTATTCTTTGCGACTTGGAGAAAATTTTCCCACCGTCTTTTTTCACAATTATGTTACATTTGACTGTGCATCTTCCCACGGAAGTTCTCTTTGGTGGTCCTGTTTCGAGTCAGTGGATGTATCCTACCGAAAGAATGATGTTTACATTGAAATCTTATGTGAGAAATAAATATCATCCTGAAGGCTGTATTGTGAAATGCTATTTAGCACAAGAATGCATGGATTTCTGTTCATCGTACTTGGCTAACGTCACTACGAGGTCTAATCAACTAATGAGAACTGAAGATGAGCAATATGATCCCATTGAGCCTGCATTTCCTTCAATGCCCCAAACAGGGGGGATATCTGGATCGTACTCGTTGTGTACTTTAAGCAGGGAAGAGTGGGAAATGGCACATCGCACAGTATTATTCAACTGTAGTGTGCTTGATGATTATATCAAGTAAGTAAACTAATAAATATGTATTTTTTTCATTGTGTGATTTCTTTATATCTTCTGACATTTTAATGCTCGCATATCTGTAGAGAACATTTTGAAATTATAAAAAAGAGACATCGCTCTCTATCTATTAAGAGGAAGGAACTGTTGCACAGCAAAGAATTTGCTGCCTGGTTAAAGTCAAAGGTAATAGATTTCTTTTTCTTCTTCTCATAACATAATCACATGTCTCTGTTTAATATTCTATGTTGGTATCTTTTAGGTTTTAACTCTACCAATGATTGAAGTATCAGATGAAATAAAAGCATTGTCCTTTGGTCCAAATGATGTGGTGCGTGATTGTAAGTCAATGGTTGTCAATGGATATAAATTTGTTATAAATAGTTGTGCAAAAAAAATGGCAACACAGCATGACGGTGTCACGATAAGCGCCACAACAGATTGTTATGCGAGTGCATCGGACAGGCAACCTCGATCATAAAATATATCATATTACGGTGTTGTTGAAAGAATCATTTTATTAGATTACTATGCACATGGTCGTGTCACAATGATGAAATGCAAGTGGTTTGATTCAATGACACGACAAGGAATGCATATTGATAACTGTGGATTTAGAGTGATTGATATAAACCGCCAGCTTCGTACCGATGAACCTTATATTCTTGCGTCACAAGCTAAACAGGTGTTTTATGTAAGTGACCCATTACAACCACAATTTGGTGTTATTGTTGATGTTATTCCTAGACATATTTTTGACAAAGGCATGGATGACAATGATGTTGTGGATGAACCTGTTGGTATTTATTCGAATGTTGCATTTGATGATATGGATGATGCAATTGTTAGAACAGATTGTGAACCAGAAATTGTCACAGGCCCCACATAGCGTTGACACATTTATATGTATTTACCTGATATTATCGCAATATTGTATGTGTTTTTTTTAACTTTCATACATGATATCAAAATAACTAGTATATTTTATACCATTATCGAATATAAAACTATTAATAGTCTCACCAATTTATGTTTAACCACTTCTCTAGTAAATCTTGAACATAGAAAAGTCTTGATATTTTATCAATATAAATATCACACATGAAAATGTATCTCATTGTTTTATGATACAATTGTATTATTTAACATTTTGCATTATTTCTATTTATTTGATAATATTATTTTAAATTTTCAGGTCAAAATGTCTGATTATGATGGTAGTAGAAGGAGTAGAAGAATATTGAGAAACGAACAACGTAGATCTCCTCCTGGAAACAATGTAAGTACAAATTATGTTTGAATATTATGGTCTTTCATATTATTTATCTTGTTATCGTTCATTTTATTTTATCATCTATGTTATTTTAGACCGCATCGTTGAGGAGACGCTTGGATTATGCCACTGAGGATGATATTGTGGCGGGGGGCACTGATTCTACATGTCAGCCTACTACTACGCCGCTTGAGACATCAGGAGGCCATCCTCCCATTATGCCACCTCCATATTATCCATACCCACCTTTTCCGTATCCCTTTTTTCCCACTCCCACATCGGATGGTAGTTCTCAGACTCCCATCCCTCAGTTTCCATTCCCACCATCCACTGTACAGGGTATTGTGCCCCCATATATCCCACCGCCATATCCATATCCATATCCACCCTCATCTGTACAGGGTTATCCATCGGGTTTTCTGCCTCCATCAGTACACTTTGCATCTACTATACATAGTACTCCTGTAGATATCTCACCTACCATGGAGGCTGCCCCCCCTCCAGACGCAGCACTTCAGGGGTCAGCAGATCCCCCATCTACTGGTATTTGTTTAAGCATTACTGTTACTGATTAATGATAAATTCATATATATTATTCTCTTTTATTTTGGTTTCATGATTAGCTCCAGCCTCTACCAGACGACGAGGCCGCACAAAAATGCGCGAGGTTTGGAATCAGAACACGCAAATCATAGTTGATTACAATGAGGACAGTGCTATAATTAATAAAAATGGCACGGAATGTAAAAGTTTTATGGGAACACTTGCTAGACACAGCAATATCATTCCGGTTCAACCGATAAGTTGGAAGGCAGTTGGACAAGAAATAAAGGACAAAGCCTGGGCAGAGATTTGGGTAAGTAATGTTAATCACCTTTTTTATATATATAAATTTATAAAATTTTCTTAACATATATTATGTCCATTGCAGCTTCGATATAATTTTCCCGATGGACAAAATGCAAAGGCTGCAATGATAATGTATTTAGGTGAAATGTGGCGAGCCTACAAGTATGATTTATATCTTGGGTGGAAAAAGAGAGTTGGTACAGAGCTTGAAGAAGTACCGGTGATTCAAGATTGCCCAATATCACAATATAAAGAGATGATCAACTATTGGAAGAGTTCAGCGTTTAAGGTGTTTGTTAAATTTATATATATATTCATTTATTTATTTGAAAACGATTTTAAATTACTTGTTTTATTTATGTTAATGAGTTTATATAATTATTTGTTTATAGGAGAAATCAAATAGAAATAAAAAAAACAAGAGTGCAATGAAACACATTTATACTCGCGGACACACTTCATTACCAGATCATGAGCAGACGCAGGTAATTTAACATTTAAAATATTTAGCTTTGTTTTGTGTAATTTTTTTAACTTCCAATTTTGATTTATTTCTTTGTTTTTTTCCAGAAAAAGGCATCGAATATTGAGGGTCGCGTTCCTCGCTCAACTTTGTTTTGTACAAGCCGGAAAAAGAAAGATGGTACTGTGCCAAATCCCGACACCGAGAAGGCGATTGTAAGTATATTTCAATTTCTTTGATTTTTAATGAATTTAATTCCTTATATTATTTTATCATTTTAATTTATGTTATATATCAATCAACAGAATGCTTTAGAGGCATTGGCAGAAAATGAACCTGACAATTTGGGCCCAAACGATCATCTACATCAGGTATTAGGAGATGAGCATCAGGGTAGAGTGCGTTGTCAACCTGGGAAGAAGATTGTACCATCTCGATACTGGTCTACTAACATTTCTTCGAGTACCGGTTCTGGTTTTGTCACAGTGGAACAATTGAATGCCGCAATCAAAGAAGCAAGTCAAAAATCAGAACAGGCGATAACTGCAAATATGATTAAGTTTATGTCTGCCCTTTCTTCTACACTTCCACCAGAAGCAGCTGCAACGGTTGATGCCTTTTTGATGTCGATGCGTTCTGCTAATGTAGATTCTTCTGTTGGAGCCGGAGCCGGACCTAGTGCTGGACCCGGTGCTGGTGCCGGTTCGGATGCAGATGTCGATGCCGATGATGATGTTGGTGGTGTGAGAGGTGGTGATGGTGTTTCTGTAGGAGGTGTGGATGAGGGTTATCATGATTTTGATGATACTGATATTGAGACTCACTTTTGATGTTAATTGTATGTTTGGATTGGTAATGTATGACGAGTTCCATGCATCCGATTACATTGCTTTTTTGATCAATATCATTAATATTTACCATATCTTATTGGGAATGAGAATGACTACTAAACTACGGTTCTCCACTGCTACAAATGCCTTTTCTGATTGGTCTCAGCTTTCTTTTAGTAGTGATAATACTATTTCTAAGATGTTCCGTAATATGAAACCTACAATTTCTATCCTTAAGGATTCAATAATACAACCTGCTAACAATGACACCTCTCTTGGACTAAAGAATGAAATCAAAATAAAAGATGATGAACCAGTTTCTGCTATCCCAACTCACACTAATACTATTAGAAATCCTGCCAATTATGGGTACGCCGAGACACTAAATAAGCCCTGTAATACTGCTTTTGTGGCACCCAAATCAGTTGAACATGGTACCAAAATATCGATACAGGAAACTAAGCCCATGCAGGTTATGAATGTCTCTATAGAGAAAATGCACTGCTGTACAGATCTGGAAAATATCATAAAACATCCCACAGATACTTCACAGGCCAGGTATAACTATTTCACCACCTATAGATAGTGAGCACTGTGCTATAAAATCTGCAATGTACAGATTTATTACATCTATGTGCTGATAAAAAACACTCTACTCTTTAAGCCCTGCTCTTAATTTCACTGCTTTCAATTCCTATACTATAATGTTTAAAGTGATTCTAACATGAAACCTCTATGTTGAAAAATCTGTCGCGCTGTTTTGATATTGACAACAGTGAGCAAGATAATGTCCAGACGTCTCCAGACAGCGTGCCTACAACATGTCCATCTACTGATTTGGAGACCATGACGAAGGGATATATAAACAAGAAAACAGAAAAAACAGACTGAAAACTCATCCTGGATATAGAAGGTAATCATACATCTTCACTCATCAAATAATTCCCATTATTGTTTTGTTAATTATTATTTGTAGATCAATGTGTATTACATTAGATAGACTACAGACTATTCATTTCAAAGTTTTCGTGCATCTGTTTCAGTTATTTCTAACATCTCTTTCTGATACTCATGCTAGAGGCTAGGATTGCTGGACGATTATCATTATGTTGGAGAATTCTGCTACAAGATTTTAATGCTGGATGTTTTAGCTACTGGAAGTTTATGCTGGAGGTTTCTGTTGCTGCACTGTTTCAAATGTTTCTTAGAGATTGCTTAACTTTCTGATTTCATGCTGGACGGTATATCAATCTGGGCCTTTTGTTGTATTCTGCATTTTCCTAGATGCTATACGGTTTTCTTCACTTTTCCATTACTAATTTATCAGATTTTGCAGGATGGTTTTACATTAATAGGTATTTCTATTATACTGGATGGTTTTCCATGACGGTCTTTCAGGATGCTGGATGTTTTTTCATGTGGCCGAATCTAATTCAATTGTTTTTAAATTTCAGACTTTTATTATGTCACCATTATTTGTGCAGTTATATTAAAGTTTCACTTTTTATTCAACAGTAGCAAATTGGTGAACCATTCAACTGTGATGGTGCAAGGTTTTAAATTTTAGACTTTTTATTATGTCACTATAAGCACTGGAACATGCAGTTTTTTGGGTAGTAAATCATGATTTTTGTAGTGGGTCATATTTTATAGTAGTGGATCATGTATTTTAGAGCAGGGTATAATGTATTATAGAGATTGGACATGCTTATCTCATAAGACGGCCTATGATCCAAACATCGGGGCATAACGACTTCCAATTTTCCTTTAGTGCCGACCGTTGCTGATTAGAAGGTGATGTTTCAGTTGTATCTTCTACATGTACTTCTCACCTCCAGGATATTCTTCTACATGTACTTCTCACCTCCAGGATAATCTTCATCAAAGATATTTACTATAGTGTGGTTGTGCTCCAGGGTGATGGAATTTGTCATCAGGATGTCTGTGATTGCGGCTTTGATACTGCACTTACCTAGGTGAACTCTACTACATAAGGATAATTTTATATGTATCATTTCAATGCTCTTATTTCAATTAAATATATTTACTATAGATTGGTTGTGATCCAGGGTGATGGAATTTGTCGTCAGGATGTCTGTGATTCTGATAATGAGGATGAACTTCATGCTACTGTCCACATTTTTTGAGACAACAAGGCTACAATCACACATTCTACTGAACTACACACCTGAATGAAGGGAAATGTAAATAGGAAAATAGAAAAATCAGACTAAAATGTGATGCCGCACACCAATGGTAAACATACATGTTTACTATTTAATTTGTTTTCAGTACTATTTTTCAAATTCCTATTTGATGTGAAATAATTATTACATTATCTACAGTACTGAAACGTTATTTGAAATTTATGTTGCTCCATTGAAAGCACTTAGTCATTTCATTATCCTGTTTTCATTGTGTTCAATTTTCAATGCCTGAATTATTATACTGCACAAATACGACATGTTTGTTGCCTCCTATCATTACAGTTTTCTGTTTGCATACTGTACATACACACCATCATGGAATGTATTATAGAAATGCCAGATTTTTCATTTTTATTTGAACTCCATGTTTCAATGGTATTGGTTTGTAATCATGTCATTTGATGAAATATGTCATTCTATCTTCCGATTATTCATTTTGTTTCATATGCATTTTTAAATATTTGTAATTGTCAGTCATTTATTTGATTCTGATTTCTTTATCAAACACCGTTTTTGAATTGTGCATTATACAGAATTTTTTGCATTATACAGAATTGGTCATTTTTAATCAGTTCTATTACATAGCCAAACTTCTCCTCTTCGTTATCTACTCCACTACTACTCTCCTCAACCGTTGATCTTCTTCGACCAATCATGGAGACCAGGAACCAAACGTGATTCGACGGTGCCAAGCAGCACCTTGGACGCGTCGAGACAGCTCTCGCAGATTTGACTTCGCAAGTTCACAGCCTCTTGCAGAGCCAACAGCGGCTGGGGAAGGAGTGGGTCTGTGAACTGCAATAGAAACCAGATTTCCAGAAAATTCTTACACTTTGTGTTTCGCCTGGAGAAGATGAAATAGAAGAAATAAGTGAAGCCCCCCTATTGTAGAGCCAACGGCTGGGAAGGGAGTGGGGCTGTGAACAGCAACAGAAACCATAATTCCAAAAAAGCCATACACTCTGTGTCGCCTGGACAAGATGCAATAGAAGATTGATGTTTTGCAAGTTTGTTATACTAGAAAACAATACTATCAATATGTGCATTGGGTGGGTGTCATCATTTTTAATCACTTCTGTTACTTAGTTTCTTACTCCTTCAATAGTTTTATGCATAGTTTTGTTCCTTTTCTTTTCACATTTATCTCAGCTTGAGGTTTCAAATTTATTTTGCTCCATAGAAATCATTTAGACATAAATATTACATGTTCCCTATGTATTTTTATAGTACCTATTTCTGCAATGATATTTAAAAAAACCAGGTTTTATACCTCTTCATAAATGTTTCCTGTTTGTATATTTTTTTGGTGCTCCAACTCTTGTGTATGTAGATTCATATCATATTCTTTCAACTTTTCTACTACCGGGTATGTTATACCTGAATCGTCTGATCATAGGGTGTCTACTTAGCGTACAATTTTATTGGACCATCTGATGATCCTCCATTGCATATTGTATTCTCACAGCGCATATTCGTTCCTCTGATTGCAGTGTACTCCATCCGATGATCAATCCGATATTCTCACTCTGCCCATTCGTGTCATTGCACGACCCCTTCCACCTTCATTTCAGCCCGCTGCCACCAGCATTCCAGCCCGCAACAGCCCCCCCCCCCCACCTTCGAATCAGCCCGCACCATCCCCCCAACACTTGCAACCAGCCCCCTTTAACCCGCATTCCATCTTCCTCTCGCTCCCTTCGCTCCTGGTCGGAAGATGCTGCCCCGCGGATGTCGCTGGATCGGGCCAACACGCTGCGGTCATGCCGCGGTCAGGCCGCGGTCACGCCGCGGTCACGCCGCGGTCATGCCGCGGTCACGCCGTGATGTGGCCCTGCTCCAGCCACATCCAGCAGGGGGGAGGGGTGTCCAGCGGGGGGGAGGGGTGTTCGCGGTCACGCCGCAGTCACGCCGAAATATATCTATACGTTTGTAATCAATTTAAACAAAGAATAAGAATGGTGTACCTTACACCATTCGATCCAATCTTTCGAAGCTTTTCACAAGTGTTTGATTGTGATCACTTAGAAGTCGCTGAAAGACTCCTTCAGAGGTATCCACAAATCATGGGAATCACCCGACACTTAGTAGGACCTCTCTCAATACCAGTCCTTCCTGCTTGTCGAAGTTTTCACAAGCGTTTGATCGAGAGTTTCTTCTGCCGATTGATCTCTTCCTGGATCTGAGAAGGTTGAACCATTGGTTCATGCTACTGAGACCCATACTGAGGCTGCCCCAGTGGAGCACCCAGCTTCTGACCCAGGTTACTGGCTTTTAGGCCCAGGGCCTGGATCTCCTGTTCCTTCTCTTGCAGGTCCTTGCGACTGGAAGTCAACAGGCCGCTGATTTTCATCCACAAACTGGACACAATCAGCCCGTGCTACTGAGAGTTTCTTCTGCCCTTGAACAGATTTAACCTCTCCAGACCCAATTCCATGTTTCTCCAAGCCTGGATCATCAACATTTACCTGCACCTGTACACCTGATGAGATCAGACCTTGACCCCGCTGCTGAGAGGCAGCATCAAACTCTGACCTTGACTTATCTGCTCCTGGCCTCTGATTTTCATCCTCAATCCGGCCACTAACAGCCCCTGCTACAGTTAGTTTTCCCTGCCCCTGAACCTCACCAGCCCCAGTCCAGGTTGCAAATCTGGATCATCAAAATTCACCTCCTCTTGAAAACCTTCACCTGAAATATCAGAAGCATTCCCCTTCGTATTGCTGACTCCAGTCCCTGGTTGATCACAACCTGTTCCTGCAAGACCCTGCCCAAGTTCCAGACTTCCATTTCCTGCAACAGCCTGACCAGAGCCATTCCCAGCTCCAGGACCATTCTTTCTCTTCTTACGGAAAGTCTGAAAATCATGTCCCTTCTGCGAGAAAAAAGAGCAGACAAGTTTCATTCTGCATCTCTCTTTAGATTGCCCTATAGACAGACACTTGGAACAAAATGCAGGTAGTTGTTCATACTCAATTTTCAAAAACAAGTCATCTTCATTTGTGGATAACACAACCCGATCAATGAGGGTGGAATTAAGGTCCACTTCTAGAAGAACTCTAGCAAAATGCACATTATTCTAGCAAAATACCCATAATGTGCCTCCTCAGTTGCTCTATCCATTTTTATGGGAATGCCAATTGTAGATGTAATGTCAAATAATATCCTGGGGGGGGGGGGGGCTGGGTGCAGGTGGTACTGGGGGTGCAGGGGGGTGTCAAGGGTGGGGAGTGGGTTTGGGTTTGGGGGGGGGGGGGGTCTGTCCATGGGGTGTCTAGGGGGTCCAGCAGGGGGAGGGGCTGTCCAGTCTTAGTGGGGTAACTACATGTGAGTCTTAGTAGGGCTGCTTTCTAGGGGGGTGTTTGTCCAGGGGTGGGGGGTTTTGTCCAGCAGGGGGGGTGCAAGGGCACATGGGTGTGTAGGGGGTGCAAGGGATGTCTAGGGGTCCAGGGGGTCCAGGCAGGGGGGAGGGGTGTCCAGGCAGGGGGGAGGGGTGTCCAGCAGGGGGAGGGGTGTCCGGCAGGGGGGTTGTCCAGAAGGGGGAGGGGTGTCCAGGGGGTGCAGGGGGTAGGGGGAGGGGTGTCCAGCAGGGGGAGGGGCTGTCCAGGCAGGGGGGAGGGGTGTCCGGCAGGGGGAGGGGTGTCCGGCAGGGGGAGGGGTGTCCGGCAGGGGGGAAGGGGTGTCCAGGGGGTGTCCAGTTGGGGCATGGGGGCTGTCCAGTGGGGTGCAGGGGGGCATGGGGGTGCGAGGGGGGGGGGGTGTTCAATGGGTCTGTTCAAGGGGGTTGTCCAGGGGGTTGCAAGGGGGTGCAAGAGGGCTGTCCAGGGGGGGCATGGGGGTCCAGTGGGGGTGCAAGAGGGCTCTCCAAGGCCGCTTCACCTTTCCTTTTTCTCAACAATCTTGTGACCTAAACCAAACTAACACCAAATTGTTAGTATATAAACTGTAAAGCACAAAGGGTGTGTGACATACCACTTTTAGCATGAATTGATACCATTGCTGCATGCAACTTCCAGCTCTAAACCAGATCTGTTTTCAGCTCTAAAATATATGCTTTGTGAACACACTTACCCCATGGATTGTGTCTCCCCTTCTTTAGGTTTGTTCTCTTCTTCACAACCCAAAACACAACCTGTTTTTCCTTGGACAGCTGTACCACCAAGGAGTTTTCTTTTCACTATAGGTTGATTTTTCTTTCTCCAAATCACCTTGCTGCTTGGACTGTCCCTGCAAGCATTTTCAGTACATACCTTGCCTTGGGGCACCCCTTTCACATGAATCCTTCTAGTTTTAGGATCATGTGAGTTCTTCTCATGCTTCCAAGCCCTTTTTGTGTCTTTCCAGGAGGTTTGTGCTTTAGAACTAGTCTTGGAGTTTTTTTCTACATTACTCTCAGCATAGGAGTTTTCTACATGTAGCCCCTGAAATCTGTTCCTCAAAGGAACATATTTGTCGTTGTATTCATGTTGATTTCTTCCATTAATCCCTACTGAATTCTTGTAGCCTGCAACTGTCGCGGATGAGGATTTTGTTGGATTGGTGTTGCCCGATCTGGTTGGGCCGAATGCTTGTGGCCCAGCAGGGGGGGTTGTCCAGCAGAGGGAGGGGGTGTCCAGCAGGGGGTGTCCAGTAGGGGGGAGGGGTGCTAAACATGGTCTGTAAATCTGATGTAGTTCAGTCTATTCCTGTCTTATCTCATGCTGCTAAACATGTCAGAATTGGTGAATTGGTACCTGTTAAACCTGAATCTGGCAGTGCTGAAGATGTTGTGGTTATCAGATCAGATAAACTTGGTTATCAGATCAGGGGGCAGGGGGACTAGCAGGGGACTGACAGGGGGCCTAGCAGGGGGCAGGGGGCAGGGGGGGCTGGCAGGGGGACAAGCAGGGGGCAGGGGGGGGGGCTGGCAGGGGGTAGGGGGGGCTGGGGGTGGGGGCTGGCAGGGGCAGGGGGGGTGGCAGGGGGGCTGGCAGGGGCAGGGGGGGGGGGGGGTGGCAGGGGGGGCTGGCAGGGGGAAGGGGGGGGGTGGCAGGGGGGCAAGCAGGGGGACAAGCAGGGGGAAGGGGGGGGGGGGGGGCTGGCAGGGGGCAAGCAGGGGGCAGGGGGGGCTGGCAGGGGCAGGGGGAGGCTGGCAGGGGGAGGGGGGGGCTGGCAGGGGGGCAAGCAGGGGGCAAGGGGGGGGGGGCTGGCAGGGGGAAGGGGGGGGGGGCTGGCTGGGGGAAGGGGGGGGGGGGGCTGGCTGGGGGACAAGCAGGGGGAAGGGGGGGGGGGGGGGCTGGCAGGGGGCAAGCAGGGGGCAGGGGGCAAGCAGGGGGTGGCAAGGGGGACAAGCAGGGGGGAGGGGTGTCCAGGAAGGGGGCAGGGGGACTGGCAGGGGGGTGGCAAGGGGGACAAGCAGGGGGGAGGGGTGTCCAGGCAGGGGGTACTGGCAGGGGGGACTAGCCGGGGGTGGCAGGGGGGGTGTCCAGGGGGTATTTTTTTATGGATTTGGACACCCTATAGCCATGGTTTAAAACCGTGGCTATTGATTTATTGCCACGGTTTTAAACCGTGGCTATAGACATAATTCCACGGTTTAAAACCGTGGCTATAGATTTTGTCCGACCTTTAGTATAGCCACGGTTGAAACCGTGGCATTAGGTATACAGCCACGGTTTACCTTTCTCATTTTTTTTCTTTTAGCGTATGTCCGCCTACACCCGTGATAACTCAAACAGATTAGTTAGGGTGGATACTCCTAGGGCTGGGGAGTCAGGAACTAAAAGAGGTCTATTTCCTTTAGATCCAAATCTTTCTAATACTCCAAATTCAGACGTTTAGTTTGATACAATGGAGAATCTCCCACAAAACCAAATCATAAACCGAGGAGGTAACCAAAATAACGGGCAAGACCCTAACTTTGGAATTGTTGCATACCCGACCATGAATGACTACCTCACACCAACCTGGACCAATGCACCCTCATGCATTAGGAATGATAACATAGGATATGCCTAATATGTTTTCAAACCCCATGTCCTGAACTACCTTCCAACCTTTCA
The DNA here is from genome assembly GCA_963277665.1 of Viscum album. Lineage (NCBI taxonomy): Eukaryota > Viridiplantae > Streptophyta > Magnoliopsida > Santalales > Viscaceae > Viscum > Viscum album. The sequence goes on along the minus strand of OY728158.1, from coordinate 1,370,630,088 downwards.
TGGGATGGAGTCTGAGATGCCTTACCTTCATGTTAAAGAATTTAATGACATTATCGAAACCATGTTCCCACCAAATCAAATTGAATCTACTAAAATGAGACTTTTTCCTTTTTATCTTAAGGATCGAGCAAATAATTGGTTAAACAATTTGAGACCAGCATCCATTCACTCTTGGGACCAACTTCAACGAGAATTTTATAAAAAATACTTCCCCCATCACAAAACAATTGCACTTAAAAAGATCATACAAAACATTTTTGAAAGAGAGGGAGAAACATTCTATGAAACATGGGAAAGGTTCAAGGACACATTAAACATGGTACCACACCATGGTTTCTTAATCCCATAATAAGTGATAATTTTCTATGAAGGGTTGGGTCTTAGAAACAAACAATTCATTGATATGATGTGTAATGGAACCTTCAAAAACAAATCCCCAAATGATGCTTATGAGTATCTAGAAAATCTTGCTGAACAAAACCAAACATGGGGAACATCACCATACTATGAGAAGCCACCCAAATCTAGTGGAATGTTCAATCTTTGAGAAGAAGAAAACCTTAGATCAAAACTTGCTACACTCACGAGGAAAGTTGAGGAGATTGATCTTAGGAAGGTCCACAAAACCCAAACTGTTGAGCTTGTTTGTACAATTTGTGACAAGAATGACCACAATACTGATAATTTCCCAACCATTCCTTCCATCAAGGATGTTCTTTTAGGAGGACCACCAGAAGAAGTTAATGCAATAAACTTTCAAAAGCCACAATTCACGAACACCTTCAATCCAAGGTATAATGACCATCCAGGATTTCGTTGGAAGGACAATCAACAACCAACACAACAATAATGTATCAACCCATACCCTCAACAAAACTTTCAACCTCATAATCAGTTCCAACCACAACTGGTCCAATTCCAACATCCTCATGTCCAATATCAACAACCTATCCAACAACCCATTCAACAACCTATCCAACAACCAAAGTATCCTCCTAGGATAAACCCACAAGCTCAAGAACCAACCCAAAATGTTCCACAAAGCCTACAAGAACAACTGTGAAAACAAATGGACAAAATGAACACAGAATTCTCATCCATTAAACAAGAACTTCAAACCATCAAAACTGGAAAGGCACCCATACCCACACAGGCCATTCCACAACAAACATCAAGGGGAGAGACAAGTTTCACTCAAACAACTCATGAACAACAAAAGGTTGTGACAGTTTTATGAAGTGGGAAATCAATTGAAAAACATGAACAAATAAGTCAGAAACCATGTGAAGCTTCAAACTCTAATAAAAATTCAAATGAACCACAAGCTCAAACTGAAGAAACTGATAACAATGTGAAAGAAACAACACTTCAAAAAACAACTCAACAACCTGCACCATTTCCTCAATGCATGAGGGGGAAAACCAAGCCTGAATTGAGTGACACATTGAGGGAAATCTTCTCACAAGTCAAGTTGAACATTCCCCTTCTCGATGCCATCCAAACCATACCTTCCTACTCAAAGTACATTAAGGACTTGTGCACTTTTAAAATAGAATTTTCACATAAAAACCAAGTCCTTTTGGTTACTAATGTGAGTACCACCATTCAAGGGACCATTCCTCCTATGTTGAAAGACCCAGGATGACCTTACATAAATGTTGAACTAGGAGAGAACAAAGTTGTCAAAGCCTTGTGTGATCTAGGTGCCAGCGTGAACCTCATTCCTTATGCCATGTATTGTCAGTTAGGTCTTGAAGAACTCCAACCCACAACTGTCACTCTTTAACTTGCTGATCATAGTGTTCGAGTTCCCAAGGGGATCTTAAAAGATGTTTTTGTGAAAGTTGAAAATTTCATTTACCCAGCTAACTTCATTGTTCTGGAAAATCACCCAAGATTAGGTCCTAGGGAGAAAACCCCAATCATCCTTGTTTATCCCTTCCTTGCAACAATCAACTCTGTTATCCAAGTCCGAAATGGGAACATGACCATAACCTTTGGAAACATGAGTCTAGACTTGAACATCTACAATGAAAACTCCCAAATTGGGGATGATGAAGAGACCCATGAGGTTAATTAGATTGGTAGTGTTGATAATGAACTCAATGAAAATCAAGAATTACCGAAGGATGGTTAAGTCAAGAATAGATTGATTTTCTTTATTCACATGAGGTAAATTTGTCTCCTTGGATTGAATCTCTTTCAGATAGCTCTATTGATGAATTTTTAGAATCACCAATCAATGATACCATGGTTGAAATTAATAACATTGAGTCCATATCCATTCATGACACTACTCTGAAAAATTTAGTGGATGAAAATTCTGTTCACAAGGAACCAATTTTTTCAAGAAATCTGAATAAAGAAACTACGTTCAATACAAAGTATCGTCATTTCATGGAAAGTCATGACCAATCTGATCTTGAATTTATAGTCTTACCTTCATCACTAAAGTATGTGTTCTTAGGGGACAATCAATCCTTTCCTATTTTCATTTCTTCCTCTCTTGAAGCCGATCATGAGAGGATGCTTCTAGATTTCCTTAGGAGACATAAGAAAGCCAATGGATGGACCCTATCTGATATTCCTGGGATTATCCCACTTATCGGGACTCATAGAAATATTCTTGAATCCGATTCAAAGCCATGTCGTCAACCTCAGAGGCGACTCAATCCTAATCTCATGGAAGTAGTGAGAAAAGAACTTTTGAAATTGTTAAAAGCTGGTATCATCTATTCTATCGCTGAGGGTGAGTGGGTTAACCCAATCCATGAGGTTCCAAAGAAGGCTGGAATCATAGTAATAACCAACAAGGATGGAGAGATGCTTCCAACAAGGGCCATTAGTGGATGGAGAGTTTGTATTGAATATAGGAAGCTCAACTCTTGTACCAAGAAAGACCATTTCCCCTTACCCTTTATTGATCATGTCCTCGAGCGAGTGGTGGGTTATCAATTATAATGCTTCCTTGATGGATTCTCAGGGTATAATCAAATCGAAGACTCCTTAGAGGATCAAGGAAAAACAACCTTCACTTGTCCATTTGGCACTTTTTCCTTCAAGTGCATGCCCTTTGGGTTATGTAATTCCCCCGTTACCTTCTAGCGGTGCATGATGGGAATATTCTCGGATATGGTGGGTGATTTTTTAGAGGTATTCATGGATGACTCCTCCATATTTGGGGATACTTTTGAGGGATGCCTTATAAATGTTGAAAAGGTTTTTTCAAGGTGTGAGGATAAGAATCTCATACTGAATTTTGAAAAATGACATTTCATGGTAAGGGAAGGACATGTTCTATGTCATCTGGTATCTGGTAGAGGGATTGAAGTTGATAAAGCTAAGGTTGAAATCATTCGTCACCTTCCCTCTCCTAAAACTGTTAAGGAAGTGAGGTCCTTATTAGGACATGATGGTTTTTATAGAAGGTTCATTAGGAATTTCAGCTCTATTTCTCGACCACTTTGTACTCTATTGGTAAAAGATTCTCCATTTTTATGGACAGAAAGCTGTGAGGAATCATTCTCTACACTCAAGTCAACTCTAATATCTCCACCTATCATGAAATCTCCAAATTGGAAACTTCCTTTCGAGCTCATGTGTGATAAAAGTGACTTCGCTGTAGGAGCAGTCTTTGGACAACGGTGTGAGAAAACTCCATGTGTCATTTCTTATGCAAGAACATCTTTAAATGATGCACAATTAAACTACACCAGAACTGAGAAAGAGTTGTTTGCTGTTGTCTTTGCCTTAGAGAAATTCAGGTCTTATCTCTTAGGATCACCCATCATTGTCTTCACTGACCATTCATCCCTAAAATACCTTTTCCAAAAACAAGATGCCAAGGCTCGATTGATTAGGTGGGTCCTTCTTCTTCAAGAGTTCCATTTAACCATTAAGTATAAAAAGGGTGTTGAAAATATTGTAGCTGATCACCTATCTAGGATGGAATTCAAAGACAACTCACACCACCTATCTATGTATGATTCATTTCTCGATGATCACCTCTATTCAGTGAATGATTGCCCTTGGTATGCTGACATAGAAAACCATTTGGTGACGGGAGACATTCCAAAATTCCTGGGGACCCAAGCTAAGAGGAAATTCCTTTCTGATGTCAATCACTATGTGTTTGATGATCCTTACCTCTTCATGATCTGTCCTGATCAAATCATCAGGAGATGTATTCCTGAGTCTGAGCAAGAGTCCATTCTAAAATTTTGTCATGGAGAGGCATATGGCGGCCACTTTTCTACAAAGAAAACCACTTCAAAGGTCCTCCAAAGTGGTTTCTACTGGCCGAACCATACTAAGGATTCCTTCAAATTCTGAAAAAGTTGTCCTCAGTGTCAGCAATTAGGATCCATTACCAAAAGGAATCAAATTCCCCTCACTCCCATTCTGGTTGTTGAAATCTTTGATTGTTGGGGAATTGATTTCATCGGACCCTTTCCAAACTCTAAGGGATACCTCTATATCCTCTTAGCTATTGATTATGTCTCAAAATGGGTTGAATCCATTCCCACCAAGTCCAATGACCACCATGTTGTGATCCGATTTCTTAAAGAGCATATATTTTCTTGATTTGGAATTCCTAGGTCTATAATCAGTGATCGTGGAACCCATTTATGCGTCCGACCATTCTCTTCACTCATGTCTAAGTATGGAATTACTCATAAAGTTTCCACTTCATACCATCCTCAAACCAATGGTCAAGATGAGTTGGAAAATAGAGAAATTATGAAAATTCTTGAAAAAAATGTCAACCCCTCTAGGAAATATTGGTTTGAGAAACTCTTAGATGCCCTTTGGGAATATGGAACTGCTTTCAAAACTATCCTAGGCATGTCACCATATAGATTGGTTTATGGAAAAGCATGTCATTTACCTGTTGAAATTGAGCATAAGGCCTTTTGGGCAACAAAAAAAATGAACTTTGACATTTCTTTGGCAGAAACAAAAAGGAAATTAGATCTTAATTAACTCTAGGAACTTAGTATGGAGGCTTATGAAAATTCAAAGATCAATAAATCTAAAGTTCAATCCTACCAATCTAGGAATCTCAAAGTAAAACACTTTGAACTGGGAAAATTTGTGCACTTGTATAGTTCAAAACTTCATCTACATCCAGGAAATCTAAGGTCCAGATGGTCTAGTCCATACCTAGTGCATCATGTGTACCCTCATGGGGCAATAGAGATTTAGGATCCCACAAGTGGTCATGTCTTCAAAGTCAATGGTCATAGGTTAAAAACATTCATTGAATCATTAAATAAACAAGAAACCAAGGAGGAGTTAACTAATACAACATATGAACCAGAGAAAAATGGATAAATTTAGGGTATATGTCGGGCTAACGACGTTAAACAAAAGCGCTGCACGGGAGGCAACCCGTGGTTTTCATGTTTCCAATCACTTTGAATCATCTTTTGTTTCCTTCTGCTTCATTTTGTCATTTTTTATTATATAGACTGTTGAACTGTTCTTCTTTTATGAGTATGGATGGGTATGAAAGGGGAGTACCGTATTCATCCGTGTCACGCGGTGTGATCCCTGAGAAATACCTTACCCAGAAAATATAAAGAAGACAATGTATCATCAGTTTATTTTATTTTATTTATGTTTTTGTAGGTTAAAAAAAATTAGACTCTTGACCTGTTCTTCTTTTATGAGACTAGATGGGTATGAAAGGGGAGCACCATATTCATCTGTGTCACGTGGTGTGATCCCTGAGTAATACCTTACCCAGAAAATATAAATAAGACAATGTATCATTCGTTTGATATAAAAAAAACATGTAAAACCATAAATATGATGGTACTTTGAATTAAATGAATCATTGTGTTGTCTTTTTTGTCTGTTTTGTCCTTATTTTTATGGTTCAGGAACTATTTTGGGTGATACATGTTCAATCAAGGAGGTGCCTACATCCCCCAAGAGATCAAAGGAGTAATCTGGAGCATCATGAACTTCAACTTCAAAAACCAGGTGAATTTGTTCCATGTTTATCATTCTCAATTTCATCTTTTAACTCTTATCCTACCCCCTTCTAACTTTTCCTTTCTTCAAACACTGGGGACAGTGTTATTCTATTTTGGGGGGAGATAAAAAATGATTTCTTTATTTTTATTGTGAATAAAAACATGCATGAAATGAAAAATTCCATTAACCATAAACATGATAACAGACATTGCAAACTCTAAAATTGGATATCAAATAAATTTTGCATGCCTTGATTCTAATTTTAATACAATTTTAAGTTCATGAGCATAGTTTTTGGAATGTGTGGTTGTCCTATGTGATTTTTCAATGTTTACATTTTCATCCTCTTAATAAAAATGCCACAATGCACGTCTATTGGATCGTGGGTGTAAATTTGAGTTCTTGGGTCCCTTTAATTATACCATAGGGTTCTGGGGTCACTTTTAGTTTAATTTGAGTATCCCAAAAAACAAAAAATCAAAAAAAAAACAAAAAAACAAAAAAAAATTGAAAAAATAATGACCACATAGAGAAATGTTTTGTCCAAATGTGTGGCGTCCGACACTTGGGGATCGTGACTCCATAGTTGTCTTGCCCAAATTTTGGATTTATATCTCTATTGTAGAGCATGAAATTGACAATATGTGTGGCATCCGGCACTTGGGGATCATGACTCCATAGTTGTATTTCCCAGAGTTATTCTTTTCATATCTATTGTGGTTAAAAAATAAAATAAAAAAATACAAAAAATGGATACTCATCTTAAGGTGTAATTTGATTCCCATCTAGCGCTTCCATTTTTTCCGCTTGAAAAATAAAATGGGCCCCATATCTTTTATGATTCACAACACTTTATCATGCTTAATTGGAATTGGATGAAATGTGGCGATACATTTAAACAAAGGAATGGGCTTGGGCTTGGGATATGCTTATGGACCTATCTTGTTTTTAATTATTTTGATGGGTTTTCGTAATTTTTTTGGTATTAGATATTTGGGTGAGCAATGTGTATTAAAATGTTTTTGGAAAAGGGGATTTGAATTTCATATTTTTAATTTATTTTTCTCGGGACTAGGAAAACTCAAGTTGGGGGGGGTGTGATTAGTCACTAAAAGTGGCTAATATTAATTGTTAATATCTTTATATTCATTGTTCCAAATTCCATAAACATTGTTTTTAATGCATTACATAAATAGAACTTCATTTCTCATCTAAAATGCAATTCATTTTTAAAATGAAAATTTGGGCCCAATCATTCATTTGTTTGTGGAAAAAATTATATTCATTTTCTGAATTTGAAATTTTGGGATATGATTGACCACTTTGTTTGGAACATTTTATCATTTAGGTCCGATGGATTAATCCCAAAGGAAGATGGAGTATTTTGCGCCTGAAGGCAGAAACTTTCTGGAAAAAGCATAATGGGCCTAAGGCCCCTCAAACAAATATGGGGCCCACAAACCAAGACCAATGAAGCTCAAATTTATACAGTAGAAAGATAAAAATATGAGGATCATTTTATTCGACCGTGTCTGGAGCTAATTCTAATGTTTTCATGATGATAAAGAGATCTGAAGTTGAGATTTAAATGGTGGACCCGACATTAATGTACAGAAATCTGTCCCACCATTTCGACCATAACATCCAAACGGCTGAGCCAACGTTCCTGAAATTTTTACTTCTCATATAGGACATATGGGCTAAGATATTTATCTTCTAAAACCCCTCTGGATTCTGCCTTCTTAAATTACACATTTACACTTCAATATAGTGGAAGAATCTAGACAGTTTTCCGGGTCAAATTTGTAACATCAATTTCCTTTTGATTATTCACCCTCCTTTTGACTCTATTAATTGTTGGGGGTGAATTAATTGTTGGGGGATGGACCTAAGGCTCTAAATATCCCTATATAAGGATCTATTGGTGAAGGGAATAAGGGTGGATATTTTTCTTATCATATTTTGTTGCTTGTTTCATTGTAATGTTATGCTTCCAAATTTCCTTTGTAATGTTTTCCATTTCAATGTAAGTTTATTTTTTGTATCGTTATGTTATTAATCAACTTCTTTATCTTATATATTTTCCATTTCATTTATTAAAACTTTTTTATCCCAAAGCACAGTCATATCTCTGTGTTGTTGTGAATTAGTTCACATAGAGGTGTGAATTTCATTCACACACACGGAGGAGTGCTCATTATTTCCGCGGTTTTAATTTCTTCAATCCAAATATTGTTAGCCATATTCTTCCCATCATTTAGAGTATACCATCAATGGGTGGATAACCCTTTAATGGGATTATCTTAGGAGGATGCAAAGGCTGGATTGAATGTTATTTTATGAATAAATTGTTGTTAATTGGATAATTAATTTAAGACATCCATTCTTCAGTTATGTATACTATTCATCTTTACTGTGTTTGAGAAAACTAAATTCAATTACTAAAGGACCATATACCTCGGAGAGATCATGAATTTGGTTATCTAAGTGTATAGGGGATTAGTAATTGGGTGTAGTAAGCACCAAACCAGAAAATGATGAAGGTAGTGTTATTTTTGAAGAATGGATTAATCAAGAATTAATAAAACCAAAATTGTCTAAAGAAGTAAAATTCATTCAATCCACCCCAAGAATAATCCTAAGATCAACCCATTTTATTTGAATTGAATTCACTTAATTTTCATAGTGTTCTTTAAACCATCCAAAATCAAAACCAAAGTTGGATACTTCATAGCCCATCCTTCACCAAATCATAGCGTCTCAAGGTTACTTCTTCGGTCTATGTGGATTCGACCCCTACATGTACTACATCGACCGCTTTTACCAGTAGGGTAAATTGGGGTGCAACCACCATCCCAAATTGAAAACTACAATGAGGCAAACTCCTCCAATGCCTTGTTCAACTACTATGAACAAGATCCTTTGCTGAGATAATATTCTACCACATTCCCTTCTAAGGAGTATAGAACATTTTTAAGTCATAATCCAGGATGAACTCAGGTCATCACCTCTATCTCACGTTAATTTCTTTGCGAGAGAAAAGACACATGAGGAAAATGTGGTAAGAGTAGATGATAATCTAATCCCTCATGAGGTAGTGTCACCAAGTCTATAATGACAATAATACCCCTACTTACTTGATATCATGGGGGATTTTTCATATTCATGTGGTCCCAATTAATGTGAACCACAGGGGATCACTATCTACCTCTACATCATTACACAACCAAGCCCAGTTCATGATGCATTTATAAACACTATGTAATCAAAAAACTCCTTTGTTAACATCAATATGGGATCACTCTTCAGTCATTGCATCATATCCTGAAAATACTATTATCACATCTCTATCCACATGATAGGATTCCCCTTTTGGTTCAAAGAAGTCACAGGGGCTGATATGCTAGATATTTTAGGTATGGATATCCTTTAGTAGTCTTCTAACCCTTTGAAGAACTATAAATCCATCAGGCTCTGGTGTGGATCCCATGATAAAACTTCCTCGAACATTATCATGTCCACATCCAATTCATATTCTGAGGTATCTTTTCGCAGAAAGTAGACCTCCTGAATCAAGAATATACACTTCATGAGATTCCCACAAAGCTAGTGTTCTATGAGTATATCTAAAACTATCCACAAGTATCTCGCATGATAACCCATGGATGCCGAGTATATAAGCATATAATCGATGAAGACTACCAAAAACTAGTCTAATAATGGATGAAATATATAGTTCATGATTCTAATGAACACAACTGGGGTGTTTGTCTAACTAAAGGAAATCACTGAGTACTCATAATGACCATAACTACATATGAATTTCATGTTTGGTATATCCTCACCCCAATTCACAAATGGTGATAGCCCAAAATTGGCCCAACCTTTTAGAACCATCATTCACTTCTCATCTGATCAATGATGTACTTGATCCACTATAGTGGATATATATTTTTCAGGGTCACCTAGTTTATGCACCGATAGTCCACACAAAACCTCAAGATCTCATTCACCTTCATGAAGAAAAAAACTGGGGCTGCCAAGGGTGAAACACTAGGTCTAACAAAGAACTTCCTCTATAAGTCATCCAATGGAAACATCACCCCATGAAGCTATATGATAACTATACTATATTTTGACACTAATAATGGAGTCATCTCGAGGTGTGCATCAATGAAAGAGTCTATCTTTCGGTGGGATGGCAATCCTGGAATGTCCTATAGAAAGGTAGACTCATACTCCACCACCAATGTAAGGAAATGAAAAATCATTTGATCCACTACAGCAAGGGTAATTCCATGCAACTAATGAGTAATTAGTTGTACTTTCATATGAATGAGTCCATTATATGCGGCTTGGGTTTTCTTTTCACCCACAAAGGAAAACATGGTCCCATCACAACAGACAAACTGCATCCTCCACAAAAAATAGTTGATATGGGCATGAAATATAGATAACCAATCCATAAATAATATGAATATATAAGGCCTCAAAACTACTACAATGAAATACCAATATGAACTCTCACCGCAAAGAGATTGGTCAAACTACCATCACAAGTGTGTGATGGTTGAGTCGTCTCCAGTAGGAGTCTTGAAGCACAAGGTTCAAGAAAAGGGCTCAACTAGAATCACTATGTCTCAGACCTGATATGTGGAAATAAAGGAATGGATAGAACCTATGTCTATAAATACTTCAACTATGTCAGAAAATTAATGAACCATACCTCATATCATCACTGGATCCTCTGGGTTGTAAACCACAACTCCCTACAACGACATCTTCCCTTGTCCCTCATATCCCTAAGCCTGGCATTGACTACCTAGTGGTGGTGGTAATAAGTCAAAGTTTATACAAAAACCATATACTCTCCTATATCATCAACCATTTATTACACCTTTCATATGTTTTTTCTCATTTTGTTGTCCCTGCCTCAATGGTCCATTAACTATTTCCTTGATAGTCATATGGCGGGCTAGAAAATATCATGCAAGAAATTCATTACCATTAAAATAGTACCATTTTATCTAAATATGCTAATGGGACCCATCTAGTGAGCCCTGAACTATAGTTCTTATGTCTTGGGACCTCCTTCTAAAACTTATCACTTGTCCGGGTCCCTAAGACTAACATCGACTCCCTACTGCTGAAGTCTTTGCTCATGTGTGTCTAGTGACTTCAATCATTGTGTTCATGTTCTCATCTAATAAACTCTCACCCACAAAATATCACTCTATTAGTCTTGTATAACTACGAATTATTACATTTCTAATGTTTTCTTGGATGTCTCGACATATTCTCACTTGAATGTTAGATCATAGCATAACAAGTCCTAAATCATATACATCGAGAACCTGGAGAGGATGGTGAACCTCAGTGAGAAATCAAGTATCATTTTACTTCTATGATAAATATGTATAAGATTCTATATCTGTACATCCATCATATTAACTAGATAAATAACCTCATTGAAAAGTCACTTGATGTCTATCCATGCCAAATTTTCCTCGTCGTATGGATTTGTAACTAATCCCCACCATCATCCCGCTACGCCATGGAGAAGGCTCTCTACCAGGACCACCATCTGATCCAATAAAGTCATGAATTGACAAAAATCGTGTGTCACTACCTCTAGAAAGACCTCACTATCCAATGGATTGATCTTGCCTTAGGACTTGAGGGGCCAATGTGACTGAAACTCATGATGTGTGCCTAGCCTTCACACCTCATATACTGGTATTTCACATACCATCTTCTACTCTACATGTGGTGGTGTTTCCGGTGCATGAACAAGAGCTAACATCTTAGGAAGTAGTCCTTGTATTGATGTCTCATCACACAGGGGATCATTTTCATGATCTTATTGCCAAGTCCAAGCTTGTATACATTGAAGAGTCATCCCAAAGAAAACAAGATGCACCACAAAAATGACTATATAAAGAGAGCTGAATTAATAAGTATATGGAATCCTAAACCCATTATAATATGATTCTTGTACAATTGTGTTCCCTATAACTAGTATTCCCACGTAGTATGTTGAAATATAGGTTATCAGAGTCCTAATGTATGGGTACATAACCCACAACACCAATATTATGGTCCATATACTAAAAGAAATACTCGAAACACATAACACTATTTCCCCAACCCTATACCGAAGACTATAGTCCTACTATATGAATGATTCCACTAATACCACTCTATCATGACCCATACCAATGGGGCCTATTCTGTGACACCCCAAGTCTCCCACCAATAGTCCATGGTTGGATAACAAGTGTTGAGTTGGAATACCACTTAAATATGAGTCCATAGTCTAAAGTACCCAGACAAACACACACATATCCGACCCCACAAAATGATAAAATTTAAAACAATTGAATGAAACCATGCATGCCTACATATAATACCACTAAATTATTACAAAAACAATTAATGGAACGTAAAATGTTCCAAATACATTTCCACCAAAAAGAGGTTGAAAATAAGTCATGCCTAAAAGTAAATATGGGGACTACGGTCAAGAAAGAATAGGTACACAACACAGTATATCGAATCACTACGCCTCCATTTTCTTGATCCCTCTTGGACTCTATCAAATGTTTGATAATCTTCACAAGACATGAAACTACTAGGAAAATACCATGTAGGGGTGACTATAACAATACCATGTGTGACACCAAAAACCAAAAATCATATAAAAAGGAATAAAAGTACTCTCAAAATAGATATATGTCTATAAAAAATATTACAAGAATATCTTGATATACTCAAAAAAGACATACATTCTGAATGTAAAGTCACAATCATAATACCATCCTAAGATTATTTCATGATTGTTCCACAAAACACTCATATATAAGAACACACTCCATGAGTAAGATAACACTGATAGAATCTTTTCAAGAGGTCTCACCCTCCAGGTCACTTTATTGAAATCATATGTGGGTTGTTTGAAGATATAGAATGCAAATATGAGGATCACTACCATGTCTATGGTCTATACCAACATCTCAGTCTAGATTAACATGCATAGTACTGGACCAACGGTCACATAGTTTTGGTCAGGACGATACCAATAACAACACCTATGGAAATAAGATGATATAATATCTAAATTTGAGCCTCCTTGAAAGATTAAAAAACTATATCTAAGAAGTATTACTAAAGGGATAACAATCCTTTGTCTAGTATGAGATTCCATACTAAACCACAGTGAATGATTATGGGGAATGAACCATAAAGAAACATGTCCATGATACAGAGGAAAAGGGTTCCAAGTTAACTTTTATGGAGTACATTGTGTGTAATAGGATTTCACGATGAGTCCCTTCAGAATTGGGTTCTTCCCATGTAAATTTATTGTTCCCTTGTCCATGCATATGTACGTGTAGTTCCCATACCTATGCACTTCTACACATGTTGAAGTCCATGACTATTCCCATGTACATATGGCATGGCTATGTTAATGTAGGAGTACCCAACAAGTCCATTCTTATATAATCTCTGTTGTTTCCACGAACCCTACAAGGTACATGCTGATCCAGATAGGAAGAGTCACATTCCGTATGATCTTTAACTTCATAATGAAACCCTAGAAATCACTGAGAGGACCCCACATGACATATAGATTGACAATAAAATCTGTGTTGAGAATGATTTTCAATAAACCAAATTCTGCATCCTAGATATACATGCACCTCTTCCACCTTAGATTCTAGCCTCAAACTAGCCAAGAATCATGGATCAAATATAATAAAATATTTTTACCATCAATCACTAACTTGCGGCCACACAAACTACTAAAAAATTATTTTCACATGTCATCTGCCATCACCTTCCAATGAAAATGAAAATAGGTATCCAAAGCCATACGATACGATGATATTTACATCTTCACAAAACATTCATGTCATGTGGATCCCAAATCTAAAATATTGAATTTTTCACCAAGAAACGGGTGTGCAATGTTCAATTTCTCAGTGTTTGTTGAAAAACTTTCCAAAGGAACTCCAAAATTAATTAATAAAATTCTAAGAGAAGCATAATAAAATACATGAGGAACTAACCTCATAAAATGTTTATTTTGGCCTCAATTAATTGTTGTTATAACGATGAATTAATAGAAAATCAATTAATCACCAAAAAATTCCCAGAAAAGATCCCCAATGAAAATATATCTTTCCCAAAAGGTTTATCCTGAATTAATATGTTGTTCAATTGATTGGGGTTTATTTTAGAAATAGATAATAGTAAGGGAATAAAATAAAAATGTACCACATTTATTTGTATCGATTGATGACGAAGAAAGAATTTGTTTCATTGTTGTTGGTGTGAACCCAAGATTCCATTCTGCACTGATTATCATACTACAATCCTAGAGTCATTATTTTTGAGAAAGATCCTCAGAAACTCTATTCATTGGTTCTACAATGGCTATAGGGTTATGTGCCTAACTAGAGAATTCCATCATTACATTTTACATATAGATTAAATTAATTCATCTCATCAACAATTGATTAAATAAATAAATATATTTAGTTTACATTGTTCATTTTTGTGCTCATGATGACATTTCCAAAAAATACATCACCGATAAGGGTTATACCATGCCTAGCGTAATATCCATGTTTTGAACTCAACGATGCCCTTAGACAACTAATTCAGTACACTATTTATATGTTATTTCACTTTTTCAATAATACAACATGTGTGTGATATTTAATATATTTGATATAATTTAAAACATTATTTTGGGAACCCGAGGCCTCAAAATCACACTCTATCTATGTGCTAAGTCTAGAAAATAATCTATAATATATCAAAAAATAACACATTGAAAATTCAAGTCATTACATAAGGATATCCATTTGGGTTATTAGACTATGTACAAGGCCATGAAGGATAATTTATAGTAGTCAAGTATTAATAGATATATGGCTATGTATGTTACCATATGTCTCACTTTTCAAAAAGTGAATTCAAAACATCAACAAGCACGTGACATGTTATAATATTTTAAAATATGTCTATTGAATTGGGAGAAAATTTATATGGAATTTTTTATTGATGTGTTAAAAATTATTCAGATGTATTGCACCATTTAGGTGATTATGGACTAGCTAAAAAGGATGGCATACTTCATTCCAATCTGGGTGGTGAATAAGGTAGATGAACTGAAAATTATCCATCATCGAGAAGTGGTGAAATTACATGGGATAAATGTTTTTAGTCACCCTAAAAAATAACCTAGAGTCACATCATGGGTTTTGAGGTCATTAAAATAGAATCTTGGAAAAATGTTGACAATGCGAATTTCAAATCATCTCTAAAATAATGTATAGTTAAACCAATGGTATTTGAACCCATGAATTTACTATTCCAAATCAGTACAAAACATGATAGAGTCGTGATAAACTCGTGATAAACTTATAGACCATGTCCAAAATGACCTGTCTCACAGAGTATACTTGCAAGGTGGACTCACAAGTTTCATGTCCTTGGTTAGAGAACACAATTGAATTATTAGAAGACATTCTTAGAGCTAGTGTAATAGAACATTATGGTTCTAAGGGATACCATTTGTTGCTGGTAGATTTTTAATAAAATAATAGTTATATGTTCATGATACATAGGGGCCTCGTATGATTTCTTGGAATGTCCACCATCCAACTCTACACTTTGTTTTGGTGTATTTTGGGGAAACATCACTGATTGGACCTTGATTTATGTGTGATACTACAAGAAATAACTATATGATCTTGAAATGAAAAGAAAAAAGACCAGATCCTCCAGAAATACTATGTGTGTTATCATCATTTCCCTTTATCATCTGAAGTGGGAGATCAAGTATTGTTGCATTTTTCTTGAGGTCAAGGCATCATCATTTGGGAAAGCATGGGAAGTTGGATCCTTAGTATTATGGACCTTTTAAAATTATAAAACTTATTAATGAAATCTCTAATATTCACTCTCTACCATTGAGATTTCATTCCTTTTATATTATTTTTTTACATATCATTATTAAGTAAGTATCAATTTGATGCCAAACATGTCATTTATTATGACCATGTAACTCTTGATCCTCATGAAACATTAGACCCCACCACAATTCATATTATCGATAGGCACAACATGATCTTACATAGAAGACATATATCTTCGGTCAAAGTCTTGTGGTAGCATGGTCAAATACGAGAAGGTACTTGGGAGTGGTAGAAGTTTATATTCGAACAATGGACATAGCTCTTCCAAAACATTGAGAACATCCAAATATTTGGGGATCGAAATCCAAATAGTGGGGACTATGGGACACTCCTAGATTGAGCTAATTTACAAATTTAAGTTGTATATTTGAGTTATCAAATGGTCTGGTATGGGTAAGAGTATTCATGAAAAGTTTCTAGATGTTTTGGATTGGTTTTAGAGGCCGCACCGTTTTTGAATAGGTAGTAGGAACAATACTATATTCCTAGGTAATACTGAGAGTGTTTTTGGGGTAATATGGGTGAGGTCATTGTTTGGAAAAATTGTTCAGTAACTATGTCGCATATGGTGTTTTCGAACAATTAGGATTTTCACAATTGTTGCATTCTTTTCCAAACAGTATAGCCAAACTATGCCACCCTGGGTGTCATGTTGTAACACGAACATGGTTATCCCATAGATTACCAACCCAATCAGAAAAACCATGTTATTAATTAAAGTGAATATAAAAATTATATTTCATATCCAATTAATTGTCCCCATTGATAAAATCAATCAAAACCATGTTAGAGAGAAACCTTAAATTACCCTAAATTCATTTTAATTTTTTTAACCTGAATGTGTTACCCAATTATAGAACCTCAAAGGAAATAAATTTATTTCTGAAATTATAATAAATATTCTTTTATTTAGTAAAGGCACAAACCCACTAACCATGTAGAGTTTTCTATATCATTAAATGATGGCTTTATTTGGATGATTGCTTCATTAAAAAAGTGATTTAGTTTCCTACATATCCAAGGCCTATAAATTCCCACTTCCTCTTCACCATCCTTACCACTCTCTCTTTTTTTAACATCATCAAAATGAATCTATATTAATTAGCATATCAATGGATCCCTAAGCATTGAAAGAGAACTTCCATATTATCATCATCTCCATCAAGATCTTCCTAACCATCACCCATGGCTAACACAAGATCCTTCCTTAGATGATCCCTGACGTCTCCACAATCATCCAACCCACCAAGGGTGGTAGATGCTATAACACAATATAACTCATCATGTTTTATAATGGTACTCCATGGTACTCATTTTATCTCTATTTCATGTATAATAAATTTTTGTGGGGGAGTAGGGACAATTATTAAGATCTTGTTTGATATATTAGACTATGATGGGGATGGTATATAGGTACACATTTTTGGATGAGTAGATATAGAAGTAAAAAAACCAAGATTCTATGATGTTGGAGGTGATGCTAAATCCCCCCCCCCCGTCGGATTGTGGAAGGGAAAAGAGATTATAACCTTCTTCCCCAGGGTTGGTACAGATTTCATGTTGGGGGAGGTGACGTATGAGAAGTTTAAGAGTAGTTATTTGTGCCAGACTGTGGAATCTTACATCTGGGATGACCCTTAAATTCCCAAAAAGGAGAAAACTGTGTCACCCTATGAATACATATAATTAAACAATTTTTCTATGCGACAACCACATTAAAACTAAGAACAATTAACTGTAGAGTATCTATTATCACATTAGATCTCATTTTCTGGTTGTGGTTCCTTTATCCTGACTCATCTATCCTATGTAGAATGGAAAACATCACCATTCACCATGATATTCACCATGAGTATGAATACCCAAACCATAGTAAAAATTTATGACCAAAATTAACACTGATTAATCCTCACCCATGGAAAACATGGCTCATGGAGAAACCATGATATCAAAAAAGTATAAAAGTAATAATTCATCTTTCATCAGTGCAAAACAATGTTAATAAACGGGGGTATTTATTGGAACATATTCTAGATCTAATTAAGAAATATTTTACCACCACTATTTATATCATTGATAAAATTTCATTTTATCTACACTACTTCTTACACTCATATAAGAATTGGCTGTAGTAGTGTGGTTCTATACATTTGTAATGCACTATAACAAAATACAATTATAACATTTTCAAATATTTCAATGAACGTTGTAATTTCAAATGAACCTACCATAAATATTTCAATATATTTCAACTATATTGGTGTAATGTTTATCACAACCCTTATATATTCCAATAAAGAATAAAAAATAACAGGGGTTCCCTTATATTCTATATTTTGGACCCCATTTGAAAAAAATCATGTTACTAGTTTTTTAACACACAACCCTAGCATGTATACAATATGAGTTTATGTGTTATAAAAAACAACTCTTTTGTTAGTAATACTATAAATAAATAAATGTAACATAAATTTGATACAATAATACATTAATAAAAATACACTTTTAGGTTTTAAACACGCACTTTGAGTAATATTAGAAACACCATGCACTGGATTGATGTTGAAGTGTTTTATACACATTAAAAATTGGATATTAATCGTGTCAAGAATGAACATCTACAAACTAAAAAAAGATAATTTCATGTGTTGTAAATTAATGTAGGGTAGACTCTTGATGAGTGTGTAAGGAAGCTTAGCAGCATGAAAACAAAGTACAATAGTCCTGGAGTGTATGATATTGTCTCTTTTAGGTACTCCCCTTTTTGAGTTTTTTTAACCTTATTGAGCTCAGTTTATTGTTTTTAGACTTTGGTAATCAAATATGTGATCCGGTTGGGTTAGCTATGAGAGGAATCTAAAATGGGAGATAGAGTATGGATGTAGAAAAAATTCATGCAATGAGTAGGTCTGATTAGGCTCCATGAACTTCATTCACCCCTAAATGGTTTTGGGTAGACACCAAAAACATCATTCACGCCATGGATGGTTTTGGTCAGACCCCTAGGACTTCATTAACCCCCTAAATGGTTATATGAAAACCCTATGAACATCATTCACAATAATAATGGTCCTAGGTAAACCCCATGAACTCCACTAATTCACTAAATAGTTTTAGATAGACCCCATGAATATTATTCATTCCTTGAATGGTTTTTGGGTTTCCTGTGAAAATAAAAACAAAAATAATGATGGGAAATGGGTTCATAACATGAAATATAATTTTGTGGGATTTTAATTGAAGGATATAAATCTATTTATGTGTGTGGGATAAGATCAATTAAAATATTATACCCCCATATTCATATCATGAATGTTTCATGAATACCCCCCCTTTAAAACACCAATTCCAATAATTTAAGATATTATGATCCCTCCACTCTATGGTTTCCCTTCCACATGTGACTACTTATTTTTCTTATTCAAACCATATGTGTGTTTCCTATTTATCTAAGAATCATGGATTGAGAGAGTGGAGGAAATCCCATTAGATGTCCTTCTCCATATTTTCCTATTTTTTCTTGAGGTAAACACTAGTTCAAGACTTCTAATCTCGGATTGAGATCTCATGCCTTATGTCAACAATGTTCGTGGTCTCCATTTAATGAAAGGAATAATCTGACCGCTACATTAGACGTTGAGATATTTTCTACATATTTTCTTATTTGAGTTGAGTGGTCTAGAACAACTCCCTTTTTTATATTTCAATTCTACATGTATGTGGACTAAGTGAAATCAAATAAAAAAAGTGTACAAAAAACCTAAATAAATCAAAAATTAAATTCTTTGATAGAGATTTTCATGCCTAGGCCTCCCATGGAACCCGTTGGGTCACTTTTTGTTGTGACTGGGACTTGTGGCCACCTGAGTGGTGTGCCAACCCTTCATTAAATTGAAATTGTTTAAGATTATCTTATCCTTTTGAACAATTCATAAAATGTGGAATGTGATAATTAATAGATTGTAATGACATGTGATTTGTGATAAACGGTAACTAGTTATGATGTGTCTATCAGGGATTTTTCATTGACAAAAGAATCCACCAATTAACAATGATGGTCTTCTGTCTTGATATAGTTGATGTTCACTGTCTTTTTTGTGAGGGCTTGATTGACTCAATCAAGAGAAGTTATATTAGTGGTTTTATCTAGAAAATAGAATCCTCCTGTATGATATTGATGAATTTCCCCTTAGTTTGGAAGTGTTCCCTAGGAAGACATAATAAACACTAGCATGGGTAATTCCCATGGATCCCAGTATAATATTGTGGACATTCCCCATGGTTTTTAAGTGCACCTTGAGACAACAAAAACAAATCCAGTATCGGTAATATAGATGGAACGTAGTATTTTATAGTGACTTTACCCTTGGCAATGTAAGTGGTTCTATAAACTCTAAGGCCCAGTGATATGATTACCTGAGACATGATATAGGAGATTCATCCTTGATAAGAGAGTATTACCTGGCATGGGTGATCAATCCTGATAAATGAGGATCCACCATTGGACATCGAAATTCAATATAGTGTGAATGTACGTTTGGATGAACTAGGGTGTTAAATGAAAGCTCGAGGGCCAGTGGGGTTATTTGACATGATGTATTAATTTATTAAATAATACACCAATTTATCATATTATTTCATGCACTATATATTCAGACTAGATTATTTAGAAATGGTGGTGTTCCTACTAAGTTATATTCACACATTTTTGGGCCACCATTTGGTACTCAGGTGGATTTCATGGTTTTATGTATGTATAAGGGAGAATGAATCTATGGTTGATTATTGCTTGATAGTCAGGTTGGAGAATGGATATGGGACATACATAGAGAGAGGACCAGTTTGGGATATATCTAATAGTGAGTAGTGGGTGATTTAGTGGTGGGTAATTTTTAAACGAATTCTATCTTTTTATCCTACACTACTACAAAAACTGGCTTCTGCGCCTCTGGGTACGGGCGACCGCCATTGGCGGTCGCTAATACGGAAATAAATGGGCGGGATTTTTCCCGCCCTATCGTTTCTCTCTTCCTCATTGCCGCGCTGGTGCCCCGCTGTCGCGCCCCGCCGTCGCGGCCCGCCGTCGCGCCCCGCCGTCGCGGCCCGCCATCGTGCCCCGCCGTCGCGCTACCTCCCTCGGTCACCGCCATCCAGTCACCCCTCCCTCACATGCCATCGCCCTACCCCTCCGGCCACCCCTCCTTCACATGCCGTCACACCCGCCCCTCCCTCCGCCGCCGTAGATCCGCCATGGCCGACCACTGAAGGTCTCCGGTTCCGCCTCGTGCCCCCGCGCGTCCGTGTCGCACCCACACTATCCCGCGGACATGAAACATGATTTTTTTAAAAGGACCTTTAGCGGCCGCCATTGGCGGTCGCTATTGGTTTTTACCGACGGAGCAATTGCGACCGCCAAAAGCGGTCGCAAGGCGGTCGCTAAAAACCTTTAGCGACCGCTTTTGGCGGTCGCTATTGGTGCTTAATCTAGTAGTGCTAGTACCTATTGACCTGTTAGGATCTTGATTCTCTTATTCTCTTTTCCCATTTTCATGAAACAATAGAAAGATTTAAAAATATGAAAATGATATTTTTACAAGGTTCAATACTCAATAAGTGCAATTACATCCTTTCCAGTCATGGGAATGACCCGTGCATGGATTCTCCACTATAAGGTGATATGATTTTGTAGTGGTTGACTAGGAAAACAATATTCTACTTAGTGTGGCTTTCTACACATGGAGGAGTGAAGGATATAATCGCTTCTTAATGTGAGTCCTTACACTCATAGGGGGAAAGAAGACAATCCCCTTTCCTGATGAGTTTAACTACACCTTAGAAGGGGAAGGGAAATAATCCTTTTCCAATCCACTTTCTATATATAGTTATTTATACAGCCTATAGAGACAATCTTCTTCCTTATTCAAATGGTAGACCATTATCATGATATATTTAAGTGTTATTCAATTTATTACTTTCAATGAAGTAGGCAATAAATTACCTTCGTTCTGTCTTTTTCTTAGTGAAACAATCAACTGCTCTAATATTCTTATTTATTTTTCTAGAATCACATACACCAATGTGATTATTTGAACACCGAGGATCGGATCACTTGGAATCATCATAGTTAACTTCTTCTCTTTTGTTCAATAATGCATGGGATCATGCATGTTTTCTTTAAGTTGAATCTTTCTTCCCCTTCTTTCTTCTTCTTCTTTACACACATCCACAAACTATTTTGATTTTTTTTAATTTCTCTTCATGTGTACATGTGAATGCATGAAAACATGCACCATCTCTTCTTATCCTTTTGTGAAAACCCTAATCTATGTAGTTATTTAATCACACACACACAGAACATTTTTCTCCTCTATTTCTCTTCTTACTCATGCACTTGATTTTGGTGTTTCTTTAGGATTATTAATATTATTCATTAATCCTGAATGGGTTAAACCTTTATTTCTTGTGTACTACTTCTTCACACAATAAAAAAATCCTTGGGCTCTTTCAATAAAATCACATGAGTTCATGCATATAAGTGGGAATGAGGTTTAGCAGTCGTTGGTGATGATGAGGTTTTGGGATTTGAGGTTTTGCAGTCCTTGGTTTTATGGCACCTCCCGATTCAGCATGCTTTCATTTTTGTTGGTTCCGGGTTCAATGCCTCGTCATTGTTTCTATCGTTCGGAGCCCTCAGCCGGTGTTTCCCTACTCTAATCCCTAGTTCCCATGTGCCTCTCCGAGGCGGATTAGGATTATTGGTCTTGAAGGGGTTTTTGGATGTGTGGATCAGCGACCGTCGACGTTCATTGTGTGAAACCTCGACGATGGATTTGTTAGGTTTTGGCTACCAGTTTAGCGACATCAGCAATATGGTGTCTTATTCGTCAATGTTTTTTGTGTGTTGGTCTTTTGTTTTGTTCTGTTTTGTGGGAATTATTGTGCGGCTTCAGCGACGATGTTGGGTAGGTTTCCGACGGGTGGTTCTTGGTGTTGTGGATGGTGATGGGGGCGGGGAGGCATCATGGTTCTCTGCTTATTTTTCTTTGTGGTTGTTTGTTTTGGGTTTCTCTGGCATGTACAGTTTGGAGCAGTGGATGTCTATGATGTGACAAAGATGACAGTGGGTTAGGGTACAAGAATCATGGTGTCCAGTGGTTCAACTTTCATGGCTCGAGGATTTTTGGCGGTGCAGTGTTCGTTTTTTTTTTAAATTTGAATTTGGGGTTTCGACTGCTTACAGGTTGAATTATGAATTTGATTTTTTTATGCGTCATTGTGGATTTTGGAATGTATTGTTACCAATAACCTTAAAGTGGATTTAGAAAAATACAAAAATATGAATTTGGAGGAGTGTTGGTCTTCTCTTGAAATCCACTTCTTCACCCAAACACGATCCCCTACAAATAGTAGGATGTAAGAAAACCTGAGAGGGTTCTTTTTCACATTGTGAACCCTAATGGGCACAAGTATGCTTCTTCATGTGCAATATGTAAGGTTATTCTTTGAATAGAGTGTGATGTACTTTGAAGAGAATAAGGGTAGGTGAAGGTTCCACCACTGGATCACAGTAACTCGGCCATTGCAAAGCATATCGAAGGATTGAAGAACCAATTGGGTTTTCATGGGAACTGTTCATTGAAACGTGGTTTGAGAGTTTGAAAAACATGTCAAACACCTACGAGATCTCCTTTTTTGCAGAGCAGAAGGCTTGTGAGACACTTCTGTTTTCACTTTGCAGTGTGGATGCACATAGAGATGCCCTATTTTTCAAAAATAGGAGCTACCGTGAATATGGGCGCATCACACTTCAATAGGTCTGAAACTTCTCCTTTTATAGGTGAGAGCCACTCCTATTTCCGGGTATAAAATACTCAAGATATACCATGTGGAATGCTGTTTGAATGAATGTGATATTTAGTATTTTTAAATCTTCAAATACTCTTTTGATCTATTCTAAGATCCTCAGGTTGTTTGACTTTTAAAATTTAGTCTCTACTATTCATTAAGGGAATCAGGATCGCATGTATATCATTTTAAATACCTGCTCGAATCCATGTGGCCTGGAAAAATTTGTTTTCCTCAACCAAAATGAGTTATTCTTCTTCGAGTTATCCACAAGAATGCATGATGAATAATTCATGCATGGTTACATTTTTATCTAATGACCAACATGATCCTCAAATGGTATCTAATGATCATCAATGTTGATTGGGTCATCATTTCTAATGAGTGGTGGTGGTGCCATCATGACAGAAGCGTCAGAGGACTACGACGACACTACTACAGTAGGATCAAACGAATTTGGTTGAAACATGTGGGGAGCATGACTAGATGAGTAGTGGAGATTGGATGATCAGATGCCATGGTGGAGATTGGTTTCTCAGATTTTTTGGACGATCAGACAGTTGACCGAGATGCGGGATGTGATGGATTGATGAGATTTGTTCATGACATTAAAATTATCATCCCACATCGAAACAAAAATGTGTGTTGAGGGCGGTTTAAGTATTAAGCCACTCTAACCCATCACCATATTACTCCCTCTCCCTCCACAGTAAATCCCCAAACCAAGTTCTGTAGACATTCTCTTTTCCCGCCCTATGCATGATCCAGCCGTTACTCTACGAGCGCACTCAATTCCTACTCTTTATGGCTTGCGGGATGGCACTGGTTGGCTTCCCCATGGGCGTCATCGACATCATTCCTGCATGATCCTTGGGTTGATGCTATCTACCTAGCTCATGGGCTAGAAATTTTTTTTATGTAAATAAACTAAAAATACTTAGTATAAAATTACGTATTCACTAAAATTCATGGCCATCTTTATACATACACCAACCCATGCATGTCCACCATTCACTTCCTCTTCTAATATTCTTCAACCACTGTTCTTCTAATTTTATTTTTTCATTATCAATTCAAATGAAATTAAATAATCTATAAAAGGATTCTACTTCAATTTTGTAAACAATGTTTCACTTTTGAAACAATTTCTTTGAACTTAGGAACAGTTCAACAGTTATTTGAATTATGACAACACGAAGAATTTCCCAAGACTGGCATCCAATGCTATGAGTCCCTAACAATTCTCCGGTCTTGTTCATGTCAATCAATCTCTATTCACCTTGGAGTTCCTTTATTTTGACCATTTTTGACAACTATTGAAAAAAAATTCAACTTATACACAACTTGGTCAAACAATCACCCCCATTGAATTAGTTGGAAGTACTTCAATTTTCATTCTCAAATGAATGTGTAAATATAAAAATGAGAATCCTCCCTCTCCCCTTCACTTCTTTCTCTCACTTTTGAACTATCATTTCACTTTATCTCCCCCTTATTGATAAGAAATAAAAAGGTCATGGGAAAATAGAATCAATCCATAATTAAGAAATGTCTCATCCACCATTTCACTTGAATTTTACATAATCCATGATCAGTGTAGAAATATTCAATCTGAAACTCCTGCACTCACTACAAAAAATGGATCAGAATCATTCAATTGAAATAGGTAGGATGAGGGACCTTGGGGTACATACATTCATCTTATGTCACTGATTAATTTAGTTACTCCACCTTTATTGAAATGATCATTATTTTAAAAAACCAAGGATGAGAGAGTGAGAAATTAAATACCTTTACCAACGACATGGCCTTCAAAAATCTTCAGATTTAATAAATTTGATACCAATTTATGTTGATAATAATCGAAATAATAACTCTGGAAGCTTCTTCATGTGTCACCACCTTAAGGGAACACTCCTCAATACTGAATCTAAGGCCCCCCTCTAGTTCATGTTTCACCTTTAATTACCTATATTATAAGAACAAATACAATACGCAATGATTTAAGGGAATAAAGTGGATCCTATTTGCTTCATAAATTTATACAACAAGGTTGAGAAGATTTTCTCAACCCAGATGCTCCATTATTTACACATTTACAACTATTCTTCAATACTGATTGTGATTGTGTGGACCTCAGTAAATATTAATTTTTTTTGGGTTGATCCTTTTGACTTTAAGTGCTTTTGAATTACTCGAATCTCATGGTGAAACTTTCACCTTTTTAGAAACTATTTTTGGGCAGGAATGAATTTCGTGAAACTTCTTGTGGTTTGACCAGCCTTGTTGCACCTCAAACTTAGAATCCTCACGCAGAATATTATATTTTTTTCACTAGCCTTAGCCTATGGATATTCCATTTCCCTTATTCTTTGAAAATATTCTATCCAGATAATCAGTATGTAATTAGAGGTTGGGGCATCAAGATTTGATCTTCCACATGTATTCTTTTGAGTGACATAATTTTTGGGAGTTATTTTGGATGTACCACCCTTCACCTTCTTGGATTTAGAATCCAAGGACTTATCACCCCTCATTCTTTAAATATTTTTGGTAGAATTAGTTTTTAAAACATTCTTTTGACGACTTCCCATGGATCCTACATCTATCATAGCCCACTTCTATGACCTTATTTTCTTATCATCTTAGAGTACGTGTTGAGATAAGCATGTCCAAACCATGTGACCAGTCCTATTACATACATCACACATGTTTTCTAGATTTCCAAATCTGTTTTCAATGTACATATGATTCTAGATATGTGAATATTGATTCTTATTTTTTTTGATTTCTCCCCCTTGATATAGGCTTCAACTGTGTTTTTTAATTTAAGGGATTGTAACAACAATCCAATGAACAATGCCCAAATCTATTGTATCACCAACATTGACAAAAAAACATGTCTTCTTGATTTTTTTCGTTATCTATGGGGAATCATCTTCCATCTTCTTCTTCATATCCACCCTAGCGATGGTGGTAGGTTTCTTATCACTTTTATTCATCGATACTTTTCTATAATTTTTCTTCCATCCTGTAATTTTTGTAGAAACAAAATTTAGAAACATTAGTACAAGATGGTATGGATGGTACCTTATCCTTCTCTATTTCTTGTGAAAAATATGAGTGAAGTAATGATCTTCTTATCACATGTTGGAGTTCATTCACCCTTATAATCCTCCAAGGAACATTGGATACCAGTATAAACTATTACCTTCTTTTGTGAGGACTCAATTTGTGTCTTCTCAAGATTGTTCAACTGAGATTCCAATTTTAGACATTCCATATTGAGGATTATATTTTGGTATTCAATCATGGTATTATTCTCATAAAAATAATTCTTGAAACATTCAACTTCCACTTCATGAATCACAATGTTGGTTTGTATCAAATATTCATGTTCCATGATCATATTGGAATTTTCTTTCAATTATAAATCCCAAACATCAGTTCTCTTCATCAGCTCATTTTCAAGTGCATGAATATTATATTCAGGAGACTTATTGACCCCTTATATCTCCTAAACTCCTTTAATCAATTTTGAGGAACTTATTTCAAGTTCCATATCTGTTTTTTCAAAGGATCAAACTTTTCTGTAGAGCATTTTACATTCAACAATTTTTCCTTGTAAGCCTTTCTCCAAAACATCATTTTCTTCTTCATGTTGGGTGATATTTTCTTGCATGCATTGAAATACTCCTCAAACAATAGATTCCCATTATTAGGAAATATCATTAACAATATATATAAATATATAAAATGATAATTAATTTTTTTTAAAGTGATCATCACCACTTATGTGAGGATTTTCATCATGATTAAAATTTTCAAATGTACTAACACATACCTCTGAATCATTTGAGGTATGAAGGTTTTCTACCTTCTTGGTGGAAAATAGAGTCACATTATAATTAAATTACAAGCCTAATGTGTCTTAATTGACATCATGGTATGGAGAGACAAATACTTCCTATTCATTAGATAAGCGGGAATTCTTCTTCCACTTTCCATTCTCCTTGTTTTCCAAATTCATCATGGTCTTCATAGATATGGCCTTATACTCAGAGAAAACCGAATCATCACTGAAACTAAACTTCATTGATCAATCAGGAAAGAAACTCAATTATCTTAAAGTGAATAACTTCAGTATAGGGAATCTAATAGAGGTGAACCTGTCCATTTGATACCAATTGAGTGGACCAGTTTGGGATATACCTAACAATGAGAGGGGGTTGAATCAGTGTTGGGGACTTTTTAATCCAATTCCAACTTTGTATCCCAATACATCTTGGAATATTAAGACCATTATTCACTTATTCTCTTTTACATATCGCATGTGGAAATAGAAAGAAGTAAAAATATGCACACAATTTTTTTTCAAGTTTCACTACATAACCAGATCAGTTACATTCTATCAATGCATGGGAATAACCAGTTCAAAGATTCTCCACTATTAGGTAATATTCTATAAAAGTGGTTAACTAGGAAAACAATATACTAGTCAGTTTGGATTACTACACTTAGAGTAGGGGAGGATATAATATCTTCCAAGTGTGAGTCCCTACACTCAGAGGGAGAAGTGAGATAATCCTTTATCCGGATGTGTTTCCCTACACCTTATAGGGGGAATGGAAATAATCCTCTTCCAAATTGCAGCCTCTAGATGGTTATTTATACTTCTTATAGAGAGATTATTATTCCTTCTTCAAAAGGTAATTTTTTTATCTATTTAATTTATCTTCAATTGATTACACAAAAAGTAGTAGGAATTAAATTCTATTCTTTCTATCTTCTTCTTAGTGCAACAACTGACTGAACTAATCTTCATGTTTCTTTAGATAGAATCTCATACACCAATGAAATTATTCTAGCACTGGGGATCAACACACTAAGAATCATTAGAGTTATCTTCTTCTCCATTTTTCACGAATACATGCGATCATCCATGTGACATTTAGGTAGAACATTTCTTTCCTTTATTTCTTCTTCTTTTTTACACAAGCGCACACAATTTTTTTATTCTTTATTTAATTTTTCATCTAGTTTCCATGTGAATTATTAAATCCATGCACTATCTCTTCTTCTAATTATGTGAAAACCCTTAATGGTTGTTGTTCTATAAGCATATGCACACAACATTTTCTCCCCTCTTTATCATCTTACTCATTCTCTTCATTAGGGTATTTCTTTAGGTTTATTTATGTGATTCTTTAAACTTGAATGGGTAAAACAATTTTATTGTGTGCACTAATTTTCCGCATAGTAAATCATGAACTCAAATTTCTTCAATAAAAGCACCTGAATTCATGCATGTAAGAACTGCCACTCTCTTGCAATCTCCTTCTTCACAAAAATACACGATCCCTTTCGAACAGTAGGTTATAAGAATTCAATCATGAGAAAGTTCTTCTCCACTTCATGAACCTGAAGAGGAAAAATTCATCATCTTCATATAGAGGATGTGTGTATTGTCTTTTCCTAGAGTGTGATGGACTTCACGAAGCACAATGGGAGGCTAAGGCTCAACCACAAGGTCACAGAAACTCAACCTCTTCAAATCACAATAAAGGTTTGAGGAAATAATTGGGTGTTCATGGGAACTGTTATTCACAATATGCTTTGAGAGTGTGAAGCACATATCAAAAACATGTGGGATCCTCTTCATCACAGATCAGAAGGCTCCCAGGACTCGTCTGGTTTCTCTTTGTAAAGTGGAATCACAAGGACATTCTCTCTTTTTGGAAAACAGGAGCACTTAGGAAAGCAGGAGTAGCACACTTCAAAAGGATCATGCCATCTACTTTTATTGGAAATATCAAATCCTCCTTTTGAATTCAAAATCCTCATGATATTCCATAGAGATCTATATTTGAATGCATGATATTTTCATCAGTTTCAAATCATCAAATCTACATTTGAGATATGTTGATATCCTTAGTTTGTTTCGTTTTTTGAAATTGGATCCTCTCTTCATTCATGGATTCATGATATTATGAATATTATTTTAAATATATGCTTGTATCCACATAGATAAGGAACCTTAATTTGCCTCATCCAAAATGATTTCTTGTTTTTTTAGTTATCTCCATGCATGAAAGACATAGATTGAAATCATGGTTTCAGTTTGATCCAAAGACCAACATGATCCTCATATGGTATCCACTGATATTCCACACTCATCGAGTCATCTTATCTGGCCCGTGATGGTGGTGGCATAATGCGAGCAGTGACAGAGGAGGACAACGATACTACTATGGGAGCATCAGAAGTCTCCAGTAGAAATGTGATGGGTGCAGGATTAGATGAGATGCATAGATTGGATGGTCGGATACCATGACTGATCGGATAGTTGACTGACATGCGAAATGTGATGGGCGACTAAGATTTATTCCCTGTGTTAAAATTATTTTCCCACATCGAAATGGAAGGCAATTTTGAGTTCAGTTTCAGTGTCAAGTTGCTTGGCCCCATCACCAGATTACTCCCTCTCCCTTCATGCTACTTCCCCATAATGTGTTCGTCGGATGTGCTCTGTGAGCACCCTATGCATGATTCATCACTTACTCTATAGGCACACTCTGCGGCCACACTATGAAGCTTTTGAGTTGGATTTGGCTGGATTCCCCATGGGCATAGTTGACTTTTTTCCCACATTCTATTCACATTTGAGATCTTTTATTTTGACCATTATTGACTACTGTTTACATCAAATACAACTTTTAAACAATATCATCTGAACACATTGGTTCTGATGCTATGTATTTGGTAGTTTTTTATTGATTCTATTTACAATATTACTTGTATGAATATCAGAAAGTCGTTTTTTTAAATTCATATAAGATATATGGGGAGCCTATACTGAGGTATTGTAATATACCCGGGTTAGTCACATAAGGGTGCACCGAGCCATGGATGATACAATGTAGAATTAGTGGTAGTTTATTTTGTATATCTTTACTAATCGGGAAAGGTTTAAAAAAACTAGGTTGTGTCCATTCTTGGAAATGATATCTTTTATGGGAGTAACTAGACCACGTGTGGGGGACAACCCAAGTACCAAGCGATGTTATTTCTATTAGTGTAGTTAATTTGACATGGGTTTGATGTTATTGCAAAAAGAGGGATTGACATGTTTGGTGATGTTATTGTTTCTTAAGATTTTACTCATGGTCCCATGTGACACAACTTGGGTATACATGCATCTTTATAGACACATAGGGATATTTTTTGACATGAATTGTTCATAGTTGGGATACATATAATCCATGTGACATGTCTTCCAATATAATCAGTTAAATGATTTTACTTGATGTATATGATACAAAGAAATAAAATAAACTGTTACATTATTCCAATTAGTTTCTTAAGATATTTACATAATAACTTTTACAAAATGGTTCTCAAATTTTCTCACCTTTTAAGGGGGACATTTATGAGTAGCTTCTGTTATAAGAGGTGTGTCTAACCTTATTGGGAAAATTCCTCCTCTCTATCTTTTAATTGAACATCAGGAGATAAATAATCATCAGAATCCTAATACAGGTGATTCAGAAATTCCTACAACTCTAGAGAACAAGATGAATGATTTTCTTTGTGATATAATCCAAATGGTAATGCTTACCATGGATAGGGACAATGTTTACACCGTAATATTGATGTATGATATGGAGAGAGAGTCTCATTTATAGCATCATTCTATGTTCATTTTTGTGGTAGGACCACAGGCCTCAATGTTCTCAATTGAGTCTGTACATAGCATCTTTATGTACCTCAAGACACCCATAGAATTGAGGGTGAAGCATTATTCCTACATGTTAGGATGGACATCCATCCATTGGTGGAATACTATGTATAAATCCAATCAGTAAGATAATTTATCTTGGAATGACTTAGAGGGGATGTTACTGATTCACTTATACCCAATGACTTCTAGGGATGAGAGGTATTAGGATTTTATGAAACCAATGAAAGGAAAATTGTTAGTGTTGTATTAAGCTAGATGTTTCATAGACCTCGACCAATTTGATCCATATTTATCATATTTTCATATCACCTTGGAAAGACATTTCCAGTATGGGCATTATTACGAGGTGTGGTTGCAGGTCAATTTCTTCTTTTTATAAGCTTCATAGATGTGAGGGATCAATCTCTCAGAGTGAGAATATATTTTCCCCAATAATGTTTTAATGATTTTTTTATAGAATTTCTATTCAGGAATGATAAAAACCTTTGTTGTTGAATTTGTTTTACCATGGATATGATCCAATGGTACCATCTTTATTCTTTCCATGTATGGTTTATGATTATGATTATGAGATGTTATTTAAACCCATATAGTTTATATGGGTTAAACTAATATGTATTGATGAAATGTTTATAAAACCTTGTTTCCGTACATTTCTTATGATATGATGATTTTATGGATGTTTAATGAGTTTTTGGAACACATTTGTATAGTTTTTAGTATGATACAGGTGTTCTTGGAATTTTATATCCCCCCAATGCATTGGTTAATTATGGATAACTCTTGAGTTAATTATGATAGGCATGAACCTGATTTCATGTTCATAATGTTATTTGTTTACATGGATTCATTTCCATAAGGATGGGTGTATACCGAGTTTCATGTCAATGAGTTCATCTATGGACATGGTTTCATATCTGTAATGTTATCTATGGACTTCGTTTCATGACAATAAGTTTATGCAAGGGCCTGGTTTCATATACTTAACTAAATGAGTGATCATATTTATATTTATACAAGTTCTCAATGTTATAAGATTTTGTTTTTCCACATTCATGTTTTAATTTATGATATCTTGGATTATGTTCATTTATATCCTTTATGATTCATGTATTATTAATTACACTGATTTATTCCATGATATAATATTATGATCTATGTTATATAGGGTGTAATTTTCAAATGTTATCCTAATTTTCTCAAACACTTATATTCATGTTATGTTTATGTAATTATTTATGTAGTCATTTATTTCCCTAACTAATCATCTGAGGTCTCCCATTATAATGTTTCCTTTCAAGGTCTTGAAGATATGTTATATGTAGTGTATTCATATGAATAAGATATTTATGGGACCTATTGAAGATCATTCATGAAATATGAATATTGAGTATCTAGTCTCTAAAGACACTGAATGTTTATGGTACCCAGGTGTTTATTTTTCAAATTCAATGTATATTCATATAAAAATATACAATCACAACATGTTTTATTTTTATTAGGTTGTGGTTCCATAAGCATGACTTAGCTATCCCAAGTAGGATGGAAAACACCGTACCTTACCTTTATATTCATCAAGAGTACTAAGACCCAAAACATATAATATAATTATGATTACAATTAACATTAATTAATCCAAACCCTTGGAAAATATGGTTTATGGATCCACCATGGAATCATAAAGTCATAGAAGTTGTAATTCCACATTTCTCAATGCTCAAAATAATTAAATGGGGGTATTTAGGCTCACGTATTTTAGGACTAATTAAGTAAAAGTATAAATGTGCTATTTATATCAAGGATAAAAGTAATTTTTATCCATGATACTTCTAACACTCATATTATCATTGGTTTTTGTAGTGTTGTGAAAACAATTTATATCACACTACCAAAACATATAATTACAAACAATTTCAATTTTTTAAAGCATAATTTAATTTCAAATGAACCTGTATCATAAAAATTTAAATTTATTTCAACTATATTGGTGTACATTTTATTAAAAAAATTACATTTCCCAAAAAAATTCAGATATAACATTGGTTCCCCAGTATTAAATCTTTTGCACACCATTGAAAAGAACTCAACCACCTTACTTGTTTCTTAACACATTTTCCTCACTTGAACAATAGGAATGTCTACATGTTATAAAAAAATTATTATGTTAGAAATAATATATATATATATGAAACAAAAATATGATTCAATAATGTATCAATGTAATGAATCTTTTAAAATGGAAAAACCTACATTTAGTTATACAAAACACATCATGTTCTTCTAAATGGTGGTGGCAGAAAAGGGACTATTATGAAGAGCTAATTCGATGTTACGGAGAAGACATGGCTAGTTTGTAATGGCTTGAACCACTCTGGTCCACTCATTTGTGAAAATATTTTATTTGACTATTTCATGGAGGTCAAAGTGACTTATTTTTAATGATTTTATAAATTTATAGTTTTGTGAACAGTGTTTCATATTCTCTGAACATTTTCATCGATGAGACATTTGTGAACATCTTTGTCGGTGAGAAATTTGTGAACACTATTGTTTGTGATCCATGTAATGACCCAAATATTTTCAATGGAAATTACCTTCTTATATTTATGTCATAAATTAACATGAAATCACAGAATAATGAACTACTAAGTGATAAGTGACCTTTAAACATAATTTTGTCACTTCTGTGTTTGGAATTTTGAAAATCTAACATACACAGCTATGTTCAAGACGATTTTTGGAGTCTAATGAAACAAAAATAATTTTTGGTGAATAGTGACCTAACCTTGTGAATAGTAACATACCCTTATGAATAGTAAGCTGACCCTTATGAATAGTAAATCATCCAACATAATAGTAACATTACCTATTAATAATTAAATAAAATTTAGACATCTTATAATGTGACAATTTGACCTTAGTAAACGTTTTGGTATTTTGTAAGCCATAAATAATTAATTATAATTTATTAACTAATTTAAAGTAAAATTTATTTTCCTAAAATGTGTTCATTAATTATTTAATCAATGTATTATAGTTTTTAGATAATTTTATAAGACCCTACGTAATTTTTGAATGCACTATAAAATCAGTTTTAATCTTAAAACTGTTTTTTAAGTAAATTATGATTTTAATTAAATATTAACATAATAATATTTAGAAAATTATTTTCTAAAAAAGGACTTAATTTTTGGATTCTACACGTTTAAAAATGGTTAGGGTAAATTTTTCGGATTTTTCTGCGATACTTGAATTTTTGATGAATAGTAGAATCTGATAATTCACAATAAATGAAAAATAATGGATTAATTGACTTATTGATGATGTTAGGATGATGTAAGCCCACTTGTTTCGGGATCACATGATTAAATTACTATTCTTGGTCATTCAAGACTCACAATTCCTTGTCTTAGGGGAAATTAATAAACTAATGAATTTTATATTAAGGAAACCCCTCTCCCCTCCACTATAAAAGCCACCCTTCACAACCTCATTTCCTCACACCTATAAAGAGTCAAGCCTTCTCTAAACTCTTAAAAAACACTTTCCCTAGCCCCTACCCTACGTCCAAGAGCTTATGGTCTCATCAAAAGACCAAGATTATTCCCTTAAGAAGGTTCTCAAGAGGAGGATTCTAGAGGTAATTTCCCTCCCTCTTCTCCTTTAATTTCCTATCAAGTTCAAGTTCATTTCTTGATCTCTCCCCAAATATCTTCATCAAAATTGTATTTTAACTCCATTATTATACATATATTTTAATTTTATGATTCTAATTGTATATTATATAATCCAACCCCCGTTCCCTCTTCCTTTTATTTTATAAAAGAGAACGTTGTTCGTGAGGTGTTAATTTATCACCTTCAAGAACGAAATGCTTTCTTCTTCCATTTATACCATCATATCTGGTCATGAAACCATTTATATGGTTGAACCAGAATATTTTATATGTTTTATTTTATATTTAAAGTTCTGGAAAAACCTATGTCCATATTACTAAGTGATAAGTTAAAACAAGTTCGTTGTGATCCAAAAACGGCCCAAATTGACCTAAATAAACATCATTTAATTATTATCTAATGAATAATCCACATGGATCTAATATAATTAATTATAATATCATTATAACTCCTGTAATATAATTAATGACATGTAATATCATTTCTGGATGTTTACTCATGTTTTACCCAAACGTTAATTTAAGAATACAAGTGAACCACCCAAGAAAACCCATAAAAACGAACATCCCCGAACAATGTTTTTAAACACTATAAGTGATACAACGGAACATAATATTACATATTGAAACCATAATGAACCCTACTAATTTACACATGGTTTTGTATTTATAATTAATGAATATAATGTCATTATATAGGACATTAAAGAGAAGGAAGCATTCGGGTACAAGGTAAGGGGAAATTCTCGAACCCAACTTTCATCCTTCGGGTTCTCCATATTTCACTCCATTTTTGATATGGTTACTCCTATAAAATCATTTTTTCATAATTTCCTTTCCTTTTCTGAGATATAAAAGTTTTCCACAACTATTTATTTCAATCAAAATTTTTTCCAAAAGAACTCTTCTTTTAAGAACACCACTTTTACTTCTCACTCAAAGTGGACGATTCTTGTAACATATATGTTATTCCCTATTTATTTTGGGAACCCAAAGCTTATGAATGTGTTATTATGAGGTGAAAAATATTCCATTCCATGGGTTATTTATGTAAATTTTTTTATGTGTTCTATGTGGAAATCATGATGACGATAATGTTATGATGTGACGGGTGCGCCCGAAATTATATAGCGCACTATGAATGCTTCAATGTGACGGGTGAAGCCAGAATTATATAGCACTCCAATTCATTGGGTAAAGTGATCAATCTCATGAGTAAATGTGAAATGATGTGTGAACAGGATGCTATCTTGGTTCACAATTATGTGTGCTAGTTAACCACTAAGACATGATGTTTCATTTTTATGCATTGCCACATTTCAAGTCTTATATTTATGTATCCTATCATGTTCATGATTTTTTGCCTATGTTATGATTATGCTCACCCCATGATATATTGTTCTTATCTATCCTCTTACTGGGCTTCTATCTCACCCCTATTGATTTATATCCTCAGGTGGATACATGTACCAAGGAGAGGACAAGTGCCAATAAGAACCTAGAGAAGAAGAAATTAAATAAATGTTTATGCTAGATGTTATATTTGTTATGTGTGGTCCTAGTTTTCCCAGGATACTAAACCTTTTTATCCTCGATGTGTAATACTATTATGTTGTTTATCTTTGAAATTATGTAATAGTAATGTAAGAAAAGTCTCAGGTCGATATAGTTGGTATCAGAGTCATGGTTTAGTTAATTTGGGAATTAGGATTAGTGAACTCTAGAGAAAACCTCTAGCATAAGACTAAGTAAAAATATGCACACAAGAATATTTACATAGGGATCCCATATGCTATGATTTTGGTATAAATTGTTTAAATGAAAAATTTATTCATGACTTGTTTACTTATGTTTTGTTCTTACCTTTTCTATTTTAGAAAATGGTGGGAACCAGGAGAAATCAGCCCAACAAATCGTGTGAGGGCCTATGCAACGATTGCCCGAACGACATCCCTGATGATTTGGTAGGTGGAGTTCAAAACATCATGGCGATGCTTACCCAATTATAATAGGTTATGAATAATAACCATAATAATGGGGAACATCCTCCTTCACCAAAGAGGCAGAAACTGGATATCGAATGTTTTATGCGGCAACAACCACTGAGGTTTAGTGGATCTTCTGATCCACTAGTTCCAGAATAGTGGATCAACTCTATGGAGAAGATATTTTATGTTATTCACTATTCCGAGATAGATAAGGTTACCCTATCTGTTTATTTTCTAGATAGAGAAGCTGATCAATGGTGGGATTTGATTAAGAACACCAATCCAAGGGAGGAAATTGAAGAGATGGAATGGGAAGACTTTAAGATAATGTTTCTAAATAAGTATTTCCCATAAACTCTTCATACGAAGATGGAGAGAGAATTAATAGAGCTCAATCAAAAAGAAGGAGAATCTATCACACCCTATGAAGTGAATTTCACAAAACTCTCAAGGTATGCTTCAGGTTTTTTTATCAACAATGATAGAAAAATTGATAGATTCATTAGTGGATTAAAACCACACCTTTGTAAGGCTCTTGCAAATTGAGACTCTGGATGTTATGAAGAAGTTATTCGGTGTGCTATAAAAGTGGAGGTGGAGTTTTTAGAATGGTCCCATGTCTATGGTGATAAGAAGAGAAAGATGGAGTTTCATGCTGGTGGATCTAATGATAAAGGTGGGAAGAAAAATCAATGATCCACATGCCAAAAAATATGGGAAGTTGCACAATGGGAACTGCCTCAAAGGGATTGGTAAATTCTACAAGTGTGGGAAAGAAGGACACCATGCTCAAGAGTGTCGAAAATACATGAAAAGGAAGGAGAATGTGGCCGGCGAAAGGAGAGAACCACTCATGGTCCAATGCTACAACTGTAAGGAGCTAGGGCACTATGAAAACCAATGCACTAAACCTAGAGTTCTCGAGGGTAATTAGTGTCAGCAGCCACCGAAGCCAAAAGAACATGGGAAGGCTTATTCCATCCCTACTGCAGAGGTAGATCATGATAATGAAGATGTACAAGGTACACTTCCTACTCACTCAAGAATGGAAAAAGTCTTATTTGATTTCGGTTCTACGCATTCCTTTATATCTTGCATGTTTTCTAGAACTATAGAACTGAAGTCCTGAAACCTTGAAGTAGAGATATCTATAAAAACACCAAGTGGTGAAATCATTGCAACACAAGTGTTTGACTCTTCTCCTATTGGCATATGTGGGAAGATTCTTCCGGAAAATCTTGTAATACTTCCCTGGGTAGAATTCGATGCTATAATGGGAATGTACTGGCTCTCGTTATATAGAGCAGATATCAAATTTTTGGAAAAGGAAATATCTTTTCATATTCAGAACCATCCCATGATCCTCTAAAAATGCAAGTAAGATCATGAATCTCCTTTGAAAAATCATACAATGGTGTGGGTGTTGATTCCCTATAAAGAAGCATACCATGCTTATGTGGTTGAGTCGAAGGAAAGTTCCAACCTTGAGGAAATTCCCATCGCGAGAGAATATGGTGATCTATTTCCCGAAGAGTTACCCGTAATTCCCCCGGATCGTGAGGTAGAGTTCTTAATTGAACTCATTCCTGAAGTTACTCCTATCTTTAAGTGCCCCTATAAGATGGCTCATATCGAACTGGAGGAGTCAAAGATGTAGCTGCAAGAGCATCTAGAAAAAGGGTTCATATTCCCTCGTGCATCACCTTGGGGTGTTCCAGTTCTCTTTGTGAAGAAGGATGGAACAATGCGGATGTGTAACGATTATTGGGAACTCAAAAAGATCACCATAAAGAACAAGTATCCTATCCCAAGGATTGATGACTTGTTCGACCAGTTAAGAGGAGATCAAAACTTCTCAAAGGTGGATCTTCGTTATGGATATCATCCGGTAAAGGTGAAGAAGGAAGATATTCAGAAGACTGCCTTCCGAACAAGGAATGGGCACTATGAGATTTTTGTGATGCCCTTTGGACTTACTAATTCCCCTACAATATTCATGGATTTGATGAATAGAGTCTTTATACATTACCTCGAAAAATTTGTGGTAGTGTTTATTGATGATATTCCCATCTACTCCAAATGCAAGGAGGAACATGAAGAACATCTATGACTTGTGTTGGAGACATTAAGAAATGGGAATTTGTACACCAAGGTCAGAAAGTGTGACTTTTGGATGAATAAAGTAATGTTATTGCGACATGTGATCACAAGTGAGGGAATTTATGTGTATCCTTCAAAGACAAATGTGATTGAGGAATGGACCAGGCCCTCTAGTGTCGTAGAAATCCATAGTTTTCTTGGATTAGCTGGGTACTACCAATGTTTTGTGAGAAACTTCTCACGATTGTCAAGCCCGCTAACTAAGTTAACCAGGAAAGGGGTAAAGTATGTCTGGACGTGTGAATGTGAGGGAAGCTTCATGGAGCTTAATAGAAGGCTGATCACTACACCTGTACTCACACTACTGAAAAGTGGATAATGTTTTGTGATATACTGTGATTCTTCAAAGAAAGGCTTGGGTTGTGTACTCATGAAAAATGATAATGTGATAGCCTATGCCTCACGATATTTGAAGATCCATGAGAAGAACTACCCGACGCATGATCTAAAGCCAGCAGCCCTGATTTTTTCCTTGAAAATCTAATGGCACTACCTTTATGGTGAAAAGTGTGAAATATACACTGACCACAAGAGCCTAAAGTATATATTCACACAAATGGAGCTCAACATGCGTCAAAGGAGATGGTTAGAGCTAATCAAGGATTACGATTGCTCTATTCACTATCATCCTGGAAGGGTGAAAAAGGTAGCCGATGCTCTAAGCAGAAAAGAACCTCATACTCTTTCTATGTTGCAGATTGAGAAAGACCATATCTTCTTGGATATGCAAATGATGGATTTGGAAATCATAAGGGTGGGGGATACATCCTACCTTTCAAAAATGATTGCGCAAACATATACCCTGGAGAAGATTAAGGAAATAAAAAGGGATGATGTGGTGATACAAAAGAGGGTGAATGCAGTAAAGGAATGGAAATTACAAGAGTTACATATGGATGATGATGGTGTGATTCTGTTTGGAATGTGGCTTTGTCTGCCTTCATCATCCGGGATAAAGAAGGAGCTATTGGACAATGCACATAGCTCAAAATTCTCTATCCATCCGGGATGTACCAAGATGTACTATGATCTCTGAGAACACTTCTCATGGGATAACATGAAGAACGAGATTGTAGAATATATATCAAGGTTCTGGGTATGTCAGCAAGTTAAAGCTGAGCGACACAAGTCCAATGGTATGATGCAGTCATTGCCTATACCCATGTGGAAATGAGAAAACATTACTATGGACTTTTTCATGGGTCTCCCGAAGACGTCAGATGGAAATAATGCGATATGGGTTCTGGTTGACCGACTCACCAAGACTGCCCATTTTATTGCTATTTGGGAAGATCTCTCACTTGAACAACTTGAAAAGATATATGTGAAGGATGTGGTGAGACTGCACGGTGTTCCACTATCAATTGTCTATGATCATGATCCAAGGTTCACATCTAAATTCTGGAGGAGTCTTCAACATGCTTTGAGTACTAAATTAAATTTTAGCATGGCCTATCACCACCAAACTGATGGACAGTCTGAAAGAACTATTCAGACGCTTGAAGATATGCTATGAGCCTCCTCTCTTGAATTAAAAGGTGGTTGGGATCAGCATGTCGCATGGGTTGAGTTCTCATACAACAATATCTTCCACTCAAGTATTCAGATGGGTCCTTATGAAGCTCTTTATGGGAAGCAGTGTAGAACTCTAACCTGTTGGGATGAAATTGGAGAAAGAAAGCTGCTTGGACCCGATCTTGTTCAAGAGATGACAGAGAAGGTTCAAGTCATCCATAAACACATCAAAGCGGCTCAAAGTGGGAAAAAGAGCTATATTGATAACCATCGAAGGGACTTAGAGTTCAACGTTAGAGATAAAGTATTCCTTCGAATATCTCCATGTAAGAGAGTCATGTGATTTGGGAAGAAAGGGAAGCTAAGCCCAAGGTATATTGGCCCCTTTGAGATCCTTGACTGCATAGGAGCTGTGGCCTATTGTCTTGCACTTCCACCAAACATGGATCAAGTTCATGATGTGTTTCATGTATCACTACCGAGGAAGTACATACCAGACCCCTCACATGTACTAAACTCGGAGATGATGCAGCTGGAAGATGATCTCTCATATGAGGAGCAGCTAGTAAAGATTATAGATCGGAGAGATAAGGTTCTAAGCAACAAGACAACCCATCTTGTAAAAGTGTTGTGGAGGAACCATATGATTGAGGAAGCAACTTGGGAACCATAAGAGTCAATGAAGGAGAAACACTCTCACCTTTTTGTGTAAAGTGAAATTTCGGGGGGGGGGGGGAATTTCTTAAGTGTGGAAGAATGTAACGACCCAAAGCTTTTCAATGGAAATTCCCTTCTTATATTCATGTTAGAAACTAACATGATATCACAAAATAATGAACTACTAAGTGATAAGTGACCTTTAAAAATAAGTTTGTCACTTCTATGTTTGGAATTTTGAAAATCTGACATACACGGCTGTGTTCAAGATGATTTTTGGAGTCTAATGGAACAAAAATAATTTTTGGTGAATAGTGACCTACCCTTATGAATAGTAACATACCCTTATGAATAGTAATATGACCCTTATGAATATTAAATCATCCAACACAAGAGTAACATTACCTATGAATAATTAAATAAAATTTAGACATCTTAGAAAGTGACAATTTGACCTTAGTGAACGTTTTAGTATTTTGTAAGTCATAAATAAATAATTATAATTAATTAATTAATTTTAAGGAAAATGTATTTTCTTAAAATTTGTTCATTAATTATTTAATCAATGTTTTATATTTTTTAGATAGTTTATAAGACCCTACATAATTTTTGAAAGCACTATAAAATCAATTTTAATCTTAAAAACTATTTTTTAAGTATATTATGATTTTAATTAAATATTAAATTAATAATATTTAGAAACATGTTTTTGAAAAATGGACTTCATTTTTGTATTCTAAACTTCGAAAAATGGTTGGGGTAAATTTTTGGGATTTTAATGAGATACTTGAATTTTTGATGAATAGTATAATCTGATAATTCACAATAAATGCTAAATAATGGATTAATTGAGTCATCAATGATGTTATGCTGATGTAAGCCCACTTGTTTTGGGATAACATGATAAAATTACCATTCTTGGTCATTCAAGACTCACTATTCCTTGTCTTAGGGGAAATTAATAAACTAATGAATTTTATATTAAGGAAACCCCTCTCCCCTCCACAATAAAAGCCATCCTTCACACCCTCATTTCCTCACACCTCTCAAGCTCCATGACTTCTCTACACTCTGCCAAAACACCTTCACTATCGCCTCCCCCATGTCCCAGATCTGTTGGTCTCATCAAAAGACCAAGCTTAGGCCCCCAAGGAGGTTCTCAAGGGGAGGATTCTATAGGTAATTTCCCTCCCTCTTCTCCTTTAATTTCCTTTCAAGTTCAAGTTCATTTCTTGATCTCTCTCCCACCTATATTCATCCAAATTATATTTTAACTCTATTATTATAAATATAATTTAATTGTATGATTATAATGGGATATTATATCATCCAACCCCCTTTCCCTCTTCCTTTTATTTATTAAAGAGAACGTTGTTTGTGAGGTGTTAATTTATCACCTTCAAGAATGACATGCTTTCTTCTTCAATTTCTACCATCAGATCTGGTCATGAAACCATTTTTATGGTTTAGAAAGAATTTTCTATATGTATTATGTTCTATTTTAAGTTATGTAAATAACCTATGGCAATATTATTAAGTGATAAGTTAAAACAAGTTCTTTGTGATCCAAAAACCGCCCAAATTGACCCAAATAACCACCATTTAATTATTATCTAATTATTCATCCACATAGATCTAATATAATTCATTATAAGATAATTAAAACTCATGTAATATCATTAATGACATGTAATATCATTTCAGGATGTTTACTCATGTTCTACCCAAACCTCAATTTAAGAATACAAGTGAACAACCAAAGAAAAACCATAAAAACGAACATCCCCGAACAATGTTTTTAAACTCTATAAGTCATCCAAAGGAACATAATATAACATAATGAAACCAGAATGAACTCTATTAATGTACAAAATTTTATGAATTTCTAATTAATGAATATCATGTCATTATACAGAACATTAAAGAGAATGAAGCATTCGGGTACAAGGTAAGGGGAAATTCTCAAAC
Organism: Viscum album; assembly: GCA_963277665.1. Classification (NCBI taxonomy): domain Eukaryota; kingdom Viridiplantae; phylum Streptophyta; class Magnoliopsida; order Santalales; family Viscaceae; genus Viscum; species Viscum album. Next base: position 1,370,586,570 of record OY728158.1, on the reverse strand, counting down.
CCAACTTTCATCCTTCGGGTTCCCCCACTTTCACTCCATTTTTGATATGGTTACTCCAATAAAATCATTTCCTCGTCATTTTCTTTCATTTTATGAGATATAAATGTTTTCAACTACTATTTATGTCAATCAAAATTTTTCCAAAATAACTCTTCTTTTAAGAACACCCCTTTTACTTCTCACTCAAAGTGGACGGTTCTTGTAACATATATGTTATTCCATCTTTATTTAGGGAACCCAAAGCATATGAATGTGTTATTATGAGGTGAAACCCATTCCATTCCATGGGTTTGTTATGTACATTTTTTATGTGTTCTATGTGGAAATCATGATGATGATAATGTTATGATGTGATGGGTGCGCCCGGAATTATATAGCACAATATGAATGTTTCAATGTGATGGGTGCACCCGGAATTATACAGCGCTCCAATTCATTGGGTAAAGTGATGAATCTCATGAGTAATTGTGAAATGATGTGTGAACAAGATGCTATCTTAGTTAAAAATTTTGTGTGGTAGTTAACCACTAAGACATGATGTTTCATTTTTATGCATTTCCACATTTCAAGTCTTATATTTATGCTTCCTCTCATGTTAATGATATTTTGCCTATGTTATTACTATGCTCACCCCATGATATATTGTTCTTATGTATCCTCTTACTGGGATTCTAGCTCACCCCTTTTGATGTATATCCTCAGGTGGCTACATGCACTAAGGATAACACAAGTTCCAATAAGAATCTATAGAAGAAGAAATTAAATAAATGTTTATGCTAAATGTTATATTTGTTATGTGTGGTACTAGTTTTCCCAAGACACTAAACCTTTGTATCCTCTATGTGTAATAATATTATGTTGTTTATCTTTGAAATGATGTCATAGTAATGTTTGAAAAGGCTTGGGTCGCTATAATCTATTTTTGAACAGTGTCATTGGTGAGACATTTTTGAATAGTGTCTTCGGTGAGATACTTTTGAATAGTGTCATTGGTGAGAAATTTGGGAACAATTTCATAGGTGAGAAATTTGTGATTAGTATCCTTAGTGAGACATTTATGAATAGATTTATCAGTGAGAGATTTGTGAATAGTATCTTCAGTGAGACATTTATGAACAATGTCATCAGTGATACATTTAGGAACATTATCATCATTGAGAGATTTATGAAGAGTGTCCTTAGTGAGACATTTGTGGACAGTGTCATTGGTGAGAGATTTGTGAACAGTGTCGTCAGTGAGACATTTTTGAACAGTTTTTTCAAGGAGACATCTGTAAACTCTATAATCGATGAGACGTTTGTGAAGAGTGTCATCAGTGAGACATTTGTTAACATTGTCGTCAGTGAGACATTTGTGAATAGTGTACTTGGTGAGAAATTTGTGAATAGTGTCATCTGTGAGATATTTTTCAATAGTTTCATCGATGAGATATTTTTAAAAAGTGTTGTCATTGAGACATCTGTGATTAGTGTCATCGGTTAGCCATTTGTGAATAGTGTTTCTACCTTCATACAGTTTCACCGCTTTCATATTTTCATTGATGTTAAATGCATTCAAATCATTTTAAGGGATTTTAGGATGATTCAAAGACTGTAAGTATTATCATTATATACTTCTATTTTTGGGTTCCTTTACTCTTTCAAACTGTATAGTCCTGACCAAAACTGCCTTAAATGGAAAATCTAAACCATATCTAAACCACTGATGCATTTAGATTTTCCAAAGGTTCACGATACATTACGAATTATTCTATATTCTTCTTTATCTTGGTGTGAGGCGCCCCAAACTTTTTTTCCATAGGATTTGTGTGACTGTGCTATCATTGGACCATTTACCCTTAGATGTTTTTCTGCTGCATGCACACCCCCTATCTTCCTGCAACCAAGAAGTGTCGAACAGTCATCGATATAGGTTAGGTTATACCACCTCCCTTCAGGGTTCCTCAATCAATTGTTTTTTTCATGTTATGACATACGATATCCATGTTTCTAATGGACTTTTCTTGGGAGTTTGTTGGTGTAGTTGTACCGCGACGTCCTAAGGTAGATGCGGTCAATGCAGGAGAGGTGTTCTGGATCTGTTGTGTTATCCCATTTTTATTCCAAGAACATAGAAAACCATTTATGGTAGTGGATTCAAGGTTTCTCAATTATTTTATGTGTAGTCATATAGTTAGTGTAAGAACCTGGATCTTCATTTCAGGTATGGATCTTGAATTCATGTTGTTTTTAAGAAAACTAAATTTGTTAAATTTTATATGTACATGTTGTGTACCCGGTTATCTGGGGTAGCCAAGAACTAGCCATGTAACGGTTGGGTATATGGTCATGTAGGTGATCTAGAGGACCACCTAAAGTGGGGGTTGGTTAAGGCTAGTACACGATATTCACCTTCAATGAACATGTCATGTACTTTTATTTTTATTTGATTAATTAGGGTGAGGTCATGTCTCATATCCATAATCCTCTTCATCTCCAAGTGTTTCTTATAGGAGAGTGACGAATGTCCACAGAACATCGACCACCTCTTGTTCCACTATCTAAGCTCTGATTGAGATTCCACCAGGTGCGTTGGATTCCCACCGAAGAGTTCTCTCTTCCCCTTGAGCCTCTCTTCATGATTTCTCCTCTCTCATTAGTTATCAAGGGGTGATCATTTTAACCTTTTTGTAGATCTATGTTGTTTTAGGCCGATTCAAGGGCCTACATTCAATATCGTTCTTCATACAACATCAATTTAGGTGGGTTGTGCCTTTCTTTGGTTATATTTGTATTATATATGCTAAAATGGCCGAATACCCATGTTTTAGGGTATTGCGTGCTATGGAATTAAACCAGGTGTATGACCTGTTATGGTGTGTTTAATTTATAAAGGGTTATTGTTTATTCATAAGGTATATTTCTTTGATTATGGCTTCATTTTTGATGTTTCATCAATTATGGACGTTGGGTCTAGATAGAATGTCTGACATGCTTTTTTTCCATGCCTAGTGTTGTTACGATGGAGTTATTATTTATTTGAGATGCATGTGTTTCACATTGTAAAGGAATGGCCAAGGGGAATTGATTGTGAAAGATTCCCAAGGGAGAGTATTTAATTTATGAATTTTTGATATGGTTGACCGAAGGTATTGACTATGAGAGATTCTGGGTTGTCATAAACAAGAGGGGTTAGACCCTGAGAGCTACCAAGAGGGTCATTGTTAAATGAATGATAGACCATATGGAATTGACTATGAGAGATTCCAAGGGGTCATTATAATTTTTTCTTTATATGAATTCCAAGGCGGTATGGTCCTTGAGAGCTACCCAGGAGGTTATTTGAAAATGATTAGTGCTATGTGAAACCAAAGGGGTTAGACTAGGTGCTCTTTCCTAGAGGGTCACTGTAACACCCAGAGATTTTATGAAAAATATTCTTTTAATTTCATTAATTTCATGTGATGTACTCCACACAAAATTTACCTCATGATATATTCAACACCATATTAGCTTTTATTATATGGAAACACTATTCTCATCTTGTGTGGCATGCAAGAGAAACCTCCCTCAATAGCGTGTGTTGTATGCAATACTGAGTTTTAGTAAACAATGATATATTGTTATAATATTATTATGAACTAGCCGTTATGAATAGTAGAAACTACATTTTGATTTTATGACATTATTCTTCATCTTACACATTTTCTAGAACATGGTATGAGAACAAAGTAAATTTTTCGGCTAAAATATTTTTTTTTTTTTAAAATGCAGTTTTTTCACCTTTTGATGGAGAAACCCCATTAAATCTCATTTTTGACATGTTTATAAGTTCAATTTCGAAAAATAAAATTCTTCTTTTGAATCAAGATATAAAAATATACTTTGGATAAATTTTTCATATTCTGATAACTTTCATATTTTAATGAATAGTAAAAACACGCTATATTTTAATTTAAAAAAACTTTTATCATCTTGAAAATTTATATGGTCAAATTATAATATTGAATGGTTTTAAAGTATAAATAGAATATATTTTTACCATTTTATATAATTCATGTCATTAGAAGTTATTTCATATTGAATTCATAGGTAAAAACATTTCAATCTTTGACAATGTTTTAACTTTTAAACATGTTTTCTTAAAAACGAGATTAATTTTAAATTAATTTGGGAAACTTCAGTGTTTTGAAATTTGAAAAATGGATTCCATATTTGGATTCAGTTGGTCCAAATTATGTTAATAGGTTTCTTTTACTTTTTTTACATTATGAATAGTAACTATGGTAATTTGTATTTAATATGGTTAAAGGTAAATCATGTAATTAAGGGTAAAAATAAGTTTATAAAATTACCCTAACACCTGCCAAAATTCTATTCGATGAATAAAAGTCAACCTATATCACCTAAGGGTCAGAATAGAGTCGTTTCATAGACTATTTACTATGAAAATGATATAATTATAATTAAAACTAAAGAAGGTGACAGCATGTCACTCTCTTATATCTTATAAGTGTAATAATTTTAATTTAGTGATAAACTTCATAAAACTTCACACATGAATAGTTTCTAGAGAGATAATACAATTATCTAAATCATGTGAATTTATTTATAATTTTCAGGGATTAAATAATTATAATTAATGATGACACAATAGTGATGTTGAAATTATTTTATTGATTGAAATATCAAATAAATGGTTTTATAAATATTAAAATAAATATTATATGAACTATTTAATGTGATCCACGAATTTTATAGATTAATATGACATATTATTAATCTATTAAATAATTTTTTTCGAATATATCCTCTTTTTAGATTTTATTTAAATTCAAATAAATTAATAGTGTCAAAATTTACACTATTGTTATTTTATAAAAATAACATATTTTATAATTGTTTAAAAATCACAAAAATATTTAAAAATTACAAATTTAAATTTATATGGTCTAAAATGTCATAACGTATCCAATTATGGACAATTAAAAACATATAATTAATTATTTATAACAATTTAAAATTTAGAATATTACTAACACAAATAAAATTAAATAGATCAAATAAGGATAAATCAATTTGATAAGGTTTAGAATAAATTCAAAACATGTCTAAATTTTATTGGTTGATGAGATTACAAGCCTATCTCATCTCATAATATAATTTAGTCATTTTTTGAGGTCTTTAAGTGGGGTTGGAATTTATTATAAATTAATATTTCTTATGTTTCCAAAGGTGCCCCTCTCCTCCCTTATAAAAGGGCACCTCCCCCCTCTCCTCTTCACAAATTTGAGCCTTCAAGCTTGGAAAACCCCTACCCATTTCATATATCCACTTCCATATAAACCTACTAGGGGTATTGGTCTTCTTCAATGACCAACTTTAGTACCCTAAGATAAGGTTAAGAGGAGGCGCGTCGAAGAAGAGGTAATCTCTTCTACCAATTCTTTCAAGTTTATTTATTATTTTACATCCTCTTATTTATTTGTCTCATTATAAAGTAATAAAATCAGTATAACTAACATAATGATATGTTATTTTAAATAAGAAACAACCCCATTTCTCCTTCTGTCCAACCTACGGATAACGAAATCACCGCGCGTGCGTACGTGCGGAATACCGTCTCCACACCGTGGTGTAATCTATTTTTCCACCACCACCTTACTTGGATGGGTATAATGGTGTAATGAATAAAAATATATGGTTATTATTACATCATACATATTCTGAGATATTATATCATCCACTCCAATTCCATTCAATAATAATGGGAACGATATCACTGCTCGTGCGTACGTACGGATTACCGTCTCCACGACGCGATGAGATTCATTCTTCATGTTAACCATTGAAGAATGATTATAAATTATATATAATAAATAATAATGATATATATGACATAAAAATTCTAATGGATTTCTGTATATATATATGTCATCTTCTTACTTTCATTCAAGTCAATAAGGAAAGGAAAATAGTGTTCATGCGTACATACGGTCTACCGTCTCCATGAACGGTGTGTTTCATTTCATTTATATATCAGTTATATATATATATATACTGAATATAAATGATATATAAATCAGGTTTTTCATTTTGGAAGTATTTAAATCATGATATAAGTAATAATAATATCAAGAACAACAAGTCCAAACATGTACGATAAATGAAACGAATATTACCCAAAACATTTCTTTAACAAGGAATTGACAAATGAACGGGTAATATAAAGACTATAGTGAATCATATATGATATCATAAGAATGAATATGATTCTAGAATAATTAAACATAATTATTTAAATCATTATACAGGAGGTTCAGATATGTACAAAGCATATCAGACCTAAGGTAAGGGATAATTTTTCAATCTTATTTTATCCAAGATTACTTATACGTAAGTATTTACTGGGGTTATATTTTTCATCCATGTCCATAAATTTTTATTGATAAAGTGTTTAATATTCTTCCATTTATGATTAAAGTCATGTTTACCCCTCTTTGACTTTTACTTTGTGTTATGGAAGGAATATTTTTTTTGTTTACCATATGTGGTAATTTTTTTAATTTTCCGTTAAAAGTATGAGGAGAATGCTTTTGTTAACTTATATGGCACGACTGGATATTTATGATTTTTTAACGCCTTATTTTCACGAATCTTACACTACAAGATTTCATGATTATTTTCAACAAAATCCATTTTTATTTTAAAATTGCATGGCATTTTTTGAAAAGAAAATGATTTTGAAGAAGAAAGGATATTTTCCATAAGAATTCATTTCAAGTGTTTTATCAAAACTATTTTCCATCTAAGATTACATTATTTAGTATTCTTATGTTTCAATTATAATGTCTCTATTATATACATGGTTTGATTTTTATTATGATGAAACGATATCCATTTCATTTATATGGATTATGTTATGATGGGATGATGTTTATGAAACCCATTTTATTTGTTGGGTTATTATGAATTATGTATGTTTATTTTGTGGCACACGAAAGAATGATTTTATTATGAGATGGGTGGGACCTATATCTACCTCAAATTAATTGGGTAAAGATCTATATCTCATTAGATATTCATTGATGGAACAGTAAGTTAATCTGGTTCAATGATACAGGACTGGAACGAGGAGTTAACTCGATTCAGTAAGGGACTATGTCCACTATGATGGTCTTGGCAGCATTGCCTTGGCTACTATGGAAATCATATCATGTTCTTAATGGATTCCACAATTAAATGTTTTATTCCCATGATATTTTATCATGATTAATGTTCCATTATAATCTATTCCTTATATACTACCTTGTTTTATGTCATTTATCAAGATTTTGATGTTTAGATTTTATGCTCATGTTTTTACGTTCAAATTTTTATGGATTGTTTTATGTTCTCCATGATTAACCTTACTGATCATTTGAGCTCACTCTTTTTATGTTTTCTTTTCCCAAGGATATAAAATGGTTTTAAGTAAGAAAACAAAAGGGGAAGATCTTTATGGGAGATGATGAAGATCTTTCACCCTAATTAGAAGATTATGTTCCGAGTTTCCAAAGACACTAAACTATTGCTATCCTTGGGTGTCTGTTTTTGTTATGTATTATGTATTCCGCAAAAGTAATGTAATTTCCATGTACGTCAAGCTTTGGGTCTCTACAGCTGGTATTAGAGTGAAGGTTTAGTTAACCTTTGGAAACTAGGATGCAAAAACTTTTGTGAGATCCCTAGAGATATTTCTAAGGTATGTCTAGGGATGTCCCTAAGGTTAAGTATAAGTATAGGTTATATACCTAGAATTACGGTAATGATATTATAATTAAACCTAAGATGAAGTTACTCCCCATTTATTATGTTGTTTTACTAGCATGATTTTTTCCTCTCACACTGTTCTTTTTGGGTTTTAGACGATGGATGGAACCTGAAGAAATTGTGTTGATCAATGTAATGGAAAATGCAATGCTTTTCCTCCCAAACAACCAAATGTGATAAGATATGGAGTGAAAAATCTTATTTCTATACTTACACAAGATATGAATCATTCTGGACTTCCAAATGAGCAGAGAAAGGAACAATATTATATTGAGTCCTTCATGAGGCAACATCCACCTTCTTTCAGCGGGTCTTCTAATCCACTTGTTTCTGAATAATGGATAAGTACCATTGAAAATATATTTTCCATACTTCATTGTACATAGAATGAAAAAGTCATTTTGGTTGTTTATCAGTTATAAGGGGAAGCAGACCAGTGGTGGACTCTAATTAAGAATACAAGGCCCCAAGATTAAATTGAATCCATGGAATGTGACGAGTTCAAGAACATGTTTTTCAGTAAGTACTTTCCATGTATTCTTCAATAAAATGTGGAAATGGTGTTTCTTGAGATTAAGCAGAAGGATGATGAATCTATTGGTATATACGAAGCGAATTTTACAAGGCTTGCAAGGTTTTCATCTGGCTTTATCATCAAACCTGAAAGTAAAGTTGATCGATTCTTCAGTGGCTTAAAACCAAGTCTTCAAAGAGAATTATCTAAAAGAGAGTTCAGTACCTATGAAGAAATTATGCATTGTGATATCAAGGTAGAACAAGAAGTTGGTGTTACATATCCGTCTCATGGTTTTGACAATAAACGAAAGATATAGTTCAAGGAAATATCTCAAAACAATGGTGAAATGAAGTTGAATGTTTATTTATGCTCAAAGTGTGGAATGAAGCATGGTAGAGATTTTCTTAAACTGACTATAAAATGGTTTAAGTGAAGAAAAGAAAGTCATCGAGCATCTGAGTGTCGAACAAATGTAAAAAGGGTAGATAATGATGCGAATAAAGAAAATACTATAAAGAATGCACCACCAACACTTCAATGATACAAGTGCAAGTAAATGGGGAATTTTGCTATCCAATGACCTAATCCAAGGGTTAATGATGATTGACATCAACAACCACGTAATTAAAAGGAAAAAGGGAAGTCACATGTGATCACTATTGGCTATGTTTAGTATGACAATGATGTGGTAGAATGATTAAGTGTTTATGTAATTGGATTCCAAAATAATGTTGTGGTATCTCATTTATAGTATCGTGGAATATTGGAATATCTATGTATTTGTTTATTGTGGTTTTCAATAATATTATGGAACTAGTAACCATGAAAAGTGATTGAAATATTTTTGGAATGAAGATGATATGCGCATAATGAAGGGATAATAAGAAAATAATATGTTTTACAGTATTCATGAGCTCATGACTGATAGAAGGACAAAGTGATATCATGATTTGAGTAAATAGATTTTTTGGGGGATTTTGGTATGTGGAAATAGTTAACTTTTGAAAACATTAATGTTTTCACTAAGGTTCAATGGGTATTCATTTTTAAATAGAATACATGATTAAGGTATTCACATGATAAATGATGGTATTCACATTCTCAGTAGATGAAATTTCTAGTAATCGTTTACTTTATACTATGACATTGGATAAAAGTATTTTGGATAATCCTAAAATTGGAATGGATTATGTTGGACATCCAATAGTATTGTTTAAGTCTAGAACATTTTTTTTGATAATATTTCTGTAATGTTGTAACCGTGTAGTTTTAGAAAAAGGACAACCTACAGGACAAGAGACAACCCATCGCGTCGGACAAGGCTGCGGGAATCGAACCCACAACCGATGTGTGACATGCCTTTATCACCTACTACTTGCCTACATGAAGTCCCTAGTTAGTATAAACTAGTTTTATTTTATTAATTTTAATTATAGATGAAGTATAAGTCCATTTTTTGAACCATATATGATTAATATCACCATAGATGGACTTTTGTATATTTAATAAATTTTGCTATCCTTTTTTTGAGACAGATAGAATGACCTATCATTCTATCCCATGATCTGCTAACACTTCACGAATGAAAAATTCAACTTCATTTCTTTAAGAGATGAAGTGAAAATTGTTCATGGAACGACCAACGGTGAGATTGTACCAAAATCAATTAAGTATTTCCTCTAATTCAAAATTTTCAACTTTAGGGAAATGATATTGAAAACCAAAAATGTTGTCCAATTACCCTCATGTATAATTAATCAGATTGTACCTTAAATTATCACAAATTTTTGGCTTTGTGATTTTTGGCTTTTTCATAGCCATGTTCTCTACCACTCTTTATCCAAACATGACGGTTATTTTTCTCTTCCATATCCATTTTTTCACCTATATTCTCTTATGTGGAAACCCAGTGATGAGTTACTTTGGGTATCTATTATGTTTCTAATGTTCCTTTTTAAAATGATTATTTAGTATTCCTTTTTATGATGCGGGTTTCTATGAAAGAAACATTCATGTAGTAAACCATTTATGACCCTGACGAATTTCGAGGGCGAAATTCATTTTAAGGGGGGTAGAATGTACCACCCCGAGATTTTATGAAAAATATTCTTTTAATTTCATTAATTTATTCTATTGTACGCCAAATCAAAATTAGCTTGGGCTATAGGCAACACCATATTAGCTTGTATTATAAGAAAACACTATTTTCAGCTTGTGTTGCATGCAAGAGAAACCTTCCTCAATAGCGTGTGTTGTACGCAATATTGAGTTTCACTAAACAACGATATATTGACATAATATTATTATGAACTAGCTGTTACGAATAGTAGAAACTAGATTTTGAATTTTATTGCATTATTCTTCATCGTACACATTTTCTAGAACATGTTATGAGAACAAAATAACTATTTCGCGTAAAATAAGTTTATTTCAAATAATGCAGTTTTGTAGCGTTTTGATGTCACACCCAAATTAAATCTAGGTTTTGAAATGTTTATAAGTTCAATTTGAAAAAATAAATTTTTTTTAGAATCAGGATATAAAAATTTACTTTGGATAAATGTTTTCATATTCAGATAACTTTCATATTTTAATGAATAGTAAAAACATGCTATATTTTAATTAAAAACAACTTTTTTCATCGTAATAATTTATATTGTTAAATTATAATATTTAATGGTTTTAATGTATAAATAGAATATATTTTTACCATTTAATATAATTCATTTCATTACCATTAATTTTATATTGAATTCATAGGTAAAAACATTTCAATCTTTGACAATGTTTTACCTTTTAAAAGTCGTTTTCTTAACAACGGGATTAATTTTAAATTAATTACTGAAACTTTTGTGTTTTGAATTTTGAAAAATGGATTCCATATTTGGATTTAGTGGGTCCAAATTTTGTTAATAGGATACTTTTATTTTTTTTTACATTATGAATAGTAACTACGATAATTTTTATTTACTACAGTTAAAGGTAAATCGAGTAAGTGTAAAAATAAGATAATAAAATTACCCTAACACCTGCAAAAATTCTATTGGATGAATAAAAGTCGACCCATATCACCTAAGGGTCAGAAGAGATTCGTTTCATGGACTATTGACCATGAAAATGATATAATTATAATTAAAACCAAAGAAAGTGACAACATGTCACTCTCTTATATCTTATAAGTGTAATATTTTTAATTTAGTGATAAACTTCATAAAAAATCGAACATGAATAGTCTCAAGAAATATAATAAAATTATATACATCTTGTGAATTTATTTGGAATTTTTAGGGATTAAATAATTATTATTAATGATGACACAATAGTGATGTTGAAATAATTTTATAGATTGAAATATCAAATAAATGGTTTTAAAAATAGTAAAATAATTATTATATGAACTATTATATGTGATCCACGAATTTTCTATATTAATATGAAATATTAGTAATCTATTAATATTTTGGTTCAAATATATCCTCTGTGTAGATTTTATTTAATTTCCAATAAATGAATAGTGTCAAAATTGACACTATTGTTATTTTATAAAAAAACATATTTTAATATTGTTTAAAAATCACAAAAATATTTGAAAATTATAAATTTAAATTTATATGGTCTAAAATGTCATATAGTATCCAATTATGGACAATTCACAACACATAAATAATTATTTATAACAATTTAAAATATAGAATATTATTACCACAAATAAAATTAAATAGATTAAATAAGGATAAATCAGTTTGATAAGGTTTAAAATAAACTCAAAACATGTCTAAATTTTATTGGTTGATTATATTACAACCCTATATCATCTCATCTTCTAATTGAGTCATTTTATAGGTTTTTAAGTGGGTTTGGAATTTATTATAAATTAATATTTTTTATGTTTCCAAGGGTGCCCCTCTCCTCCATTATAAAAGGGTACCTCCCCCCCTCTCCTCTTCACAAATTTGAGCCTTAAAGTTCGGATAGACGCTACCCATTTCACTTATCCACTTACATAGAAACCTACTAGAGGTCCTGGTCTTCTTCAAAGACCAACTTTAGTACCCTAAGAGGAGGTTAAGAGGAGGCACGTCGAAGAAGAGGTAATATCTTCTACCGATTCTTTCATGTTTCTTTATCCTTTTACTTCCTCTTCTTTATTTGTTTCACTATAAATTAATAACATCGGTATAACTAAAATATTGATATGTTATTATAAATATGAAAAAACCCATTTCACGTTCTATCCATCCTACGGAAAATGAAATCACTGTGCGTGCGTATGTACGGAATACCGTCTCCATGCCGTGGTGTAATCTGTTTTCCACCACCACCTTACTTGGATGGGTATAATGGTGTAAAGAATAACAATATATGGTTATTATAACAACATACTGATTCTTATATATTATATCATCCACTCCAATTCTATTCAATAATTATGGGAATGATATCACCGCTCGTGTGTGCGTACGGATTACCGTCTCCACGACACGATGAGATTCATTCTCCATGTTAACCATTCAAGAATGATTATAAAGTATATATAATGAAGAATAACGATATATATGACATAATAATTCTAGTGTATTTATTTATTTATATATATATATGTCGTCTACATACTTCCATTCAAGTCAATAAGGAAAGGAAAATAGCGTTCATGCGTACGTATGGCCTACCCTCTCCATGAACGGTGTGTTTCATTTCATTTATCTATATTATATAAATATATACTGAATATAAATGATATATAAATCATGTTTTAAATTATGGAAGTAATTAAATCACAATATAATTAATAACAATATCAATAACTAAAAGTACAAACACATATGATAAATTAAACGAAAATTACACAAAACATTACTTTAACGTGGAATTGAAAAATGAACAGGTAATATAAAGACATTAATGAATAATATATGATATCATAAGAATGACTATGATTATAGAATAATTAAATGACATTATATAATCATTATATAGATGTTCGGATACATCCAAAGCATATCAGACCTAAGGTAAGGGATAATTTTTCAATATCATTTTTATCTGAGATTGCTTATATATAAGTATTTACTGGGGTTATATTTTTCATCCATGTCCATAAATTTTTTTTCATAATGTGTTTAATATTATTCAATGTATGTTTAAAGTCATGTTTACCTCTCTTTTACTTTTACTTTGTGTTAGGGAAGGAATATTTCTTTTGTTTACCATACGTGGTACTTTTTTAATTTTTCCGTTAAAAGTACGAGGAGAATGTTTTTGTTAACTTATACGGAATGAATGGGTTTTTATGGTATCTTAACTCCTTATTTTTATGAAGATTGCTCTATAATATTTCATGATTATTTTCAACAAAATACCTTTCTTTTAAAATTGCATGGAATTTTGGGAAAAGAAATTGATTTTGAAGAAGAAAGTATATTTTCCTCAAGAATCCATTTCAAGTGTTTTATCAAAACTATTTTCCATCTAAGATGAAATTATTTAGTATTTTTATGTTTCAATTATAATGTATCTATTATTTAAATGGTTTGATTTTTATTTATATGAAATGATAGAAATTTCCTTTATATGGATTATGTTATGATGGGATGATGATTATGAAACCAATTTTATTCGTTGTGTTATTATGAATGATTTATGTTTATTTTGTGGCACACAAAAGAATGATTTCATAATGAGATGGGTGGGACCTATATATCCCTCCAATACATTGGAAAATAATTATATCTCATGAGATAGACATTTATGGAATGACAAGTTAATCTAGTTCAGTGATACAAGACTGCAATGAGGAGTGTACTCGATTTCGTAAGGGACTTTTTCCACTAAGATGGTGTTAGCAGCAATGCCTTGGCTACTATAGAAATCATATCATGTTCTTAATGGATGCCACAATTACATGTTTTATTCTCATGCTATTTTATCATGATTAATGTTCCTTTGTGATCTATGCCTTATGTACTTCCATGTTTTTTGTCATTGCTCACGATTTTGATGTTTAGATTTTATGCTCATGTTTTTACGTTCAAATGTTTATAGATTGTTTTATGTTCTCCATGTTTACCCTTAATGAGTATTTGATCTCACCCTTTTAATGTTTTATTTTCCCTAGGATATAAAATTGTTTTAGGTAAGAAAAAGAAGGGAATATCTTAATTGGAGATGTTGAAAATCATTCAACATGATTAGAAGATTATGAACTGAGTTTCCAAATACACTAAACTCCTTGGGTGTATATTTTTGTTATGTATTAAGTATTCCACAAAAGTAATGTAATGTCCATGTACTTAAATATTTGGGTCTCTAAAGTCTCTATTTATTGAATTGATAATATTTTAACCATAGGTTTTAGACTATGATAAATTTCCCAGAGGGTTGCTTTTGAATGATTGTGATTAGTCTGCCAAGCCGAAGCACAAGTTAGGACTTAGTTCAATTTTTTGATTGGATAGTCTATTGGGATGTCTATTTCATTAAGATTACATGTGAGGATATAAATCATAGTCCAGATCCCAATATTTCATTATTATAAGGATTTAATAATTAATAAATTTAAATGAATGTATTTAGAAATTGTAAGAATGTTTCATTTGAGTAACACCAAGTTTATTTCTTCATTTCTACATATTACTCATTATTTATATATATATATTAAATGATAGTTAGGACATGATATTTTGGTGGTTTCCAACAAGTATTCATCTCACACCCTATTTGGGTCATGATATTGGACCGAAACCGATTATATGATTGTAGTAAATGATAAGGGAATGCGCCCTTCATTATCAGGTACTTGATTGTTGTTGGAGCTAGATAGCATGAGACTAAGCTGAGCCTTAAGATGATGTTGGAGTAGACTTTTTTTATGAACATTAGTTTTAGTATTGTATTTCTAGAATTGTTACTTGTTTGGATGACTTCCTAGATACTTGTGACATTCATCATTATTAATATATATGGTGCAGTTGTTTACACTATCAGTCCTCTGTTTTTTACTTGTTGTGTGGTATTATAGATTCTGCTACTATTTATAATTTTCTATTCCTCTGTGTATACTCTACCAATTAGGGAATAATTTCCCCACTATCAGACCATGTCCCATGATACTAGTCGTCAGCCTCTGGAGTTTAGGGAAATCCGCTTGAGGTCAGTGACCAACCGGGTATGGGGCACTCTTGGGCGGCACCCGGAACCGAGACGTTACAAAGTGGTATCAGAGGAGTTTATTTTATGAATTTTTTATTGTTTAGAGCCTAAAAATAAGGATAGTAAGGAATAGGCAGTTGATAACAAGTTGTTCCTGGGAGTAGCTAAACTGTGTACACAAAAAATCTATGTTTCCTTGAATATTAAACTTTTTCGCATTTTGTAATTTTTATAGTGTATTTTATTTCACCATTCTTTGATGCACTTGTTTTGTGATTTTAAGATTTATATTATTCAGGTTATATCTCTATTGAATCCTGATGAGATGAGGGTATCCAATATCTTGCATCATGTAGGAACTTGATAGAGATCATATGTCATGCATTATTGACATGAAATATACGGTGCATTACAGATTGTGTGCTTTTGTGATAGATGATGTCCTATATATTAAAGCTATTGTGATAAATGGAATGATATAATACCATCTATTTTGATATGATATTGGAAAATTTAATGATTCATTTGGATGGATGCTAAACATTAGTCCCTGAGGTGTTATGGGCCCTCTTGGATCAGAATTTGGTGGATCATGTTTGAACTTAAATTGAATTTTGTCATGTTATGATATGAATAAGGATTCCAAACATTGATTATCAGATATATGGGATCTCATGGGTTAGATGTTTTCATTCCATAGACAAATTTTTATGTTTTAAGGGTTCTAGAGAAGTTTCATAGGCTTACTATCTATAAACCCAGACAAAACAGTGTGTAGTGTTATGAACACACGCAATGTGTTATTCTATTCTAGAAGATACAACTTCTCTTAAGTACACACCATGTACTAGGATGTACATGACCTATAGTGCTTAAACACGTGACTAACTATGTGATAAGAGACACATGGTTGGGAAACAACGGTAGAAAATGCCGTGTCTAGATTGTACATGTCGTGTTGTAAGAACTGTGCATCTGACCATGTGACAAATGACATAGGCAGATGAAGATTAGGTTGTTTACATAGTGTCTCTCTTGTGCGTGCTGTGTAATTAACAACTGTTTATTCAACCATGTGACTAATGAAATGGGTGATTAGAACATTAGTAGTACATGACGTTTCTAGGGGTAACACATTGTGTAATGTTGCCTAAGAGAGAACTATGTAGTTATAGATGTGTAGAAGTACTTGGGCAGGAGGGACGATTCAAGTACACACCAGGTCTTAGGAGGGACGCACTGTGTGTAAGGGTCTTGCATGACCTGGTTTGGTAGAGGTACATTCCATGTTAAATGCATAAGGTAACACGCCGTGTAGGGGTTATACACGCCATGTAACCCTATTTTTTAAATATGAATATTTCTTATCCTGTTCCTTTCTTGCACTTATTAGTTTTTTTCCTTGATAGTCTTGTACTGAGGTGTGATCTTGACCGTGCAGAGTCATGAAGCTAAGACTTTCTCTAGCTGTGCACCAGATACAAGGCAATTATCAGACACCAAAAATGTTAGATCAGGGAATACCAACAGATCCTCCCATCGTGTAATTCTTGGCACCAGTTGTTATATAGGATGCATGTGATGATGCACAGTTCCTTGAAGGATTTTTTAGGATGTTATAGACTTTTTAGGGAGCACCACATCCAACCCCTTCTAAAGCAGTGTGAACGAGGGTGTTCTCGTAGCATCATTCTCCCACTATTTCAGTGGATGGAGGACCGTAGGCTGAAAAGTTATGGTTGGAGGCCATGCTCGCTATCATTGAGAATATAGAGACACCTACGGAGAAGAGATTGAAACTAAAAATTTACATGTTATGTGATTCCTCCAAGAAATTATGGGATGTTATCTAACATGCAGCACGTCAGCAGGATATGTCTTGGGAAGAGTTTCAGGGGACCTTCTGTGATTACTTCTACCCCAAGATGTTGGGGGCCGATCAAGAAAAAGAGTTCATGCATCTATAGCAGGGCACTCTTTTCCGTGAGGGATTATTCATCTCATTTTATAGAGCTTCAATGATTTACACCTATTATATGCGGTGATGAGTAATGTTTGGCTTGAAAATTTTAGGATGGTCTCAGGTAAAACATCTGATCGTAAGTAAATGGTTTCAGGATGAAATTGGTGACTGCTATAGGGAACCACACTCTGATTACCGAGTGCAATCTGAGGGAGTTGGGAGCTGCAAGCCATGGCGGTTCAGCATCTAGGGCTAGTACTCCTTCAAAAGATAATAGAAAACATCAGAGGGAGCTTTCTTGCGATGTTTCATCAGGTATCCAGGTGGTATTCTACCAGTGTGGGAAGAGTGGGCATATGAGATCACATTCCCCAAATGCGCTAGTTGATTTCTGGTCTTGCGGCAATAAGGGTAAACATCAGTGTTTTTTCTGGGTGTTCTCACCAGCAGCGAGCGACATGGGTTATTTTATGACTCCACATTCAAGAGTTGTATCACCAATTTCTCATTAGTTAGTGAACTGGAGTTCATCCGGCTGTTAAAGTTGATGAGGATGTCGTGGCATTGGTAGCCAGTCTGGAGTCCTTCTGTGATAGCAGGTTGGATTAGCACAGGGTAGTCAACCAGGGTCGTAGGACTGCAATATAGGTTAGAATTTTATAGTGTAGAAGACCCTACTAGAGCAGGATCTCGGACCCTCTATGGATAGAGGTATGATTCTAGTTGCCTCAATTTTATCTTCTTCTCTTTTTGATATAGGGGCTTCTCATAGATTCATATAAGTTGATGTTTTGGAGAGCCTTGGGCTCTGTATATTTACATCTGAGGACGCTATGATGCTAGAAATTCCTTGGGGGATTAGGACAACTAGTGTACATCAACAAAAGGAGTTCCCTCTTGAGGTGGGTGGGTGTCACTTATTATGAGACCTCTAAGTATTATAAATGACATTATTTTATTCAATTCTTAGAATGGATTGGTTATTCACCTTCAAGGCCTTTTTAAACCTTTCACCACAGGGTGTGTTTCACATCACTAGATGGAGGTTTTTTCTACACAAGTGAGAATTCTATGCCCTGGCGAGTAGAGATGGACCCGAGCATCTTGGGTTGGGAGGAGTTATGGACAATATTTTTACATTATATCTAGATGACTAAGGGATTTTACAAATAGAATTTCCTCCAGTGGTGGATCATTTCAGGTATGTCTTTTCAGATGACCTTTCAGGTTTACCTCCTGAGTTTGAGGTAGATTTCTCTATTGTTTACGTTCTAGGAGCGGCACCGATGTCCATTCCGCTTTATAGAATGACTACACCAGAGTTATAAGAGATCAATAAGAAGTTATAAGATTTTTAGGGAAAGGTTTTCATCTGTCATAGTACTTGTCCTTGATGTTTTCATGTCCTTTTTTAGAATAATGCATATGATACACTTATTCATTGTGTAGATTATTGGAAGCTAAACCAATTGATCATTAAGAACCAATATCCCTTATTGGGGATTGATGATATCTTTAATCAGTTTCGACGATATCGAGTGTTCTTGAATATTGACTTGAGATTATGTTATCATTAGTTATGCGTTGTACATTTATAAATACCTCTTACAGACTTTCGAAGTAGGTATGGTCTATAAGAGTATATGGTTATGCCATTCTGCCTTACGAACGTGCTGGTAGTTTTCATTGAACATATGAACCGAGTGCATCATCCTTACATGGATTCTATTTTTGTAGTCTTTTTGGATGATATCTTGTCGTACTCACACACTCTACATGTCCATTCTACCCACCTTGAGAACTTTTTGAGTACACTGAGAGAGCATCATTTATATGCTATGCTCTAAAAAATACCACTTTTGGATAGACCAGATTCACATCTTGGGTCATGTTATCTCAGAGATAGGATTATCAATACACCTACAAAAAGTGAGAGTAGTAGTTTCCTAGGATAATATGAAGAAAATATTCGAGGTGAAGAGTTTTTTGGGGATGGGTGGTTACAATAGATACTATATATAGGAATTTTCAAGCTTAGTAGCTCCACTGACAGGCCTGACTATGATGGGATAAAATTACATATGGATAGATTCATGTGATTCATCCTTTTAGGAGATGAAAGAGAAAATGAATTCCACACCAATACTGATTTTTTTAGAGTAGAGAAAGAGTTAAACCATTTACTGTGATGCGTCAGGTATCAGACTAGAAGAAGTGCTTATGTATGGGGATGTAGTCTATGTGTATGGGTCTCAGATGTTGAGGAAACATGAGAGGAATTACCTGGAGCATGATATAGTGTTAGATTTTGTTCTACATGTTTTACTCTATATGAGACACTATATTTTGGGATAGAATTCCATGGTATACACTAACTTCAAAAGACTCAATAATATCTTTACTCAGCATGAACTAAATTTGAGATAGTGAAGATGGGTTGAGTACCCTCATTATTTTGACATTGAGCTTGCCTACACACCTGATAAAGGCAACATGGTGGCTGATGCATTTAGCAAGAGGCCATAGATATGGGTAGTTCAGGAGGCCAGATGTTAGTGGAATCTTATGGATTTGTTCTCTGAGATGGATTTGGAGGTGCACGATAGACCAAGGTAGGATATTCTTTGTTATATAACTATTACCTCTACTCTAATAGATTGAGTGGGAATGAGGAAACTATTAGAATCCAAAGGCCTAGTCTTATGGGATAGTAGATTAGGAGAGGAACCTACTCCTGGGTGGACCATAGGTGATAATGATTCCTTTAATTTTCATCCACATTTTTGAGTATTATAAGATATATGTGAGGAGTTGATGCGATATTTTCCTTCCTGTCTTTGAGAAGTTCATCCGGATGTCACCGAGATGTATTGAGATTTTCAGTATCAGTATTGGTGGCCGGACATGAAGAGGGAGGTTGTTTGTTTTGTTATGATATGTCCACCTGCCAATAAGTGAAAGCAAAGTATTAGTGAACAATAGGGCTATTACAGTAGTTACCCATTCCTTAGTGGAAGTGTACTGATTTCAAGATGGATTTTGTGACAGGTGTACTGAGGTCGCCTCGAGGAAATTATGTGGTTGGGGTTGTTGTTGATAGCCTCATGATGGACACACATTTTCTTCCTGTCAAGGAGACTATTATTGTTGATGAGTAGGAAAGGTTGTATATCTGAGAGATTTTATGTTTGCATGGGGATACATACTCTATCATTTCAGACAACGACACCCAGTTTACTTCCTGTGTCTGGAAGGGACTACATAGGTCTTTCGGTACACTTGTGCCTTTGAGTACAGCTTTACATCCCCATACATATGTCTAGTCTAAGCACAAGATTTAGGTTTTGGAGGAAATTCTTTGAGCATGCATCCTGGATTTTGGGGTCTCTTTGGAGAGACACATACCCTTAGTGGAGTTTTCCAATAATACCACTTTTTAGGAAACAATTAACAAGGAACCTTATAAGGCTTTTTATGGTAGGCCCATCTGATCACCCCTATGTTGGCTGGAGGCTGGAGAGGTAGTTGTGTCAGGACCTCGTCTTTTTCAGGATACCAATTAGTAGGTGGCGTTGATTCAGAAGAATAGGGATGTTGTACAGTCTCTCCAGAAATCATATGTTTATTGACGTAGATGACGTATGGAATTCGAGGTTTGAAATCTGGTTTTCTTTTGTGTCACATTAATATTGGGACACAAGAGCATTTGGAGATATGGTAATCTTTCACCGAGATACATCGGGCCATTTGAAGTTTTGGGGAGAGTTAGTTCAGATGCCAATAAGTTGCAGTTACCTAAGAGGTGTCGAGAAATGTATGACGTCTTCAATTTTTTCTCAGCTACGACATTACATTTTGGACCATTCTCATGTTTTCCAACATGCGGAGGTTTAGTTTGAGGTGGATGCGTCTTCATGGAGAACCCTATACGGATTGTGGATCACAACACGAAGGTTCTTCATGGAGGGTCTATTCCTCTAGTATGGGTGATATGGCTACATGAGGGAGTACATGATGAGCCTTGGGAGAGGGAATCCGATGAACAATCATAGTGGCTAGAGTAGTTTGATGTTTCATGTTCACCACCCTTTGAAGGGAAATTTAGTAACAAATTTCTTTAAGGAGGGATGTTTTTAAGAACTCAGATCATCATTTCAAGTATGGATCTTAAATTTGGATAGTTTTTTAGAAAAAAAAGGATGTTTTGGAAATTTTCTATGTACACATCGTGTACTCATGTGTACACTCTGTGTACCATTTTACCACGGGTATCCATGTACTGGCCATATAATGGCTGGGTACATGGCCGTGCAAGTGACCTAGTAGTCCACCAAATGTGGGGGATGGTTGAGGCTAGTACACAACGTGTACAATAAATGAACATGCGATGTACTATTATTTTTAATTGACTAATTGGATCTGGTCCACATCTCATATCAAGAAACGTCTTACTCTCCCTGTATTTTGTACATGAGTGAGACGTATGGCCAAATAACATTGACCACCTCCCATTCTTCTATCAGTGCTCTGATTGAGACATCGCAAGGTGTGTGGGATTCCCACCAGTGAGTTCTCTCTTCCCCTAGAGCATCTCTCCACGACTTCTCCTCTCTCATGAGTTTTTGAGGGTTGATCATTTTTAACCTTTTCATAGGTCTATGATGTTCTAGGCCGATTCAAGGGAGATGTTCAAGTGTGTTCTTCATACAAAATCAAGTTAGTTGGTTTGTGCCTTTCATTGGTTGTCTTTAAATTATATATTCTAAAATGTACAAATACCAATATTTTAGGGTATTGTGTGTTATGGAATTTAATCCTATTCACAAAATGTTATGGTGTGTTTGATGGATGAAGGGTTATTTTTTATGCATAAGGGTTATTGCCTTGATTATGGGTGTATTTCCCATGTTTGATCGATTATGGTTGTTGGGTCTAGAAATCATGTTATGCTTCCTTTGTTTTACAAGCCTAGTGTTGTTATGATGGAGTTATTATTTATTTGAGATGCATGTGTTTCTCATTTTGAAGGTATGTCCAAGGGGAATTTACTCTGAGAGCTTCCCAAGGGAGGGTCTTTTATTTATGAATTGTTGATATGGTTGACTAGAGGTGTTGACTGTGAGAGTAGCTGGGATTTCATAGACCATAGGGGTTAGATGGTGATAGCTACCCAGAGGGTCGTTATTAAATGAATGTTGGACCATACGGGATTGATTGTGAGGGCTTCCAGGGGGTCATTGTAATTTATTGTTTCTATTCAGACCTAGGGGGTATTGACCGTGAGATCTACCCATGAGTTCATTTGTAAATGATTAGTGTTGTGAAAAACAAAAGGGGTTAGACTGTGTGAACATTCCTAGAGGGTAACAATTTCATGATTTGATGATATGTTAACTGTTAGTGTTAAACAATGAGAACATTCCCAAAGGGTTACTATTGAATTGTTGTGATGAGTCTTCCAAGTAGAAGCAGAAGCTTGGACTTGGTTCTCTTCTTTGTCTAGATGGACTTTTGAGAAGTCTATTTTGTTACTATTACATTGGGGGATATATTTCTTAGGATAAATCCAAAAATTTAATTATTCAATGGATTGAATAATTAATAAATGTAAATGAATATAATAGGAAGATTTATGATTGTATATATTGAGTAACTCTTAGTTTATTTCTTAGTTTCTTTATATGATCCGTTATATATATTTATATATTCACTGATAGTTAGGTGTAGTTCTTCTGAGGTATCCTATTTGGATTCGTCTCACACCATGTTTGGGTCATCCTTTTGGACACAAATAGATTATATGGTTGCAGGTATAGATATGTTCAAGTTACCTTGTTCATTAGTTACTTGATTGTTGTTGGACTAGGAGAGCATGGGACCAAGATGTGGCTAGCGATGCTATTTGAGTTTACAATTTTATATACTTTGGTTTCAGTATTGAATTTCCTTTATTGTGACTTTTTTACTGATTTCATGGATACTTTTGAAATGAATCATTATTTATATATATTATTTATTTTTTATACTATCAATCCTCCACTATTTACCTATTATATGGTATTACTACTTCCGCTACAGTTTATTATTCATTATTCCACTATGTATACTCTGCTACTAAGGGCATTGTTTCACCACTATCAAACCTTTGCCTTCTCTACTAGTCGCCAACCTCTAGTGTTTGGGGAAATGTTTTTAAGGTCATGTGACAAACTTGGAATGGTGCACCCTTGGGAGGCACCTAAAACCTAGACAATACAGTTAGCATGTGTTAGCCACTGGATCACAATTAAATGGATATAATAAATACTTGAAATTTTTTAATTAATTATTATCAATTTTTTAGTCATTTTATTCCCTCATTATCTTCTAGAATGTCTGATATATATACACTACATGTTTATCATATTGTTCTTTGTTACAATTAGTAATTAACTTAAATACATGATTAATTATAAATTAATTGGCTAAATATAAAAAGGAATGTTTAATGAATCTGGTTGTTTTTGTTGTTCTTGGTGATAATAAAATGGATACAGTAGTCAATATTTAATGGAAAAAGAAAACTCATGATATAATATATTACCTGATTTATGATAAATATAATGCCTTGTAGGGTTATTAGTTACCCTATTTCTTGTAAAGTAAGGGAGAATAAATCTTTGGAGCTGTTTGACACCATTGTTTGTGAAGGTTGAATGCCTTGTTTAGGACCAAGTGCCCCGTTGCAATGTTATTTGCTTCCTAGTTCTTGTGATTTGTTGCGAGCATAGGATGGTTGAGATAAGAGGGATATTATGTTATGTGGGGCAAGGATCCCTAGTAGTGGTGGTAGTATTTGATTCCTAGAGTGGTGTGATGCATTGATTTATGAATGTGGTTATTAGGGTAGACACCAGGGATGATGGAACAAGTTGATGTTGGGATTACCATTGATATGAATGTTGTTGTTGTTGAATCTGGTGTTTATTTATCGACATTAATTTCACCACTTCTTGAGGCAGTTGGTCTTCCATACCCTCCCTCCAACATAGGTAAAGACATGTGGGGTATGCCATGTGATTTCTCTATTTAGCTTCTCAAGGATGGTTGGGCTTATGCTCCTACTATAGGTGTAAAATACTCAACATGTTGTTCATCTACTCATAGTGTTGATCCACTTGTGTTTGGAAGATTTGTTTTCTTTTATAGAATACCTAGAATTATGGAAATTATATAATTTCGTTAATAAATGATATAATAAATTATGTTATCCCAGGGGGTTGGAGCTTACTAGGATGTAATTCTGAAGTTACAATTTAAAGGAATTCTGGACTAGGTTTGGTAATGGCTGGAGTGCAAGAAACATTGTTGTGATGCTAATGAAATGTAATGTGGAAATGGTAATGGTTGATTAATTGTTAATGAATTAAATAACATAATTTGAAACTAATTAAAATGGATAAGATTATTTAAAAAATCTATTTAAATTTTTTTGTGTTTATATGATGTCTAGTCTTAGTAGTGGCAGTCTAGAGTCCGAGAGATGATAGCTTCAGTTGAGTCTAATACTAGGTTATTCCCACAATTTGGCTATGAAATATATTATATTCTGTACTTATTGTGTTTTAATATGCTACTCCACCCTATTGCTTATGGAAACTGATACCCTAGGGATTTTGAGCCCTGGGGGGGGGGGGGTTGTTTTCCCCAACAACCCGATGGGAGGATGGATGGATGACTATCCCCTTTTTCCATCCACTATTCTCTTGGTAGTTAGTTTTGTTAGTAGTATGGTTAGTTTTCTCTATATATGTGTATAGAGGGTTGTAATGGATTATGGTTATTTCCACACATATTTTATGGATATAGTTTCCCATGGACTACTATAGGTGTAACATATTTAGTATGTGATGGCTTTAGGATCCTTACTCGGTGGATGGTATTTGATGGATTGAGGTATAATAACTAACATATGATACATGTTATGTGAGATGTGGTGGATCCAGAAAACTACTTGGTTACTTTGGATATGTGGACCTGGTGGTTGTGTTGCATCAGGTGCATGTTGTGGTTATTCACCCTAGTGTCTACAGGAAATACTTTTTGGAGAGAGATGGTTAGAGTGTATGACGTCTGGGAAAAATTTAAAACAATGGGGAAGTGGTAATGAGGTACCATTGAAATTCATTATTATATTATATAAATTTTTATGTGATGCTTGGTGATAGTAGCCATGGTGAGTATGGGAAGTTAGTATGCCTATTTTAGAGATGAGTAAGATTCAGTTGTTGTTCACTTTGCTTTAGAATGCTTTCTTTACTATTGTATGAGAGGTTCCAGGTAGGATCATGCTGAGTATAATATTATACTCACCCAATGATATATAAACTATTTTTCAGGTCACTTGAAGTAGGTTGGACATCAGTGAGGTTACTACATTCTTGGAGTTGCATGAGTTGTTTGGGATTCATGGTCACTGTCATTTTACATTATTTTTGGTACTTTTAGTTTTCCCTTTCAATTGTATTAGTTATTTCATGACATTACAAATGTGTACTTGGGTATCTTTTATATCATAGTATAAACATGAGTTGGTTGGTGTCTATCTTATCTCTCCCTTTCACATGTGTTCTCTTAGAGGGTAGTGCCTACCATAAGTGTTTTTATTATACCCTCAGTGCTAGTCACAAACCTTAGGCCTACTATAGGCAGGAATCCGTCGTTAATAACTCTCTTCTCACATTTTCAACCAAGGAGGGGAACACCTTTTGGGGACAGGGTCATTACATAGTTGTATCTGAGGTCCGGATGAGGGATATGAAAATGTTCGGAGTTATCCACAAGTGTGGTTTCATGGGTTTGTAGGGTAATAGTGTCGGTTATGTTTATTAATCACTATAAACATTGGAGACTAGCTGATACACAAGTATTTTGGGACCCATGTGATCTGATGCATAGACCATTAAGTTTAAAGTGGATTTAAAACGAGGTGATACCTATTTTATGATAGAGTCCTAGGGAAGGATAAAGCATCATTATTATTTACACATGTGTTTGAATGAATATAACTTGGGATATAATAACCTAAAATGAATAAAAGAATACAATTAATTGATGTTATGTCTTCCATATTTTAGGTTTAGGAGCTATAATTATTTTTTATTTTGAAGGTAATGCTTCAGGTCAGTTTCCTCTTCATGTTTGCACAGAATAAGTTCCAACGGGTTTTCTAACCAATTGCTGTAGAGTAGAGGTTGAAGATTATGACTATTGGAGGTGGAAACTCTATGAATTTCAGCACAGGATTATGTGAATGTATGAGGGATCTATTTTAGATGCGGTCGCAAAAAAATTTTTTGGATGAGGTTGATATATCATTCAAATTGATCTATTCATGGATGTAACTCTGTATGTTTTTTATGACAATGGAATGCCTCGTAGCGAGGACATGGTGGTTCTTATTCCTTGAGGATTGTGAAGAGTTGACAGTCTCATGGGAGGAGTTCTAAGATAAGTTTATAGTTGAGTTTATTTATTCGACTACGAAGGTGGCTAGTTGTCGGGGGATTCTTAACCTTCGACTGGGGAACTCCAGTGTATGAGAGTTTAGAATCCAGTTTAGGATCCTTTTGCGATATTCTTTGGAACTATTCCCAAATGAAGAATCTCGAATGAGGAATTTCCAGGAGGTGTTGAATCCAGATATCTGGCGCTAGGTCACCCCATTTTTGTTGAATACCTATAATGAGGTTCTAGAGAGGGAATATGTCCTTGAGAGGATATTATATAGAACCACATAATTATGAGAGGGGTGTTTCCAAGATTCCTCACAAAGAATTGTTGTGGTATAGGTTTCTTGGTGTTTAGGTAATAAGGGTTTCCATTCAGCTGGGGGTAGGTCCCAACATATTGTATATAGTTTCTATGGGGCCAGAAATTCTCAGACCAATTCCAAGGGATAAGATAATTTTATTTCTTGTAGAGGACGATGTCATTATAATTGAGATTACCCATCCATTCAGTGTGGTCTTCGTGCACTATTTATTCCACTTCATGATCCTCTATTGAGGTAGTTTCAATTGAGGCAGCATCAAGGGGTTGCACCAGCTATGGATCGGTAGAGAGCGGATGGGACATGTAGAGGACAACCACAGGATTATCCCCATCCTTAAAGAGTAGAGCATATCCAATGTGGTAGTCATCAGTAGGGTTAGAGAGGCCATAAATTAGTTTGTGGTTAACTTCATGTATTAGTGTTCCCAGTTTCGGGTCAGCTAGAAGTCATTTGAGGTAGCCTTTAATTTTTTTCTACTTGGGATTACGCCATGTATGATTCTAGAGATACACACTCCTTCATATCTCCAACCATTTTCTAGTCCTTGGGACTAGAGGTAGAGTGGTGTCCAGTTCTCTTGGCGTTGACTACGTCAGTTGGAGATCGAGCTGACTTATTTGACGTATATAGAGACTCGGTGCTAGTGATGGGGTAACACAAATCTTGGGGACATTTATTATCTTTATGGATACAACCATACGATCTTACCCACTATATGGATTGGTTTTATTCAGTGCATGATATTGTGTATCTGTTCATGAGACGAGTGGTGTTATTCGATGCTGATGGAGAACCAGTGGTGTTTGTAGGTGAGCGAGACCCTCGGCTGGGTTAGATGCATGTTTCGTCCTTATCATACTTGATAACTGAGTTGATGCTGAGTTCATTGGAGTATTAGTAGTTGGTGTTTTAGAGGTTCATATAAGAGTACCCTGATGTATTTCCAGAAATGGTTGTAGAGTTTCCCCCTCGATGAGAGATGATGTTTGGGTTCGAGCTACAACCTTTCATGTATCATATCTCAATGTATCCGTATAGTATTGTGACTTCTGAGTTGTGGGATCTATGTATATAGATTGATGGTCTATTGCATTGTGGTTTTTTCGGCCAAACATATCACCATGGGGTGCACCTGTTTTGTTCATGAAGATGGATAATGATAGTTTGTGGTGGTGTGTAGATTATAGTCAGATAAACAATGTGATTGGGATAAATCTATATCCTCATCCACAGATTAATGATTTATCCAATCAACTAAAGGGTTCAAGTTGGTTTTTGAAGATCGAATTGAGGTCATGATATCATCATATACGTGTGAATAAATAGGATATCCTGAATATGACTTTCTATTGTCATCATGGGAATTAAAAGTTATTGGTGATGCCGTTCATTGTGATGAATTCTCTAACTGTGTTCATGGGGTTAATGAATTCTTTATTTAATGAGTACCTATATATGTTTATTTTGGTATTAATCATTGACATCCATGTGTACTCCACATCTAATGAGGAGAATGTAGAGCATATTTATACTATTTTGGGTGTCCTTTGTCGACAACAGTTGTTTGGGATGTTTTCAAAGTGTGAGTTTTGGGATCGTGAAGTAGGTTTATTGGTGAATGTTATATCCCAATCAGGAGTAGTTTTGGATCCATCAAAGATATAGGCAGTTTTTTTGGTAGAAACCATGATAGTTGCATAGGTGTGGAGAATCCTTGGCCTTTCAGACTGTTATAGGAGTTTTGTAGCTAACATCTCACGGGTTACATCTTCTCTGACATTGTTGACCAGAAAGGATCAATAGTTTCTGTGGAATGATTAGTGTCATGTGGATTTTTAGTATTTAATGGAGAAGTTGGTTTGTACTTCGGTTCTTTGTCTACCAACATAATCAGATTAGTTTTATGTTTTCTTTGAAGGTTTACATATGGGGTTAGGATTCATTCTAATGCATCTTAGATCAGTGATTTTTTATGGGTCTCAGAAATTTTGTACCCTTAAATGTAACTATGGAAACAACAATCTTTAGTTGGTAGCAATGGTGTTTTCCATGAATTTTTGGAGACATTAACTCAAAATAGAGAGAATTGTGGTCTTTGAAAAGCATTATAGCCTAAGATATGTTTTCACCGAGCATGAATTAAAATTAAGATAATATATGTGTATGGAGTTTTTGTAACACCCCAAGATTTCATAGTATGTTATTTCTTCAAAGTAATGCAATAACTTGCACTACATGGAACACTGAGTTCAAGCGCATCATGACTTACCAAACTAGTCGTTGAAAAGCGGTTATGAAAAGTATTAACTGAATTTTTAACATTATATAATCCATATAATTTTATAATCCATATTATGAGTTTCTTAGACATAATGTAAGAACAAATTCATTTTTTCAGATAAAAGAATTATTTTTCAAAAAGTACAATTTTACCGCCTTTTAATGGAGATCCCTTTTGAAATCCAATATTTGAAACTTTTATATATTCATTTTGACAAAATAAACTTTATCTCTAGAATCGGGACATATGAATTTAGTTTAAATAAATTTTTGGTGTTTTTCTGATAACATTCATATTTGGGTGAATACTGAAAAATACTATATTTTAACTGAAAACAACTTTTTCAATCAAAACAATTAATAGTTTTGAATTATACATTTTAATGTTTTGGAAGTATGATTAGATTATATTTTTACTCTTTAATCCAATTTTTGTCATTGGAATTAATTTTACATTGAAATTATACATAAAGAACTGTTAATCTTTTGATAGTTATTGTTTCTTAAAAACATGCTATTTGTTTTGACAACGAGAATTAATTTTAAATTAATAAATAAAACATCTATGTTTTGAATTTGGTAAAATAGACTTCATTTTTGGATTCAGAATATCGAAATTATCCTAGGGTGATTTTTTTGTATTTTTCTGAAAACGTTCAATTTTTGATGAATAGTGAAAAAACAATGAGTTATCATTTAAAACCGAATTTTTATTTAATTTTTTATTTATTTTATTTAAATTTATTTTAGGTCAAAATAGATACATAATATATATATAAGTTCAATGTACTTCATTGGAGTCAATTTATAATAATTTTAGATAAATAAAATTTCTTAAAAAACTTTTCACCGTCTTTTACCCAACTCCTTGGAGAATTTGCGAATTCCCATAAAACATAATTTTACTGGTTTTGTTAGGGGAATTTCAAAACCTCGAGACACACGGTAAACATCAGTAAGTAAAATTTGGTTCAATAAGATGAAAATAATGTTTGTTGAATAGTAACTTTTGACTTATTTACCACGGTTAAAGGTAAATAGGTAATTCAAGGTAAAAAGAATATTTTAATAATTCAAAATTACCTTAAAAATGTCATAAACTTATTGTATGAGTAATGTCCGACCATGGTCATCCTTGGGTAGATTTTTGGACCCAATGGATCCACTTATGAATTATAATGACACTTTAGATTAATTAATTTAAATTAAAGACAAAATTGACACAAACAAAAATCTTTTAGTAATTAATTTTTATATGGTGTTATATAAGTAATAATTTTGACTATAAATATTCTTGGGAAATAAAACTATTTCCTACATCATGGTATTTGTTTTATAATTTATATACATTAAATAATTAAATTTATTTATGACACAATGATGATGCAGTAATTATCTTATTAATGAAAGAATCAAATAAATGGTATTATAAATATTAAAATAAATATAAATTCATGTTTTTATAAAATCGACGAATTTTATCAGTGAATATGACATATTTGGGCTGATTCCATGTATCTTGTGCGAAGTAATCAAGTTGTGATTACTTTCACAAAAACAAAATACCAAATAGTGTCAAAATTGACATAAATTAATATTTAAAACAAATACTATATTATTGGTTGATATAACATTCCTAAAAATGTAAGGATCGAAAAAAGGGATTAAATAATATTATATATGTCATTAATGAGCCACTTGAGGCTATCTTAGAAGTTTAGAGTATGTTTATTAACCATATAGAGTAAGAATACCAGAAGACACGGTAAAAGTTAAACTATTTAACTAAGAGTTAAATCTAAAAGAAAATATTAGAATGGTAACCTAAACTTGTCTAAATCCTATTGGTTGAGAGGATATATACCCATACCGACCTAAGGCTCGAAATAAATTCATTTGTAACCATTGTAAACTGAATATGATTGTATAATAAATTAATACTTTAATCTTTTCCTAAAGTGACACTCACCCCTCTTATAAAAGGGAACTTCCCCTTCTCTCAAAATCACACCTCCAAAGCCATTTTCCCCGGCCAAACCCTGCCAAAATATGCTCCCAACTATCCTACCTTTATCCTAGAGTCCTTACATTGGTATTAAACCCAGCTTAAGGATCCCTTTTGATCAAATCAAAAGGAAGAACCCAAAGAAGAGATAATGATTTCACCACCCTCTTTCAAGTTCTCTTATTATTCATCTTAATCTTTCTTTGTAGATTCAATTATGAAATAATAAATCCAGTATCTTCTCTATACTGTGATGTTATTATAAATATGGCACAACTATATTCATTATTCTACCCATCTTATGAATGATAATGTCATCATGCGTGCGTACGTACGACTTACCGTCTCCACGTTGTGCTATAATTTTTTATTCAACACTATGTTATTTGGATGGATATAATAATGAGTAATATGTATATAAATAATAAAAATAACATGATAATTTATATGTAAAATTAATAAACCATCCAATTCCACACCTTTAAGGAAATGATATTTTCACTCGTGCGTACGTACAGATTACCGTCTCCACGACACGATGAAATTCATTTCCACGATCACCATTCATCAACAATTATGAAAATATTTATTACTATTTATTATGTAATATAGGAAATAATAATGCTAGTGGAGATATATATATTTATATATATCTGTAATTACATATATCTTATTCACTTAGTTCCGTTCAATACGATATGCAAACGAAAACAGAGTTTATTCGTACGTACGGACTATCATCTCCATAAACGGTGTTTTTCATTTCATATATATGTCTATTATAAATATTTATATTATAAATATATATGATATATCAATAATTTTTTATATTCTAGAAGTATTTAAATCTTTTTCTAAGTTATACAATCAAGAGTAACAAGTTAAAACACGTACGATAAAGAAAGTTATTATTACCCAAATATTAATTTAACATGGAAATTATTATTAAATGGGTATTATAAAGTCCGTAATGAATCATGTATGATATAATAAATACTAATAAGGTTCTGGTATACTTTAATAACATACTACGATATTCATACATGAGGTTAAACATACCCTCGACTAAATGAAAGTGCAAGGTAAGGGGTTTTCATCTCACTCTTTATTCCCGTGAGATTCATGCCATATTTCCACTATTACCTTTTGTGGGGTGTATGTACTGCCCATAATTTTATTCTTTGTGTAATAAACTTAATTTATGTTTATTTACATATTAATTTTATGATAATTCTTTCATAGGGTGTATGTTTTGTACGTTACCAAATTGGTAAGGGTTAATTTCACAATCTCTTTATTATCCGAGGTTGTTTTTACATAAGTATCTACTGAGACATATTTATTATCCTTGTCCATGTTTCATAAAATAGTTATCAAAGGGATTCTTTTAAGTTAATTTTTACTAAAACATCATTTTAAATGGTTTAATGATTTATTCTTCTAAACCATTCTCATTAGTGTCCAGGTTCCCCAAATGGTTTGAAGGATTTATTTAAATGTACATGAATGTTTTAAAATGTTAATTACATTCAAAAGTTTAAAAGTGGTATGGGACACATTGATTCCAAAATGTATATAAATATCTTCCTTTCTAAATTTTGTGACTATTAAATGTTTTCATGAAAAAGGGATATTTCTCTCAAAGAGATTTTATCTATGTCAAAATAATTTAATGGATTTTAAAATTTTTTGAATTTGATTTATTATGATACAAATCTTCTGTATTGTATAGAAGGTTTTGTGATATGTTTGACTATGGATGTGTTATTTTTATACCATTCTGGGTTTATGGGTAAAGTATTGACATTTCATATGCCAGTTTTAATAAGAACTTTTGTGATATTTTTAAACCTTTTTATATGAGGAAGGCATTGGACTTAGTAAGTGACTGGTGGAGCCCGCTATATCACCTCTATGCATCGGTAGGTCTCATGAGACAAACTAGTGTCTTGGCACAAGGCCTTAACAAAATCTTATTTGTAGTCTTGGCACAAGGCCTTGACTATGTGGTTATGAGATTCTGGCATTATGCATTTCATCATTAGGAAAGTGGCTATTGATATTTCATGTGATTATTAGACTAGTAGAGTATCCATGTGAATAAGTAAATGAAATTATTTTATTTTATCTTTTCCATATTATGCTGAAGTTTAAGTTTAAAAATTATTTTTTTAGTCATGTACAGTGCCTTAAATATTTATGCTTATTTATGAATGTTTCTACTATATTGTTATCCTTACTGAGCATCTGAGTTCACCCCTTTCTATGTTTTAATTTTCTCAGGATTCCAAGAAGTGTATTATGATTGATTAGAAGGGTTAAGCTAGGGGATTAATGGAACTCTCAAAGGATCATTTATGTTGTGTTTTATTTTCTAAAGTTTAATGTAACGTCCATGTATGTAATCTATTTTCCAAGACTGCTAAACTGATCGGTCCTTCGGGACTTGATTCCTTGTAATCATTCTAATGTATTAAAATAATGCACTGACATTGGGTAACTAGGGTTGAAGCATTACAGTTGGTATCAGAGAAAGTTTAGAAATAAACTTGGAAACTAGATTTTGATAAACTCTGATTCGACAACATTAAACTAATATAGACTTCGAGGATTAGTATAGAAGAACATCTCAGAAATTTGGAAATGTAGAGATTTTATGAGTTTTCCAAGCAAATACATCCTTATCTGGATACGAGCAGGTAGAGGCGGCTCTGGAACATATTTACCTAGGGGTAAAACCCGAACACACTGCTTTGAGCTAGACTTAAATAGGAACTGGTGCACGACAACGGGTCTTGCTGCACTCTTGGTTACGACACTCCTGGGGGATATTATTTGGATAATTTTCATTTTCTTTACAAATCATTATGAAGTATTTACAAGCATATATCTTCTCAAAGAAAATATTTTTATGGATTATATCCATAAACTGTTCAATTTACGTTAGGTATTTTACAAGTTTGGGATTATGAATTGCGATTCATAAATTGACCTAGTGTATGCCATTGTTTTGAAATGGCTCCTAGTAGAAGGAATGAGAACTCCATCAATATGTATGATCCAAAGAGTAAGAAGTTTCATATCATTCATGGAATTAAGCCATCATTTAGAAAGGAAATAGTCTCCCATGTATTATCATCATATGAATAAATAGTATCATGTGTTAATATTATTTGTAAAGAATTATCTGAATCATATGGCTTTGAACGGAATCCAGAGAAGGAAAAGATGGTAGAAAGAAAGATGGATAATTGGAACAAGGGAAAAAGGATTTTCTAATATGTGAGTAGTGTGGAATGAATCATCTTTTTAAATGCTTGAATGGAATGGGGTTTTGTTATAAGTGTGGAGAAAAATGACACCATGTATGTGATTTCAAGGGTGAGAAAAAGTTTTCAAATGTAAAATGCTTCATCTGTAAGGCGTTGAGACACTACGCGAATCAATGTCCCATTCATAAAAGTATACCACAAATTTTGTTATTGGATAATAATCAAGTTATGATACTAATTCATATAAAGAAGAATGACTAGTGTTATTATGTTTTTATTATAGAATTATTACATTTGAGTGTTGTATCAACACTATACTGGATACATGAATTATGAAGATAAATAAGGATTGTACTGCAGTACTATTTTTTTGATGATTTGAGATTATATGGTTCTAAGAAAAGTTACATAATAGTAAGATGTACTTTTGGAAAAATAAATGGTTAAAGGGAAGGTAATCCTTATTATGGTCATGATAATGAGGTAGTGGTTTTGGAATAAGTGATGGTTGATTTTGGAAATTCAGGATGTTGCGGTGTTGTAAAAAAAATTCACGATAAAGGCGTTCACATGTTACTACCTGGAAAAAAGGACCCTCATTATGTTTATCTTACTTATAATCATTGGAATGAGAGTTTGGATATAAGTATTTTGGATAATTCTAAAGGTTGGAATGGATTATGTTTGACATTGGATACTATATTTAATGGTATTTTTGGATTTCTATAAAAAGGACAACCCGGAGGTCGAGCGGAAAATAGTCACGTCCGACAAGGTCGTGAGACTTGAACCCACAACCGAAGGGAGGAAAGGGTGTATCACCTATCTCTAACCCACGTGATGTCCGGTATTGAATAATATAGTTTTTTAAATGGTTTTATATGTGAATTATAAATTCATTATTTTTGGAACCCTATACGATGAGGATAAATAGAATTTTTTTTTAAATTTTTTAGAGTGAAATATGAGTTTGTGATAGGAATTAGTTGAAGGATGAAACTCTAATTTTCATGTATATATATATACATATACATATTTATATATTTAGATATTATTTTATGGATAAATTAATTATTAAACATTATGGAAGGGATATTAAAACCAAAAATGTGTTCTCCTAATACCTTACGTTTTGTTGAACCGATGGTATTTTAAATCATTATAGATTGGTGGCTTTGGGGCACACAATTCAACAATTTTTTTGTGATTGATGACCTCAATCACTCCCTATAAATATTTACATTTTTCCTCAAATTATGTGTCTATAATTTCCACCAATTCTTTTCTAATCGAGATCATAATTTGGTGGTGAATTTTTCATTCCCCTTTTCCTCTTGTTAAGACTAAATTTTATTAACCCAATTTCTGATGTGGGTTTTCCCACAAAGGCATTTTCTATTTTCAACCTTTTATATTTGAAGAACAATTTAATATTGCGAGGACTCAATTTATTAAAGGAGGGAAGAATCTAACACCCCATGATTTCATAGTACATTATTTTTTCAAAGTAATGCAATAACTTGCACTACACTCAACACTGAGTTTAAGCGCATCAGGACTTACCAAACAAGCCGTCCAAAAGCGGTTATGAATATTATTACCTGAATATTGAACACCATATAATCCTTATAATTTTAGAATCCATATTATGATTTACCTAGACATAATGTAAGAACAAATTCATTTTTTTTCAAATAAAAGAATTATTTTTTTAAAAATGCAATTTTACCGCCTTTTAATGGAGAACCCTTTTTAAATCCAATATTTGAAACCTATATATATTAATTTTTTAAAAAATAAACTTCTTCTTTAGAATTGGGACATATGAATTTAGTTTCAATAAATTTTTTGTGTTTTTCTGATAACTTCCATATTTGGGTGAAAAGTGAAAAATACTATATTTTAACTAAAAACAACTTTTTTAATCAAAATAATTTATAGTGTTGAATTATACATTTTAATGTTTTGGAAGTATAATCAGATTATATTTTTATCCTTTAATCCAATTTTGGTCATTGGAATTAATTTCACATTGAAATTATACATAAACAAGTGTCAATCTTTTGATAGTTATTGTTTCTTAAAAACACACTATTTGTTTTGACAACGCGAATTATTATTCAAATAATAAATGAAACTTCTATGTTGTGAATATGGTAAAACAGACTTCTTTTTTGGATTCGTTATATCTAAATTATCCTAGGGTGAATTTTTGGTATTTTTCTGAAAATGCTCAATTTTTGATTAATAGTGAAAAAACACGGAGTTGTCGTTTAAAACAGAATTTTTATTTAAATAATTATTTATATTATTTAAATTAATTTTAGGTCAAAATAAATACATAATATTTAAATAATTTCTATATAATTCATTGGAGTCAATTTATAATAATTTTAGATATATAAAATTTTTATAGAACTTTTCACTATCTTTTACCCACCTCATAGGAGAATTTGTGAATTCGCATAAAACATAATTTTACCGCTTCTGTTAGTGGAATTTAAAAAATAAGAGAGACATGGTCAAACTCAGTAAGTAAAATTTGGTTTAATTAGATGAATATAATTTTTGGTGAATAGTAACTTTTGACTTATTTTCCGCGGTTGAAGGTAAATAGTGTAATTCAGGGTAAAAAGAATATTGTAATAAATCAAAATTTCCTTAACACATGTCCTAAACTTATTTTATGAGTAATGTCTGACCATGGGCATTATTGTGTCAATTTTGGGACCCAATGGAGCCACTTATGAATGATAATGACAATTTAGATTAATTAATTTAAAGTAAAGACAAAATTGACACAAAAAAAATATTTTAGTAATTAATTTTTATATGTTGTTATATAAGTAATATTTTTGGCTATAAATATTATTTGGAAAGATTAAAATATTTCCTACATCATGTTATTCATTTTATAATTATTACAAATTAAATAATTAAATTTATTTATGACACAATGATGATGCAGTAATTACCTTATTAATGATAGAATCAAATGAATGATATTATAAATATTAAATTAAATATAATTTCACGTTTTTATGATATCAACGAATTTTATAGGTGAATATGACATGTTATGTCTGATTAAATGTATCTTGTTTGAAGTAATCAAGTTGTGATGACTTCCACAAAAACCAAATATCAAATAGTGTCAAAATTGAGATAAATTAATATTTAAAAAAAATACTATATTATTTGTTGATATAATATTCCTAAAAATGTAAGGTTAGGCCAAAGGTCTTAAATAATATTATATATGTCATCAATGATCAACTTGAGGTTCTCTTGGAAGTTCAGAGTAAGTTTTTTAACCATATAGAGTAAGAATACAAGAAGACAGAGTAAAAGATAAACTATTTAACAAAGAGTTAAACCTAAAAGATAAGGTTAGAATGGAAACCTAAACTTGTATAAAACCTATTGGTTGAGATTATTTCGACCCATAACCATCTAAGCCTCGAAATAACTTAATTTTGAACCATTATAAACTGAATATGATTGTATAATAAATTAATACATTAATCTTTTCCAAAAGTGACCCTCACCCATCTTATAAAAGGGAACTTCCCCTTCTATCAAAATCACACCTCCAAAGCCATTTGGCTTGGCCAACACCTGACAAACTATCATGCCAACTATCCTAAATTAATCCTAGAGTACTTGATTTGGTTATAAATCCATCTTAAAGATCACATTTGATCAAATCAAAAGGAAGAACCCGAAGAAGAGGTAATGATTTCACCTCCCTCTTTCAAGTTCTCTTATTCTTCCACTTACTATTTCTTTGTTGTTTCCATTATAAAATAATAACTCCAGTATCTTCTATATAATGTGATGTTATTATAAATATGACACTACTATATTCATTATTCTACCTATATTATGAATGATAATTTCACTATGCGTGCGTGCGTACGGCTTACCGTCTCCATGTCGTGGTGTAATTTGTTATTCAACACTATGTTATTTGGATGGATATAATGATGAGTAATATGTATATAAATAATGAAAATAACATGATAATATCTCTATAAAATTAATATACCTTCCAATTACACATCTTTAAGGAAATGATATTGTCACTCGTGCGTACGTATGGATTACTGTCTCTACGACGCGATGAGATTCATTTCCACAATCACCATTCATCGATGATTAAAAAAAATATTACTAATAAGAATGTAATATATTAAATAATAATTCTACTGGAGATATATATATATATATATATATATCTGTACGTACATATATCTTATTCACTTAGTTCCGTTCAATACGATATGAAAACAGAAACAATGTTTATGCGTACGTACGGACTACCGTCTCCATAAACGGTGTTTTTAATTTCATATATATGTCTATTATACACATTTATATTCAAAATATATATGATATATAAATCATGTTTTATATTATGGAAGTATTTAAATAATGGTCTATGTGATATAATCAATAGTAACAAGTTAAAACACGTACGATAAAGAAATTGATTATTACCCCAAATGTTAATTTAACTTAGAAATTATTATTAAATTGGTATTATAAAGTCATTAATGAATCATGTATGATATCATAAATAATAATATGGTTCTTTTATACTTCAATAACATACTACGATCTTTATACAATAGGTTAAACGTACCCTCTACTAATGGAAAGTGCAAGATAAGGGGTTTTCATCTCACTCCTTATTCCCGTGAGATTCATGCCATATTGCCACTATTACCTTTTTGTGGTGTATTTACTTCCCATAATTGTATTATTTCTGTAATACACTTTAATTTATGTGTATTTACATATTCATTGTATGATACTTCTTTTATAGAGTGTATGTTTCGTAAGTTACCAAATTGGTAAGGGTTAATTTCACAATCTCTTTATTATCCGAGGTTGTTTTTACGTAAGTATATACTGGGAAATATTTATTATCCATGTCCATGTTTCATAAAATAGTTTTTAAAGGGATTATTTTAAGGTAATTTTTACTAAAACATCATTTTAAATGTTGTAAAGATTTATTCTTCTAAACCATTCTCATTAATATCCATGTTTTCAAAATGGTTTTAAGGATTTATTTAAATGAACCTCAATGTTTTAAAATGTTAATTACTTTCAAAAGTTTCTATGTGGTATGGGAAACTTTGATTAAAAATGTATTTAAATGTCTTCTCATATAAATTGTATGACCTTTAAAAGGTTTCATGAAAAAAAGGATATTTCTCTGAAAGATTTTTACAAATCATATTCATGTATGTCAAAATCCATTAATGGATTTTAAAATTATTTGAAGTTTATTTATTCTGATACAAATCATATATATTGAATTTAAGGTTTTGTGATATGTTTGACTGTGGATGTGTTATTTTTATACCATTCATGGTTTATGGGTAATGTATTGACATTTCGTATGCCAGTTTCAATACGAATGTTTATGTTATGTTTAAACCTTTTCACATGAGGAATGCATTGAACTTAGTAAGTGACCGGAGGAGCTCGATATAACTCCTCGATGCTTTGGTAGGTCTCATTAGAAAAACTAGTGTCTTGTCACAAGGTCTTGACAAAATTTTATATGTAGTCTTGGCACAAGGCCTTGACTATGTGGTTTTGATAGTCTAGAATTATGCACTCCATCATTATGAAAGTGGCTACTGATATTGAATGTGATTATTTGAATAGTAGAATATCCATGTGAATAAGTAAATGGAATTATTTTTTTGTATCTTTTCCATATTAAGCTGATGATTAAGTTTAAAAAGGCTGTTGTTTTAGTCTTATACATTTCCTTAAATGTTTATGTTTATTTATGAAAGTTTCCTCTATATTGTTATCCTTATTGAGCATCTGAGCTCACCCCTTTCTATATTTTAATTTTCTTAGGATTCCAAGAAGTGTATTATGATTGATAAGCAGGGTTAAGTAAGGTGATTAATGGAATTATCAAAGGATCATTTATGTTGTGTTCTATTTTCAAAAGTGTAATGTAATATCCACGATTGTAATCTATTTCCCAAGACTGCTAAACTGATCGGTCTTTTGGGACTTGATTCCTTGTAATCATGCCAATGTACTAAAATAATGCACCGACTCTGGGTAACTGGGGTCAGGGCGTTACAGTTTTTATAATATTAAGACTTCAAAATAGTGTATACACCTGATTTTGGGGATGATGTAGATGACACGCTAAGTACGAAGTCATGTAGTGACATAGTGCATGAAACAAGTGATTCCTATAGAGTAATAGAATTGCATTAATCATTTTATCTTGATATGGGATAGATTGGGGGAATATTCTATATTTTTTATATATTGGTGTAGTCATCTTTGGTGAAACATGTGGAAGATTCCCAATTTGAAATCTTGAGGTGGAGGTCTAGGGCAACCGATTTATTTTTGGTGAGGCCCATGATGACTGATCTAAGTAATAAAAACACTAGATGATGTTTTAGGGAATACTTTTTCTCTTTTAGTAATGTGTGAGATGGTTCTCAGAGTGTTCCATAGTTCTCCCATAGTGAAACATCCTGGCATGAAAAAGATGACCTCACCTTTGAGGAGTCATTTTTTGTGTCTTGGGTTGAAATGTGATGTTGCAGAGTTTGTCTCTCGATGTTTGGTGTCCCATAAGGTGATGTCTGAGCATCATGAACCCAGTGGGTTTATCATGCCATTAGATTTTCTTCAGTGGAAGTGGGACACCATATCAATGGACGTTGTTACCAGTCTAACTCAAGATCCGGGAGGCTATGATGCGATATGGGTAGTATTAGAAATTTTGATGAAATCATCCCATTTATGAGCAATTAAGGATTCAATATCAGTGGAGGTTTTATTGAGGAAATATCTGGAGGAGGTGGTGAGACTCCAAGGGGTCCCTAGGATAATCATTTCTGATCGAGATCCTCGTTTTACCTATAGAGTGTGGTGTGGTCTTCAACATGATTTTGGTTAACAGATATGATTTTACACTATTTTTCATCATTAGACTAATGGTCAGCAATGGTGTACTATCTTGACACTTGAAGACGTGTTTTTATCTTCTACTTGAGATTTTTGAGGTTCTTGGATGAGGCACTTACCCTTGGTAGAGTTCACTTACAACAATAGTATTCACTCCACCATTGGTATGACACCATTTTAAGCCTTTTATTTCCAATGTAGCTATTCTCTGTTGTGATGGGAAGGGGTCAGAGAGTTATTAATCCTCGGACCGGAACTAGTAGATAATACAATAGAGATGGTTCGGCTGATCTATGAGAGGATGAAGGTAGTGCAAGATCGTTATAAGTCCTATACCAATCATAGTATGAGATCATTAGAGTTTGACCTTGGGGATCACATGTCTCTGAAGGTGACTCCACATAGTGGTAAAAGAAGGTTTGGTCATTGGAGTAATCTATCTCCTCAATTTGATGGGCCTTTCTAGGTGTTGGATCATGTTGGAGCTATGGTGTATCGGGTCACACTTCCCCGAGCAGATGCGCAAGATACATGGTTTTTTTCATGTGTCGCAACTCCATTGTTATCTTCATGACCACTCTCACATCAACGATTGGGGTGAGATTGATATTGACAATGATGTGAACTTTGAGGACCGTCCTGTAGAGAACCAATACCGAATGGATAACATGTGGCGCATGAGTGATATCCCCTTTGTTAGTGTCTTGTGGAAGTATGTTGGCTTGGAGGAGAGTACGTTGGAAAATGTGTCGTAGATACATTTTCTGTAACCAGAGCAGTTTGATGTTTAACTCTTTTTTTGTAAGGATGTTCGTTTGCTGGTTGTAGACCTTTCATATTAATGAGGTGGATTTCTCTTCTTACTTCTTGTGTATTTCTTTGTTTTGGGAGGCATCTCCCCATGGAGAGTGTTTTGGAGTTATTTGTGGTTGTTGTGTAGATTTACGCTTCTTTCAATAGTGAGGTGGTTGAGCT
Source organism: Viscum album (assembly GCA_963277665.1). Taxonomy (NCBI): domain Eukaryota; kingdom Viridiplantae; phylum Streptophyta; class Magnoliopsida; order Santalales; family Viscaceae; genus Viscum; species Viscum album. The sequence goes on along the minus strand of OY728158.1, from coordinate 1,370,543,841 downwards.
CCTTTAGCAGAGAGAGCCTTGAGAGGTATCTCGAATGGTGTTTGTTTGGACCAATTTTTCTATTTCCTCTCCAGGTTGTGATTGAATTCATGAGGATGAAAATGTTTTTAGATGTATCTAATGTAATGTACTAGACCTCTCCATTCCATTCCTTTGTGAAAATATACTATTTGAGTTTTTTTGGGTGGTCAAGGTGACTTATTTATAACACTTCCAAATCTCCAATTATCTGAACAGTGTTTCCAGTTCTATGAACAGTGTCATTGGTGCTACATTATTGAATTGTGTCATCGAGGAAAAATTTGGGAATAGTATCCTTAGTGAGACATATCTTAACAGTTTCATCAGTGAGACATCTGATAACAGTGTTGTCAGTGATATATTTGTGAACAGTTTCATTAGTGAGACATTTGTGAACATTTTTTTCAGTGAGATATTTTTGAACAGCATCATTGTTGATACATTTTTGAACAATGTAATCGGTGAGACATTTGTGATCAGTTTGCTCAGTGATACATTTGTGATCAGTGTCATTGGTGAGACATTTGTGAACAGTTTCATCAGTGAAACCTTTGTGAATAGTGTAGTCGGTGAGACATTTGTGAACATTGTCATCTGTGAGACATTTTTTAATAGTTTCTTTGATGATACATTTTAGAATATTTACATTGGTGAGACATTTTGGTATAGTTTCATTGGCAAGACATCTGTGAATAGTGTCATCAATGAGACATTTTTGAGTAGTGTCATCTATGAGACATTTGTGAACAATTTCATTAGTGAGACATTTGTGGATAGTGTATTCAAGGTGGAATTTGTGAACAATTTCATTGGGGAGTCATTTGTGAACAATTTTGTTGGTGAGCCATTTGTGAACAGTGTCATCAGTGAGACATTTGTGAACAATACTTCCAACTTTATACAGTTCTACCCTTTGATGTTTTCTTTGACATTAAAAACATTCGAATCACATTTTATGGTAATTAATACTAATTCAAATCACGTAACTCCTATATTAATATTCCATCTTTCCAAGTTCCTTTACTTTGTCAAAGAGTATAGTCTTGACCAGAACCACCTCTAATGAAAAATCTAAATTGTATCTAAACTGATGCTCCGTTTATATTTTCTAAATTTCCATGCTATATTCCCCCTTGTTCTTTATTCACCATTATCTTAATGTAAGGAACTTATAACCATTGTTCCTAAGGAGTTATGTGATTATTCTATCCCTGGATAATTTTCCATTAGGGTTTATCCGGCAGCATGTGCTCCCCTGTCTTGGTTCAACTAGGAAGTGTTTTTTAGTCTTCTACAATAAGGTATGTTAAACATCCATTATTCTAGGATCCTTGATCAGTCCCCAATGTCCACATTTCCATGTTACAACACATGATCTCCATGTCTCCATTAGACAATTTTTGGGTGTTGGTTGATGCGGATGGGCCGCAAAATCCTCAAGTGGATGCAGTCATTGCGGGAGAGGTGATTGTGATCCTTTGTGTTGGCCCGCTCACAATAAATGAGCACTGAAAACCTTTTGAAATTGTAAAATCATGGCTTCTCTATTGTTTTATGTGTAGTCATAGAATTATCATGTGTTACTCACTATATCATAATGAGATTTTAATAATAAATACCTGAAATGGATTAAAGAATTGGCATCAATTTCTTTGCAATGTTATTACCTATTTATTTACTAGATCATGTGATATATATCATCATCATCAAGTTAATTTTTTTTATTAAGAAGGAGAAACCATACATCAAAGAGATACAAACAGAGCAGCCTAAGGGGGTCTAAAATGATGCAAGCCAAGGGCATCCCCTTTGATCAAGTTAACACCTTTAGGCTTCAAAGTGGAAATGTCATGCAGACAAATCGGATCGGGACCAAGGACTTCCATAGAAGCAAGATGATCTGCCACTTGGTTACCCTCACGCCAGGTGTGGCTGATTTTGGTATCATTGGAGAGAATACCTTTGCACTTTCTGATAATATAGATAATAGACCATGGAGTAGAGCAGATATCCTTCAAAGCATCATGCATAATTTTTGAATCTGTTTCAACTTCAGCTAAATCTAAACCCTTCTGGTGGCAAAGGCTGATACCTGTGAGCATGGCCTTGGCTTCGGCTTGAAGAGAGGAGCCATGTCCTAACCGGGAGGAGAAGGCTATGAGGACCGATCCCCGTGAATCCCGGACAACCCCACCCCCATGTAGAACTCCCATAGAGCAGGACCCGTCAATATTGAGTTTAAAACCCCTGATAGGGGGACTCCATCTAACCCAGCGACCTCTGTCAAAACCATCTCTCTGCTGGACAACATGAGGACTGGAAAACATCCAGCTGAAGGATGGAGCATCCCGCTAGTTAGAGAGAAGATGAGCCATATCAATGAGAATATTTTTCGACCTGATGATGAGAGACTTACCCGTAGACCGTATCCCCTCATGTCTGAGCTTATTCCTGGCTTTCCATATGGACCAACACCCAGCAAGGAGAATCAAAGCGCGAGCTGTTTTTTCCGACCCTCTGGCTCCCGACCCATGAAACCACTTGTCAAAGAACGGAAGTTCCATCAGGCTAGGATCACAAATTCCAGTAAAGTCCCCATAGAAACTCCAAACAGAATTCGCCCAATCCCCAGAGAAAAAGAGGTGCTCTGCCGTTTCCTCTTTGTAAACTGTACAGCATGCGCACCGAGAAACAAGAGGGATTCCACATTTTTTGATGTTTTCGTCTGTGGGAATGGCGCGGTTCCTGATTCTCCATAACAGGAAACAAAATTTCGAGCGAGCCACCTTGGGCCACAGAACTTCATTCCAAGTATCCTGAGCATCAGACGTTCCTCGCGTGCGACGGAAATCACGTGCAGAAAAGATCCCCGTTGTGGAAGGAGAGAACACACATCTGTCCGTATCCTGTGATAAAACAATGAGGTTGAAGAGGTCCTGTTATTCCTCGTCCAACACCGCTTTAATGAAAGTCGGGTGTGCACTTGCTTCCCTAAACGTGATAGTGGGAGCTGGACATCCAGGGAAGCCAAGCACCTTCCCCGCCCAGATGTTGTGCCAGAAAGAAATCTCGGCCCTTCCGATAATCCATTGCGAGTGACCCATAAGTTCAGAAATGAGGAGCAGCATATTGGGCCACAGAGAAGATCATCGTCCCGCCACCGAGGACTGCTGGAAAAACAGAGGGTGCATAATTTTCCCCCAAAGTGTACTCTGATCCACAACTTCCCAAGCTAGTTTAACCTGCATGTTTCTAAGGGTGTCATCCAAACTTCGAACATTAATACCACCTTCCTTAGCAGGCCGAGCCACTCTTCTCCAGGCTGCCCATTGTCTTTTCCTTTCGGCCAGAGGATCCCAAATGAACCCAGCAAGAAGTCTGTCAATGCTGTTAATGACACCTTTCGGAGGCATGACCGCAGAGAGAGCATGAACTGGAGTAGCCAACAACACACTATTAATGAGAGAAATACGGACACCAAAAGATAAGTACCTGTTTTTCCAGTTGTGGATGCGGTCCGCGATCTTATTGATAAGGGAATCGAAGTCCCGAATCCGAAGTCTGCTAGGGGAAATAGGATCCCCAAGATATTGCATGGGAAAGCAGCCTCTTTGCATGGCAAGATTGTTTTGAATATCCGAAATCCGACTGGAAGAACATTTGTTGGAGATAAAGAAGAAGCTTTTCTCTTTATTGATAAGTTGTCCACTCCAGTGGCAGTATTCCTCCATAATCCTGTTCAACCCATCGATAGACTTTTTTCCAGCATTAATAAACACAAGAGTATCATCTGCAAACATAAGGTGAGAAATGGGCGTAGTCCTCATACGCCTCCGGTATGCCAAAATATCTCCATTGTTGATGCTCCTATAGATGAGCTTGCTCAAGACCTCCTGAGTGAGGATGAAAATGCTGGGGGACAAAGGGTCCCCTTGACGGAGGCCACGACTGGACTTGAAGAAGCCATAGGACTTCCCCAAGAATGAAACTTCCATCCACGGAGAGCTGAAACATCTAAAAAGAAGGTCAATATTCCAGGGAGAAAAGACCATGTTAGCGAGAACCTTATTGATGAAGCCCCACTCCACACGATCATAGGCTTTATTCATATCAAATTTGAGAGCAACATTTGATCCCCGGGTTTTGAAGTTAATATCCCTTATCATATCATGTGCAAGGGCGATGGCACCTTGGATAGACCGACCCCTCACAAAACCATGCTGCTCCATGGAAATCCACTGTGGAAGAAGAATAGACAGCCTTGCATTAATGACACTCGCGAGGACTTTATAAGGGAAGTTGCACGTGCTCACCGGTCTGTAATGCATGATCGAGGAAGGGATCCTGTTTTTAGGAATAAGGACCATAGTGGTGGCGCAAGCAACCCGCGACAAGCTACCTCCCCTAAAAAAGTCCTGAATAGCTGAAATGATATCCTCCTTAACGACAGCCCACGAGCCTCTATAGAAGGAGCCCGGAAAACCATCTGGTCCCGGGGCACTATCTGGGTGAAGGTTCATCATGGATGTGTATATCTCCTTTTCATCCGGAATTGAGCTCAACCTCTCATTTTCCTGGTCAAAGACACAATTATCAATAATCTCAAAAAACCCATTGTCCCTTCCTGAGTAACCATTGGGCATACGAGTATTGGAACCAGCCAACATGTCCTTGAAATAGGAGTAATCCATACCTCCCACAACATCCCTGTCATCCGTATAAGATCCATCTTCCAAAAGAATATTGGGCTTAATAGGTCTCTTTCTCTCTTTGATACATGCATGAAAAAACGCAGTGTTTTTATCACCCTCTCTGAGCCATTTAATTCTTGCAGTTTCCCTGGCCTGTCGTTCCTGGGACAGGAGCATTTCAGCAAGAATTTCCTTCCTGTTAGCAAGTTCCTCAAAGGTGTGGTCATCCCACACTTCTTCTAACCGCGCTTCAAGACTTTCAACCTCCTGCACTACACCATCAATCTCACTGTCGGCCCGAGGGAGATCTTTTTCCCACGACTGGAGAAGAGTCTTGAGACGCCTCAGTTTATTATGAATGGAAATCCATAAGCTACCTTGACCCGGAGAGTTCCAAAGACGACCAACGAGCTCCCGATAACCTGGTTTGCTAACCCACTGTTGGAGAAAATGAAACCTCTCCCGATAATCCTGCCCATCCGAAATTGAAATCAAAAGGGGGGAGTGATCATAGATTCCACGGACCAAATGACGCACCTTAGTGTTAGAGAACTTAGAAATGGCTTCCAAGTTTGCCAAACACCTATCCAGGCGGCTCCATGAACAATGCGAACCCCTTTGGTTGTTACACCAGGTAAAACAGTCACCTAAGTATCCCAGGTCCATAAGACCTTTCCCAGCCATGAACTGTGTGAACTCTCTACTGGCAGTTCTCTGAAAAGGTCCTCGCCCTTTCCTCTCCTCTGGATTGGCAACAATATTGAAGTCCCCTCCAACAAACCAAGGTAAGTTTCCCGGGAGAAAATCATTAAGCTCACTCCATAGCTTAGCCCTTTGAAGTGGGTCACTGCTCCCATAAACAAAGGTCATGAAGAAGCTGATATCGCCTGTACACACCTTTGTGGTGATAAATTGAGCCCCAGCATGCACCATCTCAACAGAGGTGTTCTTGTTCCAGAAAATCCAGATATGTTTGTTAGTTGGATCATCTTGCAAGCAGCCATGCATCTTGATCTTCCATGTGAATTCCTGAATTCTAGTTGGGTTCTGCTTGTGTTCAATAATGGCAACAACTGTAGCCTTATGTTCTCTCATTACAGAGGCAATGAAATCAGTTTTAACCCGGGCACCGAGACCGCGGGCGTTCCAGATTAAGATAGGAGTCATTGGAAGGAAAGAGCTCTGGCCTTGGCCCCAGAACTAGTAGCCATCTTGAAATAGGAGAGTGGGCTCTCCTTGCGACTCCTTGCTTGTGAGCGAGTACAAAATCCCTCATGGTTAAACACTTTCATACCTTCCAAGGACCCAGGACCAACTGGGCAAGATTTGGACCTATCTCGAACCTTGGGATCGGGCAGGGGAGACTCCTCTGGAGCGGGGGGAAAAGAAGCTTGATCTGCCAACTACAACTTCTGACCAAGGCCTTTGGGGGAGACCTCAGAGAAACCATTACTACGAAACTGATCCACCACCGAAAGATCCACTGAAGCTGCAGGAAAACCGCTGGGCGATACAGAGAGCAGGGGCGACAGCGCTAGAAGACCTGAAAGGTAGGGACTTAACCCCTGCAGACACTCCTCCAAGTACATACTAAGCATCGGCTTTGAGAAGAGACCGGGAAAGACCAAGCACATACCATCCTGAGGGGAAAGACCATCTTTAGGAATAAAGGGAACTAGATCCTTACAGAAAACCGCAGCACCCTCATGATCAGTGCCCGAGGACAGAGCTGTATCCAGACCACTGGGAGAAGGATCCTGCATTGGGCCACCAACAGAAACCAAGGAATTCCTCTGCAGGACCTCAGGAGGGGGGTGGCAAGGCCGATCCAACACCTTGTTCCTGAGGGGCAAATTCTTAGAAGGCCAACGCCATTCTCCTTGTCGCTGTTTTCGACACACCTGAATAGAATGGCCCTGCAACAAGCAATGGGAACAAAACCGGGGAAACACAGGGTAGAGGATCTCCTGGTTCCAACAGGTTCCATCCTGAATACAGAGCGCTATCTTGTCCGGCGGGAGGATAGAAGTGTCCATTTCCACACATAAACGAGCCACAGAGAAATCCTCACCACTAGAAGATCTGACATCAGAGCACAGAAACCCCCCAAGAGCATCTCCAATCGCTCTGAGGAACCCCCCATTCTGGAAAGGAAGAGGGAGTCCTGGAAGATGGATCCATACCGCAGCCATCGGATTCTCCTTGCCCCTGTGCACATCCCAAGACCAGCGAGACAAACTGAAACTCCATCGGCCAAAAACACGAGGAGCCCTACACCACACTTGTAAAAAATCCGTTTCCGAGGAGGGATTTTTTGTTATGCGGGGAAGGGAGTCCCACTGGTGGTGGAAGATTTTAATACCTAGAGTAGTGAGATGTATCAGTTTATGCATTTGGGTGTCGGGGAGGACACCAGTGGTGATGGAATAGGTTTAAGATGGGATTACCCATCGATATGAAAAAGGTTTTTGTTGAATATAATGTTTTTAATCTGCTTTAATATCCCACTACTTTAGAAAGATGGTATTGATTACCCCCTTCCAAAAGTGGTTAAGGCACCCATGGTATGCCATGTGATTTCCTTGTTTATCTTCATGAGGATGGATGGGCTTGTGCTCCAACTATAGGTGGTAGAGACTCGACCGTTAGTTCATCTACTCACTGCGTTGAGCCCCTTGTATTTGGAATCTTAGAATTATTTTCTAGAATACCTATAATTTTGAAAAAGTAATAATGTTGTTAATAAATGATTTCATAAATGATGTTAACCCGTGGGTTTGGATCTGGTTGGGATGCAATGATGATGTTACAATTTAATGGAACTGTGGACTCGGTTCGGTTATGCCTGGATGGAATGAAAATTTATAGTGATTCTAATGAAATGTAATGTTGAAATGATCATTATTATTTAAGTGTTAAATAATTAATTAAGGTAAATTTCAATAGAATAAAAGGGATAACATGATTTAATAAATCTTTTTAAATTTTTGTGTGCTTATAGGATATCTTGTCTTAGAGTTGGAAGCCAGGAGTCCGAGAGACGTTAAATGCACTTATGTCTATGAATAAGTAATTCCCATAGTGTGGTTGTGAGATATATTATATTCTGTACTTTTTGTGTTTCTATAAGATACTACATGCAATCGGTTAGAAAATTTGAAACCCTGGGGATTCTAATCCTTGGGGGAGGGGGGAGGTGATTTCTCCAACATTCTGATCGAAGGATTGATGGATGACTACCCCCCTTTTCCCCACTTTCTTCTCTTGGTAGTTAGTTGTGCTGGTAGGAATGATGGTTAGTTTTCCCCATATATGTGGGTAGAGGGATGTAATGGATTGTGTTTATTCACACAAAAATATTAAAGATAGAGTTTCCTATGGAATTTTATAGGTGTAATGTGTATAGTTTGTGATGGATTTAGGATCCATACTTGGTGTATGGGTTTTAATGGATTGAGGTATAAAACCCGACATGTGGTACGCACTATTCGAGCTATTGTGGATCCTAGAAACTACCTGGTAACTTTGGTTATGTGGATGTGGTGGTTGTGTTGAATGAGGTGTATGTTTTGGTTTTTCACCTAGGTGTCTATGGGAATGCCTTTTTGGAGAGAGATTCTTTGGAAATGCAACATTGTGGAAAAGCAGCAAACCAGTGGGGAAGTGGTATTCAGGTATCCTTGACATTATTTGTTAAATTATATACTCTTCTATGCGATACATGGTTAGATTATTCAAGGGTAGGATTGTAACATAGTATTTCTGTTTAGGTGACGAGTTAGTTTCACTTGTTGTTCAATGTGCTTTAGCGTGCTTTATTTACTTTTTCACAAGAGGCTCTAAGTAGGATCCTATAGAGTATACTTTTATACTCACCCTAAATTATATAAACTATTTTTAGGTCACATAGGGTAGGTTGGAAATTAGGATGTTTAATACATGGATGGGGTTTTTGCCTCATTTCAGGCTTCATGGTCACTATTGTTTTACTTTATTTTGGGGCTTGCAGCTTTTCCCTTTTAGTTATAGTATTTCTTGCATGACATTACATATGTATACTTGGGTTTATTTTATATTGTAGAATGATCAATTGGTGGTTAGTTTCTTCCTTATCTATCTTTTTCACATTTTTTATCTTAGAGGGCAATGCCTCCCAAAAGTGTATTTGTTATACCCTCGGTGATAGTCTCCAACCAGGGGCTCACTGGAGGTGGGACTCAGGGTAATTATCACTCTTTTTACATTTTCAGACTATGAGGGGAACACCAAGTGGGTTTGGGATCGTGAAATGGTGCACATGTTCATGATCATGATTGGGGTAACCATAAAGTTGAATAACATGGTTTTAGTGATAGCAGTGGTGACCACTACTAATGGAAAGGGAAAGGGCACAGAGACGACAAACTTCTATCCCAACGTTGGCATGTATCTTAACATGGATGAGGTGAAGGAGGATAATCTCTAGAGATAGACTATCATCCAAAAGTTGGAATCCTACATATAGGCTTGTCCCAAAATAATTTTTATCTCTTATCATGATCTATGCATAAATATCAGTAAATAATGCATTTTTGGTGCTACGATGTTGAAATTAAAGTCACCTACCTCAAAAGTAGTCATCCATTGTTATCCTAGAGGTTTCAATTTTCTTTTAATGGCCACCAAGCATCTTATTCCATTTTAGTCAGTACTTACAAAAAACAAATTGTGAAGAGAAGAAAAATTAATTATTCTTTATATCATTAAAATCAAATTTCATCAACCTATATAAAAGAGTAAAACAAGTTTATCAATTTTTTCATTAAAAAAATCTGTGATAATGAATAATTTATTAGATTAATGAAAAATTAATTTCAAATTTTTAAATAAAATTTTTAATTATATACTTAATAAAAAAATTATATATTGAAACTAAAGAAGATCAGTTACCATGTTTGAAATTTTAGTGTCTAGTGAAAATACTGATGACATCCATCTTAGATGTTGCACATTTTGAATGTGAATAGCTATTATGTTGGATTCCATGGTTGGTGGGAATAAGGGGAATAAGTGGTAGATATATTGGATCTTGAGATCCATATCATTAGTCCCACCATTTTCTATCATATATTGATCAATAAGATTCTGTTTTTATCATATCATGATTAGTTAGAGTAAATTTTCCAAAATTAAACTCCAGTTTTATGGAATTAAATTTAAATGGAGGGACCATCCATGTGAGTGATGATCAGGTTAACAACATAAAACTATGACATTTGAAAATCACATATTTAATATTACTTGAATTCAAAGTATCAGTTTGACCCCATGGTGAACAAGGGATTCGACCTCGATTCCACCAATAATGTTAAGTAGAAGAAGATGAACAAACATTGGTAAAATCCCCCAATAGATCGATCATAACGACTACCACCACATAGGTTACGAGAAGAGATCAGACGAAATTAGGATGAATTTTTAGAATAAATACCAATAAAATACCTCTCTAAACATGATTCTTTTGTTAAATCTATTTATGAACCTTAAAATATTGAGTGGATTCTCTATAGCTGAACAGACCAGTGAGTTTCAGAGCCTAGTGAATAAGCCGAAGGCTTCATGTAAAACTCTAATGGATGAATATCAAGAGAATTAACCTCTATTCAAACATCCCAGTTGTTGGTATAGATTTTTGGTCTCCCTCATCAACATGGTTCCCTTAGGAAAACGTAACATGATAGTCAGAACGAATGCATTGTTGAATGATGAGGCACGAAGGAAGGATGAAACTTACAACCAAACAAATGTTCTCCTCCTAAAGATGATAGGGATAAAAAACAGAGTTGATTTTGGGGTAGTAAGTAGAGGAAGAAGAAAGTGTAGAAGAATCACTTCAAATAAAAGGAGGTCAATAAACAAATTCAACCATTGTGGAATGGAGGGACACATGGAGAAGAACTGCTGAAATAAATTACAATAGAATGTTCAATGCAGTAATCAAAAAATATAAAATAGAGATGTTAATGTGATTGTCACTGAATAAGTTGTATTTTACTCTAAAAATTAATAAGAGAATTCTTTTCACATATCATACAGATAAACAGAATGGGTGGTCGATACTGTAGCATTATGCCACATCACTATGCATCTTCAGTATTAATTGAATTAACAACAATGTGAACTTGGTGCTATAAAGATGATAAATACTAGTTTAGTTGAGATTACTAGTATGATTGATATCCAATTCAAGAAAAATTATGGATACACAATCTCCATGAAGGATATTTGACATGTTCCAAGTCTTGAACTCAACCTGTTATCAAGAATATCCTTTGACTGACAATGATATGACAACATATTCAACAATGACAGATGGTTGATGATGAATGAATCCATTATCCTCGCCCAAGGAGACGTATACAATACATTATAAAAATAAAAAGTAAAGATACTTTAAGAAAACCTCAACATGGTGACAGGATAGGATTCATCCAATTTATAGCATATGATACTCATCTATATGAGTGAATGAGGGTTATCCACCAGAATTAAGAAAAATTAAACCATTGTTGACAAGGATGAATCACCCAATCTGTAAAGCTATAATTTGTAAAGAATGTGTCATAGAGTATCATTTATTACAACTTTATCATGGATATAAGAGCTGTTGTATCTAGTGAAATCTGATGTATGTGTACCCATGGATGTTTATTCATGAGGGGTAATAAAATTATTTTTTCCTTCATTGACTATGAATGTAGAAATGTGTGGGTGTATTTTAATTGATGGGGGACAATGTAATGGACTTATTTAAGATGTCCCACGCCATGTTGGTTCATGAAAAAATAAGAAAGTTTAATTTACTTCATTCAGATAATCGAGGAGAGTCTACATCAAAAGAGGTTGAGGTCTGTTGTAGATGTTAGGGAATGTGTTGTAATTGGTTGATCTCATGCACCCTATAATAGAACAGAGCTGTATAAAGGATAAACACAACAATCATAGAGAATATAAGTGTATGAAAACTTGGATAAGATTTATAATTCAATCTGTAAATAAACAATTCTAGTTATATGTTATTACATAAACATATAACCCTAAATCACCTTGAATTTTGAGATTACAATGAAGTGATTAATTGGTAAATATACCTCTTACTCTCATTTATAAGTATATAGTTGTTTCGAATTTTCAAATGTATCCTAAGTGATCTAGTAGGATTTATATGAGTGGTTTACCCCATGATTCTTTATTATCAATGGATATGAAGTGTTTTGAAACAAGATTTGGGACCTGACGGAGAATATGGTTATCTGAAGTATAGGTGTTTTCTTCCATTTGAATTGGAAGATTAAGGATATTCAAAACACCATAATTTCATGGAGATAAAGTGTTAATAAATTTTTTCCTGATCCAACACAAGTACCAACACCACATTCCACAAAATAAGAGGAGGTATCATAATGCTCATTGATAAAAGATCAAAATGTATTGGAGGGGGACATTGTGTAAGGGGGACTCAGTCATTTCCACTAGAAGTTTCATAACAATATTATGATATGATTAATAGTGTTCCTCACAATCCAAAATATTGACAAGTTTGAAGATAATTATGAACATGAATTCCAAAAAATAAGTATTCAGTGTTAGAGGTCCTATTTCTTATAGGAAAAAGGGGCCCTAGAAGATATTATGAAGCAGTATCTCATCCTGATAAACTCAAGGGGATTCATATAATAGATGATGATATGTATTCATTTAATAAAAACCAAATGTAAATTTTTTTATAACTAACTGACGATACGAATGAATTAATAAATAAATGGTAATCCTAGTTAGAGAAATATGGTAGGTAAAATAAGGTCAAGCCCAATTCTTAGTTACTGGTCAATGTATTCCATCAAAATAATTGAGTTGAAATTGATGGGATATTTTCACATATTGTGACTATGGCATCAATCACAAAGGCTTTTTTAGAATGGTTTCTACCTTATACTTGGATCTATATCATATGGACGTGATGAAATATTTTCTTTATGGTGATGTTATAAATTATGTCTACTTGAAGCATCCTGAATTCCTCAAGGTTTCTATATAATAAAACCTCACGTAAATATTAAAGAAGATATTTTTCATACTAATAAATGATCATAGATAGTGATATGGGAAGTTTGAATCATTTTTGGTGATTCATGGAAACAATTAGACATAATAAGACTGGTGTGTTTACTTCCAGAGAATTCAAGATGGTTACATCACTAGTCTCATTAATTATGTTGATTAAATATTGATCATTTGAAATGAATAATTGAAATTGGATAGTTGAAGAGGCATTTATCCATGTCTTTTGATCTGAGAGACTTGAGATCAGCATAATAGATTTTGTGAAAATGGATAATTCCAAAAGGAAATGGTATTTAATGGATATCTTATAATAGGAGCATTAAATGTATCTTCAAATGTTTCAAAATGAGTATATACAAATTAGTGATCATTCCTCTCCCCATTCATATGATGTTGTGAAAGAGTATATTTATATTATCCAAGTAATAAACCGAGGCGATGGAGATGATTTCATACTCCTCCAAATATTGAATCTTAATGTATGTTATGGTGTGTATGAGAAAACTTTACCATATAGTGGTTACTGGGATTTGATTTCTCCAGAATATTAGGAAGTAGTACTAGGATGAAGTCAAGTGAATTATGAGGTATCTTAAAGGTAAACCAAAGTAATTCTTGTGTTGTGGGGGAGATGATCCACTCTTTTGGGGATATAAAAATACATATATGGATGAAAATATTAACAGAGTGAAGTATACATCAGGATACTTCAATAATTTTATAGGAGGATTTGTATCCTAGAAGTATAGGTTTTATAAGTCCATTACATTATCCCTGACCAAAGACAAGTACATTACTGTTATAGAGGATGGAAAAGAGATATTATGGTAAAATATTTACATCTAGAATCATGGATTTAGATAGACAAAGTACATTATTCATTGTGATAATCAATGTACTTTACACATGAGTATGATATCTATGTTCCATTATTGAATGAAGATCATCGATGTTTATTATCATTTGATGTGTGAGATGATGGATATTTATCTACTAAGACTTATAATGATCTATATGAAGGAGAAACCAATAAACACGATGAAAAAGGTGGTTTCTCGAGAGAGGTTAGAACTCTAAAGATACTATTATGTATTGTAGTTGGAGGGGATGAATTGAATATGTGTGGATAACATGTTTATTCTTGGTTCTTGGTACACTTACTGACAATTTAAATCTTGGTTTATTCCCATTCTAAATGTGCAATAGTTATTCCTTTTTCATCCATGAATTGTGGGTTTGTGTCACAAACCAACTCGATTCTTCTCTCTATCAGTTAACCTAGCCTACCCACACTATAATTGAGGTGTTTTCTTGATCAAAAAATTTGGAAAATAGTTTTATTTAATTAGAGGTTGACCAGTGGGAATAATTTCACCAAATTATTAGATTTCAGTGACAACCAAAAAATAAGAATGATGCTTATGTACATTAGATGTCCATACACTAGAAGAGACATTACCCTCCAAATATATATATAGTCACCTCCATAATCCTTTTCTTTAGACTCCATATGTATAATACACAACTAATAATTCTAAATGAATAAGTAAAGGGCCTACTTGTTCGAAATGATGAACAGAGATAAAATATACACTAACATGAATGGTCAAGTCATCACCTATGACCAAAGGTCACTCTCCACCAAAAAACACAAACACTCCAAGAGTGGTCATAAGATAACTCTAGAACTAAAAATATAATATGTCTATTAACATCTAGTGGTGTGAGTTTGTGGGATCTTGACAGCCCAATGGATAATCACAACAAATTCCATAATTTTATTTTCCAAAAATAAAACAAAAGTTTGATAGTCTGAAAAATATTAAGAAAATAATATTATTTTTTATCTTTTTAAGAAACCAAATAATAATTCCTTTTTTAATTTTAAATCACAAGATTACATTTTCAATCACCATTTTAAAATTATTATTCTTAATCCCTTTACAAAAACCAACCAAAGTAAACCATTCCATTTTCTATATTTCCAATTTTAATTTAACATTAAACAAATCTAGGATGTATGACCCAAAATAATTATGACAAAATAATAATGGAATTAATAAATAGACAAATCTAAATACCATTTAAATTGTAGAAAAAATAACTAGGGGGGATAATCTAGGATAACCAATCAAAAAGAAAACATCAACTATAAGGGAATGAATTGGAACTAAATAGAATCTGACATTAAAATAATAATACAAGGTGCATGGATTGGTCTCTCTCCAATAAGTTAAAAATGTAACTTGGAATCACTATAGTAAGATAGGGACATCCTACCTGAACCTAACATCCATAGCTCAAGGCCTCTCGAGGAAACACTTGAAATAGATCACAATAAGTATAATGCATAAGACTAGTGAATCACTCAAATGGGTACCTAACTTCTTAACTTCACCTATGTACTAACAAAAAATCAATCCATTTGGAAATAATCATACACATCATTAGAAACAGACCTCAAATGATAGCATAGATATAAAATTATTCATCCATTTTAAAACCACTTTGATGGGACAATTTAAAAATTATTTTCATTTTCTCAAAGTCATTTTAAAAAATATAATAAATTCATCCAATTTTAAAATATGAAAAAATCCATATAAAATTATCTCATGATAATAAATTCTAAAACAAAATCCAATGTCATGTTTAAATCCAAAATATTTTGTTTTAAAATGTTATAAAAAATATGCAATTACATATATATTTATAAGTATTTCACATTACAGATAGTCACATATTCTCTTATGATTATGTTGATATGTATATATATATATTTATAAATACTCATGAATATGTTTATAATCACACAAAATAATATACAACATTCTTAACATTAACCTTAGGCAAAACAACTGAGGGAAAAAATAATCAAAGTAAAATTCATAAAGTTGAGAATCCCAATACCTTTATCCTCATAGAAAACACATCAATAAATAATAAATCATTAAATTATATCATAAATCTTCAAGCCACCCAATTAAAATATAACAAAATCCCTAATATTTTATTATTTAAAACTATAATTTTTTAGTTCAAATTGAATGCATAGACAAATTACCCAAACCCCCATTTTGAAATCAACTGAAATCACCAAAAAACCTATAATTTCATGAATATTTATATTTAATCGAGACAAATTGAAATTTTAAATTAAATAGATCAGTTAAAAATGTAAATAATTTGTAGTAAATTAGGGAAAATAAAAATCATGATAATTTCTAACTAAAACATTTGTTAACACCATGAAACCACCACCAACATCGACTATAAGGTTTCAATATAAAATTACACACCCTGGGAAACCAATACCATAATTTATTTTAATCAGTACCCACCTAGGGTTTGGAAGGGGCTTGTTAACCAAAGGGGAAAGGTAAAATAAAGAGGCAAAATAGAGGACAAATAATGAATAGGTAAATGAAGTCAAATATAATAATTTCCCATTGAAATCACATAGAAAAGGCCATGGATCAGAGTCCAGTGAATGAGATAACATGAGAGTGGGGAAATAAATAGGGAGGAAAGAGGTAGTTGACCTGGTTGATTCTTCATTTAAAAGGGATGAAAAGTTTTTTGGTAATATTTAATATATTAAGCCATAAGGTATATAGTATGATTTACCCTCATGGTTAGTCAAACTCTATACCAACTGTAAACCTCATACTAGAAAATTTGAGGCACTGAACACAATTGGCTCACACAGTTTTGGAAACCATGAAAAATAACTCTATTAATCATATGTTTTATTTTTACAGGATCTTCTTAGATTACAACAACCACCCACTAACCCTGTGGTACGATTTTGTTAAAATAAAGTTTATCAAAAAATTAAAATGAATGCCCCAAAAACATTTTTGTAAAAATAAAATCCAATAACAAATTTATTAATGAAATAATGAAAAATTATAGGGTGTTACAATCCTTCTCACCATAAAATTTCTTCCCCCATAAATCCAACAACCTTTATTAGACTCAAACAAGAAACTCTAATTATAAGAATGATCAAGCTATTACACAAAACCCTAAATCTATGTTCCACCAAGAATGTTAAAATGAATAACCAAAATCAAATATCCCCGAAATACACCAAAGGGAAACCCTCACCAAACCCATAATGGTAAAATCAAAAAATAAAGACCCATAGTGGGTCTAACCACCATTTAACAATTTATATACAATGGTTGATAAAAAAATGTAATAACCTAAAGACTACTTCAAATGGTTTCCCAAACCACCAATTTAATGGCTTTTAATAAAGATCCTTAGAATAAAATTCATTCACAACTAACAAAAACAAACACAATAACATTATCTAAAAAAGAACGACGTGGAGTAAAACATGTTTTATAAACTGATCATAAATACATAAAGAAATAGAGATAAGGTCATCCCAAAAGCTCCATAAATCCACTCTAAATGTAAATCACAACCTTAATAAAACTCCAATCCATATAATGAGGATAGACAAACCATTCACCACCATCCATTAAACAAAAATGAATGATATATGATATAATGCCCAAACATCCCTACTCGAACATCCCAGTTCATCACCATTGGTAAAAGAATAATGAAATGGTTACCTAAGACCCCCATGTCCGGGACACCCATAATAGAGATCCCAAGAAATTCAAAAATATATTAGTTTGTGTGAACTCAACTATTCTAGCATCCACACTTATTACTTGAAAGATGCCCAAGGTCTTTCCCAAAAATTAACGAACCAAAACAACAAAACACCAAAGGAACACTCAGAATCCAACGAAATCACTCAAATTAAAAAGAAAAAAACAACAAGAGTTCCATGATCCAAAATAAATAACTAATAAATGATCTAAGGATGTAAACCCGATGTTGTTTACCTAGAAAATCGATTGGCAACAAACCAAAAAAAATCAATGATCTCCAAAACTTGACAAATATTGTGACAATCCTGGGATGAATGCACTCAATAATTTGGGGGAACATAAGAATTAATCATATAATATATTTAAAAACATGCACTACCATATAAAATCATATCTTAAATGAAAAAAAATTAATGAAGCCAACCAAGGTATCCCTTAAAAATAAACACTACCATTTAACAAATTAAAATTCCCCTTTCTAAATCATTTTAAACCACCAAACACATATACAATAAGATACTCATCCACATTTTTAAATCCATATTAAACTCTATAATTTCTTCATTGAAAACCTTTTTAAGTCCTTGAACATAATATTAATTTTTAACTTTTTTATAAAAATACAGGAAAGACTCCAAAAACCAATTTCCATAAAATAAAACTAAAATATATAATTAAAAAACCAACATACCCTCCCATAAAACACTAATAAATCAAGAAACCCCCCATTTATTAAATTTAAAACAAACATTAAATAGTTTATATAGTAAATTCTATTTCAAATCCATTCCCAAATAAAAATTACATTTTAATTTATTTAAACATCACTCACAATTAATTTTTTAAACCTTCACTAACTTTGGAATTTTTTAATATTACTGATGTATAATTTTATAATCCCAAAAAGGATATTTGTCACACAATAATAGAAAATCCAATAAACAATATAATATAAAATAAGGCCAAGAAACATGTTACTATTTACCATACCTGACTTTACTACATGTCTTGGTATACCATGTACCAATCACACATCCATCACGAAGAGTAATGAGGAAAAATGTATGATGGCTCCATTTGAGCTACCAAGACAAGTGACCTCACCATTTACCACTAGATAAACTCTTAATTAATCCAAAAACAAATCTAATCTATTAATATAAATATAATAAATCAAAATCTTCAAATCAAAAATAAAAACCTAGCTCCCCTAGGAAACTGGAGGTTTACCAGAGAAAAGTGCTGACAAAACTTTCTCTATTTCAACCTCTAGAGCGCTAAAATAATATCTCTATCAACCCGATGTCCCAATTATCAATGGTAGGAACTAATTAAAACTAAATATATACCAACTACAATATCCCAATGGTTTCAAAAAACCATTGGGATAGGTTCTCTACACCAACAGTTATATGAAACTGTTGGTATATGGATATTAAGAGTTGATTTTC
Source organism: Viscum album (assembly GCA_963277665.1). Classification (NCBI taxonomy): domain Eukaryota; kingdom Viridiplantae; phylum Streptophyta; class Magnoliopsida; order Santalales; family Viscaceae; genus Viscum; species Viscum album. The sequence goes on along the minus strand of OY728158.1, from coordinate 1,370,524,941 downwards.
CCAACAGTTCTATGAAACTATTGGTATAAGGGTGTTTATAGAGGACTTTCCCTATGGTTGTATGAAATAAGTGGGATTGTTATCTTCTATACCAATAGTTTTTAAAAATTGTTGGGATAAAAAATCTAAAATACCCCATCCATGGGCCTCCTTCTTCGAGATGCGAGATATATCTATATTTTTTCCTAGTTGGTAGCCTCATTCTTCCATAAGTGAGATATGTATGAATTTTCCCCTAAATGAGAGACCTCTTTCACTTCCAAATTTGTATGTTGTAACTGATTTATATCTTATTCCTCCATTTATTTTGTCTTTTATTATTCTGTTTCACTACAATATTGATTCAAGTCTCTTCTTTCAGTTTTCATCCTTGAAGGTGAAATGTTTTTGAAATGGTTTAAGTAAATTTACACCTCTTTAGGGTATGTCTTTAAATGAAATTATTTTATTTTGAGTTAAATTTTTTTTTTGTTTCAAAATAAAATGAATTTTTTGAATGTTTGGATATACATATAAGATCCAAATAATGATTTAAATGAAATTAAATTTGTTTTGTGATTAGAAGAAAGGGGTTCACTTTTGAATGTCATGTTTTCATGTTGGAAAATTAATTTTTTTGTTTCTAAAAATTTATTAAATACCATTGAAATTTTTTGAAATGGATTTAATGTTGAGTGATAAATTTCAAATTGATTTCATGAAGTGAAAATTATTTTTATGCAAGAAATAGATTAAATCTGAGGTGTTGACCACAACTTGTTTCAAAAAAAAATTCTAATGAATTAGAAATAGTCTATTTGAAATGATTCTATGGTTTTTCCTTTGATATAATTAATTAGTTAAAGTTTGAAAATTGGTTTGATAAAAAATGAATGCATTAAGAGAGTTTAATTATTTCAAATATGCAGATTCAAATTTTTTGTGGTGGCTTGAAAATGTTTTAAATTTTATGTGAGATTTGTATTAGTTTTACAGATTTTTTTGTCATATTTTATTAAAAGTAAATGATCCAGGATTCTAAAACGTGTTTTAGCATTAAATAACTATTTTGAACTTTTTTTAAATGGTTGGTTTTTAAATAACATGTTAATTATCTGATTGAGTATTTTACCCGTTTTGTGGTTTTTTTGTGACTACATGATTCTTGTTTCTCTACTTGTATGGTAATATTATTATCTAAACCATATATGGTTAGGATTTATGGGATTATTCCGTTTGAAGGTGTTAAAAGTGAGGGAGAGAAAAAAAATCTTAGTGTTAATAATTTCTTACTTATTCATCATCATCACTACTTTATTGGTAATTGGATCCTTGGTACTAAGCATTAGTGGTATATTTGTATTTATCTAGAGGGTTAAATTGACACAAGTGGAACTCCAATATTTCTAGGAACTATGACTTGGTGGGGAGTGTCATCATAATTAGTCTTGTGTAGTATAATTGGGTGAGTTGTGGAATTTTCATAACATATTACAACGATTGTTTAATTATAGTAAACTAATATATAAATTGATGTGTCTCACAATCGGAATCCCACAATAGATTTCATGAAATATTATATTATATGATTTTTGGTTAACATAGGTGATTTTAATCTATTTTTGTATTTAATCATCCGCCATTTATTATTTTGTTGCAGATCGCCTATACTTTTTGTATATCTTTAATACTTAATGACATAGTGGTTCCAACTTTATTATAGTTGACACATGTGGCATGAGAGCTAGGCGATTGAGCTGTCATACCTGATTAAACCCTAAACCTCTTATATACAATGATATCCCAACAGTTTTTATAAATGGTTGGGATACATAATGTTTCCCAATGGTTTTTTAAAATTGTTGGGATGGATTTCCACCAAAAACATATCAGGCCTCTAGTTTCTCCACCAGTGCCATTACTGTCCTAAACAAAATCTCCCACTTCCCCAAACTACAAAAATTCTTCCACCGATCGATCTATCATAAATAAAGAAATGTTTTTGTTCTACACATCAAATTTCTATGTGCTACCTTAGTTTAAATGTTCTGCACCAATTCTTTTTGTGTTTTCATTTGACCTAAATAAGGGCTCTTTTTGGTTATTAATCATATTATTTTACCTCATCCCGAATATTTATTTTTAGCAAGGTTCAATGTTTCAATACAAGAAAAAATGACGATTATTTTCTTAATTCATCAGTTGGATAAAAAATGTTGTTATAATTTAATTACATAACATCATATAATACTGGTCTTGGATTTAAAAGTAACTCGTAGTAGAAGGGTTTCCATTATATAATGTAGAAAACATAATTTTCAATGATATAATCCCATGTTTGGATTAAAAATAGTGCTCATTTTTATCTATCTATATTTATAAAAAATTTCAGACTATATGTGATAGGATCTATCCATTCATCACTATATGTACTAAATAAAAATTAGTTATCTTGTGCCAAGTGTGAAATTTCCCAAACATCGTTTTTACCTGTACTTCTTAAATTTGGGATACCCACCCTTGTTTCCCACCCAGAGAGAACATATCCTAGATTATTAGAGATCCTTCCTCCAATATAAATGTGACATTGAAAATAGGTTCCCATAAGATTTTGCGGATATTTAAAATTCCAATTATTTAATTTTAAAAAATAACTAATGTTATCTATACTAGGGGACAGATTTTGACCATTCCAACTAGTTTGGGAAGATACCACTAATAGTATGAATATTTTTATATTTTCCAAATATATATCATTTATTACCTACAATTTATAATCCATTGATGGACCTATTTCAGTGGTGTCATTTCACTTGTGTTTTAAAACCATTATATGTTATCAAATATAAATCTATTATTTACATTTCCATATTAATTATATAAAAACTGTAATGTTTTGTATTGGCTTTCCCCATTCAAATATCATCAACTAGTGAGTTTTAACATTATACCTTGTGCTTCTATGTCATTGGTTGTTGGGCTTCATAGTGGGGTCATACCATTTAGATTTTTTAAGGGATTAGATTTATCGATTAAGGATATGTTTTTTAACTTATTACCTCCTCCAATGTCGTTATCTTTTCTAGATAGAGGAATGATCAATGTGTTTTTATTTTTTTATTTCATGCATATTTATTCTATCAACCCATATGTTTTGTTAGATTTTATCTTTACTTGAACCCCTAAATTATATACTAAAAAGGACTTTTGGAATCATGTTATGACTCATCAACTAAGCTATATTAATTTTTCGTCACACCTACAGGATCATTCAGTTTAGAAATGATTTTTTCATGTAAACTCTATTTTAATTTACACATATGTTTTGTTAATTTGGGTTTTATCAAACTTTTGGGCTTATAATTATACATGTTCTCCATATATCTGTTTCATATATATATGCATATATGTAGTTATATATATTTCATTTCCTACCGTTGGATTAATTTGATAAATATAAACCACTATTTTTTGTATAAAGTGATCCTATATTACATTTAGTATGTTGATGATAGATTGTGAGATAGTGGATTCCCTATTTATGTAGGTGAACAATTGTTAGGTCTCCCAAGTAAATAAAAATATATGTTGAAGTATATTTTTTTATGGTTTGATAACCATTACAACAAGAGGTAAAATTTAAAAAACATGTAAACTGAGGAAACTGAGAGAACCTCAGGAGGAGCCAAACTTTACCAAGCCCAAGAAAAGAAGGTTGTTACTCATAGAAAAATTTTAACACCCCTTCTCTTTTTTCCATTACCCACTTAATATTAGGGAGGATTTTCATTTTTCACCATGTGGAAGAAATATATTGTTATTGGCTTATTTATTAAAATATGGAAGAACTCTATGAAATTTGTATTTATTATCCTGTGGTAGACCCCTAACGTTCTTGTATTTATCCATTATCATTTTTTGTAGGTTAATTATTAGCATTGTGAAAATTATGCATGTTTTATTTCCATAACTTCCACTAGAAGATAGTATGGCTTGTGATGCATATATATTGTCAATGGGTTAATTATATATTACACTAGGAGGTAGTAATAGTGGTGTTTAAGATAATGTGGTTCCTGGTGATGGGGATGGAATGGAAGAGGCCAAGGTAAAGGATGATGACGAGGATGAGGGTGAGAAGGAGGGTAAGGCAGAGGATGTGGGTGAGGAAGAGGGAAAGGAGGAGGCTGAGTATGAGGATGGGGATAAGGATGAGGATTAGGACTGGGATGATGATGGGGAAATGGACGAGGATGAGGATGGGGGTAATGATGACAATGATGATAGTGATGATGAAAAGGGATAGATTTAACTGTTACATTATTTACTGATATTACTATGTTTTGATGTTTGATGATTTGTTGTGATTGAATATATCTGTGATTAGGTAGGTCACTTTATCTTTTTTTCCTTTACTATGAATAACAAAACATGACTTTACATGGGGATATAGATCCTATGAGTTCTCTTTTTACGTGGTATCAATGATATTTCACAATTCTCCTTTTTACATTCACACTAACTCTTGGCTGAAGACCTTGACCTTATTCATTTCCCTTACCCCACTTCATAGCCATCATTATCTTATTCACTGTCTTTGGATTCTTTTCATTATGGGACACTATAGATGTCAAAAAAGTCTGTAACTACTAGAGGAGGTTTTGAAATGATGAAGCAAAGTCATATTTGGAATCAGAGACCCAGTCCGGTGGCCCTGAAAGTGGTGCATGAAATTAAGGAGGACTTGCACGAAAACATGTTGTTCGCGCGAAGGACACCCGGGATTCACGAAAAGAACCAGTGTGTCGTGCAATTTGGCATGCTCGATTCCACATGTTGAGGCCTTTCGTGCCGACATGTCCTGGCACAGAATATTTCACGCGTCGTCCAAATTCTGCGACGGCGGATGCCTATAAATAGAAGGTGACCCCAACCATTTCTGGGTTGAGGAATTCGGACCAGCTCTCGTGCGCGTAATTTGGACTCCCGCACGCACAATATGGCTTCCAGGTAATAACCCTTTTCATGCAACCTTGCCTCAGGGTTCGCCTTTGCGTGTATTCCCACTGGCTTAAGTGAATTTTCCAACTCCTCAGGGTTCCTCCTTTGCACGCAATTCCTTCCCCTTGCGCGCAATCCCTTCCCATTGCACGCAATCCCTTCCAAACTGCGTGCAATCCCTTCGTTAGGTTTTTCCATGCCTTAGGGATTGTCCATTTCCCCCGCGTGCAATCAACGCCCATTGCACGTAATCTCTCCTAGCTGCGTGGAATCCCTCTACCCCAATTTCATGCCATTCTGGTGTTTTTTGAGCAAACCTCCTCTTTGCGCGCAAACCCAGGACCCCTCACCTTGACACCCCACGTGGTTTCTCTCTGCATCAGCACCCGATGTCTTCCATACCGGGCATGCACGCCATGCATTGTTTTTTCATAGGGCCTTCCAGCCTCGTACGAAGTAACCTCAAGGTCCCTTGGGCGGTTTTTCCTGTTGAATTGCTTTGCCTCATGCTTCTTCTCATAGGCACGCTAATGGCTGTTGCTTCTCCGCATAGCCACGCTAACATGGACCCCTCGATGGTTCGCCCTGCGGCCCCCCTTCACTACGACCTTGCCGATGCCTTCCCTCCCACAAGGGGTAGAGGGTGTTGGGCATGTAAACCATAGGTGTGTGTAGTGAACCCACCTCGTCCGAGCTGCAGGGTGTCAAACTGCTGAGCACCTCATCCTCAACACATGACGTTAAACTGTGATCTGACCCCGTACCTCGCACGCAGGGTCCCCCTGGCTCGGATATGCTCTCCACCCACTCGTGTCCATGGGGATGTCGGGATCATCCCTCATAGGGGGTGATTTATCGGAGTGCCGTTTGTCCACGGGGGAAGGGCTACCTCAGTGCGTAAGCCCCTAGCCTCTCCTGCGGAAGGTTCCACCCATGCACCTCCGTACTTCCCCACTTCCAAGTCTAGTGGAGTCCCTTTCCCACTGTGCCTTGTCGCACCACGGGCCTCCATCCTAGAGTAAGTCCCGGCACTAAGGGCTGCTAACCACGCGTAAGCCCCTATTTCCTCTTTGGGCCGCACAACGCGTAATCCCCTCTCCGCTTCTCATGGACGCACCCTTCGCGACGTGATTGTCTGGTCCCTACTGCCTCTTGTTTCTCACACCGAGCATGAATCACATGGGCTTAGAGCGAGCATCAACCATGAAATCCTCTATGGGCCAACTCAGAGCCTAGGCCCCATCCCAGCGAACTACGAGAACTTTGATCCATGCTAATGCACGGTACGTAGGTAGCCTCAACAAGGTTCAAGCCCACCACCCGTTCGTTCCGACTTCTTCACGTCGGTTCTCCAACACTATGGGCCGCCTTAGAGCTTAAGCCCCAAATTTCCCGTCCTACAAGATGTTAAACAGTATGCTCGTCCAGCATGACGTTAAACTATCTGTCTTGTCCTGCATGATGTTAAACTGTATGCCCTCGTCCCGCATGATGTTAAACTGTATGCACCAAACTACGTGGACTTTGGTCCGTGCTAATGCATGGTACGTATAAAGCCTCCGCGAGGTTCAAACCCATCACTCAGTTGTTCCGACCCCTCCATGTCGGTTCATATCCACCATTATGGGCCGCCTCAGAGCGTAAGCCCCATATCCACCATCATGGGCCGCCTCAGAGTGTTAGCCCCATATCCAACACCCAGATCTCACCCTGACCTTTCCCTCGAGCCCATGTGCCTCGGGAAGCTCATTCCCTATCCCGGAGGTCTTACTTCCTCCAAGATCCAATCCATGCGTTCATTCTCATGGGTCACCTCTTAAGGTGTCCCACCGCATCACCAAACTACACAGACATTGATTCCCTGCCATGGGGATACGTAAGAATACTCCATGAGGTTCAAGACCCTCTTCACTCCATCACTCATCCTGATCCTTACCCGGGCTGCCACATCCCGGTGGGATCATGCCACCTCATTCCACTCCATAGTATCCAAGAAGTCACCCATGTGATGACCCCAATATCGGTGTTCCCCCTAGGGGGTCCTTCAATCTGAGCCACTCTCAGTGTTCCAATAAGTCTGATCCATCTCCGTAAGATGTTAAAATCATGGAATACCCCGTGTCAAACATGGGAGGCTGAGGAAAACATCAGATGAAACACAATTCCCCGTGTTCGATGTGGGATGCCTCGGGCTTCTGCGCCCTCAAGAAGCCCTATAATAAGGGACAGAAGACAGACATGCCAATCCCCCAACGTCAAGGTGCACCAACGACACCCCAACGTGACCATTCTCCTCACCGAAGGTTGCTGCCCCGACCAGACCCCTTGGAGCGTCCCGACGGAAGCAGTGAAATTAACCAACGCCCATGATGATATGGCGCTGGGAACGAGATTCACGAACCCTTCTTAAATCTATGAGGGAGACCCGAACTAGGTGATGAGCTCCGAGGAGGAATCCACGGAAGGACGAACCGACATCCCATCATCCTGGTTACTATCAAGGAGCAGACATCCCTGAACAAATAACAGATGTTGCCCGCCTTTGAAAAGTGGGAATGCAGGGAAACAAGCCTCACGTCCTCCCTTGTGTGAAGGACGCACACACGCCCTAGTGGAAAGCGTCGGAAACCGAAAATGGTGAACCCGACATAAATCTCTACTCCTCAATACAAAGACTGGCAGCGTTCGGTGTGTCGGAAGACTAGCATGTCACCAGGTCCGGGCACCTAGAACCAGGACGTGAAACCCGCTAGGGGATGAGGCAATCAGGATGTTGAACACTCTGTTCTGCGACGTCGTCAGTGTGGATCCCTCTTACCAACCACGGAAGAAGGAATGGTGTTGGGCTATTGGTTGTCGGTTTCTTTTCCTATTAGAGCTAATGAGTTCATCTCCTTGCTTCCAGGAATCATATCGCTGCATCTGGAGCTCGATCGCCACCGGCCCACCAGCATAGGGGTAGGGGCAGTACCGACGCGGCCACCCCGCGTGGTCCTGCCTTTTCCACAGTTTCTCTGACCGCTGTGTCTTTCGGGCGCTCACACCACATCTCCTCGTCATATATTATCCAACAAATGGCGATCAATGACCTTGTGTGTAAGTATGAGGAGGAAGGGGTCATCCTGACCAGGGACATGGCTCGTTTGGATCTAGAGCCAGCTGCGCCTCACTACCATCATCGCCCCCGAGGGCCGCGTAGGGAGCCACCGCTCCCCACTCCGACATTCAATAGTTTTGGGAGTTTATCCACGGAGAACCTTGACACCTCCCTTCCATACGCCGATGAGGTAGGGGATGTCCGGGTTTGCCCGATCAGAGACCCGCTTCAAGGGTCCATGACAAGGGCCCCCACCAGGCTATGTCAACACTGCCGCCCGACTCCCCGGGTTGAGGAGTAGGCAATCTATGTGCCCACACTACCGGCTCCAACCCATCTGACTTGATGCCAGCGTCAGGCATGAGCGGAAGAGAATGCCCGCCCTAGGGCACCAACATCAGCAACCACTATGGCCCGAGCCACTATTGACACCTGTTAGCAGGCCCCCGCACATGTTGAGCAGGGGCAGTTACATGACTAACCCAGATCGAGGCCCCGACCGCCCTGCAGGCAGGTTGGGTCGACTCTCCCAGTCACTGGCATAGGCAATGGCCACCGCGGACCAGTTCGCGGTAGTGCCATCCAGCGAGGAGGCCCACTCCGCGCCACTGATCTGGAAATAAGAAGGCTTCCCCGTGACAGCTACGCTCCGGGTGTGGCTTTTTTCAACGCTCGCTGCACTAGGTACGGGGCCACTTCCCCTACTGCAGGCCGCGAGTATGTAGCCATTGCATATCCGGTCACTCGCCTACATGGAGGTCCTCCCCATGACCCTTTCGACATCTGTCCCAGTGCTCCTCGCACCCCGGTCTTCAGTCCTCTCAGTCCCAGCACTATTGAGGCCAGAGGACTCCATGATGGAAATCAGCCTTGCCTTGAGGAGCCACCCAGGGGTAGGAAGGCAGGATGTTGTTTCCACAAGAGGAATGTCAGGGAAGTCCAGACAGAAATCAGACCAGTCCGTTTCTCAGACTCTGAGGTGGAGTACAACTTGGCGATGGAACCTCCCCCCCAACCCTTTGAGTCAAGGGTAGGGATTGGGACGTGGCGCGTCAGCCTCGTACTCCCCGAATGTGAGATTCATATGATCCTCGCCTCCCTCCAAAGGTATATCCAGAAGGACGAGGACTTTACATACCCCCAGGGGTCAAACTTGCAGTTACCATTGGCCTCTCCGGAAGCACCTTCCACCTCGGTTAGAGAGGGTGGAGAAATTTTCTGGGGACCAACAGAAGAGTCGCGACAGGACACACCCTCAACAAGAACCAACACTATGACAGGAGGCCTGTTCTCCAGCCCATCCTATCGTGATGTGGCAGCCAGGACACTGCAACCCTTGGAGGACGACATAGGATTCAGCAGCCAATCAGCCTTCTCGCTGTATTCTCCGCCGGCCAGCCCACCAGCCCAGTGGCCTGCCTCAACACCACTGCCAGTTCCCTGACCATTCTCTATTGATGAGAACGAGCAGCAAGGGATGGATCCCGAACCAGAGTCATGGAGCTTCTGGACCGTCCTCGCAGTAGGACACTTCCCCAAGAAGTTTTGGCCGGTCGCAAGATCAGATTTTGATATACCAGAATCCCTCACCCTGGAAAAGTTTGAATGCTTCCGCCAGACTCTTCGGGTAACTCACTCCATTCTTCACCACCACCAAGTGCCCTACCCCGGGATCCAAGAACACCTATAGGATATTAGTGAGCATTGTCATCGGGTCGAGCTGGTCACGCTCCCCGCGGTTCGGCACCCCAAGTCGCTTGGCCACCACAGGGCCCTCCAACAACCATGCGTACAGAGTTTTCAGGTACTCCTCAAAGTTTTTAGGGAAGCCACACCCCATGCGCATGTCTGTGGATGAGGGTAGTATGCTTCCATTCTTTTCAGTGCGATTCGCTGATAGCCTGACTCACTGGGCATCTCTGAGGGAATACTCCCAAGGGTAGTGGCGGTCAACATGGCCGACCTTTCGGGAGAGGGAAACGGTGTGGAACTCCTCGAAGGGGACTCACCCCCTGAGGAAAAGCTACTACTGGATCCATCAGGGAGAATTAATCGCCAGTAGAGGAACCTCCTGGGCCTCCCCACGCCCATTGAAGCGTTAACACTGAGTCGAAACATCGGCAAGGGTAAAGAGCATGCTGGGGCTATCAAGCTCGCCGACCCGTCTGCCACAGTGCAGAAGGCAGAGGAAGATCCTAAGAAGGCCATGCTGCGCCAACAGCTTGCTGATCAGAAGAGGATGGATGATGAGCTCTTGGCCGAACACATTGCAGAGCGGCGGCCTGACTACGGTGATCCTAGGCCAGGACAGCAGGGGCAGGAACAACTACCCCTCGATGAGATTCTCCCAGGCAACCGCGATCATGTTGTGTTCGCCGATAGAGGAGAGGCAGGTGCTCATGGAAATAGGGCACAATACATTTCACCGAACCCTCCTGAGCAGCGTGATCACCCAAGGGACCCTGCTCGGTTTCCTCCCGCTGCCCCAAGAGTTGCTCCGCCAGCTGCCCCGGGAGCTGCTGAGCTTGACTACCAGATTGAAGAGCCCGGAAATGCGCTTTTGGTTAGGCATCCCCTTAGGATAGGAACCCATGTCCAGACGATCCGATGGAGGAACTCATCGCCCACTTAGAGGCTTTGGAAACTCGACAGGTGGCAATCCCCCCGGATGGCAATCCATACCTAGCATGGGTGGATGATATGTCGGTCCCGCCGGGATTCGGGAACCCCACTTTTACCCCCTTTAACGGGACCAGAGACCCGCCACAGTACCTAGCCCACTTCAACTCGAGGTGTGGCCCTATGTTAGGAACTCCGGCACAGCAGGAGGCCGCCAAGATCCGTTGCTTCGTTCAAACACTTGAGGGACCATCATTCATCTGGTACAGCCAGCTCCCTATCGGATCTGTGACTAGCTAGGAGGACCTTCACAAGAAATTCTTCTACTAGTTCAGTTCTACAACCTGGAAGATGAACATCACATACCTATTCAGGTGCAAACAATGGCCCGACGAGCGAGTCACGGACTTTGTCGCCCGGTGGAAGGGACTCACATACTCCCTTGACATGACACTAACTCAAGATAAATTACTGACAATGTGTGTAGGGAACTTCAAGGCAGAGGTGGTTCCTTCTCTGATCACTAAGAATTACCCCGGTGGGTTCCAGGACTTCTCAGACAAGGCTCAGTGCCTTGAAGAAGCCCTACAACAGGCCAACCAGGCACGCCCGCTACCCCCTGTAATCCCTACAAGGAGAGCCGCCAGAGTCATGCCCGCTACTGTGGCCCAGATAGAGGCCCCATGGTAGCTAGAGTAACTACTAGTGAGGCCATCTCTGCAGCCCCATAGGGGTTCACCCCCACAGGCACAGCTCCCAGCCCAGCAGCGACCGCCTCAAAATCGGCAGGTGCCTCCTCGTAACGCACTGCCACCACCTAGGCAAGATAATCAGGCTCCGCCTCCTCAGCATGCTCCTCCGGCCCCGCATCAAGTCCATCCTCTTAGATACCCCTTTCCAAACATAAGAAATAAGTCATACTCGTTTGACATGGCCTAGGTTCCTGGTTACTTTTGTAGTGCATTGGAACAGAGAATAGTGCGGCTTCCCAAGTGCCGAAAGCCGGAAGAGGCGCACCTCACTGATAACCCCAACTACTTACCTTATCACCGGACCCTGGGGAACACCATCCAGTGATGCTACATGTTTAATGATTGGATCCAATACCATATTGACACAATTATAGTCAGTTTGGGCCCATTCCCAGCACAAGTAGCAGGTGTTTTCGTGAGATCATATGGCAATAGTGGTGACGAGGATGAGTGGCAGCAGGTTTTCAACTGTGGGTCCCGGAAGTATAACGACTGGATGGCCTGCAAGATGGTCTCCTACTCCCATGGCATCATCCGTGCCCACCTGAATCATCCAGAGCCCTCAGAATCTGCGAGTGCTACCTCGACATCGTCGTCCCAGCCTACCTCTTCCCAGAAGAGCAAGTGGTGGCGCAAGAATAAAGAATGTGCACTTCCAATGTCATCGTCATCCCGAACTCTTGGAGATTTTATGCCCCCAGAAATGGAGATCCTTCCAAGACTCCATCCGGTAGAGGATGACTCCTCGAGTGACAGTCCGGGGTACGCTTCGGTTAACACCGTTGAGTTGTTAAATCCCTTTTTAACTCCCGACGATGAGGAACACCAGGTGGACCTTCCCAATGTCCCCAGTCGTCACCAACATCGGCAGAACCACGGCTATGTGAATCACCAGGGCATGGTAGTTGGAACCTCCATCCAGCCCGTGCACACCACTAAGACTAGGCGGCAGGCCCAGTACTGAGCTCAGCACACACGGCCCCTTCATCCGGTGTCGACAGGTCTACCTCCACCACTGTTTGTATTGCTGGATCAGGAAGAACCACCTCGGCCGCGCTGCGACCAGCTCTGCCCTACCCCCAGCCAACCCCAGCCTTCCTGTCATAATCTCTGGGCCTCTACTAGTGAACATCGAGGCGTGCCTAGTACCAGTCAGTCACCGGTCAAGCCGGCGAAGCCCGTAATACCTCCAATCGCGGAGCGACCTCCTGTAAGCAAAAGCTCATGTTTGGCCCGAATGTATGATGTCCTGAAGTAGCTGTACGACATTCTAGTGTGGCTTTCTATCCTTGAGGCTCTTCACCTATCGTTAGAAATGCGTGAGGCACTCACTGAGGCTCTAAGGAGTCCCCTCCAGTTTGAGACGGAGGTAGCAGCCGAAGAAGACTTCCACGCCGAGGCGATTGAGAATGCCGAATGTTCGACGGTTATCTCATTCTCCGGTGAAGACGAATACCCTCCAATACAGGGGCACATTCTACCACTGTACGTCACTGGCCAGTTCAACAGTGTGGAAGTCTGCCGCTGCCTTGTTGACACGAGTTCTGGGATTAACCTAATCCCAACTCGGACGCTGCGGAAGCTGGGGTTGTCTGAGGATGATTTAACTCCCTCCGACCATAGGATCCAGGTGTATGACAGGACCGAGCAAACTCCAGTCGGCAAGATTCGCTTGAAGACCCAGTTCGGTTGCCTAATTTCCAGCACCGAATTCATGGTTGTCTCCCAAGACACCATGTACAATGCATTGATGGGCATGTCATGGCTCCATCTTCATGTGGCGGTCCCTTCGCCATATCACCAATGCCTCAAATACTCCTTTAATGGTCGAGTAGGCATGCTCCAAGGAGATGCATCTCCTTTTTCCTCTTGCAAAGCCCGTTATCTAGACGCCGGCTACTACAAGAGCAACGATAAGCAGGTTCTGGCAGGTGAGGTCGAGCCCGCCACTGTCACAAGTGATCCCTGGGTGGTTTTGGATGACACTTATGTCTTCCCAATCCATCGGTTGGAGGCCACAACCCCCAAAATGGGGCAGTACTTTGTGGTTTTGGGTACAAGAGGAAGGCATATTACCGGGTCCAAGGGAAGACAGAAAATCACCACGTACTCCTATGCCAACAAGGTTCAGGTGATTCCCGAAACTCCTACCCATGTACGGTATCGGGACGTCAGGCTCATGACAATGACGGTACATCATACGTGTCTCTTTCGCTGGTCTAGAATTAACCGGTTCAAGCCGACACGCCACTACTGCTTTGATTTCATAAAGTTTACCCCCTTGGGCCGAAGACCAGATGGGATTGGATCAACCGCCTTTGTTGCCATGGTCTCTGTAGTGCACGGGTCTCCCGATATGATGACCACTGCCACCCAAGCTGGAACAGACTTCCCATCAGGGTCTGGTATCCCCGAAACAACTCCCCCTATGGATGATACCTCCAAAATTGGAGAGGAGGACATGGAAGATGCACCCCTGCCTTTGAGGAGGGCATCTCCACCACGGTCGATGAGTTAGTACGAGTGAACCTCGGTGGTGAGGTGGACCCGAGACCCACATTGGCCAGCACCGCTATACCCCTCGAGGAGCGGAAACGATACGTGGACTTTCTAAAAAACACCGTGATGTGTTCGCTGGGAGTAGTAGAGAGATTCCAGGGCTAGATCCCCAGGTATCTGTCCACCGCCTTGGCCTTCCGTCAAACCATCGCGGGTTCAAGAAGCCTCCCAGAAATATGCACCCTTCTCACAGTGTCTTGGTTGAGGCCGAAGTTGACAAGATTATTAAAGCCAACATCATCAAAGAAGTTCAGTACCCCTAGTGGCTAGCCAACATTGTTCCAGTTAGGAAGAAGAACAGATAGATCAGGGTCTGTATCGACTTCCGCGATCTCAATTGCCACTGTCCGAAGGATGATTTTCCCAGTCCAGTTACAGAGTTGTTTATTGATGCCATGACCGGGTTCCAAGCCCTCTCCTTCATGGATGTGTATTCCGGGTACAACCAAATCTGGATTTCCCCCGAGGTTGAAGAGTTCACTACCTTCAGGGCCACCCAAGGTACTTTCTGTTACCAGGTTATGCCCTTCGGCCTGAAGAATGCGGGTGCCACCTATCAACGGCCCATACATCGCATATTCAAGCCAATACTCGGAACATTGGTGGAATGCTATGTGGAAGACCTGATGGTTAAATCTCACCAGCACCAGGACCATCTCAATGACCTTGAGAAAGTGTTCGGCTTCCTCCGTTCTCGCTACCTGATGATGAATCCGTTGAAGTGTGCCTTCGCGGTCACCTCCAGAAAGTTTCTTGGCTTAGTTTTCAGATACCGAGGCATCAAGATCGACCTGGAGAAGATAAAAGCCATCATCCAGATGCCTCCCCTGAGTAATATTAAGGAGATTAGGGGCCTCCAAGTCCACTTATCCTATATACGTCGGTTCAATGCGAATATGGCCGGAAAGTGTAACCCATTTTCCCGGCTCATGATGAAAGGCGCCACATATGAGTGGGATGAAGAGTGTCAGATCTCCTTTGAGGAAATCAAGCAGTATCTACTCCAACCTCCGGTCTTGATGCCACCTATTTCTAGAAAGACGCTGGTCCTTTATGTGACCGCCCTGGAATTGTCCCTCAGCGCACTTCTTGCCCAAAAGAACAACGAGGGAACAAAGAATAGCCTCTACTAACTCAACCGTATGCTCCTCGGTACGGAAGTTAGATATTCTTCCATCAAGAAGAGTTTTCTGGAGCTCATATTTGCTGTACAGAAATTAAGGCTCTACTTGCAGCACTACGAGGTACAACTGGTCTCTCGGGTAGACCCGTTGAAATACATCATGAACTGACCAATGTTGACTGGCCGACTAGCGCGTTGGGCAGTGATCCTCCAGCAGTTCGACATCAGGTTCGTGCCTTAGAAGTACATCAAAGGAAAGTCATTGGAAGAATTTTTAGCTGCTCACCCAACACCCACGGATCATCCACTGGATATAGGCATTCCTGATGAGGTAATCCTCTCATTTGATCATTCCATCCCATGCTGGCAGATGCACTTCGATGGTTCCTCTCGGAGCCCCACTGGTTGAAGGCTCAACGATCCTAGGATCAACAGAGTGGGCCTGGGTGTCGTCTTCATCACCCCCGAGCGAGCCGTTCTGCCATACTTGTTTCTATTGTCAGAGGGCTGCACCAATAATGAGGCAGAATATCATGCCCTCATCACTGGCCTCGAGTTGGCTCTCAAGATTGACGTGCCCCATCGGCATGTGAAATGGGACTCCGAGTTATTCATCAAGCAGGTCAATGGTGACTATGTTGTCAGAAATCCAGAACTTGTGCCATTGCTGGAGTGAACCCTCTGTCTAATGGCTATGTTCCTTTCTCGTCTAGAGGTCGTTCATATTCCTCGGTTGCAGAACAGTCGAGCAGATGCTTTGGCCAGCCTGGCCGCATCACTTGCGGAGCCCAAACAGGACGACCTGATTATCCATGGGGCACACCAAAGAGTCGTTTCTCCCGTCATCCCGGAGGATGATCGTGGCCCACGGGTGAACCATCTCACCGCTGGTGACCCTACGTCAGTATCCCCAGGGACTTCAGATGCGGTAATCAAAATAGTTCCGGACTGGAGGACGCCCTTGGTTGAATATATCCAACATGGAAATCTTCTGTCGGACCGAGTTGAGTGCGAGAGAATCTGACGTCGCGCACTTCAGTTTACCCTTCAGAGTGGTCCCAGCCTTGAGCAAGTCCTTTACAGACATGGATTCGATGGTGTTCTCCTCCGTTGCCTTTAAGGAGTCGACATCCCACAAGTCAAGCAAGAGGTTCATGATGGTTCATGTGGTTCCCACCAGGCCGGGTCGAATTTGTCCCACTAGATTCGGAAGCTGGGGTACTTCTGTCCCTCCATGATCTATGACTACATCGAGTTTGACAAGAGGTTTTATGAATGCCAAGTTCATTCTAACTTTGTGCATCGGCCACCAGAGCCTCTCCACACTACCAGGTATTCTTGGCCCTTTGTAGTCTGGGGGTTGGAGGTCATAGGACCTTACCCGCCGGCGACGGCTCACCAGTTCCGGTTCATTCTGACCACTACGGATTTATTTTCTAAGTGGGCAGAAATAATTCCGCTCAAGGAAGTCAAATCCTTTTCTATCGCTGACTTCGTGAGCTCCAACATCATCTACCGATTTGGAGTACCTCACACTATCCTCACGGATAATGGAGCCAACTTCTGATCAGCTGAGATGAAGAAATTGTATGCCAAGTACAACATTCTCTCTAACCATACCTCCCGCTATCATGCACAGGTGAATGGATAGATCGAGGCGTTTAACAAAACCCTCTCTAACATTATGCAAAAAATGGTTGTTCAGAACAAGAAGAGTTGGTCGGACAAGCTCCCCAACACCCTCTGGGATTATCGGACGACGAGTCGTAATTCCACCTAGGAGACCCCGTATTCCCTAGTGTATGGAGATGAGGCCATCCTGTCCATCAAGATTCAGTTTCCCTCATTGCACACGGCGGTCTATGACCAGAAAGTTCCAGATAGAGTTGCTGAAATCTGTCTAGAAGAATTGGAAGCGCTGGACGAGAATAGGCTTCATGCTCTGCATAACCTAGAAAGGCATCAGAGCAGGATGGCTCGAGCTTTCAATAAGAGGGTTTTCCTCCGCTCTTTCCTGCATGGCGATCTGGTACTGGCCCTCAGGGTGGCAGTGATTCCAGGTAGGAAACCACCCAAGTTGGCGCCCAAGTGGGAGGGGCCTTTCATCATCCAGAAGGTATATCCCAATGTTGCGTATTCCCTGGTGACTATGGATGGCAAGCTTGTAACTCCTACCACAAATGCCAAGTTCCTCAATCAGTACTTTTATTGAGGTCCGAGGGTCCTGCATGTCCCTAAACTGCATTTGGTCCTACATTTGGACCACTAGGGTTCCCTCATGACCTTAAACTGGAAAAGTGTCCCCCATGACCTTAAACTTGATAAAGGTCCAGCATGACCTTAAACTACATTTGGCCCTACATCTAGGCCCCTTTGGTATGAGTTCTAAGACCTTAAACTAAGATCCTTGTCGTCCAACATGACCTTAAACTGCATGTTCGCCCTCACTGCAAGACGTTAAACTGCAATCTGGTTAGGTTTCCCTGGCCGAAGCCTAGCCTTAGGCCCCTTGGCCTTCTCGGGCCCCTTAGCCCATTTCTTCACCTAGAGCATGTGGTGTGGTGTTGGATTATGTCCTCATTCATGATGGTCTATCCACCGCACTGTGCACACTCCATGGATGAAATGACCCTAACCGTCCTACATGAAGTTAAACTATGTTTCTAGAACTACGTGCGGCTTGATTCCCATCCTTATGGGATACATATGACCACCTGAACACCTAGGTTTTGTGTCCAGCCTCGTCTCTTAAGAGATCCCACGATCTCCTGGTCACCTCGGTCTCTTGGCATGTCCCTCCCCACGGGGGGATATATAGGTGTGATACAGGGTTTTTGGCATCATGACCCCTTCTCCCGGGAATCCGCCATCTTTTGGCCGCTCTCAAACTGATCCCTTAGACCCTTTCCAGTGGTCCGCTAATGAGCTCAGAGTACTCTGGTCTACGACCTGGAGTGTCAGGTTCGACTTAGGCAAGTTTTCTCGTCCACTTGTCAAGCTTCGTGCTCACTTTCATTCGGGCCCCCATTATCTTTCACACCCGGAGGGACCCCCAAGTACGGCTTGGATAAAACGCCTAAGTTCTCTCCTGCCGTCATGAGCCAATACCCCCGAGGGTTTTAGAAAACAAATTGATACAAATCCCACGTTGCGAACATTGTCAGCGGTCGATGCTCTTTTTTTTCCCCATTTTAGGATAACGTGATAGGATGCTGTGTTGCGAATATGGTCAGCAGTAATCCTAGGTCGCCACATCGACTCCTTTGGGCCCTGAATGTTGGTTGCATGATTAACATTATGTTCCACCCCATCGTGTCAAGGTGGAAATTTGACACTCCTTGCACTAGCCCTTAGTGCACCTCCACACGTTAGGCGGACAATGCTACATAGCGACGTCTTTCAGGGCTTCCGCGATCTGAGATCTAAGGAGTATATGCTTGGGATTTCTCTATGGACCATGCACAGCTTGACCCTCATCCCTATGGGAAAAGGGGAGTTTGCCAGACATTGTGTTTCGGGCCCAACTTAGCTGGAAGCTAGCCTCTCCTGCCCCCTAATTCTTGGACCCTCGTCAGCTCCTTGTCCTGAGGCTCCTCTCCCGGAACCACCTATGGTGACAGTATGAGGATATTTCCTCATCTGCCCTGGGTGCGCCTTATCGTATCATGCGTGTTCCCCCAGGTTCAAGCCATATGACCTTAAACTGTGTTGTCTGGTCCAACCACATTACCATAAATTGTGATGATATCATCTTGGCCGCACTACAGAAAACATCACTGCACTGTGGTGACCTCCCCATAAGGGACATCACGTCGGGTATTTGTCAATTGCCATACCATTTGTCAACACCTGTTACAGCTTGATTATTATGGCGACGCCAATAATTTCAATCGAGGCCGGTCGTTCCTAAAAAGAAAACCCACCCACCTTCAAGGAAAAATAAGATATATCAAATACCGCTTCTTTTGGTGCGAGGGCTAGACCCGCACGCCTCCTTCATCCTTTGCACAGGCGCCATGTCCTTCCATGCCACCCCTCAAGAACTAAGTATGCCTTGATTCTCATCCTTATGAGATATGTAGGAGCACCTGGGTACTTCCCCGCAGGCCCATCCTAACTTTTGTGTTCGGTCCCTCGGTCTAAACACGTCCCCAAGGAGCACATGGTAAGAAGGATCTCATCCTCATTCACGATGGGTTTATTCAGGCACATTACTATGTGTCTTCTGCCCTTCTTACTGATCCCTGGTCTGAGCTCTAAGACCATATAACTATGATCTCCTAAGAAATACGTCTGTCTTGATTCCCATCCTAATGGGATATGTAGGAACGCCCAGACCTCCTGTCTTTGGGTCCAGCTCGAGTTCAGCTAGTTCGTCTCTTCGGTCCCACCTTCGGGACCCCAACCACGGGACTGCGTGGCATAGTTTGGGATTATGTCCTCATTCACGTTGGGTTTGCAATAGCTGCACCACACGCACCCCATTCAAAAGGATTATCCCTCCTATGTCATGTCTCCCATGACATTAAAAGGCACATCAAGAACTGTGTGTGGCTTGATTCTCATCCTTATGAGATACGTAGGAACGCCTGGACATTTCGTCTTAGGTCCAGCACCAGGGATTACCAAATCTCGTCCATCCTTACTGTTGGCCCCTCGGCCTGGCTTCTTGGGGAGTGGTGTAATTTGCGACATTTACACCGAATAAGTTCGGGAGGCCCCATAGTGATGTTGAGAAGAAATAGTTCCCTCACCAGAGAGGTCCTGTTTGAAAATTGAGATGATCTGTGACCAGATTAATACGTCAGCCTAATGCACCTCCACCACAATGACACAATTTTGGGAGTGTTGGACTCTGTTCGAACAAACCACCACTCCACCTCCACGCTTTGCGTGCCCCTTTATTCGGATCCTCATCCTCTTTCATGTTTGATGGGACCCCCTAAAAGTATGGATGATAGACTTTGGTCCGCCTGATGTAACAATATGGATGATAGACCTTTGTCCCGCCTATTGTAGCAATATGGATGACATACCTAAGGTCTGCCTACTGTCCTGGGCCAACGTCCTGGAAGACTGTTCATGTTTTATGGGACCCCCTAACAGTATGGATGATAGCCTTTGGTCCTCCTGCTACAACAATATGGATGATAGACCTTTGGTCCGCCTATTGTAGCAATATGGATGATAGACCTATAGTCTACCTACTGTCCTGGGCCAACGTTCTAGAAGACTGATTGATGATATTTGAGTTAGGCCTCGTGTTGCGAACATGGTCAGCGGATAGCCCTCATATATTTTCCCCATTTCAGGCCAATGGGATATGGATGCTGTGTTTCCGCCACGGTTAATAGTTATCCTCCATCGTCAGGCCCTTATAGTGTTCTGGATTTGGGTAACGTGATTCACCTTTTCCATCTCCCCATGTTCGGATGGATTTCTATGCCCCCGACATTGCCCCGCTCATGTCTCAGAACACATTGAGAAGATGGTATATTAATCGGTCTGAGGTCCTCTCCTCAGAAATCCAGGCCCGAACCTGAAAAGCAGTATACCCACTATTAGAAGAGTACTGAATCCAAAAACTGGAGTTTTAGGTCTGTGAGAGGTCAATGTACGAATGCCTAAAGCTTGGTTGATGCCCCACAGTCGGACGAAATGATAACATGTGCATCCATTGTCTCTCGTATTGGGTGCGGCCCACATGATCTTACGGGTGAGTTGTTATTTGTTTCAGGATTATGGTTGAGGATATTAAACCAAAGGTACGGATAAATAGATTGGTCCATACTTTGGAACAAAATATTGAGCAGTGAAAGCAAAAAGTTCATGAGATGGCCAAAATAGAGCCCTTAAGGATCAACGTGCCGGATTGATCTTTCCAGCGCCGCTACCCTTTGGCTGGTAGCCTCCAGGACTTCTTCTCACTTATTTAAGACTCTCTCTTCATCAGCAGCTGCAGAGCGCAGCTTGCCAACCCTAGCTTGTGCCTGCGCCTGATCGTTTTGAAGTATGGTCATCTGGTGACTCGCCTCCATCAGTTGTTCTTGGGCATCAGCCAGTTGGGCCATCAGTTTCGCCACGAGCTCAGAGCATGTTGCGACAAAGACCTCCTTCTATGTCGCCTGCCCTTGGAGGCACCAGACCTCCTACT
The DNA here is from genome assembly GCA_963277665.1 of Viscum album. NCBI lineage: Eukaryota > Viridiplantae > Streptophyta > Magnoliopsida > Santalales > Viscaceae > Viscum > Viscum album. Next base: position 1,370,503,657 of record OY728158.1, on the reverse strand, counting down.
CCACCCTCAAAAACTCTTGGGTGCTTGTCGATCTTTCCTGACACTGGGCGATTTCGGTGCGATGGATGCTCTCACGTATCTTCTTGGCCATGTAATCGTGAACCGTTAGATGAAGACGTTGAGCATCAGCCCTTCCGGCGCACAGGAAGCACAGCCATGTCTGGATTTATCCCATCAGCCTCAGCCAATCCGTCTGAGGCTTCCTGAGAAAGCGATGGATACACTTCCACCCTTTGCGCCATGTCATCCGGCTCTCCTCGACCGCTTCCGAATCTGAGTCATCTATCTGCTCAGGATCAGCAGGTTGATACGTAGGAAAGGAAGCCGGCATGTCGACAACAGGATCTGCCTCAGGGATGTTTTCATGAGGAATAGGATCCTCGATGTCCGGGTGACCTTCCTCTCTCACCCCGATAGCGATGGTGCCTCCGTCAGCTTCCGACCCCACTCCAATAACAGCGCCTCTGATGTCTGCCACCCCCTGCTCAACAATTTTCGGGGCTGACTCAGTGTAGGAAGTATGTTCTGGACGAGGTGGTGTGCCCACCGCTGGTTCTCTCATGGACGGCCTGGGCTCAGCAGCCCAATGAGCCTCCAATGTTGAGATCACTGCACAAGGCGCACCATGATTAGTTGGGATATTTGATAGCAAGCGCCATTAGTGAAGCATGGGACTTACAAGAACCCAGAGCGTCGGCCTCCAGTGTTATGGCTGCTACAGGAGCTGTCGTAACAGGAGACCCCTCAGCGCTTATTAGTTCAATGATGGGCGTTGGAGCCCCATCCTGTCCCACCAGTGCCTCTCCTCCATCCTCTATTGGGGACGCCTGATCAGCACCTAGGTGCTCTTGAGTGAGATAGAGAGATGGGTTAGAAATGGCAGAAGATAATGGACAGAGAAGGAAAATGAATAAAGATAGAGACAAACCTCGATTATCTCGGTTATGTTAAGATCAGAGACAACAATCTCTCCGCTCTCCCAGAGACTCCCTTGGTAGGTCACCCCCTAGGACCCCTCACCTTCGGTTTCTCCTTATCCTTATCCTTCATCTTCAGCTTCGCCTTCATCCTCTCCTATTTCCTCTTCTTCCTCCGAATCCTCATCACTATCACCTTCTCCCGAAATCATCACCTCTGGATCATGTTCTTGGTCGACCATCACTTTCACCAGGAAAGGTGGCTTCACACGCTGACCCCTTTGGTGCGCATATGTGTCCATGGCCATTAGATAGGCATGTTGTCGATGGAAGTTTACTCTGTCGGTAACTCGAATGAGCCCAACCTTTGGCAGTTGGATCTCGTCCTGCATTATCTTCTGCCAGATGGCTTCAACTCTCATGGATTGTCGTAGGGTCCTTCAGGCCGACCATAATGCCGGAAAGATTGCATCATGGGAAGGTTCGAGAGGTATCTTATCTGCTTCCCGAACAGCTCCCTGGCCGCCTCGTGTGACACCCCTCTGGGAAACAAGTTTGCGGCGGCACTATGTTATGTCCCCGCTGCTGAGGTCCCGGCCTGGGTAGTCCTTGCTGCCTGACGCGCCCCTGGTTCTCCCCTTCTAACAGCACCTTGCCTCCCCCGTCTCCTGGTTTCCACGTGGGTAGTCTCGAGTTGTCGGACTCTCTTACGTAAAAGCACCTCAGGGTACACAAGAGTCTAGTGTTCAACATACTCGGTTGCTAGGCTAGCATCGACCCCTACTGCTTCAGTGAGCCTCACCCATTTTCCACCATCTGGCCGACCGGGGTGGGGAATGGGATGAAGTTGAAATTGGTGTGTTTACCGATTTGGATCCTTAAGCCCTCCTCATTGAGCGTCATCGATGCCACCCCGGTGATGTTCAGCAGTGATGGTCGCAGGTCGTTGCCCGGAGGATGGATGTCATTTGGGAAAGTATACCTACCGAGATGAGCATCCACCCAGCCGTGAAAGATATGGAAGGGGCCACATACCCTCTGTGGTGACCCCCCTCGTGAGATGCATCCCAGAATGGTATACATCTTGGACAGTACGGGGAACCCTAAATTGAACCTTTTTTTGGCGGCCATGGTACCCGACATCACCAGTTTTGCTGGACAGATGCCCATCATCGCATCCCGCACCGGTAGGAGCCACCCACTCAGGAAGGTGGCGAGGAACCCGACGTACCAGATGTTCGGGTCCCGGGACTCAATGACGCGGTAGCCCCATGATTGGTATTTCCCCACCTCCAGGTTCCTCCAATACGACCCATCCTTACTCCTTTGAGCCGCGGTTGGGCACCGTTTACCCCGTCCCGGCATCTTGATTGTCAGGTCCTTCTCTAGGAACTGGCTGAACCATCCCTTGTAGGCAATTTCCTTCAGGAAGTCCTTGACCCCAACCTCTCTTTGGCCAGCTCCAACAAGTGCCATGTCAGTATAGGGGTCCTTGACCTTTCTTCCCAGGTGTTCTTTGGAGGAACGAACTCGTCGTATTGGTAGCGCTCCAGTGGGATACCTTCGATGTAGTCAAAGTCCCAGAGGCTGATGCCAACTTCCCCATGGTGAAGGTGGAATGTGTTGGTATCAGGGGACCACCAGGTGAATAGCTCCAGCCCGAGCTCAGGTTGATGGTGGAAGTGGAACTACGACATCCATTCCGCCTCGAACAGGCCAATATGCCGCAGCTCGGCCCCAAACTGGTCGCATGTATGGTGAACCCAGAATGCCCAGGCCCACTTGCTGGTAAAGTTTCCCCCAGACCACAGGTCCCACTCTTTCAGCTAGCCCTTAGTGTCATTCATGATGCTCTGACGGAACATGCTTGCGTAGAGGGACGAAGAATTATCTGCGGCAGGCTCATCCCCGGTAATGGTCCTAGTCCTTGGGTTCATAACATTTTCATCCATGTGCCTGGTTTCGCTAGCAGGATGGCCATTTTTGGTGATGTTGTAGCGGGGAAGCTCGTCCTCCCAGGTCACCCATGACCGCGGTGTGTCCACCTCAAATCCTGGAAGAGGAACCTCCTCCAGGATGTCAAAGTTCTAGAGCGGGAGGTTGTCAGACAGAGGATACTCCTTTTGTGTAGGGGTTAGCAAGTTGAACAAGGTTAGTTTGTTGGAAATGACCACCTTGGAACCATAAACCTCTTCATTTACCGCCATCTCAACTCTATGAGCGGAAGCCTCCCCCTCATCAACTTGGTTTTCAGCCATTCCAAATTTTCTTGAGAGTTGCACGAAATCAGAAATAGGTGCACGGAATCGGAAAGGGTTGCATGAAAACAGGACTTTCGGCGTGTAATTCAGGAGTTAGGTGTGCAATTTGAACTGTTGGTGCGCAATACCCCGAGTTTGCGTGGAAACGTGCCTGAAATTCGGAAGGAATTACACACTACCAGAGCGTTTTTACATGCAGCCGTGGAAGCAATTTCACACACCAGAGCGTTGAGCCTATCACGCCGAAAATCTTGAGTACGGAACTTGGGACCCAGCGCCCCTTTTTATAGGCGAGTCCAGGGTTCCACGCCGCGTAGACAGTGAATTCCGCGCCGATCTAGAGTTTTGCGCGCCTCGTTTGTTTTTTGCTGGCAATGTTCCCATGAGATCCACCACTTTGGCATTTTGGAATTTCCCTCTGAATCTTATCATTTCAACCTCTCGCCGATCCATTTCCGAGGGGGGGAATTTTTAGATGCCGAAAAAGTCCGTAACTCCTAGAGGAAGTTTTGAAATGACGAAGCGAAGTCATATTCGGACTTGGAGGCCCAGTCCGGTGGGCCAGGAAGTGGTGCGCGAAATTAAAGAGGACTGTCATGAAAACATATTGTTCGCCCGAAGGACACCCAAGATTCGCAAAAAGAACCGGTGTGCTGCGCAATTTTGCACGTCCAATTCCGCGCGGTGAGGCCTTTTGCGCCGACATGTCCGGGCGCGGAAGATTTCACGTGCCGTTAGGATTCCGCAACATCGGATGCCTATAAATAGAAGGTGACCCCAACCATTTCGTGGTTGAGGAATTCAAACCAGCTCCTGTGCGCGCAATTCGGACTCATGTGCGCGCAATATGGCTTCCAGGAAATAGCCCTTTTCGCAAAACCTTGCCCCGGGGTTCGCCTTTGCGCACAATCCCACCAGCATAAGTTAATTTTCCAACTCCTTAGGGTTCCTCCTTGGCGCGCAATTCCTTCCCCTTGCGCGCAATCCCTTCCCATTGCGCGCAATCCCTTCGTTTGGTTTTGCCATGCCTTAGGGATCGGCCATTGCCCCCGCGCACAATGCAGGCCCGTTGCGCGCAATCACTCCTAGCCGTGCCCAATCCCTCTACCCCAATTGTGCGCCATTCTGGTGTTTTTTCCACAAACCTCCTCTTTGCGCGCAAACCCAGGACCCCTCACCTTGACGCCCCCGGGGTTTCTCTCTACGTCAGCACCCGATGTCTTCCATAACATGCAAGCATGCCGCACATTGTATTTCAGTACGGCCTTCCAGGCTCATACGAAGTAACCTAAAGGTCCATTGGGCGATGTTTCCTATTGCGTTTCTTTGCCTCATGCTTCTTCGCATAGGCACACTAACGACTATTGCTTCTCTGCATAGCCATGCTAATGTGGACCCCTTGATGGTTCACCCTGTGGCCCCCCTCACTACGGGCTTGCTGATTCCTTCCCTCCCACAAGTGGTAGAGGGTGTTGGGAATGTAAGACCTAGGGGTGTGGAGCGAACCCACCTCGTCCGAGCTGCAGGACGTTAAACTACCGAGCACCTCATCCTCAACACATGACGTTACTCTGTGATCTGACACTGTGCCTCGCACGCAAGGTCCCCCCGGCTCAGATATGATCTCCACCCACTCGTCTCCACGGGGATGTCAGGATAATCCCTCATAGGGGGTGATTTATCGGAGTGGAGTTTGTCCACAAGGGAAGGGCTGCCTTAGAGTGTAAGCACCTAGCCTCTCCTGCTGAAGGTTGCACCCATGCACCTCCGTTCTTCCCCACTGCCAAGGCCAGTGGAGTCCCTTTCCCACTGTGCCTTGTCGCACCACAGGCCTCCATCCTGGAGTAAGTCCCGGTACTAAGGGTTGCTAACCACGTGTAAGCCCATGTTTCCTATTTGGGTTGCTCAACGCGTAAGCCCCTATCCGCTTCTCACAGATGCACCCTTCTCGACATGATCGTCTGGTCCCTACTGCCTCTTGTTTCTCACACCGAGCATGAAACATGTGGTCTTAGAGTGAGAATCGACCATGACATCCTCTATGGGCCGCCTCAAAGCGTAAGCCCCATCCTAGAGAACTACGGGGACTTTGATCTGCGCTAACGCATGGTACGTAGGTAGCCTCCACGAGGTTCAAGCCCACCACTCGGTCGTTCCGACTTCTTCACGTCTGTTCGCCAACACTATGGGCCGCCTCAGAGCATAAGCCCCAAATTTCCCTTCCCGCATGACGTTAAACTATATACCCATCCAACATGACGTTAAAATATCTATCTCGTCCCATGTGACGTTAAACTGTATTCCCTCATCCCGCATGATGTTAAACTGTATGCCCCAAACTACGTGGACTTTGATCCATGCTAACGCATGGTACGTAGGAAGCCTCCATGAGGTTCAAGCCCATCACTCAGTTGTTATGACCCCTCCACGTCGGTTTATATCCACCATTATGGGCCGCCTCAGATCGTATGCATGTGTTTGCATGTGTTTGTATATGTATATATGTGCATGCATGAATGCATGTATGTTTATATACTTGTATGCTTTTTTATGTGTATGAATGTGTACAAATGTGTATGAATGTGTATGAATTTATATGAATATATATGTTTGTGTATGTAATTGTATGTATGTGTATGTATGTGTATGTTTGTATATATATTTGTATATGAATATGCATGTATGTATTTGTATTTGTATTTATGTGTATGTTTGTGTGTGTTTGTGTGAGTGTGTGCCTGTGTGTGTGTGTTTGTGTGTCATTGTATGTGGATGTGTGTGTGTGTGTGTGTGGGTGTGTGTCTGTGTATATTCAAGTGTATGTGAAGAGCCAGATACAAACAAGTATGTGTATGTTGGATCACCTTTATATTGCACACAGACACATAAAAAATATATTTATTCATTAATATAAATAATAATTTCCTTAATTATAATTAAAAAAAATTAAATTGAGTTAATAATAAATTATATTTTATATAAACAATCGAAAAAATATACCCATATGTATAATTAATTAGTAATAATAATATATCTATATATCAAAAAATATTAATCTATTTAAATATAAATTTGAAAATTATTACTTCTAATTTTATAGTTGTATAATTAATTATATATCATGAAAAATATTTTTTCATTTATATATTTAAGAATATTATTTAATTATAAATAAAAGAAATAAATATAGTTAATAATTAATTATATTTAGTTATTATCAATATTAATTAATTTATATTATAAAGTAGTTAAGTAATTTTTATTTTATTACAATATTAATACATTTTTTCATAATATTTATTACTACATTAAAACAATTATCAATACATTTATTATAATATTGATTCATTTTTTATAATACCAATGCATTAATTATAATATCATAGAGTTAATACATTTATTATAATAGTAATAAGGCATTTATCATAATATTAATTCACATAAATAATTCATTATAATATTCTTAAATTTATTAATATATTTATCATAATACTAATATTTTTATCATAATATAAACACATTTATGTGATCAGTCCTCGTTTGACTAGAGTTGTGTATTTTTTTTCATTTCTTATAACCACGAATACCTTAAATAAATTAATAATTTTATCAAATCTGTGAATGAGTTAAATATAATTAATATTGTTTTCCAATTTTTAATATTTTTTAAAATCAATTCATATTTACTTTTTATCCATTTTTATTTAAAATTTATTTTACAATTTTTAATTTATTATAATATTAATAAATTTCATCATATTTTTTATGATAATATTAATAAATTTATTTATAAAAACATTAATTATAATTCTAAATACATTTATGATATAATTAATAAGAAATTTATCAAATGAATATTACATTTATTATAATATTAAAAATTCATTAAAACATTAATATATTTATCATAATATTAATTCATTTTTTAATTAATTTAATATAATTAACATTATTTATTTATTTTTAATATTTTCAGAACATATTCAATTTTAATATTTTTTCCTTTTTATTACACAGTGACTGATAATATTAATTTTTACATAATTTGTAAAAAATAAATAAATTTTTAGAATATTTTTTATTTTATATTTTTCACTATTAGTTATCAGCACTATTAGTTATTGTAGATAAAGTATAGATTTTACAGCACTTTGGGAGTGCTGATAATGTCACGACTTCCTCAATGTTAAATTTATTGTTGAATTTTTTTCTCTATTATCTCGTTTTGTTTTAGCACAGATAAAAGTTTCTTTTGTCTGTTCTGTTTACTAATGCCAATAACACCCTTGTCCCTCTTTAAAAATAATCCTAAACGATCACACCAATCACTCATGATGTTGCCACCACCTTCAAATTGATGGATTAACCAACCCACAAAACAAAAGGAATGTTATTCGTTTCTCATTTCTAACCAATTTGGCATAGTTTTTTCTCAATTTTTTGTTGTTGTTAATATATGCTTGAATCCGGCACACACCATATTCCCTTGTTTCTCTAATAAATTTCTGTATTCCATGAAAGAAGGTACCTCGTTTTAATTATTTTGGTTTCCCTTTACCTTCAATCTCAATCAGCCACTAACACCACCATCTCATTCCCACTACTTATAGCGAGCATCACCGCCTACTTCCCCTTTTAGTAGACTGACCACCAAATTCCACTTATATTATTGACCATGTCATGATGGGCATTAATCAATAAGAAATGGAATCACATTCCATTTTAGTTATTATAACCACTTTCACCATTAAATTTTGACACAAATATACCAATCTCATCGACCACCTATTAGTTTCTCACACTTTTTATGCAGAAAACCCTAATTTGAAACTTCAACCATTCACCCCTCATTGTACATCTCACCAATATGGTGTTAGGATCACCTGGGGATATGATTAACACTATGATATGGGTGGGTTGAATCTGTGTTGTAACTTTTTTATTCCAATCTAAACATTTTATCTCTTTACCTATTAGACCTATTAGGATCTTGATTCACTTGTTCTATCCCCCTTTATATATGAAAGTAGATTAAAGTGATTAATGGATAACACATGATTTGTTTATAAGGTTCATTATTTATTAAGATATGATAGTCCATGTAGTGTGTGGTGGTGATCAATACATAGATTCCCATTATATTTAGGTATAAAATACATTGGATTGGATCAAAATCAATCATAAATTATTGTGTGGTTTTCTAAAGATTAGGAGGGGATAGAAAAAATCATGAGCCATAATACTGGTGAAAACCTTTTCCAACTACTACACAAACTTGATTTAATATTTCCTATATAGACAATGTTAAAATTATCCATTTTTTACAACACTAATAAAGCCTTCCACTAGTTGATACATCTATTGAATTTCATAATGATACATTATCATTCACTTCATTATTATTAATTTTCAATATTCACACTATCCTGAAATAAATACCTCTTATTCTTCCCATGTATTCACAGCAGTTAACACAATCTTCTTCCCTGTCCAAATAGTGGACTGGTGTGCTTCTTTTCATGCATAGGTGTGAAACTTCTTCTCCTATTGTACTTCATCTCTTTCACTAGCTACTGGAGTCTCTTAAATATGTGCAACATGTAATGCACAATTTTTCTTATTCTAGTGAACCTCACGACCATTGATACTTTTTCCAGTGAAATCAAATATGAACAACATCTTTTTTTATCTTCACCTCCATTGTTCATCTTCTCCAAATCACATATTCGACCTCTTCAGGGAATTTAAATTTCACTAGTTCATGTCCTCTAGGATTTGACTCACATTTTGTCTATATCATTGATAGTAACTGAGTCATATATCCTTCTTCTTATGACAAAAATGATCTTTCTTGTACCAGAGTGTTGAACCTATCTCACAACATAACATATTTTCTAACCTAAAAAAATATATATAAGTAAACAATTATAGTATAAATAATATATATAACAATAGGCACTTGAATCATGGTGTTGAACATATATCACTCAATGTGTTGAACATATATCTCCATCATATAATCTAAATGTGGGTGGTAGAGAAGGGACAAGGATAGTGAATCAGTTTGATGCATTGGACATGGAGGGGCTAGTGCATTGGTACACATTTGAGGACAGAGAGACACTGAAGGAAACAAACATGGAATTAGTGATGGTGGAGTTGAAGATAGAGGCCACCCCCAATAGAATGTGTAAGGAGATATAGATAGTGACATTCCCCCATGGACGAAGTGGATTTCAATGAAAATGTGGTAAAGGAGGAGAATCTAAATGACATGTCTGTTTTATAGAAGGAGGAAGCCTACATGTAGGCTCACCCGTAAATCATTTGATTCTATAGGCTCTATGAATAAATATCTTAAAATAATTTTCTACTGATACATTCGTGTTAAAACTGAAGTCTGCATTATCAAAATGGATTTTAGTAAATGTGATGGTTAATTTTTCTAAGAAAAATCACATATGTGTGTATGTATAGATTATTCATATTAGATACTTCTTGGTTGGGACATGGATATAATTCTAAATTTGGGGAACATTAGAATATACTACTATGTGGTGACATGGGACTGAATGGAAAAATTATAATCAATATATTGAACCACTCATAGATATTATTGATTAGGAATAAATTGGTTAGACACTTTTATGGGTGTGTGTGTTCATAACATGCATGACCATCATGGGGTGAGTTACATCCACTACTTATGCACTATATATAATTTTATAGCATTATTATCCTCTCCTAGTATTTTATATATATTTTTTTGTGATATAACATGTTCTTATCATAGTGGAATTTGTGGGAAGCATTTGGTATTTCTTACTAGGTGGTATACTCACACACATCATATGCTTCCTAATGTGTATGAAAATGTTACTGATCATGATGTAGGCTTGGGGAAGATGTCTTAATTTCTTGTAGGGCACTGTGATGTTGTGGTCATGCTCAATGACAGGTGGAAACTTAAGATGGTCATGTAGTGGAGTTGTTAAGGGTTCCATATTGATACCCTATAGTCTATTTTTATATATATATTTGCATACTTATATATTTTTTGTATAATAATATGACTCTTATTATTATTCGGTTATATTTCATTAGTTCTAGTCAGATTTTTATCTTAAATCACATGGTTTCAATGTATTATTATTTACTATCTATTTCATGTTTTTCTATGTATGAGGTTGATTCTAACCCTGAAATTGTTTTTCACCCTTGGAATTTTTTCAAAAAATCAGTGTCCAGTCGATCAACCAATGTTTAGTGTAATCTAAATCCTTCCAAATCTAATGGGTTGAGGTTTGGTTTTTACAAAAAAAATTATATTTTTCAAGGTCCTTCAATAAAAAATGGAAGCCATAGAGGTAATATGAGCTCGTAATTGAAATTTATTGTATAGTAAGAAGAAGATAAAAAATTTACACAAAAAATTAAATTACCAGGATGGTTAGGGTTTACAAATTTTTTTGAAGAACCTCTTTTTTCATCTCATCATTATCAGTTTTCGTGTCAATAAGTCAATATAATGCACTAATAAAGAGACTTGTCACTAGAACATCATCATTCATATGATATTTGATGACATTTATTTAGATGCTGGATATATGGTTGGATATATGGGATTAAAGTGATGGTTTATGATTGAATAATTATTTTTCAAAATTTATATGAAAAAGATTCTAGTTAGGAGGATTCAAAATTAGCAATCAGGTGTTCCTGAGGATGTGGCTCCACCTAAACCGTAAAAGAATAAAAATCATTTTAAATCATTTTAAAATATTTTTAGGATGTTTAAAATATAAATTTACCTTAGGATCCACTTCATGAAGATGTATCACTATAATTCTAAAGGAAAAACCCAAAAAAATTTAGGGTGACTTGATACCCGCGAAATAGGTAGCATGGTTTGGTAGAATGAATTGAATAGTTAATTAATTGGGATACCTAGATGAAATTAAATTAAATCTTATGGTGTATATGATCAAGTATATTGCCTAAAAATTGTGATACTAACATTTTCAAGAAGTGTATGATCATGGACTTAGTTTAGTTGGATTTAAGGAATTGTTTTTAGAAATAATTCAACCTATCTACATTTTGGGTAGTCCGAAAAATATATTTTTTAACTAAATCAATGAAACCTCTTGGTTATGGAGTATAGATCCCCATTTACTTACCTTTATCATTTTTCACCAGTAGTTGAAACTAGTGAGTCAATCATGTCACAAATGTTCAAAGAGGGGTTGTGACTACAAATTTGTTCTTGAGTGGTGATGTTTTTATATAAAAATTACACCGATAAAGTGTACAAGGTTTTGTTGTGAAAAAATTAATTATTGGTTATATTAGTTGATGGAACAACGTTTTCCACCAAGAAAGGGGTGGAAACTCTTGTATTGGGAATAACCAAAAAAGGTAGATCTACCCTAATGGTAGAAAACCACTATTGAAACAACCCTCTCGATCACTTTATTTTCTTCATTTTTTACAAAATCATTCAAAATGTTTTTGATGAGGTTATTTGGAATACATGTAGAGGGAATGTATTCATCCACTTCTATACAGTTATAACTATGGTCAAGTGGGATATTTCTTTTTTTATTGTATTATTCCCAAAAATTCAACTAGTGGTTATGGTTTTAATCTATCATCATCTTCTCATGCTCAACAAGGACGATCTCACCAGAGTAGTTTCACTCTCAGTATCAAGTTAATTGTGGAAATTATAGAAATAGCCTGCCACCTCAGTGAGAAATACCTCAATACAATTGTATAAATAAGTTTATTGGAGTGTATTAATAACTTTTTAGAGTTGTGAAGATTATAACAATAAAAGACGTATGCCCCTTGAAAATGAGAGGTAATAATATCCTTGACTCTTCCGTAATGCCTATTTTTTAATACCAATTGTCCCATCAATTATTAGAGTGTATATTCCCCTTGATAACCTATAATCTAATTGTTTCTATGATGACCCTACCCTTAGTGTTTGGGGATGGGTTTTTCACTTTTATACAAAAGTTCACGTTCTATTTAATTTATTTCATGAATCGCATTTTTATTCCTTAACTCCCATAATTTCATAAAATTTTGATGGTTCCTAGTATCTTCAATGAAAAATATTCAATTTTAATCTCAACTTCATATTTTGTTATGCTTTCTTTTCCTTCAACCATTCACTTCTTTCTTATTTTTAGGTGTTTTTAACCCTCTATAAAATCCTTTGATAAAAAATCAACAATGATTTTGAGATTCATGGTATTCCCATTTTTACTTATTCTCTATCATGTTCACCCATAATAGAATAGATCATCCTCCATAATTTAACCCCCTCCATTTTAAGTGATTTGAGGTAAATTATTTGGTGATCCATGGTGAGTTCCTTCCTATGGATGCCTCATCTTCTATTTTTCCCAACTATATTTGATTTTTTAACTTCTTTAGTGAGGGTTTTGATTCAAATTCCATAATATTGTCATGGACTTGTCTTAATATGGGGGGATTTCTTGCACCCTCGTTAGAGGACGTCCTAAATAATATTCTCTCATCATCATTTGTTGTTTTTATGAAATATTTATCCATGGTGAATTTTTTACAGTTTTTCCCTTAAATTAAATTAATTTTTTTAATTTTTTAGAGGCATGTGTTGGGTTTTTTCATAGGTTAGGGAATATAGGAATAAGAGGACAATAATGATTTTTTTTGGGTTCTAGGAAAGCGTGTTGAGGTCACTCGGTGATAATTTTTGCATGTCTTCTAAATTGAATAAGATTTGGAATGTAATTATAAGTTATAGGATTAGTTATAATTTGATTATAATTTATTTAATTGATTTATTGATGTGATTGAATGACATTGGGGGTTTTGTTTATGTATTTTAGGTGGGGACAAGTTTGGATGAGTATCATCATTTATTGAATGAACAAGAGTTTAAAAGGGGAAATATTACCATGAGATTTTTTGTCATAGTACTGGTCCTATAGGCTTATGCATGATGTTTATCATCATGTTTATTAATTGTTTCAAAACTCACATGGAATACCCTCTCTCAATAGATTAAAGTTTTTGATATAATATAAATATTTTAATTTAAATGGACTTCTTAAACGTTCTTCACCACCAAAGAGAAAAGTAATTAGGCATATATTGCATTATAGACCTAGTGAATTGGCTTGACGCATTGGATGAAGATGGATATGTATTGTAAAAATAGTAATAGAGTAGTATTTAATCTCTTCAAGGGGTGTTAATCAAATGAGTTGGGATAGATAAGACGTAGTGAAGCTAGCATGGAATCCTTAAGATTGACTGGACCTAGTAGGTTGTATCATATCGCTTATGATAAAATGGAATAATTAGGTAGGATGAACATAGGATGAGTGAGTAGATCAACCCTGAAATACCCCTTAATAATTTGATATGGTCTATTATCCATCTCTGTAGACTGGTTCCTGTAAGAACTACCATATGAGGCATGTGAGACCATTCTTGTTTTTGACTTTTACGAGGAGCATAATTCTCATTGTATGATTGGTTGTCAACCAATAATTATCTAAGACCATAGAACCCAAGTGGGGTTACAGTATTCTATAGTGACCTAGGGGACCCTGATGGTATTTTAGTGATGTTTTAACCCCAGTGGGGGGGTTTTCTTGGGAATGATTTGTTATGATGGGCATAGAAGTTCATAAATCCCTTCATTTCCCTTATTTTATAAATAAATGACTTGAAAAATAACCTTGGGGGTGTTTTGATTTTATATTAATTATATAATACCATGGGTTGTTATTTTATTTACGTGTGGGTAAAATGGTTATAGGGTGGTATTTATGTATGAATGGAAAACACCAAGGGGAAATTTATTTATAATTTTCTTCTAATGTATGAAAAAACTCCCATATGGGTGATCTATGTTACTATTATGATAAGAAAAATCCCCTAGGGGAGGATCATCTTATTTAATAGATTATTCTATAGATGAGAAAACACCCATAGAAGTGGTATATATTACTAATGTCTGACAAAACTCCCACAGGGGAGGTCTCTGATACTATTAGTTGGACTGCCGTGTATTTATAACTATGGTTGATCCTGTATAGTTGGTTGGGGATTTTTAGGATTAATCCATAGGTCATTGTTATTTTATATGTATACCATGTAGACCTAGGTTTTTTATATTTTTAATCATAGTCATCACTACATACTAACAAACACTCCGGAGGTGGCTAAAGTAGGTATGCTAGATCAGGGTAACAAAACCTAGGATCGAAAATAGTATCACAGTACATGGGTCGCAATGGTCCCTACAATGTGCCCAAAGAGATTAATGTATTAGACTAAATTATGTATTGATGGTAGTTCTATTTATTTATGTTCATCAATTTATCTATTTACTATATGTATTTCACATTCACATATCCATGATTTTCTTGAATAGTGTCGGACACTGATGGTGGTTCCCTACTAAGTTGTGTACTCACATCCTCCTCAAACCATCATTTGACTTATGTACTCAAATATGCCTCACTTATCACATGTTTAGGTTTGGTCGAGGGAAAATATTTACAAGATTGAGTGGGACTTATCAGTTGATGTCAAGAGTGTGGGATGCGGTACGGATCAAGGATTATAGTAGAGCCTCATGAGATTTTATTTCAGTTTTTTATTCTATTTTATTTATATGTGCGATCAAATCATCCGGTGATTATCCTTGTATGAATTTTTACTAATTATTATTTGATATAGTATTTTTACATTATTTATTCTTTCTATGAATTCTAACATGTATGTTGATTGGTAATTTATTTATGTTTTTGAACTACGATATGGTGGTATGGTCTCCGCACGTTATCATCATTGACTCATGCATCTATTAAGATTCCTCTAGAATATTAGGAGCTACACCTGAGGTCACATAGAAAATTCGACTCAGTTACTATTCATATTGAGCTAGGTCATAATGTAATATAATTATGTGTGGATATTGCAGATAGAATTTGAACCTTCTTCTGAGTTTTATTATAGTCAAGACAATGGTGATGAAAAAAATTCTACGAAGCCATATTTTTTTGAAGAGTAAATGTTGGTTGAAGATTTCAACCATCCATAGATAAAAAAGTATATAATTTAGGAAGGGGATAATAAATATTATGTATTTTTCCATTTTACCTAAACCCGTGGTGATAAGATATGTTGGTAAATTTGGGGGAAGGGGGGATGATCCAAGAATACCTTAAGCTCAAGTATCATTCTCCCACTGAAGTTCCTATGAATGTTTTTATTCCCCTAGAATATCATATTCTGATGGAGGATATAGGGATAAAAAGAAATAAGTAGAAATAATAATTTCACTGAACACCTATGTTGGATTTTATTATTCACGGTCAGGAGGAGAATTTGGATTATGATTTCCACATAAAATCCTTGTAGGATGATATCATCTGAATGTGCATAAGAAAAATTGTGGTCAAATTCAGTAATTTGTAAAAGGACTGGATTTAAATTAAATACCATATTTTGGGTTCTAGTTTAGTGATGGTAAGATCAGTCTAGAGGAATGCGTCAAGATCTTTAAAAATATGGCTTCACAAATCAAGGATCTCTTTTGAGAAGGGCTTCAATACAGTCACATAGTATTTACTAGATACCAAATAGATATTACACTATGATATAATCTATAAATTAATGATATCATTTTTTGGGTTCATTTTTAACACATAAAAATGTATTTTTCTAAAAATGATAAATATAATTTTTTATGGCGGAGGTAAAGAAACTAGTTTGTCCTATAGAAATGATGGAAGATGTTATAAACAACAACACACATCTTAGGAAATAGGATTATGACGGATTTAAATGTTAAACATATTCCTTTATTATTAAATCAATTCAGTTTCATGGGAGTTCACATGATCAAACATGGATATTTTCTATTAAATATTTGTAATGGATTAGTTGGTAGCATTCAATGTCTATATTAACCAATGTACATGGTCAGTGACTTTTACATCTCTTAAAAAAGTTTTTCTATTATTTAAAGGGGAATGTGTAGTTAATATGGGAATATCCAGGCCCTTAGTGATATTTTTGGAAGCATTTCATAGTAGTTTCTAATGACCACCTTGTGATCTTTTGAGAAACTTAGCATAGATAGTTTCTTGCAAAAATTGGTTGATACCCAAAAATATTTTCTGATAATTTCTCCAAATTTCCACAAAAAAGAGAAGATTAATTTTATATAGAACTAAACATTGAAAAAATTCATATTTCACTTCCATAAAATAGAATGAAAATAAAAAATATTATTAGAAAAATGGTCAGTCTCACAGAATTGGGAAGAATAGGAATTATATGACCTAGTAAATCTCCTTGGGACACTCTGATTTTATTTGTCAATAAAGCACACGGTTATTTTTTTCATGGTGTTGATTACCATAATATAAATTGGTTACATAATATGAATCAATATCCACTTACTCTAATTGATGATATATTTGATCAATTGAGGTATCTATGTGGTTCTCCAAAATCGATCTCTAATTGGTGTACCGCAACTCTGATTCATGAAAGAGGATATTCCTATTAAATCATTCAAAAATAGTTAGTTTTTGTATGAACACATGTCCATTACCATTAGTCTTACCAATTCACCAAAAATATTCTTGGAATTGATGAATCTTCTCTTTTAATGACAACTAGATTATTTATTTATGGTGTTTTTGATGATATCGTGGTTTACTATTGTAGAATATATGAAAATAAAGGAAATATAAATTTTATTTATTGCATTATGAGACCATTGTATGTATGAAATATTCTCAAAAGTGTGAAATATAGAAATATTAATTTTTCTTCCTTGGTAATGTCATTTTGGAAAATGAAATATTTTATGATCCTGTTGAAATTGATTATTCCATTTTTTGTAAACCACCTAATGTCTTTGAGATATAGATATTTATTGTATTAACATGGTATTATCATTGATTTTTCATTTAATTGTCATGTATCACTTACCATATGACTACAAGGACAATGAATGATATTCTATTATTAATTATTAGAAATATTTCAATGAAATTTAGGAACATATAACTTCATTACCTATAATTATATTTGAAGAATAAGTTGTGGACGACATTGTATTTTTTTATGCGTAAGTTTCTGGATTCGGGTGTGTTATTAGGAAGGTAATCAAGTCGTAGCTTTTGACTTATTCCTTTTTCAAATACTTGAAAATAACTATCCAAAACATGATACATAATTTTTCATGGTGGTCAATGACTTAAAAACATGACATCACTATCTCTTTGGTGAAAATATTTTTGTGTTCATAGATAAAAAAATATTGAATCACGTATTCTCGCAATGGATGTTGAACATGAGATGATGATGTGGGATGAAATATCTCTAGATGTTCGACTTCTAAATGGTTTATACACCTTATAAAGGAGATTCATTGGATGATGAATTAAGTCCTATGCCAAAAAAACCAAGTGTTTAGATAACACCCTGGCCAATGGAAACTACTGGGGGTAATTTTTGACATTAACATGGAATGTACATAGTAGAATGACTTACTGGTTTTCATTACAATCACTATTATTTCTGTCTTGATATAAATAATCATGGAGGAGTAATAGTTGGACCCTTCATTTCTTATCATTAGGTCAAACATAAAAGGTGTGGAAACCATTTATGGGTGTAATAATGATGAATATTTGGTTTTATTCTTCTTCTAGTTCATTTTAGTTCTTACTTATTTCAATGAAAAAATATAATATGCTTCTCACCATTCCATGCGGGTTATCCACCCAGGTACTCAGAAGGTGTACAAGACCATAGAGGGTAATTTATATTGTTTGAGGCTCAAGATATATAACTCTATGTATCTTATCATATTTCTCACATGTAAAAAAATAAATTTAAAAGATAAAAAACTGATTTAAATTTTTTAATATTTTACTATATGTATATGATTGTGGGAGAGAATTTCTATGAACATTTTCATCGGTGTACCATGAATTATTTAGAATCATGATTCCATTTGGCTGTTTATGGACCAAATCAATATGTTCGAACACTTTATTCTAATATGGGAGTTGAATTATGTAGATGAGCTTAGAAAGAACTATCTTTGATAAATAGTGAAATCACATGGGGTTCTAGGTTTTAGTGTCTCTCACAAAGAACATTAATTTACATCATGGTTTTGGAAGTCCTTGAATGGACCCTTGGAATAAATTTGACAATTATAATTACATATAATACTCAAACAAATGACCAATCATATCCTAGGTAGTCAAACCCACAATTTTGCTATTTTTTCTCAATAGAAAACTCAATAGGATCATGATAAACTCATGGGTAAAATCATAGACTAGGTGAAAACACACGTGGATCACTGAGTATTCTCATAAGGTGGACTCATGATTTTTATCACCTTGTTCAGGTCATAAGATTGAATCGTTAGAAGACATTCTCAAAGCTTATGTGAAGGAATTTTGCGATTAGAGGGAAGACCATTTGTAGTTGGTTGAGTTTTCTTAAAATAATTGTTATCGGTTCATGATACATACAGGCCCCGTATAAGGCATTTTATAGTCATCGACACCCTTCTGTTATTTATTTGGAGATATTGGTAAAACACCACAGAATTCACTTATCCTTGTGGGTGGGACTAAAAGGAAAAATTTTATGATCATGAAAATGATGGAAACTACTTAGATCCTTGTTAATCATAGACTTCATTTTCACAGGTTCCACACAATTAACACTAACCATGTACTAACCATGTGGTAGGAAAAATAGTTTAAAATTTATCAATAATTAAAAATAACACCCTAACATTTTTTGTAAAAATAAAATCAAATAATAAAATTAATTAGTTAACAGATTTTAAATTGTAGAGAATTACATTCCTCCTCACAATGAATCTTTCTACTCCAAGAAAGACCAAAATCTCAAGAAGCCTCAAAAAACAACCAAAAAATAGAAAATTGGTCAATCTATAGCACGATTTCATAAATATGAGTTATGTTTAGCTTTCTAAAAAGCCTCTCTAACATTCCATGAATCTCTAAATCCCCGTAAGGGAAATACACACCTGATCTCAAATGAGAAAATCTCCTAAAGAAGACCCATATTTGGTCTCCACACTATTTAAGAATTTCTATAGTATGGATGATAAAAAACATGAAATCTCCTAAAGAGTACTATAAAAGTTGACCCAAAACCCTAAATGAAAGGATCCTAAGAAAGGTCTATAACCAAAAATGAATCCACAATTTCCACAAAATCCTCAAGAACTTTCTCCAAACAAGCATGACATAGAATAAAACATGTGCAAGAAATTGATAAAAAATGGGTAAAGGAATGGAGAAAAGAAAATACCAAAGGCTACACTAATACACTCTTAATGTAAAGCACATCCTCAAACAAACTCCAATCCCCATAACAGGGACCATTGAACCATTCATGGAAATATATTAACCAAAAACTTTGGGGAGAAAGAATAACTATCAAACATGCCTCCTCGGACTTCCTAGTTCAGAACAACATGTAGAAGAATGATAAAATGGTAACTTAGGACCCCCATGTCTAGGACACCCATCATGGTGATCCCAATAAATTCAAACAGATATTTTTTAGTGTGTGATCTCAATTGGTCTAGCATCTTCCCTAGTTTCCTAACAAAAAAAATGATCTTTTACCAAAAATATTGATCCAAAACCTTACCACCAAAAGGCACATAAAAAATACAAATAAATCATTCACACTAATGTGACACATAAATTTTAAGAGTTTCATAGACCATAGAAACTAAATATGAAATGATTTAAGGAAGTAAGTGTGATTTGGTTCACCATGTAACTCGGTCAGAAATAAACATAAACAAAATCAATGATCACCCAAACCTGACAATTCTAATTAATATCATGGGATTCCAAAACTCAATAATAGGGTAGGACACAAGAATTAGTTAAATAATATCAATAACAGCATCCACTCCCATATAAAATCATATCATGATGGAAAAAATCATTTTATTGAAACTAATCACGGTAGCCTCTAAAAAAATGTTACAACCATTTAACAATTCAAAAGTACCATTTTTATCCATTTTTAAACCCACAACACACATATACATTAAAATACACAGACCCATTTGTAATCCAATATTAGACTCTAAACATTATTCGTTGAAAATGTTTTCAAATCTCTAAATATTGATTTCCATTTTAATTTTTTAAAAACCACTTTAAAAAATATGACCCAAATTTCCTTTACTTAAACCTAATGTTTCCAATTAAACATCCAACATAAACACACATAAAAAACTCCTATATCAAAAATCCCCCACCATTAAATATAAAACAAAATTTCAATAATTTTAATTGAAAATTCCATTTCAAAACTATTTAAAAATAAAATCTCCTTTTTAAAATATTTTAATGTCACTCAATTTTTTAAAACATAACTTCCTTTTGAAATCATTAAAAATTAATAAAAAAAATCAAATTCTCAAAAAGTATATTTAAGTAACATCAATAGAAAATATAATTACTCAATATGCCAATGAGCCTATACCCTAGTTGCATAGACTCATGTTTGGCATCCAAAAGACCCAGGATCAAATCAGGGTAAGGGAGAATTTTTGAGTACTGTAGTGGTACTGTAGAAAGGCTCTGTTGCAGTGGTGACATAGTAGTGGAGGAGGGTTGAAGTAGGAACTGTAGCGGTGGTGGTACTGTAGCAGTTACTATATTTGCATAGTTACTATAGGATTACCGTTAACAGAGGGGTCCTTTGGGACAAAAAATGGGCTTTCAAGCATTGTATTCATGCCACTTGGCCTAGGGCCTTTGGGCTATGTAATGGGTCACCCTCAACTCATTATAAAGAGTTATTTGCTTTAAATAATAAATTGAGGATTAGACCCAACCCTTTTAAAAAAATCATACAAATTATGTACAATCCACAGGGGACTAGTTACTATGCATGAATTGACTGCATGGTTTGTTATACCATGTAGCAATCACACATGCATCACTTAGATTAAAAAATAACCTTGTGTACATGATCCAAACTCATTACCAAGCCTTGTGAGCTCACCATTAACCACTAGCATAATGCTTATTTGATAACAAATTAAATTTAATCCATCAATTTAAATAAAATAAATCAAAACCCAAAAAACAAGAATCAAAACCAATCTTTCTCTTGAGACTCAAAGTTTAAAAGAATAAGTTCTTGTGAAACTCATAGTATTTTTACCTAAGTATCCCTGAAAATCATAAAATTATCTACTATAATTCCCAATTAATAAAGGGAAGCTCAAGAATATAGGACCTATCAAGGAACTAAATCCTCTATTATACCGTTTTCATTAACCAAACCATTACATCCCTCTATCAGACAATTGATCCAGTATGTGACATACCCATGGAATGTTCTTGATCACCCAGGGAAACAAATTAGTTCAAGGTAATCAATGGATAACCAATAGGAATAGTATCTCACAATAATTATCATTATGTGACATCCAGGAAATGAGTGCGACTAATCAATACATTATAGTTCCATGCAACAAAAAATGTACAATATAATATAAATCATCAAAACAATTTAAATACACAATTAAAATTAATACAAATAGTTCCTCCACTCATTCCAATCTCCCTCACAAGAAATAAAAATATATCCACCCATGAATTCCTTTTCTTTGAAAACTATTGATATAATGCACCTCATGTAATTTAAAAGAAACCATAAAAGACCTACTTGGTTGATTCAATAAATGGGGCTCAAAAATTAAATAACATACCTAATAAAATCATCACATGTGAACTATGGAAACTCACTATCAAAAATCATAGATGCTCTAAAAAAGATCATTATATGATGGGTGACCTACCAAGCCACATGGTTTACAAATAACAAGAGATGTGAGTAGGGTGTGTTCTTGGCATCCTATTATGTTTTTACCATAGATTTCATAAATTTATTTTCCAAAATAAACCATAAATATGCTAGTTTGAAATACATTAAAAATAATTTCATTTATTATCTTTTTGGGAACTGAACACATAATTCCTTTTTCATTTTTAATAAAACAGATTCATTTTTAAAATACAATATGTTTTAGGTTGTACTGGAGGGAGATATGTCATACAAAACACCGCCTACCATGGCTATATATAGAGGTCCCTAAGAGCCTTTCATAGTAATCACATCCAATCCAGGAGAATTTTTTTTTTGGGATAGAACCTTGAGACAACCACTTTAGAAAAAAGGGAGGAGTTGGAGGGAGAATTAATCTAGCATTATTCTAGTAGAAATAAATCCCCATTTCATCCTTTTTTCCTTTATTTTATCCCTTAGCGGTAAAGGAATCACATAAAAATGTAACAATAAATAATATCGAGAAATTTTTGTATTAGATTAATATGTTATTGGTCCCTATTGATTAGAAATTTCTTAATAACCATTCACTACAAGAGAGTTTTCTATTGGAATCATTTCCATTTATCAGCACTAAAACAAATTCTGATAAAGAGGATACTTTTATCCGGGCTTGACAAAAAGTTGATAAAGGTAATATTTATGAGTGGTATGAATTTTTTTTAAAAGTGTATCCTCTGTCGGTGATATGTTTTAATTGTAACACAAATTATCCTTTATCAATGCTTTATTTAGTACTACTAAACGATGAACTTTATCATCATATTTTTGTGGTGGTAAAGGGATATATATATACACACACATATATAATATTTTATATATAAAAATTTGTATATTCTTAATAATGATTTATATAACTATATATATATATATTTATATTAATTCAATATATATATAATAATTTATAAATTTGTTTATAATATATTAAAATTAAAATTATCTTATTTATAATATACAAACATATTTATATTCATATTTAAATGTATATATTTATAAACATATTTGATTTTCTATATTTGTATTAATATTGAAAAATGTATATTATACATATATATTTTCAATATACATATATATTTATTATATATATATGTTTATATATAGATTTATATATATTGAAACACACAAAATATATTTATATATATATATATATTTAAATACACCATATGAACAATATACATAAATATATAATTACATTAAACATGGTATGAATTTAAATTTATTATATATTAATATTAATATTAAATAATTTGTAGTATACATCTTTTTATAATTATATGTGTTTTTCATACATATATATATATGGATTAATATAAATAAATAAGTTAATACTTCCAAATATAAATAAAAATATAAAATGTATATTTAAAAAATAATTAATATTAAAAAAAGTATTTACAATATTATTTTAATAATTTACATTTGTGTCATATTAAAATTTTATTTAAACAATTATATCGACATATAAATGATTATTTATTAATTTACCAATATTTTATATAGTAGATATTAATATATATGTGTGTGTGTGTATATATATATATATATATTAGTATAATTATCTCTATTATGATGCGAGTCCTTGATATGGCCTGAAAAGTTACTAGTGCGAAAAACAAAAAACAATTAAAAAATAATGCAGGGTTAATTCATATATGTATGTAAAACGTGTGTGTGTTTTTATATGTATATGTTGTGTATGTATATGTGTATGTATGTGTGTATGTATATAATTATATTCTTGTGGGTGCATGTATGTGTGTATGTGTATGAATTAGTATGTATGTGTGTGTATGAGTTTATATGAGCATGCATTCATGTTTGGGTATATAGATGTATGTATATGTTTGTGAATGAATGTGTATGAATTTTTATGAATGTGTATGTCTGTGTATGTGTATCTATGCGAATGTACGTGTTCGTCTATGTGAATGTATATGTGTGTGTATATGTGTATTTGTATGTATGTGTATGTGCATGTATGTTTTTATGTATTGTGTATATGTGTATGTGTGTGCGCGCATGTGTGTGCAAGTGTGTGTGTGTGTGTATGTGCATGTGATTGTGAATGTGTATTCCTATGTGTATGTGCATGTGTATGTGTTTGTGCATAGCTGGATACAAATAGGTATGTGTACACTGGTTCACCTGTATATTACACACACATGTGCATAAGTGAATATCTATACATTTGTAGAAATAATTGTATTTATAATTATAATTAATAAATTAAAATGTAGTTAATAATTAATTATATACTATATATAAAATATTTATTATAAAGACATATATATAATTAATTAGTAAAAATAATATATCAATATATTAGAAAATGTAAATCTATTTTAATATAAATATTTAAATTTTTACTTTTAATATTATAGATTTATAATAACTTGTATACTATTAAAAATATTTTGTCATTTATATAATTAAAAATATTTTTAATTATAATTAAAAGAATTAAATGTCGTTAATAATTAATTATATTTATTCATTTTCAATATAATGTAATTGTATAATTTTAATTTTTTATATTATTAATAAATTAATTCATAATATTTATTATTACATTAACAAATTTATCAATACTTTTACTGATAAACTTTAGAATAACATTAATCCACTTATTATAATACCTCTTCATTTATTATAATAACATAATATTAATACATTTATTATAATATTAATAATACATTTATTATAATATGAATTCACTTAGTATAATTTATTATAATATTCATATATTTATTAATTCATTTCTCATAATATTAACACATTTATGTGATATATCCTCATTGGATTGGTGGTGTGTGTATTTATTCATTTCTTATAACCTACACCACCTAAAATAAATTAATAAAATTAATACACATATTAATAAATAAAATATAATAAATAATTCTTATCGATTTTTAATATTTTTTATTAATTTTTAATATTTATCCATTTTAATAATAAAGTGATTTTAAAATCTGTTGCATCAGTAATACATTTGATCATAATTGTTATTATAATACTAAAACATTTTTAATAAAAAAAATTATTATAAAATTGATAATAAATTAATCACATTATTATTAATTTTATCATAATATTAAGAACAATTATTATAATATTAATACATTTATCATATTGTTAACAAATTTAGTAACTCATTTAATATATTTAACGTTTTTCATTTATTTGTAATAATTTTTTTATTATATTGAATTTTTATATTTATTCCTTTTTATTACAATGTAATTGTAAATACTCATTATTACATAATTAGTACAAAAATTAATTATTTAGATTATTTTTTATTTTTTATTTTTCACTAATATTGATTAGAAATATTAATTATTACCGATGAATGTTTGATTTATCTGTACTTTTGGAGTACTGATAATGTCAAGCGTTTATCAACAATAACCTTATCAGTGAAAAATCATTTCTCTATATGTTTTTTTAACACTGAAAAATGTTTTTTTTGTCATTTATTTTTCTAGTGCTGATAAACAAATTCCCGCTTTTAAAATAGTTATAACCAATCACACCACCCACTCATGCTGATTCCATCACCTTTAAAGGTTTGGAAGAACTAACCCTCAAAATAGAAGCAATGTTATCCACTACTCATTTGCGATCGATCTTGCATAGTATTTCTCAATTTTTTTCTTCCAATCTTATTGAATCTTTCACATTCCATATTCAATTATTTTCCTAAAAACTCTCCACCTCGCATGACGGAAGAGACATCGTTGTACTTATTTTGGTCACCCTTAACCTAAAATTTCAACTGGCCGCCAAAACCCATATATCATTCCCACTACTTATAGCGAGAAACACCTCATGCTTCAACTTTAAGTATAGGAAACACCGACATCCCCTTACATGATTAACCATGACATGTTGGGCCTTAATCAATATGAAATCCATTCTTTACCCTTTTAGGTAGTATAACATCATTTTTCTTTAAATTTTGATAAAACTATGCTATACATTCCGCCACCAATTGTTTTCTTAGACTTTTCAGGAACAAAAACTTTATTTGAATCCTATACAATTCACCCCTCATTTGAATTGAATCCGACCTATATGGTGTTAAGATCACTTGGGGATGTTCTCAACACTTAGAGAGGGGTGGGGGTGAATCTGTGTCAGAAATGTTTCATTGGAATTAAATTTTTTATCTCTTTACCTCTTAGACCTATTAGGAACATCCTTCTCCTTCTCTATATTATGTTTCATATTCAAGTAGACGAAATTTATTAAATCATAACTCATGATGTACTTACAAGGATCTCTACTGATTAAGATTAGATTGTACATTTTGTGTGTGGTGGGGATCAATACTTAAATTCTCCATTATACTAAGTTATAAGATAAATTGATTTTTTCAAAAAAAAAATCTTAAACTGATGTGTGGTTTTGTACACTTTAGTATTGGGATAAAAAAAAATCACAAGTCCCAAGAATGGTGATAACCTGGTCCAACTACAACACATACATTATTTTATATTTCCATTATAGATATTCTCCAATTTCTCCAATTGATTTACAACACAAACAAAATTGACGAACCATTGATTCATCTATTTAATCTCACAATCCATCTTTTATATTTTCTTCTTTATTCATCCCTTTTCTCATTCACAGTATCATGAAATAAATCCCTCTTATTCATGAACAATAGGACACACAACCTTCTTACCCTTCCCAAAAATAGGCCACTGTGATTGTTTTACTTTCATAGGTATAAAACTTCATTTTCTCTTATTCTTCTTATCTTTAACTGGAAACCGGAGTCTCTTAAATTGGTTCAATAATGAATAACCAACAGAATATTCTTCTTGTGATCCTCACAACTAAATCATTCATTTAATCATTTTTCTGTGAAAACAAATATGCACATCACCTTCTTCTCTACTCCTATGTTATTCATCATTTCCTTATCCCATCTTCTTCTTAATTAGTGTGAATTACCTTCACTAGTTCTATTGTTATAGGATTTGTCTCAGAGTATGTGTATATGAATGATAATAATTATATTAGTTTTACTTCTTCTTGACTCTATAATGTTCTTACTTGAATCGTATTTTTGAATCTCTATCACATATTAAAATATAATTTATGACTTTCAAGAATATATATAATAATAAAAAATTGAAGCATCAATAATATATATAATAAGAAAGACTTGAATAAAAATTTTGATCCTCTCTCAATCATAGTGTTAAACCTCTCCCTCTTTTATATATACTAAATGGGGGTGGAAGAATATGGAAATGTTTGATGACCCTAATGGGCGTGTTAGAAGTTGTGGTTCTAGAGCATAGGTACATATTCCTGGATGGGGAGACTCAGAAGGAGAAGATCCTGAAGTCGATGATGGTTGAGGTGAAGCTGGAGGCCACCCCTGATGGAAACTGTAGGGGCAGAAAAATGGTGATCCTCTATCTTAATTTTGGCTTGGATTTCATGTTCGGGGAGGTAAAGTAAGAGAAGCTCAAGTGTAAGGATATTTTACAAAAGGTGTAAGCCCGCCCCTAGGCTCACCCTCAAATAATTTGTTTATCGACTCACTCTCTACAAAAAAAATTCATAAAACTATTTACTTCTGATGAATCTCTGTTTAAACTAATTTATTCTTTGTCAAACTGGAATGGAATAAATGTGATACTTACTTTTCTAAGAAAAAGTCACATATGGGTGTGTTTATAGATTATACATTTTTTGGGCTTCTTGTTTTGGACTTCGCTATTGTACTAGGTTTAGGGAACACTGGATTATACCACTAAGGGATGAATAGGTCCAAAAGGGATAGATTCTACTCATTATTTTATCCCATTCATAAAATTGTATATTGGTTATAAATTGGTTAGAATCATTTATCGGTGTGTTTCTGTGTGTTCATAACATGGGTTAACTTCTTGGTGGGAGTTACTTCTAATGCTTCTACACTATATCTTATTTTCTATCCTTATTATCCTCTCATGACACTGTATATATGGTTATTTTTGTGAGATAACATGTTCTTATCATTGTGGAATGTGTGGGAAGCCTTTAATGTTTACTACTGGGTTGAATAACCACACCGTGCATATGCATTATACTATGTATGATAACATTATTTATCACGATACAGATACGGGGAAGATTTTACACTTCTTAGTAGAGGAAAATGATGATACGATCATGTTCAGTGGGAGGTGGAGCTTTGAGATAGCCATGTAATGGAGTTTTTACATGTTCTATATTCATTCCATATTGTATGTTTTTTTAATGACTCGAGTTTTTTGGAATGGGTCAAAATACCCACCCGATTTAAAATTTTCAACAAAGTAGTGATGATACTTTTTTGATTTGTCGATCCAAAGTAATTCAGAGTGTTTTGTGGGCCATAAATTCTGTTTTGGGTTAGTTTGGAGGTTAGGATAGTGACATAAGTTTTCATGAGGGTTTAGAGTGTGTTGGAATCCCAAAGTCCTTGTTTTTTGGGAAGCAGGTGAAGGTGCATGGTTTAGGAGAAACCATGTGAGTAGCAGCACATGACTGTGTGGACTTGCGTACTGAATTTTTGAGATATGTGTGTAGTTTACACATGGTATGAAAGAAATTTTGGGGAGGCTGTGCGAGCATGGGTTATTAGGTAGTGGATTCCGCACGGTTTCCACATGGTTTGGAAAACCAAAAAGCCCAGTTAGTGAGGAAAATTATTGTGTTTACCTTATTTTTTTATTTTCTTGCTTCTTTTCATCCTCTCCCTCTTGGTCGCACACAAAACATTGAGAACCCCTATACT
Source organism: Viscum album (assembly GCA_963277665.1). Taxonomy (NCBI): domain Eukaryota; kingdom Viridiplantae; phylum Streptophyta; class Magnoliopsida; order Santalales; family Viscaceae; genus Viscum; species Viscum album. Next base: position 1,370,474,732 of record OY728158.1, on the reverse strand, counting down.
TCAGTGTATTTTGATCAATATTCTCTATCTGACCTCGACTCTTCGATTCTTTATGAGTTATGGGATCACCTCTGTAAGGCTAACCCCACACACCCTCACACTTTCTTAAACATTTTCTATATGGATCATTGTTTCAGTCCTAGCTGATTTTAGGGTTTAAGATGAAATCATAGATCTACTTTGATCTACTTTGAATTAGACTTCGATATTAGATTTAAATACGTCTAAGAGACTAAGGTAGGTGGTGAATTCCTTTTTTTAGGTTTCCATGAATTTTGATGGTTTTGGATTTTTCCCACAATGGTAGGTTTTGAGTGGAACACAATTATACCATATTATATTTACTGTTAGACCAGGAGGGATGTCATGGAAATTCCCTATACATATTACACTTGAGTGAGGCTAGGTGATAGTCTATTTCTCATTGGTATATTTTTGATCGGTGTGCCAAAATGGTTTTAAATATTTGTATTTTGTTTGAACTGGTAAGTAAAAATTGTTAATGCCTGATTAAGATAATTTGAGGCATTCATGACCTCTAAGATAATGTGTTATAGCTTGTGTTTTGTGAAAATAATTATTTTTAAAATTTAATTGTTGATTAAATTGTTTTATTGTGATTTATATATATATACTATTTGATATTTCATATGCTAAGACACATAGGGTTTTGATGGCCTTGGGCCAAGGTTGTTATGGCATGACCATCAGGATTGCGTGTTGTTGATCATTGGTTGGGTTTGGCCCATATTTTCTTGAAAGGTTTTATCCCTAGGACTAGGCATCATTGAAATTAGATTGAGGCGATGAGACCGTTTTGTTGGGAATGGCTCGTGATACTTGGATGGAAAGGCCATCAAATTTGGGGGACATGGTCATAGGGGAATCAAGTGCCAAAGATGGTGTAACTAAGGTTCTTATTTTGGGATTGAAACTCACCTATGATAGGAAAATCATTGATTGAGTCATATGCACATTGGTTGATTCCATGATGTGGTGGTTTTGACTAGTCATATGGGTAGAGGTCCCAGATAGTTGCGGCTTAGGTATTTATGATTTGAGGGTTCCAGGCAAAGAAATCCCCAGGATAGGTGATGATATTTTAGTTGATAGCAATGAGGATATCAATTTGGGTACTAAGGATCCATGTGCTTAAGGCCATGGGCCAAGATATATATTTGAGGGAAGGCATAATTTTTCCTCCTATTGTCATACCATGGACCTACATTAGCTTTCAAGAGGGGGATCGTGGGACTGAGATACGATAGCTTGGGGGTTCCTTTGGGCGATCAATACTTTGAAGAACTAGGTGTTAGGAGCCATGTGGTTCTAGTATATTTGGTTGAGGTAGAGCCTGGGAGTTCACAAGGACTTTTGACTATCTGGGTAACATGGCCAATGGGCCAAGGACTCTCATTGCTTTCGAGACTCCTGCAATTGCAGAATCATTTGATACTCCCTGGTGGCTGCTGAGCACAAGGGGTGGTTGTTTTTATTTTCGCATTGTACTATTTAATTTTCTCATAGATGCATTTATTCTTAAATACATATACTAGGTATGCACCATTAGGTGGTATCTTACAGAGATTAATCTCACACACTGCATAGGTCTTTTGTGACACATCTAGACATTATGGAATTATGCATAGTTAAAGGATTAGCCACAGGAGCTAGATCATATTACTATTTGGCATAAAGATTGGCATGAACCTTTTGGTTGTTACTCGATATAGTTTTAATTTTTTTAGATTTCCCTCTTTTATCAGCATGCTTATTTTTTTGTAGCTACAATGGTTAACAAAGGGATCCCTTTGTATATTTGCATGTAAGACCATACAGGGATTTCACAATTTGACTATTTTGTTTTATGTGGCTACAAGTGATTTTATGGCATGTTGTTCTTTTTAAATTCATCTACATCCTTTGTTTATTTATCTGTTCCTCTATTTTTTTATATTGATTGTGCTTCCACTATGAGAGCCTAGTTCGAGTCTGATGAGTCATTTATTTTTGAGGTTTGTAATGTTATTATGATCAGAATGGTATATTATATATTCCCAGAGGGCATAATCTTGAAACTATAACTATTTACACCCTCACTACTAGTTAGCAGCCTTTGGCGTTCGGGGAGGGGTGCCTCAGGCAATTGTCACCACACCTGTTAGCATTGTTCGGGTGGTTGTTTGGCTTGGGGATGCTCAAAGATGTATCAGATGATTTTCTTTTACTGATTTTCATGGTATTACTACTTCGAATATGGAATACAGGAGATAGTTTGTGATTGGAACTTGGTTTATTCTTTGTTTTTGGGTTCCTAAAACCCCATGTACGATGGACAGACCAAGTTACCTTGGGTAGAAAGTTGGTTTTTTTCTTTTTCTCAGATTACATTTTATATGGATTCCACTATGGTGGACCACATGTATTTTAGTGTGATTTATTGTGATATGAGACCCTTGAACTGGTGGGGTAAGGGTGGATTTTGAACCATAGCTTGGGACAACACAGTATGAGGATATGGAATTTAAACCTTGGCCTAGTGAGCCAAGGCACGTTTTCGTAGCTTTAAAGTGCACATTTTTTAGTATTTCAATTTCATATATGCATTTATGACTTGCGAAGTGATAATATTATGTATTATATTCTAATTGAAATGATAATAGGCGAATTTAATTATAGAATTGAATGTTTTATGTAATGTGAAATTCCAGTCATTAAATTCTATGGAAATGTAAAATTTGATATTGCATGCATTATATATATATAAATATAAATATATATATTTATATGCATGAAATTTCATAAATAATGAGGAATGGGTCTGGATCTTATAGAAGTAGTCGGGTACTATGTTTGATGTGATTTTGATCACCAAGATTGGGTGACTAGGTCATCGGTTGGAGGAAACATGGTTGTCCGGATGGGCATGGCCTAGGGATTTTGTGATACATGGATCTGTTGAGGGAGTTTAAAGAGGAATCGATCTCAGGATGTTATGGTAATGGTTTTTGTGGGTGATAGTAAGGGTAGTTGATATAAGTTACCTTTTAACTACATTACCTTTGTGCATTTTATATTGTGATATATATGGGTGGGCTATCCATTTGATGGTATTTAGTAGATTCCTACAACATGGATTAGATGGACTGTCAGGAGGGTGATGGTATATTGTCATAGGAGCACAATTAGTTTCATTACCCTATGTTTCAGGAATAACATGAGCCATAGGTACATGCTCAGAGATAGGACCAGATTCAGGATCTAGTGCAGGTTGGATAGCTTCCTAGCTTGACAGAATTGGGGTTGTGTCTTGATGAGCAGCTCTAATTGATCCTGGTATATGCCTTGTTGGGGCTCGATTGAGGTGCTCATATAGTAGATCAATCAATGGAGTATCTGACTCAGTATTTCTACCCATATAACCTGCAACTTTTCTAGGGTGGGGGTGGTCCACAAGAAGTTGATAACTTGATAAATAACATGAAGATGATTTTGGAGCAACTCAAGATGCCTCCAGGTTGGAGGGTCAATATGGTGACATATATAATTAGAGGTCTATCTAAGCGCTAGTGGTATGTGAAGGTTCATGCATGTAGACAAGAGGGACTGGATTGAAAGGACTTCAAAGGAAGGTTCTCTGAATAATTTTTTCCTGTGACACTAAGGGTTGGGAGAGCTTGGGAGTTCTTGATCCTTAAGTATGGTGACTGTCTATCATTGAATATGAAAATAATTTCACTGAGTTGTATCATGTTGTACTAGGAATGGTATGTGATGATGAATTGATGGTGAGGTGCTTCGAATAGGGATTACAACCCGCATTTCTGGTGCTTGTTAATATCATTATGTGGGCCTCGTTATCAGAGTCAGTGAATCAGGCACTCGTAACCAGGGATAACCTAGCAGACATGTCTATCGTGGGCTGGGCGGTGGCTTCAGGTGATGGATTGGATGGAAGTAATTGAATTCGGGATGAGTTCTAGTCTAGAGGTCAGGCCAAGGACCCATCTAGACCAGCCCATGGTAGCTCAGTAGTGGTTTACTTTCAGTGTGGAGAGCCAAGGAATGTCCAGATTCATGGTGAACCTCCTCAAAATGAGTGATGAGTATGTGGAAAAGTGGGTAATATTGGAAGGTTCTATTGTAATCTTCTTAGATAACTGATAGGCAGGGGCCGAAAAAGGTTCATTCTTTATAGATCAGTTCAGGATCCGTACCTGGTGAGGGTAGTCGAGGATCAGTTCCACACGAAGGATGTGATAGATGTAGTGGGACCCAATTGTGGGGTTAATGGTCTATGGATGAGGCATCACCGTATGGAGTGAATGCTTTAAGAAGCCTTGTGTCAGGCCATTTTCGCATATTGAAGCATCCAGGATCTGAGTATACTAGTGGTCTAATGATATTCAGAGGTCTACCATGGGTGTGACCATGATAGTTTTGTTGTATTTTCTCATGTCCTATTGGGGGATATCCATTTTAAGTGCACGAGGTGAACATGATATATATTAAACAAACAGAAGCTGAACATTCAGTTGGATCCTTCTTGGGTGCGTGATTATATATATATATATATATATATGAGGTGCTTGGCATTTGGAGCATCACTGGATCTGTGTTTTGAGGCTCTTATGTGTCGTTCCATTTGAGGGATGTAGGTTACATGAGGTGACTTCCTCATCAGGGCATCGAGGTTTTTGTTTTTGATTGAGGTGAAAAGAACTAGGTTGTTTGAGTATCTGTGGGATTAGGGATCTCATTGTACCATGGGTTCCATGGGATCGAGGTGGGCACCGATGGAGTGTGAGATATAGTTGGGGGTCAGAAGTGACACGGGAGAACCTGATGAGGAGTAGGGGTGATGATGCATCAAAAAAAGTATTGTTGTTCTGGAAATTGGTCATTAGACCTTGATTTATTTGATATTTGGGTTGGGATTGACCAGGTTCGGAAATTACTATGGTTGGGAGCCCCCTTTGAGGAAGCTGGATTATGCCATTGAGACTGAGATAGTCCGAGTTTCCTTGAATGGGATATGTAAATTTGGTACTATCATAGGGTTTTGTTTTTATAGATCAGGAATGATCTATTATAGGGTAGGGCGAATGTAATGACCTAGATTTTTTGAACAAGTCAAAATCCCCATCCGGTTTAAATTTTCTTAACTATGTAGTGAAGCGACTTTTTGATTTGTTGTCCAGAACTCAATTTTGAGTGTTCTGTGGGGCTTAGATCGTGTTTTTGGATTAGTTTAGAGGCTAAGAGAGGGCCTAAAGTGTTTTCAATGGTTTATGGAGGGTCATAGGCCTGAAGGCCTAGTTTTTGGGAAGCAGGTGTGGGTGCACAATTAAGGGGAAACCATGCAAGTGGTGGTACATGGCCATACAGATTCATTTGTAGAGTTATAGAGAGTTTTGTATCATTTGTGCATGGTTTCTCAAACCATACATGTATACAGTGTGGCCCAGGTAGTGAAGGAAAATTACCATTTTCCCCTTATTTTTCTATTTTCTTCCTTCCTACCTTTCATCCTCTCATTCTTGGTTTCCCACATATGAAGGATCTCCCCTCCCTTCATCTGGTGGATTCTGATCTAACTACTCCATATAACCACTATTCTTGGATCTATCGGTAGTTATGGGATCACTTTGGTAAGGATAACCCCACACTCCCTTCATCTTTCTTAATATTTCACCTTATATACCACTATTTTTGTTCGAGATGATTTCATTATTTAAGATGGAAACATAGATCCACATCGATCTACTTTGAATTTGACTTTGATATCGAACATGCCTATGTCTACGAGTCTTTGTTAAGTGGTCTATAACTTGTTTTGAATTTTCTTAGAATTTGGGGTTGCCTATTTTTAGTGAAACTATGGGATATGGGTGGAAACCTATTATATCATATTAACATGACAGTTTGACCGTGAACTATGAACTAGGAATTATTTAAACCTGTTATTCTTGAGTGAGGCTAGGTGAGTGGCCACTACTTCATGGGATATTTGGACTAGGTTTCCAAAATGGTTATAAATATTTTCTATATTTGAAATGGTATATTTAAAATATTGAGTCTTGATTAAGATTATTAGAGGCATTCAAGACATCCATGATAATATGTTATTGCTTATGGATTATGTAATTCAATCTATTTAAAATTGAATTGTTTGTTAAAGTTTTTTAATGTGATTTATATATATATGTTTCTTGAGATTACATATGCTAAGACCCATGATATTGTGATGGGATTTCCCCAAGGTTGGTATGGCATTGCCATCAAGATTGAGTGATGATGATAATTGGTTGGGTTTGCCCCAAATTTCTTTGAGTGGTTTTGACCACAGGATTGGGAGCCATGGATGTAATATTGAGGTAGTAAGATCATTAGGTTGGGAAAGTCCCAAGATACTTTTATTTAGGGGACATCATTTTTGAGAGACATGGTTGTATGGCCATGAAGTTCTAGAGATGGTGTGGATTAGGTTCTTATATGGTGATTTCCACTCCCATGTGATGGACAAATTTACGATTGAGTCATGTGCACAAATGTTGACTCCATGATGAGGTTTTATTGACCACTCATGTTAGTAGAGGCCCCTGATAGTTTCATCATAAGTATTTATGATTTGGGGGGTGATTTCCATAGAAAGACACAAGGTAGGTGAGAAGCCTTCAGTTGATAGCGATGAGGATATTAGGTTGGGGATGTGGATCTCCATGCTTAAGTCCATGGACCGAGATATTTATTTGAGGGCATATGTCATTGTTTCTCTGGATTCAATTCCATTGGAAAACATTAGATTTCAAGTGGGGGTTTGGGGGATCGGGATGCGATTGTTTGGGCGTGCCTTCGGGACATCAGTACTTTGTGACATGAGGTTTTAGGAGGAACATGGTCCCAATCAATGTGATTGAGGTGGAACCTATAGGTCCCTCAGGACTTGTGACTACAGGGGTACCATGGGCCACATGCCAAGGACTCTCTTTGCTTTCGAGATTCTAACGATGGCCGAATCAGGTGAAACTTTTGGTGGTTGTTGAACACCCTTGAAGGTTGTTTTTATTATTTCATCATAAAATTTAATATTCTTGGAGGTTCATGTATTCCTAAACACATATACTTGTTACACACCATTTGGAGGTATCCTACTAAGATCCATCTCACATCTTACATGGGCCCTTCATAGAATGTGTTGAATTTATGGATTTATGTATAGGTAAAGGATCATCCTCATTAGATGTATTGTAGTACTATTTATCATGGAGATTGGCATGGACCATGAGTTTGTGCCTATATAGAGTATTACTTTTGTTTAGATTTCACTCTGGTATCAACATGCTTATATGGTAGGTAGTTATAGTGGGTAGCGATGGGAACCCTTTGTATATTGACATGTATGACCTAACATTGAATGGTTGATTTTATTTTATTGAGTGGATAAAATTGTTTTTATGTCTTGATTTTCTATTTAAAATTTATTGTATCTTATGTTTATTTATCACTTATACTATTTATTGATTTTGATTGTGCTTCTACTCTATAGGGTTGGTTCGTGTCTACCAAGTCATTTACTTCCACTGCATGTTATCATGTTATGCTTGGACTACTATATTATATATTCCTATATGGTATATCCTCCCCACTATACCCATTTACACCCATGCTATTATTCGACATCATTTTTCATTCGGGGAGGTGTGCCTAAGGAAAGTGGTACCTGGCCCGTTAGCATTATTCAAGTGGTTGTTTGGGTCGGGGATGCTACCCATTTTGTATCTATATTTTTATACTTAACTAATGTTTTTTTACTACTTTGACAATTATTGTTGTCCAATTATGTTCTATTAGTAGTGGTCATATTTTTTCATACATCATATTTATTCATTGTATTATTTTTTATTGTATATTGAATGTTGTACTTTTTATGAGGTTGAATATTCCATCAACTATATTTTATATCCATGTAATTTTTTACCACCATTGGTTTCTATTGGATACACATATGATTAGTGGAATCTCAATCCTTACCAATCTAATGGGATGGGGTCAGGATGTTACAAATAGTATCAATTTGGTATGGAACGTCTGTCAAAAATGGAAAGCATGGAGATACGATGTGCAAGGACATGAAATTTATAGTATAAAATGGAGTAGATAACCTAATTATACTAAAATTCATGTTGTCGGGATAGTTTGGGTATGAAAAGTGTTGTGAATCACCTCTAGGTTGGTTTTTATCTCATTTGTATGGGCTTAGTCATTGAGAATTCAATATCATGCATTAGTAAAGAAATTTCAGACTATAACATCATAATTCATATCAAATTTTATGATATTAAATTAGATATTTGATATATGGTAGGATATATGGGATTAAAGTGTTTTATTTTGATCAAATAAGTGGTTTTCTATATTTATAAAAAAATGATTCTAGTCAGGAGGCTTCAAAATCATCAATACTGTGTTACCGAGAATGTGGTTCCACATAATCCATAGGTGAATAAATATATTTTAATACAATTTTATCATATTTCTAGGATATTCAAAATTTAAAATGACATTAGTAACCACTTCTTGTGGATTTATCACAATATTTCCAAAAGAAAACCTATATAGTTTTCTAGGTGAATCAGTACTTGAGTAGGAGGTAGGCGTTTCATATTAATCTAGATGGATTTCTATTAGGTGGTCTCTTCCCAAAATTCCTATAGGTGGTGGGGGGATGATTACATCCTACTTGACAACAGTTAATCTCGGTTTTTCCTATGAGTCATGGATATTAGTGTTACATGGTGTATCCCATGTAGGAAAAATATATATTTTCAACTCTAGGAATGATAAATATCTGATGATGTTGATCATTTGAGAATGGTTCTTGTAATTCCCATAGGTGATGTGTAGGTTAACAATGATTCCTTGTAAAAATTATTTAATGGAACAAAGCATTCCAAATATATCAATCAACCACCTAAATTTTTTTATCTACGTTTCTGTATAGGTCTTATTGATCTAAAATAAGTTAGTGATGAGTTACAGAAATGATGGATTTTAGATAATTCATTATTATAAGAAGAAGATGCCCAACTGGACACCAATCTTAGTTGCTAATATAAATTTATAAGATCCTAGTTTTTAAAATTTTAAAAATTCATAAAGGAATTTTATTTTTTGAATTATTGGGATGGACGAAAGTCAAACATGAGTTCAAAATAGACATATGAGGTTTGTTATGGTAGAAAATGGTGTGTTTCGACGTGGTTTGAGACCTAAAAGGCACATCGGGTTCTCAAGTGAGTCTCAGGAGATTTGGGATAAGTTTATAATTTTTAGTGGCATTTTCCCTAAGAGCATATTTTGTTATGAATGAGATAAGAAAAGAAATGTGGTACCCTTAGTGTGAGGAGGTTTTCATTTCCATTTCTATAGTGCAGAGTTTTTTTCATGGTTAGTGTATGGTTTTCAGAAGTCTTTGTTGATTCTTGGCTAAATCATGTTACTTGGTTTGGTATGGAGGCTTGGAAGATGTTTTTCATGTTGTTGAAGACAAATTGTGAGAAATATTTTTGACCAATTAAATTCCAATCAACATTGTTAGAACATGTTATGGTATATCATGTGGACTGACCATGATAAGGATTCACCTGGATATATCTGAATTCATGGTTGGAACATGATTTGTTAAACTCTATTTGTCATTAAGAAAAGGAAAATTTCTTTTTTTGATCACGTGTTTTAAAGGGGAGGATCCTTTTTCCATTTTTCTATCTCACACCCACCCTTCATCTTTCCTTGATCCACCTCCCTCTATTAATCACTCTCAATTTGGGGTGATTTTGGAACATTATTTTTTGATTCATGATGATTTCCATCCTATAGTGGCCTCATCTCCTATTTTCCTTCACTTTATATAACTTTCCATCATCTCCAAAGAGGGTTTAGATTCTGATTCCACCAGATCATCTTGGATTCATATGTGTAAATTGGTGCTTTCATTAAAACTAGATAGAAAAAATATTGAGATAATATATTATCATCACCCCATGTTGTTTCTATGAGGTGTGTTGTTGTGGTGAATTTATTAAGATTTTTATTAAAATAAATTATTTATGTATTGTTTTGTAAATTGATGTTTTGTATTTTTCCTATGTTATGGTTAGGAGGATGAGACATACCTTCCAACTATTATTGGATGTGGATTCAACAAGATGAAATTACCCAAGGAGTTTTTTGGGTTATATTCCCATTTTTTTAAAATTATAACTTTAACTTTATGTTGTTTATTTAATTATAATATGATTATAATTTAATAATATGTCCTTTTGGATGTGATTTAGGGCCTCTGGTGGTTTAGGAAATGGCTTTTGGGGATGGAAGAGTTTGGAAAAGTCTCAGAAGGTGGTTATGGATAATGATTTTAAATTAAGAAGGCTTCTGTTGATGTAGGTGAACCTGGTAATAACCACATGGACATTTGTATCATTTCTACATTCATGTGAATGTGTGATCTCTCCATTGAGGTGATGAACCACATTTAAATGTATTAAATTATTTTATTTAATTTAAATAGGTTAATATAAATTAAATTAACAAACTTGTCGGACCACCTAATAGAAATGGAAATTTTTTCCAAGGCCATTATGCACTTAATCGATTTCATTTACACATTGGACCCTCATGGATGACGCGTAGAAAAATAGTAACAACCTAGAATTAAAACCCCTTGATGGGTGTTAATGAATTGATTTCAGATAGATTAGACTTAGTGCCCCAGTCTTTTGAACCGAGAAATTGATTGACTCTATTATGTCAAATCATGTACCTTATGACATAGAGGATCTATTATGTATGATGGACTTGGTTTGGGTGAGTGTTTCAAACTAGAGAGACCCTATGAGAGGTTGATATGTTCCCTGAGAAATCTCTCTAGACTATTTCCAATTGGTATTCCCTTATGACGTGTGTGAGACCATGTATTCTTATCAAATTGTTGAGTAGCATCATTCCCTTCATGAGATGGGCGATAAACCGAGACATGATAGAGACTTGGGATCCCAAATGGGGTTCCCCCATTTTTTGGTGACCAAAGGATCCCCAATGGGTTCCTTAGTGATGTTTTGAGATCGGTGAGGGTGTGTTCATGGGAATGGATAGTGGTAGTGTGTTTAAGCATTTGACTATCCCATTATATTCCATCATTATTTTATAAATGACATGAAAAAATTTTCTTGAGGTGGTTCTGATTTTATTTTATTTGTATACCCATTTGGGGACATTTTATTTATTTATGGAAAAAATATCATACATTAGTCATCTATTATATAACGGAAATTCCCATGGATAAGTGATTAATTATTTTCTTTTTTCAGCTAAAAAACACCCTTAGGGTTTTTATTTGATGTTATTTTCTAGGAAAACTCCCACATGGGAGGACCATGTTAATTAATGGATTATTCCTTGGTTGATAAAACACTTATAGGGGTAGTTTGTGTTACTATTGGATGTAAAAACTCTTTTAGGGTTGTTATATGATTCTATTAGTGGGTGTGAAATGGATTTAGAGGTGGGCTTGATCTTGTAGATTAGGATAACGATTTATAGTACTATTAACCAAATCTTTGATAATTGGTAAGTATATCAGGGTGACTAAGGTCTGTTTTTATTAGTAGACATGATCATAAAATCATCCTCAAAGACACTTATGAACTTGATAATATAGGTATAGCTGATCGGGGTCATGGGCCAAAGGATCAAAAGTGGTATGGTGTTTAGTTAATGGGTTGGCACAGTCCCATCCACAAAATATGAAACATTCTATTATTTATTCTAATAAGGTATTGAAGGTAGTTTATTATTTAATTTTGATAATGTGTTTAGTTATTTTGAGTATGTCACATGCACATATACTTACACTACCACTATAGTACGAGACCATGTTGGTTGTAATGTTTTGATTTGTGTACTCACACCTTACATCTACCACCATTGGACATGGGTACCTAAGAAGACCTCATTTATCACTAATTTATGTTGGGTCAAGGCCTAGTATTTTCATGATAATGCGGGATTTCTCAAACAAATTATTGAATTTGGGAAGAGGTATGGGTTGGGGATTTTAGTGAATCCTTATACACTTGTATTATGATATTTATTTTATTTTATTTTTATATGTGATCATCCTAGTGGGTTATCAACCTTATATGCATGTGTAACTACATTCCATTTGACATAGAATGATTTGTTTTTTACTTATTTTTCTATAATATATCATCTATAATTCTAAGATATTTATTTATATTTTCACACTCAAATACACAGGTATAGAATCCACATGATATCATTTTAGACCCATGTCACTACTTGGTAGACATCAGTGCATAGGGAGGCATCCCTGATGTCATGTGGCACCATCATCCTAGTTACCATTAAAAGTGAGTTAGTATGAGACATTAAAAAGTTATATTATAGATATTATTGTTTTTATACGTCTATTGGAGAAGTTAGAAATGAGATATAGGAATGTATGAGATCTTTTGATGAAACTCGAATTGGTGTGTCATGAACACTATTAATGGTGGATATATAGGTTACCATTGGATTGAGATTCATGTTCTTGGTTTTTTGTGTTGGTATTTGTGATTTTCACCTAAATTGACACACTTAAGGTTTGATATATTGAATTATAAGTTAATTTTTTTTTTCCTCTTGTACCATTTATATATTTGAATTTTTTCCATATAGGAATGTGGAATCTCATGCATCATATTAGGCACATAGGTTACACATAATATATAGTATTTATAGTGTTATAATTTTCACTGAAGACTAATCCTCGGTTGTTTAAAGTGTCATAAATATCTCATACAAATTTTCCCCTATCTGTACATAGTTTCATTCTAATCAGATGGGATGACTGGTTTACAAACATTTATTCTAATGTCTGGTCAATTAAATTGATTACATGGTTCATCTTAACTTGATGATGGTGATCACACATTCAATATTGTATGGGAGATATATGAGTATATGTTATGTGGGGAACCTAGTAGGTCGGATCTAGCATAGATTCATTATGAGAAACCCTTGAGGGTATTGGTAATTTTATTGCTTCACAAACATAGATATTTAGTAACAACCTATATGTTGACTTCCCAGATATCTTGTTATGAAATTACACATAAAAGAGCTAGTGTGTATGTTTCCTTTTATACAAATATTCTAGGATGACGCCATTGGTTTTGTAATAGATGACTTATGTGACCACGATTCTTGAAGGAATAGTCTCATAGGTGGATTATTAATGATGACTGGTGAATTATGGTTTGAGGATTTTTTATTTTGATATTGATAGTATGTATGTGGCACCCATGGGATGGTGGTTGGGCACTTTTCATTCCATGGGTTGGTCTAGATTAGTGCATGAATGACACTATGTAGGTTTTGACCATTGTGAGGGACCTGACTTGTTGGACTAGATGAGAGACCTTAAGACCACTTGATTCAACAAGGAACTTATTGATCTAGGGTCACCAGTGCTGAGGGAAACCCATGATATGGGTCATCCCATGCCTGTGTGTTGTATCAATGAAGAAATAATGCTTAGGTTCCTATGTTTTAGATCAAATCACCAAAGGTTATATCTGGATTATGATGAAGGCATGATTATTCCTTTGGTTTTTATGGGATCGAACACCATATATTCTAGTGAAAGGACATCGATATTAGCTTTAAAGAGAGGTATTGTTCAGGTTCTTTATCGTTTTTTATAGATACATTTGATATGTGGTGATAGAAAAGGAAGATTCTCATGACTTTTAACGACATTTTATAGTGTCTAAGAATGTCATCTTCTTTAAAAACACACATTTCATGGATCATGGTCAGTTATTTTTGTCATCTTATAGTCGTTATAATGTCATTTGACTCACAATAGTGTGAGTTCGGTTCAATGATTAGGTGGTAAAATATCATGAACCTATTATAATTGTAGGTGATTTAGGGGGAACACCCTGGTTATATCTAGTGTCATTGAATCATGGTTAAGTTAGTGGTTGTGTGTGAGTTATGTAATGATGATGTTTATATCTTATTATTGGTTAGGTTTTTTTAGGGTTAACGGAATGGAAAATCACCCCTTGTGTTGAAGTCTATTTTTGAAATGGATAAAGCTTGGTGGAATAGTTGATCTAGGAATTGATCATAGGTAGGTGTTACCAAGTATGAAATGTGTGTGGATTGGAAGAGTATGACATAGTTTTTAAAATATATTACTATCAAGGTTATTTTCAAGAATAAATATAATATTTATTTCAGTGGGTTTTTTGGATATAGTTTCTTTGAGCTATGTTTGAGTAATAGTTTGACTTTTTGGGGTAGATCACAGAAATGACCTTGTTTGTCCACCTCCTGTCATTGAGTTCATGGATTAATAGAGAATGGGTAAAGTTTATAATATTTTTATCCATTTTTGTGATTAAAAGTGCACTCTTATAGTGAATGAAAAGTATGAATTTATATATTTCATAGGGTACAATATGATCATCTAAGAAGGTTTGTTTGTGTATGGGAGCAATTGAAGGATGATAATTTTGGAATTAGGATTCTATTGAATAAATGGACTTGAATACATATAGAATCCTCAATAAATTACAAGTATGAATTTAGATGTAGTATAGGGTACAATATGATCATGGGAATCAGAATTTAGATGAATTTAGATTTTCCAAATGTGTTGGATCATAGGTACATCAATTCTTAGGGTAAATAATGTCAATGTAACTCATTTTTCAGGTTGGTGTTTAGCCATAGGAGTTCCTCTAGGGTTGGGTGCAATCTTTAGGGAGAACTTCCATCTGATCATGATTTTCCTCATTGGGGTAGTACATCATAATTGGGTGTTTCTAGTGGTTCATCAGAAGGAAAAATCAAGTATTTGGAGATGTGTTGTCCCAATGGGGATTAACATACATTCTCATGTGATATTGGGTGTAGTGGGGCATAAATAGCATACAACATGTTCTTTTTGGATATGGAAGGTCATTTTCGGAATTTATTTATGCTTGTAGATGAAAATTCAGCATACAGATATTATGCATTGGTGGGGGTGTCATGGTCGCTCGGATTGGAAATTGGAGATGAAAGTTAGTACTTGCCTTGAATCTGTGTGTCCTCTTGTATATGGGTGTGGGTTTCAGATAATTCAGCATGGAATAATTAGATAACAAAAATCATGTTTAGATAGGTAACTTCAATAGAGGTGGGTACATTATCATAGATTGGTAGTCCTTATGCTAGGTGCAATGGTGGTGGGGAACCAACTGTTTAAAAATTAATTATGAAATGAAACTGCTCGGATAGGAGGGTGTCATAGAATATCATCTCAGTTCCTTAGTGAAGTTTGTAAGAATTAACATAGTTTCTTGTGGCCTTTTTCCTTATATTTGGAGTTCCATTGTAGTATTTAGTTTATGGTTGGAGATAAAAAATGGTTTCATGAATAGAAATTGGGGACCCGGTTGGTTGGGTTGTTCATTTGGATGACTAAAAAGTACTATCGAAGATGAAAAGTGTTATGGTGGTGGAGTTTGTTTGATCCCATGATTGAATAGATTGAAATATTATAGAATGAATTTTAATTTTTTTAATTAATAGTTAGAAAATATTTTGATTGGTAGTTTAAAATAGAATTTTGAATGTTGGAATGTTTTAAAAAGAAGTTTTTTGTCATGGTTTGTGACTTATGAGGTTTCTCAGGTGATTATAGGATTCTTAGGACCTTTGGGTTATGTTTCAAGAGTATTACTTGTTTCTTACCAGGGTGATTGGTTTTATGTGAATGGTTTTAGAGAAACTATCTTGAACACCGAGAATGTCGAGGTTTTTAGTTGAATTTTAATACTACGTGGTTTTCTAACATGGGATGTGCATGGTTTTTAAGAAATTGTGTGGTTCCCAGGGTGAACTGTGTGTCTTGGATTGGGGTGGAGTCTTGGTGCATACATTTTGAATATTTTTAGAAAAATAATTTGTAATTTTATAGACCATGGTACTTCTAGTTAACATTTTTATTTCAAGGTCTAATAAATCATATGGTCAAAACCTGCAAGAGGGATTCACCTAGACAGTGCCTACCACATAGTTGGCTCATGGATTAGAAAAATGTGCTTCCAAATCATGTAGATCATTAAAAGAGATATAATTACTAAATGATATTGATTTTTAAAATGGTATCCCAATTTTCATTCTTCTGTTTCATATTCATCCCCCAAATTGAAGATCTCATCCTCTCATGTTAAATCCCCCTTCATTTTAGGTGATTCTAGGTTTGTTATTTGGAGATTCATATTGGGTTCCTTTCCCTTGTTTCCCCCTATACTCTTTTCCATCCCTTAATTCAATCTTTATTCTTCTTTGGTAGTTGTTTTTATTTAGATTCAAGTATATCATGGTGGAATTTGAATAATACATTGGGGATTTCATTCATCATTGCTATACGATGTCCCAATACAATATTCTCTCTACATCCTGCATCGTTTTGATAAAGTGAATCGCCCTAGAAAATTTATTAAGATTTACCCTTAAATTACACTAATTTTTGTATTTTTTAGTGTCATGTATTGGAAATATTTCCTATTTTAGGGCTAATAGGATGAGGTGTTCCATCCACGTGGTGTTGGGGGAGGCTAAAAGGTGAAGAGGTTACATAGTGAGATTTTTGTTGTGTATTTTAATTTGAATAAAATAGAGAATTTAATTATATATTGTATAATTAATTATAAATTTATTTTAATTTATTAAATTCTTTTTTTCATGCATGTTTGTTCTATTGGGGGTTTGGTTAATGGCTGTTGGGCATGGACAGGTTTGGACGAGTCTTAAACTGAGCAGAAAGACCAATATTTTAAAAGGGGAAAGCTTCTAATGATGTATGTGGTCATGATACTATCCATATAAAATTATTCATGATTTTATCTAAAATTCTATATGTATTCTCACCAATAAAATGGTGTACTATATTTAAATAGATAATTGTTTTATTTAATTTAAATAATCTATTTTAAATTAAATTGTTAAAACTTCTTTAACACCAAAGATAAAATGGTTAAGGATCCTAGGCCAATATAGACCTAGTGTATTGGGTTGATTTCTTTGGTCAATGATGGCCAAGTATTGTACAAATATCAATACTCTGGTATTTAAACCCCTTAGGGGTGTTAATCAAATGAGATGGGATATATAATACTTAGAGGCACTAGCATAGAATCCTTGAGATTTATTGTCCCCAGTAAGTGCTATCATATCCCATCTAATATAATGTAATTATAAATTAGGATGAACTTGGGTTGAGTTTGAATTTAGTGTAAAAAACAACGATTTTATTAAATATTTTTTTACTAATTAATTCAATATTTGTGTTATTTTTTATTTCCCACAACATTGAGAATAGCATTATTTATATGAAATCACTAAGTTTGGAATGGGTGGTACACAACACCAGGTTAATATTTCACTATAAAAAACATTTAAATTATCTTTTGGTAAATGTACCAATATGTTTTTCTTATATTACACACAATATCAAGTCACTTAGATAGCTTGCGTCACACACAAGGATAAGTTTTACTGAACTACAATATACTATTAATATTCTATTAAAGTATTATTGTAGCTACAACCTAGTGTTAGAATTTATGTTATGAATAAAATTAACCAAAATATGAAAACATGATTTTTTTCATGTATATAAAATGAATCCTTTTGTTATAAATTAGTTATAAATGAATGTAATAACTATTTGAAAATAAATAAAATACTTTTTTAAGAAATGTATTTTTCTATGTACATTCAAAATTTTATCACAATAAATTAAAAAAACATTTTATGAATTTTATCAATATAATTTATATATTAAAAAATCAATAATTTTTTTTGATACTCATTCAATAGATTGTATAGGTATAAGATAATAATAAATCTAATTCTATGAAAAAAAAGTATTTTTATAGAAGTCACTTTTACTACCTTTTAATGGCGAACCCATTTTAATTATTAATTTTGAATCTTTTATAATTTTTATTTGATAATATAAATTTAACTTTGGAAATAATAATATCAAAATTTACTTTGGGTTATTTGTTTTTTATTTTCCTAAGAAGTTTTATTTTTTTATGAATAGTGAAAAATAATGAATCTTAATTCAAAACTGTTTTTTCATCTACTTTTTTTATATTTTAAATTATATATTAATTTTGTTTTAAATTATTATTTCTAAAACAATGAATCAATTAATCCAATTTTTTAATTGGAACCAATTACACATTGATATTGTATATAAAAATGTTTCAATCTTTTGGACATCTTTGCTTTATAAACGTGGTTTGTCGACCCGTCTACGGGGTTGGATTTAAATTAATTTATACCACTTATGTGATTGTAATTTTGAAAAATAGATTCAATATTTTGAATTAAAAAATTATAATTCATAATTTGGTGAAATTTTTTTTACCAAAACTATTTGTGAAATTTATTAAAATTACTTACAACGATGAAGAGAAAAAAATCTTAACAAATGACTAATCCTTATACTTAAAGACCAGAATGGACTATAAACTTGTAAAAATTCCATTATATGTTTATATTTCGACTCTATACTAAATTTTATCCAATATAAACATTTTTTGAGAAACATGACATCAGAAAAATCATGGGTGGAATTTCATTTTCCAAAACATACAAGAATTCCACTTCCCCTCCACTATAAAAGGGAACTCAACCCCGCACTTCCTGAGACCACTCAAGAGACATTGTATCATCAAAAACATAACCAAATAATCTCCAAACTAAACATTAATTTTGTCATAATGCATACCATGTTATTTATTTAGTTCAAATAAAAAGGAATTACCCAAAGAAGAAGTAACATCCTTCCACAAGCTCTTTTCTTATATTTTCATTATCCACCACATAAACTATTCATATTAAATTATTATATAATGAAATTATAATCCTAAATAATATAATATTATTATTATTTGTTTTATTCCTAATCCAACACAAACATACCTTAAATGTGTAATGAACTTACCATTTATGTGTACGGTGGACTACCGCCTCGCAAAATGATGTCATTTGTTTTTCTTTACCACCACTCACAGTTGATAATTATGATGGACGTAATATTTTTATATTATATATATGATATTTATTATTTCATTGTGATTATTGAATTATTACATAAAATACACCTTCATTCTTTTAATTTTTTAAAATACGATAACTTCATTCGTGGAAGTGTGGACTACCCCCTTTTTAACACAATGCGATTCATTCAAATTATACAAATAATGTATTAAAGATGACTTTAGTAAAATAATAAGATAAATATGAAATAATAATAATTATTGAATAAGAATAATAATATATATATATATAATTTAATTTATTTCATTCAATATAATAATTAAATGGAAATATAGTTCGTCCAGACGTATGGAATACAATCTCCATGAACAATGTATTCCATTTTGTATTTCTATATTTAAAAGATATTTATAAATATTTATATGGTGAATATATACTGTATTTATATCATGGTTTATATTTTTTAAATATTTAAATCATTATCTATGTAAGAGGATCAAGAATATCATGTCAAAACATATATGAAATACAAAGAAGATATTACCCGAAACATACCATTTACATGGAATTATTAATAATAGTATTATATAAAGTCATAATCAAATAATATATGATATTATATATAAAATTATTATTATGTGGTGGATTTATAAAAAGATTACATTTTGAATAGAGTATTTTTGAATGTGGATGAACAATGTCAAGGAATAGTGTAAGGGTTATCTCATGTAACTTTTAGTTATGTGAGACTTATGGCTTATTAACCACTCATTTATTTTGTGTGGTGTTTATTCTTACCATTAATGTATTACATGATTAGTATAAAAAATTATTTCTATTTACATAACCATTTTATGATCATTCATTCGTGGGGTTTAGGGTTCAAACATTACCAAATCTATAAGGCAATTATTGTCTCAATTTGTGTTCTTTGAGATTCATGTCGTGTTATGAGCCTATATTTTTATTTGAAGAGTTTATACTTATATCATGAATATCTTTATTTTATGATATTTTATGTTTTATGTAATTTTATTCTCTTATTTGGATTATGGATTATTGGTATGATGTTGTAATAGTTTATTTCTACAATCTCATCATTTATCAGGATTGTTTATGATTACACTTCCATTGATGAAATATTATGATATAACTCTATTCAGAACTATTTAATTTTATTTTCTTCTATTAATTCAAGATACATTAATTTCATGGTACTATTTCCCCCCTCTTTGTTACATTATAAAATAAAAAAATTGAATATTCAATATTACCATTCATTGGATAGAAATTTTTGTTTTTCAGAAACCATGTTTTATAAAAAAGGATTGAAAAATGTTTTATGTTTATTTTTTTAAAAAAAAATTAATATTATTTTATAAATTTTTAAGAAAAAATTATTAAAAAAAATTCAATATTCTTCAATTGTTTTTAAAGAAAAATTCTTTTCAAAATGTTTTCAATCATTTTCAAAAAACATCAGGGAATAAAGTTTTCAATATCATTTTATATTTCTTCTAGAAAAAGGTTTTCAAAATTATTTTAAGCCTCTTATTTCTATAATTTCAAGTTATTTTAAGTGACTTTTTTCAAAATATAATCCAGATTTATTTATATGTTTTCAATCCAATTTTAATAGAAAAGGATTTTCAAAATTTATTATATTTTAAAACATTTTCTTCATAGAATAAAATAAAATTTCCCCCAAAAATATTTTAAATGTAATTGGAAATATTTATTAATAAGAAAAGGGTTTTGAAAATTATATTATGAAAGGTACTTTCAATGAAAATCTATTTTCGTTCAAGAATTTACCATGTGATACTTCAATGTCACTCTCCATCCAAAAGGAAATACTTTGTATTTTTTATTCTTTACTAGAGTTAAAATCCAAGGATATTATTCAAATTCTATTTTTAATAGTTTAATTTTTAATGGAATGATCTGTGTAACCCCAATTTATCTTCCATGAGTTATATGATTTTGAAACCCAATTAATTTCATGTGTTTTGATATGATAAATTTATTATGAGACTAATATATATTCTATATTTAATGATATGATGAAAGGATTATGATAATCATATACTTTCATTGGATATGATATGATGTTTATGAAACCCATATATTTTTATGGGTCTTGATGTGATAAATGATATATTATCTTGTGGTACATGTATGTATGATTTTATTATGTGATGGGTGGGGCCCATATCTCTACTTAATGAGTTGGGTGAGATTTAAATATCAAACATATGATAAAGTTGGAATGATGAGAGTACTCCATTCAATAAGATTGGTAATGAATAATGAGTGATGTCGATTCAGAATGAAATGGATGGAGTGAGTAGTGAAACCAATTTAGTAATAAAATGCTGGAAAGGGAGTAATATATGGTTGGAATGATATTTGGACTTGGTTCAGTAATACAGGGCTACAATGGGAAGGGAACATGGTTCAGTAATACAGGGTTGGAATGAGGAGTGAAACCAATTTAATAATGGTATTTTTCTAGCTAAGATGATCTTTGGAGTGAACCTTGAGAACAAGGATGGTTTTGGGAGTGAACCCATTCCAATTGTATTTCCTTGGAATTATTCCTTGAATAACATTTTTTATACTTATTTTCTTCCTCAAATTCTATGTATTATTCATCTATTATTCTCTCATTGATTATTCCCTTGATTCCATTATGATTCAAGTCTTATGAACTAGAAATCATTATTCTATGATTCATTTTTATGTAATTTGATATGAATGGTATGACATTCCAATGTTATTCTCTTGTTTTCATACCCTTATACTTATTTTATGCTTACAAATATCATTTTCTACCCTTAATGAGAATTTGGTCTCCCCGTTTTCTTTTGTCTCCTTTCTATATGTTATGGATAAAGGTTAGTGGTAGTAGTAGTAAAGGGGATGATCTTTAAGGGAGATGATTGAAGATATCTTAAAAAGTTAGGAGACTATGTTTCTATGTTCCAAAATACACTATACTATTACAGTCTAGGGGAATATTTTTTTAATGTGCTTATTATTCATATAAAGTGATGTAATACCTATGTTTGTTAATCTTGGGTCTCTATAGTTGTAGATAGCAAGGTCCCATAAGACTTTGATATGGGACATGATCCATCTCTCTAGATTGATTCCAATTTTTCTTAACCTGTGAGATTCCTAAAACCATGTGTGTTTATTCCATTTTCAAGAAGCTTAATTCCAATTTTTTTATTGGCTATGAATCGTGAATTGACTAGGACCAACAAATCCATGATGGGTGCCCCAATTTTATTGCGACCAAGGGGGCCTCGCTGGGTTCCTTGGTGATGTTTTAACCCTATTGAGGGGGTGTTCATGGGATTGATTAGTGATTATAGGATTTGATATTTAGAACTACCTTTTCCTCTTATTTTATTTATAAATGACATGGAAAATCCCTTGGTGCGATTTTCATTTTATTTTAATTGTATACACCCTTAGGAGTGGGTTTATTATTTATGTGTGGGGAAAATGGTTATAAGGGTGGTCTATTATTATGTATGGAAAACACCCAATGGTGGTGTCTTATGATGTGCTACTAATGGATGATAAAACATGCATTGGGGTGGTATGCGTTACTATTAGGATGATAAAATAGCTTTAGGTATGTTCATCTAACTAGATGGCTTATTTGGTTTCTGAGAAAAAACTCATAGGGGAGTTCTATGTTACTTCTGGTAGACAAAACTCATATAAGGGTGTACTATGATACTATTAGTGGGAATACCATAGATTTAAAACAAGGGTTGATATTGTATACTAGGATGTATATTTTATGGATTATTCTTTATGTCTCTAATACTTGATATGTATAACAGGTAGACCAAGGTTTTTTATATTAGGATCTCTGTCGTCACGACCTGCTTAGAGACACTCTAGAACTTTTTGAAAAATGTTTGGTCAATTAGTGTCATAGAAGTAATGATCATCAATGGTGTGGTTCTTGGTACATTGGTTTTCATGGTCCCTAAAACATGATGATAGATATTCATGCTTTGGTTAGAAGTATGTATTGATGGTAGTTTTTTATTTGTGTTAATTTTTTTATATATTTACAATGACCATGTCACATGCACATATATCTTCTTTTCTAGGATATTATGGGACCGCGATAGTGGTTTCCAACCGAGTTGTACACTCCCACCCTTCTCAAACTGTCTTCTCACATAGGTACTTGATTACCCCTAATTTATCACAGATTCATGTGGGATTGAGCCCCAGTATTTACATGATAAAGTGAGATTGATCAGATAATGTCAAGAGTTCGGGATTAGGTATATCACATGTATTTCAGTATAACCTCTTGTACTTTTATTTCAGTTATTTTTACTCTATTTTATTTATACATTTGATTGATGCAGTAGGTGATCATCCTTATATACATGTGTTACTTCTTTTTATTTGATATAGTATTTTAAGATTCATTATTATTTCTATGTCATCTGAAATGTATGATAATTGGATACTTATTTATGTTTGTGCACTAAAATACAGGGGTATATTCACCCAACATTAACATCTTACACCCCTACTAATAGTCAGTAGCATCCTCCATTAGGGGATCCATTATTGAGGTCACATAGAATAAAAAGATTAGTTACTTTTCATTGTGATATATGTCAGGAAGTTATATAATCAAGTGGGGTCTTAGGATATAGAATTAGAACCTTCTTCTAAGGTTGATTATGGTCAATACATCAGTGATGGGAAAAACACTATGAATTCATAGGATTTCTAAGGGGAAATATTTGTTTATGATCTCAATCATCCGTAGATAAAAAAAGGAATGCATGTAGGGTGTAAATGAAGAAAGAAGATTAATTATTTTCTTTTACCTAAACCCACGGTGGTATGATATGAAGGTAAATTAAAAGGGTTTTATGGGATGATCAATTAATCCCATGATCTGGGGAATCATTCTCTAATTGAGGAGCTTATGGACGTTTTTAGGGGTTATGAAGTTCATATTTAGATTGAGGATGGGGGGATCTCAGTGAGGAACGAAGAATAGTAATTTTACCCATCACTATTATTGGATTTACTAATTCAATGTAAGGAGGAGAAAGTGGATTAGGATTTCAAAATAAAATCTACAAAGGAATATATTCCCTAAAAATACATAATAAATATTTAAAGTCTATAATGTGTAAAAGGGATATAATTTCAGGAAAGATCATAGTATGATTGGTGGTTTTAGTGATGTTATAATCAGTACAGAATAATACATCAAGATCATTGAAAAGATGGATTCATTCAACAATGATTTCTTTATAGTAGAATTGAAATGTAATCAAATTAGATTTTACAAGATACTATATGGATATTACATTATGATGTAATATGTACTTTAATGATCTATTTTTTGGATTCCATTTAACACTTAAAAATGTATTTTCTAAAAAATAATATTATAATTTTGGATGGGGTGGTAAATAAATTGGTATTTATTGTGGTAATGGTGACCAATGTTATGAACATCAAGGAACATCTTGGGTAGCGGGTGTATAGGGTATTTAAATTTTTGTTTTATTACATTCTTATAGAATTGGTTCAGTTTAATGGTAGTTCATTGTCTTGGACATTGATATATTTGATTTAATATTGAGAATGGATTTATTGGTATAATATGAGATCTATATTGATTAATGTACCATGTTAGTGACTTTTATACATCCTAATAGAGTTTTTATGTTATTAAAAGGATAATAGAATCTGAATAAGGTAATAAAAATAAATTTAGTTATAGTATTTGATCGTATTTAATATTAGTTAGTAATGAAAAGCATGGGATCTATTGAAGTAGCTAAGAATAGAGATTTTCCGACCGAAAAAGATCAATAACTTAACATTTTTTATACAATTTCTTGGTACTGCCACTTGAAGGAAATGCTTTATTTTATATCAA
This sequence comes from Viscum album, assembly GCA_963277665.1. Lineage (NCBI taxonomy): Eukaryota > Viridiplantae > Streptophyta > Magnoliopsida > Santalales > Viscaceae > Viscum > Viscum album. The sequence goes on along the minus strand of OY728158.1, from coordinate 1,370,449,642 downwards.
ACTACTCCATAGAATAAATCTTATCTCAAAACCTTAATATAAAAATACAACAATAAAATAATAAGAAAATATGGTCCAACTAGAAGAATCAGAAATCATATACTTTATAATACCATTTACATATCATTAAGGCACTCTGATTTTACTTTTTATTAAGGTAGATAGTACACATTGAAATTGTGTTGATTAATGTAATCTGAATCATTTTCATATTATGGATTGATATACTATTCCATGAATTGACTATCAATTTAATCAATTGAAGGAGATATTTTTTTCTCTATTATTTCAAATTGATAATGGTACCATCAACTCCGAGTAAAAAAAGGATATTCCTAAGACAACTTTCAAAAGTCATTAGGTTTACTTTGATTACATGGTCATTCCCATTTGTCTAAATAATTCACCAATAGTATTCATGAAATTTATTAATATAATATTTCATAGAAACCATGATAGATTCATTGATTTATTTTTTATGACATCTTGTTTTATTCTTGCACAAAATATTTCCACAACAGGAACATTGAGATTCTATTGATTACAATATAAGACCATTGTATTTATGAAAAAATATAAAAGTGTGACATCTGGATAAAGTAATTATTCTTCCTTGGTCATGTAATTTTTTAAAAAGTAATAGCGTCTAATCCTTTTATAATCAAGTATGAAAGTTCTTTCAAACCACCTAATAATGTCATTGATAAATAGATATTTATGAAATGAACATGATGTTATCATATCTTTGTCTAATACTTCCCATGTATCACTTCTCGCATGAATAAATTGATAAGGAATGGTATTAAATTATTATTTTTTATAAATCTTTCAATGATATTAAGTAATGGATCACTTCATAACCTATCTTTATCGTGGAAGAACCATATGATGGACTAGTTATCTTTTGTGATGAGCATGGTTATGGATTGGTGTGGGTTCTCTGGAAGAGAGATAATGTTGTAGCTTATTAATCATTCCCTTAGAAGATACACGAAATGAACTATCCAACCCATAATATATAATTGTACATAGTCATCTATGCCTTAAAAACATGTTGCCATTATCTCTTTGGTAAAAAGTTTATTAATTTGAAAGATCAAAAAATATTAAAGCACATCATCTGTTAATTGAAATTGAATTGGAGACAATGACGTTGGATTAAATATATCTATATATTTTAATTTTACTTTTTTTATATAGATGATAAAGGAAAATTAGTACCATATGAATTAATATTTAAATTGCAATACCCTATTGTTAGAAAATCCCATGACCAATGGAAACTAATAGTTGTAATTTATCACATGATCATGGAATATATTGAGAATAATAGTGTAGGAGATTTTCATCCAATCACAATTATTCATACCTTGATCAAAAAAAAGAAAGGATTCCTAATAGTTAGACCATAAGTTTCTTATAGTTAGGTCAAACATCAATAGTTGGGAGACCATTTGTGGGTTAAAAAAGGTGAAAAATCAGTGTTGTGTTTTCAGTAGTGTAATTTAGTTATTCTATATTTCAAATTGAAACTATATTATGCATATCTCCATTAAAATATGGTGTAATACCTATCCCAAAGGGGCCCTTTTCATGACTCTCCTTGACATCCTACTATATGAAAATGGCTGGTGGCCAACTATGAGTAGGCATATCACTAACATGGGAAGCCTTGGCCTACTGTACAAGTACACACACTTCTCCAAGACCACTAAATACTGAAATGTTAAATAACTGGAAGAAACCATGAATGCATACATATAATCCCACAACTAGAGTACAAAAACAAGTAATAGAAAGCAAAGAGGGCCAAATACAATCCCACCATAACGATTTTGAAAACAAGTCTAGCCTGAAAGTAATGATGGGTAATACTATAAAGATAATACCAGAAAAAACCTTGGACTATCTATGTCACTAAATTTCACCTGGTCATACTCCCTCTATGGATATATCAAAAGGTCGATCGTCAATACAAGACTAGACACGTAAGGTAAAATACTGTATATGGGTGAGTATAACGATACCTAGTAAGATACTCCAAAACCATAATGCATATAACAAAATAATTATAGTCACATATACATATGTATGTATATATATACACAACACAAATAATAATAATATCTAGTTATACTCATCAAGGAACCACATTATTAAGATAATTTGACAATAGTAATTCTATCATAGGATTCCTTCCTGAATAATCAACATAGCACTCATCTAGGAGAACACACTCCATGAGTTAGATAGCACTGATGAAACTCATTTGAGAGTTCGTAGGCATCTAGTATCATCATAGAAAAGATACATTGTATTAATCGAGAGTTATGATATATCGATGAGGATCAGTCCCAAGGCCTTCAAGGTATACCAAAAACTCAATATGGATTTACCCTCTAAGTAGAATATTGGCCCCTACATAGTTTTAGTCATAAAAATACTATGAACTCCTCCTAGTGAAAGAATATGATATAGGATCTCACTCTAGGACTCACATAATGATTCAAACAACTATATCTAAAAAGTCTTTTTGAAGGGATCACCATCCTATGTATAGGACATGATTCCAGACTAACCCCAAGGAAAGGATATAGTTAATAAACCCTAATGAAGCATGTCAATGATACATATAAAAATGGATTCATGAAAACTGTTAATGAGTACATGGAATGTACTTGGAGTAAATTGTGTGTCCCTATAACACCAAGTCCTACCCATGTAAATAGCTTGAGCCCATGTCTCAGTTGAAAAACGCAGTGTGACCATGCACATGTACGTTTTCCCTTTTCTATGTATACAACTATGTATGTGTACATCTAGTCTAGCCTAGTTAGTGTGGGAGTACATTCCAGGCAACTTCCCATGTACTCCAAGCCATGTCTGTGTACCCTCAAAGGTACACATTTATCCATCTATGAAGGGACACATGCCATGGGAAAGGGGTGTCCCATTGTGTGATCCTTAACTTCATCCCAAAGCCCTATCCTCCTCTAAGCGAGCCCCACATTGTGTACAGATCTGCAATATACACCATTTTGATCATGATTTTCTAGAAACCATTTTATTCCTCCCACATACACTAAGTCCATTGTCTACTTAGATTATAGCCTCAATATTTCTAGGAACCATGGATCTACCCTAAACAAAACTTTCTACCATGAACCACTGAATTTCATCCACACAAACCGCTCCAAATAATCATCACATGTCATCCTCAATTGGGAACCAAAGAACAAAAAATTGGGTATCCTAAATGTCTAATCTCATTTTTTCATATTCAAACAACCATAATGTTCCAGTAATCCTAAATCTAGAATATCAAATCATTTCCCCAAGAAATGGTTGTGCAACGTTAGATTTTGTGGTGTTCATCAAACCACAGGCCAAAGGATCTTCCGTGATGAATGAAGAAATGGGGAAGAGAATCCTAATAAATAACACAAGGGACTAACCTCAACCAATGTTAATGTTAGCCTATATTCTTTTCCATTAAAATAAAAAAACAATTAATCATAAAGAAACTTCCTTGAAAATCCCTACATATAACCCATCCTATAGAAATGATCGATCAATGAAGCAATTTACTGGTTGATTGATTCAATTTCATTATAGAAATAGATAATAGGAAAATAATCCAATAAAAAATATTCGTTCTTCAATTAGGATCGATCTTTGATGAATAAAAATGTTTTCTCTTTGATTTTGGTGATATCCCCTAATTTCTTTCTACACCAATTATTAATCTATGATCTAACTATTGTTAATATGAGGGAGATCCTCCAATGATCTCTCTAACGGTTGTCCAACGAATACATTCTTATGAACATTACCCTTAATTTTCATCATAACAGTTTTCTAATATATTATATTAGGTTCTTTCCTCAATGAATAAATAAATAAATTTAATTAATTAATTTTATTCATCTTGACGCTTGGGATAACCTTTCCAAAAAAATCATGTCCCAAAAAAAGTTATATCACAGCTAAGGTAAAACATCTATTTTAAATTCAATGGTTTCATAATATTTTTTATATGTTCCCACATTTACAAACTATTCCACTTTTTTAGGGAAACTACATGTGAGTTCCATTTAACATATTTCATATTCAATCATTTATTCTGTGAACAACGGGTCTCAGAATCACACACTGTCTCAGCACTTGGTCAAAAAAGTAATATATAAGATATAAAACAATTATACACTATAGATATTAGTTATTAATGTCTCCCAACCTTGGAGAATTACGTCATGAAAATCCAAAACCAGTTGTTACACAATGAGATGTGGGTACTAACCACAAATCTAAGCATCCTGCTCTGAGGTGTGGTCTGAAAGATTATCATGCATCAACCAAACACACTCTAAAGGAGTTTCTCCCCCATGAATTTTACACTCTTTCTTATCCTCAATTTCTACTCGGTACTCAAGAAAGGTATCACTATCCCCAATGTCCTTCTATCCCCATTCTATAGAATGTTTTGGGTCATTCATGTTCCTCCTTAGCTGCGACATGTGGAAGACATTGTAAACCCAATCTAAATTTGGTTGTAAAGCTAAGAAGTATGCCACCTCACTAACTCTACATAGTATCTTGAAAGGGATAATAAATCTTGGATATACATTCCTTCCCTATCCATGTCTCTGTAATCCACATTGAGGTGACACCCATAGGAACACATGGTCACCCTCCTCAAACTTCAAAGGCCTATGTCATCTATGTACACAAGACATGTGATAGATCTCTATAGTCTTCATTCCCTCTTTGATTATCTACACCTTCTTTGTAGAGGCTCCCACAAACTCTTTGACCATTGGTGCCGAATCTACTCAGCCAATTAAAACTTTTTTTTGACCCATAGTGTTTATTTTACAAGACCTGTAATTGTGTTTTTTCAATGGAGAAGTGGTATATATTTTGTTTATGTAAACATTATTAGTGGTTCGTTATTCTCATAACTGTTGTCAACATCCAAAATGAAACATCATAACATGTCCTCCCGAACTTGAATAGTCCACTCACTCTGGATATCGATATGGGGGTGAAAAAACATACTCAAATAAAACTAAGTTTCAGATTGCACCTAAAATACCTTCCATAATAGTGTTTTGAAGAAATAATCATAGCTAGAAATGATTTTTTGGGAACTCCATCGATTCAGACTATCTCCTGCACATAGTGGCGCACCAATCTCTCTACAGAACTCTGCTCTTGAATAGTTAATAAATGGTCCAGCTTTCAATGTAGGTCTATAATCACTAATATCAAATCATGTAACCTAGACATATTTGGTAATCCCATCACGATTTATATGAATGTACCTTACAACCATCACTATAACACCTCAAGGGGTTGAGTTTAACCCACTAGAACATGGTGATCATCTATTACTTGCTGATAGGTAAGTCATTGAGAGACAATGCATGCAACTCTTTTCTTAATTTGTGGCCACCAAAATAGCTATTTGAGGTCATGGTACAAAGTTTCCACAACTTTATGTACCACCAAATGAAATGTATGAAACACTCTTAGAACCTAATCTTGTAACATCACTAGTACGATCATGCAACCTCTGAAAAGAATGATGCACCCCTACATCAAAAAAATCCATCATGAGAATTTCATGTCGATATTTGAGTACATTGGGTCTCATAGTCAATATCCCCATGATGAGATTCCCAGAACCACAATAAAAGTGGAGGGGTAACAACCATTGATATGAGGTAATATCCTCCATCTCCATCCAAAAAGGATAACTGCAAGGAGGATAGCTCCTATGACACCTTTTCAGAAACTGCAAACATGATCTCCTACCAAGATCATCTGCAACCACATTCCCCTTCACTGGAGTATAGACAATTTATAATTCATAATCCAGGAAGAACTATATCCACCACCACTTTCTCAATTCAAGATCCTTCTGATAGAATATATACTTGAGGTCCTATGGTTAGAGATAATGGAAAGTTAGCCTCCCATTAGGTAGTGTATCCACATATATAGAGTGAAGACATCCACTGATATGTAAAGATTGGGGGTCATGTAGTTCTTATCATGTTGTCTCAAATGAAAAGAACAATAGGTAGTGACAACCTTCCTGAACATCATAACATAACCAAGACAAGTTCAGGATGAATAGCAGAACACTACACACTTGACGCCCTCCTCTGGTAATATGAAATGGGATCACTCATTAATATCTACATCAAATCCCAAAAAATATGTTGTATCCCCCCATCCACATGAAATGAGTTCCCTTTTCATTTAAATCTTCTTGGTGGATGATATCCAGGAGATGTTGGGTATGAATATATTGTAATTGCATACCTTCCTTAGGAATCACCACACTTCCGCTATTCTCTTTGGTGGCTCCCATGCTAACATTGCATTGACCTTCATCACATCCACTACCACTTAATTCAATGAGATAACATGTCCCAGAAATTAGACCTCCTAAATCTATATTTGGCACTTTGAAAGCTTCCCATTAATCCAGTTCTCTCTATGTACATCCATAACCATCCACATGTTTTTCATGTGCTCCTCCTTGGACACCGAGTAAAACAAGATTGTGTTGATGAATACTGCATTTAATGAGTCAAATAAGGACTAAATGATATGTTACATGAGTTTAATGAACACAAATAGGTTATTGATGAAGCCAATTTTCATCAACTTGTACTCATTGTGACTGTAGTGACATCTTAATGTCGTCTTCAGAATATCTTCTTCCTGTACTCACAACTGGAGAACGACTTATCTGAGGGAAACCTAAGAGAACTATCATGCCCATCTCAACTAATCAAAGAGTTAATTGATCCTAGATAGTGGATAAAGTTTCTTCACATCCACCTAGATCAAGTGCTTATAGTCTACATAAAACCTCAAGCTCCCATCTTCTTTCATGGTGAAAAACAGTGGGCCTTCCTAGAGTGAAATAATTGTTCTAACAATGGGTTTCCTCTACAAGTCCTCCAACTGCACTCATGGAAACCGAAGCTCAGTAAGAGACATCAGATATATTGGCATAAATATCAGAGTCATCCTGAGGTGTAGATCAATGAAAATTTATATCTCTCAATGGGGAGGTAAGCCTAGATGTTCCACAAGAATGATATCCTCGTAATCTTCCACCACATAAAGGATCTAAAAAGTCTTAATATTCACTACACCAAGAGTCATGCATGAAAAATGATGGTTTATCAGCTACACCAACATATGCATGTGTCCATACAACACTGCATGGGTTTTCTATTAACAAAAATGGAAAACCAAGTCCCATTTTTATAGAAACACATCATAATATTCTTGAAAGAGTCAATTTGGGAATGAACTATAGATAATTTTTCCATAAATAAGATTATATCACAAGGCATAATAACTACTAAAAATAAATACCAACAGAATCTCTCACCTCCCCGAGCGAGGTCACATTGTGAGCACATGTTTTTGGTTTCATTTTCATCAACAATAAGAGTCTCCAAGAGCAAGTGTTGATCCAAGGGCTCAACCATGATCTCCATGCCTCAAAACAGATATATAGAAATAAAGGAATTACTTGAAATGGTGTCATCAAATGATGAAGATAAGGTATAAAAGACACAAATCATACCTCATTTCATGCCTAGAGATTCTAGTTCATAATCTTCAAAAACCTACATCTCCCCTACTCCTATCTTCCAAATCCGTGAGCCTAGTATAGACTACCTGGGGGTAGTGGTGGTAATAAGTCAATGTGTATATAACCTATAGCTTCTCTCCCATATCCTCTTACACATCCACCATATTTATTAACTTTATTATCCTATCGTTTCCTTTGTCTCAGTGATCCATAAAATGTCTCATTGTCAAACATAAAGGGTAGAAAAATCTCATGCATGATATGAACTACCATCACAAGAGTTGAACTACCTGGACCTGAGCTGACTGGACCCATAATTTGAGCCCTGAACCATATATCCACAATATTGGGTCCTCCACCTGAAACATCTAGAACATCTAGGTCCTTATGTCTTACTTCATATCCCTGCTTATGATTCTTTTACACATGTGTGTCCACTTCTGTCAACCACTACATGCGTCTACTGATCCAGGAAAATCTCAACCATAAAATATTACTCTTTTACCTCATCATAAGTTGGAATTAAATATGGTATATTGTTGGATTAGATGTCTAAATTCATTCCTTGCTTGAAATCTTGATCCTAAAAGAACTAATCCAAAACCATATCCTTAAAACTACCTAGAGATGTTGGTGAACGTCAATGAGTACCTAGCTATTGTTTTACTTCCCTTATGAAGCTATAGAATCTCATAGATACATACATCATTCAATGAAGCTATATATAACTCCTATAAAAATGGAACTTAAATTATAAATATTCTAGAGTCTCCTCATCATATGACTGAGTCACTAAATAACACCATTGTACTATTGTTCTATAGACAAGGCTCGCTACTAGGACCACAATATGGTCTTCTTGTGTCCTGACCAGAAAAAAAACTCATGTCACCTTCTCAAGTCATCCCACAGACACCTATGGATCAGTCTTACCTTAGAACCTAAGGGGTCCCTATTACTGGAACATATGAAGTATTCTTATCATGAACACCTCATCTGTTGGTATTGTCGTTGCCATATGATTCTCTATAGGTGGTGGTATAACGGGTTCACCATTTAGATTAAACATCTATGTAATGGGTCATATTATAAATTCCTCTTCACTAAGGGAATCATCGTCATGATCATGATGTTGAATCCTAGCAGTTATATGACATAGAGGCATCCTAAAAAAAATAAGATACATCATATTTAATGATTATATATAGATATAGTACATGAAAATGATATGGAAAACACAAACCATTTCCATATGATTCATGTACCCTTGTTTTCACAACAACTAGTGTTCTCATGAATTGAGTCAAAATATAGGTGATCAGAGTCTTGGTGTACATATATTCCAGTCGCTACCCCAATACTGGGTACCTAGCCTGAAATCCTAGTTCAAAACACATAACACAGTTTTCCTAAACCAATATCATAGACTCTATTCATAATGAAGATACAACTCCTATGATACCACTCTTTCCTAATTCATCCCAAATGGGGTCTGTTCCGAGATTCCCCATGATCACCTCCAATTTTATGGGGGCTAGAAACTAGCATTGTGTAGGAATATCACTAACATGGGATGAATTATCCTAATTTAGTCAAACACAAACACACACACACATCTAAAATCCCACACAATTCTGAAAAGAAAAACAACTTAAATAAAGCATCCATGCATGCACCTAATCCCATGAATAGAGTATGAAAAAAAGTACTGGAATGTTAACATGGTCAAATAGAATCCCACCAAAAATATACTGAATAAAAGTCCACCCGAAAATTATATATGAGGAATTATGTCAAGATACTACAGGAACCCACCCAGGTCTATCCATCTCAATTAGCACAAACTTGTCCCGATTCCTCTAGATTTCTACCAAAAGCTCAATCATCTAAAAAAGACACGATGGATGTGGGAAAAGACTATATGTGAGTGAGTATATCAATACACTATAGGAAACCACAAAACCAAAATTAATACATCAAAATAATAATAGTAATCTCTACATAGGTAAAATTTTACATCAGATAAAAAAATAATATCCAGCTATACTCAATAAAGATACACAATCTCAAGGTAATGTCGTATCCACAATTGCATCCAAGGAATCAAGATCAATGGTTCCATATAGAAATTTTATAGGAGAACACACTCCATGAGTCAGATAGCACTGATGATGTCAATACATGAGGTCATGATCATCAGGTATTTTTATATAATGGATATGATGTAAGTCTAAAGAGATGTGATATATATATATGAGGATGACACTTAATGCCATTGGGTATACCAACCACTAAATCTATATTAACCCTCTAAGTAGAGGATTGAAAACCCCACAGTATTGGTCAAAATTACACTAAATCTCAAACTGGGGAAAGAAGATGATAGAGGATCTCACTATGGGACTCGCCGAAGCATTACAACATCTCAATCCAATAATTCTAGCCGAATAGATCATCGTACTATGTGTAGGTTGTGGTTCCATAATAACTGTCATGGAAAGGATATAGGGATAATTTATAATAAAAAATTCCCATGATACAAATGAAAATGTATCCAAAACAAATTTTAAGACGTACACGGAATGTACATGGAGTACACATTATGTTTTCTTGGCACTATGTCCATGCCATGTAAACATCCAATTCTAGTGTTCATGAAGAAGTACATAGTGTGCACTTGAATGTGTACTTATGATCATGTCAAAGTACATGGATATGCCCATGTACATCTTGTCTTCTAATATTCATGTGGGTGTAGATGGTATACCTATTTCTGTGTACTCTTAGATGTGTTTGTATACCCTCTGAGATACACGTCAATTAAATCGAGATGGGTTACATGCCATGTGACTGGGGTCACAATCCATGTGATCCCTAACATCACCCTAAAACCCTAGCCACTATTAAGAGTTCCCCACACAATGTTTATCTCTATAGTAAACATTTTTTTGATCAAGATTTTCCAAAAACCAAGTTCTTACTCCAATGTACACTCACACCATCATCACCCTATATTCCAACATCAATATTTTTGGGATTTATGGATCAACTCTGGCCAAACCATTCCACTATTAATCACCTAATTCTGACCACCCAAAATATATGAAATTATCTACATAAGTCATCATTTTTTCACCAAAAGAAGAATATGAAATTGGGTATCCAAAATCAATTTATCTTCTTTCACTTACATTGTCTTAAAACCATCATCACATTCTAGGAATGAATATTTGATATTGAATTTTTTCACCAGGAAACAAATGTGAAACATTAAATTTCTTGGTGTTCATCAATCCATGGTCCAAAGGATCTCCCGTGATGAGTGAGGAAATAAGAATGAGAAGAACAATCACAATTACAGAAAAAAATCATCCCATGATAATGTTAGACCTGATTATTTCCCATCTGAATGATGATTCAAGTGATAAAAAATTAAACACAATGAAATTTCCCCAAAAAGATCCTTATAAATAACTCCTCCCACAAAAATGTCAGATCTACAAATAAATATTTTGGTCAATTAGTCCACGTTAATTATAAAAATAGATAAAAAATAAAGAATCTAATTAAATAAATATTATACCATGATTTAGATTGATCACTGATAGAGAATAAACATGTTCATCATTATTGGAGAGATCCCCTGATGTCGTTCGACACCGATTATCAAAATATAACCAGACTATAATTCATCTGACATCGATCCTCAAACACTGTCTCTAATGGTTCTCTAATGGATTTAGGGTTATGTGGATCAACATGGAATTCACTCGTAATAGTTTACATATAAATAAAATTACACCACATCATTAATGAATTTTTTTCCCATTTTTGTGTTCGCAATGAATTTTCCACAAACGTCCCACATTAAAAAATTTTATGTAGATATTAAGGTAAACCTCTCATTCTGAATGCAACAATGTCCTCATATTTCTGATATGGGCTTACTTTTGGAAATTATTCCACTTTTTTTTGAAAACTATGTTAAAAAACTGGTAAATATATTTAAAATATTTTAAATATTATTCGGAGCACCCATGGACTAAGAATCACATGCTATCTTAGTGCATAGTCTTGAAAATAATCAACACAATATCCAAAAATAATACATATAAAATATGAGTCATTACATATGGATTTCATCATGGGAACTCATAATATTTAGAAGTCCATGATGGATCATTTATGGTGATTTAGTATGAATAGAAAGATGTCTATGTAAGTTACATATATCTCACTTGTCAAATTTTGAATTCCAAACATCAACAACCAGATAACATGATACAATATTTGAGCATATGTATATGTAATTGGGATAAAATTGCTATGAACTCTATCATTAGTGTACCAAAAATTCTTCAGAATCATTACACCATTAGAGTGATTATGGACTAAAACACAAATTTGATTCATGTCATTCCAATATTGGAGTTGAATAAGGTAGATGAACTGGTTAATATCAATCAACGGGAATTGGTGAAAATATAATAGGTACTGGTTTTTAGTGTGTTTGACCAAGACCCCAGATTTACCACATGGTTTTGGAGGTAACTTCAATAGAACCTCAGAAAATGTTTAACAATGGTCATTATATTTCATCCTCAAATCTATGTTAAAAAAGATCCAATGTAGTCAAACACGTGATTTTACTATTTTGACTCAATAGATAACTCGGTCGACTAATGAAAAACTATTGGGTAAACTGATAGACTTGGGGAAAAATCACATGGATCATTGTGTATACTTGCAATGTGGACTCTTGAGTATGATAACCTTTGTCTAATCATACAATAGAAACATTAGAAGACATGCATAGATCTTGTGTGATATAATTATATGGTTTGTAGGATGACCATATGCAGTTAGTGATGTTCTTGAAAAATAATATTGATCTGTTCATGGAACTCTTGAGCATGATAAAACGTTAGATCCCACCCTCGATTGATATTCTAAATAAAAAATAATTTTTATAACATGGAAGACATATACCATTACGGCATGTCATTTGGAATAATAGTCAAATACAATATGGTAATTTAGAGCTGGATAAGTTTATTTTAGAAAATTTGTCAAAGCTCTTCTAAAACATTGATAGCCTCAAACATTTTGGGGATGGAATTAAAATTAGTTAGGACCATCTGACACCATTATTTTGAGGTTTTATAATATTTAATTTTGTATATTTGAGTTAGTAAATGTTGTGGTATGGTTACGGGAAGTCATAGAGATTCTTTTATGTTTTGGATGATTTATGGAGGTCACATAGTTTGTGAGCGGTTAGGGAAAAAAAATTCAATTAGTGGAGTTTTAAAAAAATTATAGTTATTTGTTCATGACACTACAAGCCTCATATGAGGGATTTTATAGTCATCCACACCACTATCCAATTTTTCTAGAGATTGGAGAAACATCACTAATTGTACATATGATTGTGAATTTGAAACCTGTAAAATAAATATGATCATTAAAATGAAGGAGATATCCTAGATCACTCAGAAATATTATGATATTTATCATCATTTCCATTTATCTTTTGAAGTGGGAGATCATGTATTATGGTGTGTTTCTCTAAGTTCGAGGCATCATCAATTAGGGAAGCATGGGAATTTGGATCCTCCGTACAGTGGGAAATTAAAATTTTAAAATGTTTCATCAAAGTCTCTTATCAGCTATATTTTCTATTGGTATTTAAATCCTTTTATAACATTCTATACAGATCACAATTAAAGATGTATCTATTTTACCCAATCCTTGTCATTTTTTGAGACCATGTAACTCTTGAGCCTGATAAAACATAGGATCACACCCCCAATTCATATTCTTGATAGGAAATACATGATGTTATATGGAATAAATATACCATTAGTGAATGTATTATGGAAGCATGGTCAAATATAAGAACATAATTGGGAGTTGGAGAAATATACATTAGAACAATTGTTTGAGCTCTTCTAAAACATAAATAACCTCCACCATTTTGGGGATGGTAATCCCATTAAGGGGGACCATGTGAAACCCTTGGTTTGAGGTGTTTTACTATTTCATTTTCTATATTTGAGTTAAGAAATTGTTAAAGATGGTAACATGAATCCATGTTGTGATGTTTTGGATGGTTTTTGGTGGTTGTATAGTTTTTGAACGTTTAGGGGAAATAATACCGAACATCCAGGTAATTGTGAGAGAGTGTTTAGGGGAATTTGGGAAGGGTCATGGGTTAGAAAAATTGTGTGGTAACTATGTAGCTTTGGGTGTTTAAAAAAAGTGATTATGTTCACAATTGTGGTATTATTTCCTAACATTGTGGCCATATTGTTCCCCCTGGGTGGCATCTAGTAAAACTCACATGGTTAGCCCACAGTATTCCAAATCATGCATGTAATTAAAGGGGATATGAAATTGGGAGCTTAAACATAATTAATAATCACTATTAATAAAAATTTTCATAACAAACATTGGGAAAAACATTAAATTATCAGAAATTAATTTTTTAAATTAAAATGACTATATTACCCCATTATAAAATATCATAAAAAAATTATTTATTTTTTAAATTAAAATAAGTATTATTTTATTTAGAAGATGAACTCACCCATTGAACATGGCGATTTTCCATAAAATTAAAAGCTGGTGGGATTTGGCTCCACGATTTATTTAAAATATACATCTGTTTCAAATATCTTTATAGTCTATAAATACCCACTACCTCCTAACCATTATCACCACTCCTACTTTCCACACCCTCATTAAAATGGGATTGTATTTATTGGATTAGAAATATCTTCCCACACTATGACTGAGAACTTCCAGATTTCCATCCCATCCACCAATCTCTTATAGGAATTAAACCGTGATGGCAACAACCTCCTCCCCCAGATGGTTTCTGACATCATCACCATCATCCAACCTTTGAGGATTTCAGCTGACAACACACCATAAACCTCACCAACTTCACCAATGGTAATCCACATTACTCATTATCAATCTATTTCGCATATACTTAATGATGGTGGGAAAGAATTGTAACAACCCGAAATTTTAAATAAATCTTGTTTCCTAATTTTATGTGTTATTTTATTTTATTTTTATTCTCAACAAAAATGTTTCATTTGATAACATGAGTATAATTAAAATGAGACTGTTGGGTTTTGATTGTTATTTGACCATTGGTCAATATGACCACTGGAAACTAAACGTTTTGACTATTGTCTCTAAATACAAGCAATCTTGGTTGATTAATATAGAAAGAAGATTCGATGGCCTCACCCAGTAGTCTTGGACCGATCGAAGCCCATCTAACAGAACTTGGGAAGGAGGTAGCACCACTGGGCTTTGCTCTGGACCAAACCCAAGCTGAACTTCATCGTGTGAAGCTAGAACGGGATCGCCTTCGCGAGAAGTTCAAACTGATAGAAATTACTACTCGTGCGATGTTGGCCGAGCCTCCCTCGGATTCTCTCACCTTAGCACACCTTACACTTAGGTCCTATGCTGGTGTGATAAGGGGCTATGTAAGGCGACCGTAACTGCCTTGTGTAATCCTTTGTTTTAAATAAAAATTGGGATTTCTTCTTATGATGAAGATTATGAATTTTCAAATGACCGGATAAATGAAATAAGCATATTTTTGATGAATTTTAGAAAAATGATATTTTAAAAATGGTTGTGTAAACCTTAAATAATTAAAAATGTGTAATGATTTTCGAAAAATGGTCTTCTACAATTATGTTCAGTACGAAATTTAGAGACTAATAAGATCAACTTAATTTTTGATAAATAGTAAATTATGAATAGTGATTTTATGATTAGGATTAGTAATGTGTCCAAATGGATTAGTAATCTCACTTAAAGAAAGTATTAATATAATCTAGGCACCTTGATTAAGTAATGTGATTCAATAAAATGGTTAAATAACGGTTTCATAAATTATTATTCAAGTATTAGTTTTTTTCAGGTGAATAGTGTTTTTTAATTAAAAATTAAATTAAAAATATTTAGAAAATTATTTTTATAAAATGGATTTCATTTTTGAACTCAGAGCACCGATATTATGTTATGGTAATTTTTGGGGTTTTTTTCTGAAAAAATGAATTTTCGGTGAATAGTGTATTTATTTAAAAATAAATTTAAAAATATTTAGAAAATTATTTTTATAAAATGGAGTTCATTTTTGAAATCATAGCATTGATATTTGGTTAGTGTGAAATTTTGGGATTTTTCTGAGAAAGTTGAATTTTCAGTGAATAGTAAAAATGCAGTTTTAGGGTTTCGGTATGTTTAATGACATCATAGCTGTGTCATGATGATGTCATGAGATATTTTAAGGGTTGGCCGGCCAAGGGTGATGAATTATTGTTTTGGGGGCCCCGTGTGGCCTAACTCCATGGTAAATGCCAAGGGAGAGCACATGGGTTTGAGAAAAGCACATGTGAGGTGTCCCTTGGCCATTAATGCCTTGTCCCCTCACTTTCCCTATAAATACCAAGACCTCATCTCATCCATTCGACTCCCCACTCTTCCCCAACGAATTTCGGGTCTCATTACCTCCCAAGGAGTCCTCCCAAGGTTCCCCCAAGCCCTCAAGGTCCAAACCTTTGATTTTCAAGAGTCACGTTTTAAGGTAAGGGATCCGACCTCTCTCTTTCATTTCAAGTAATATCTTTGATGTCATTCCTTTTATGCTCAATGTTCTTATGTTGGAGGATGTTATTTTATACTCCTCTTACTACCCTTTTCATGTTAATATAATGAGAGATCCCCTCTTACTCTCATTATTTCATTTTGTGATGTTTTAAGTGGCGCCGTTAGGCTGCCGAAATTTTTGTAACGGATTCTTTCTCCCTTCTCATTTTTCAAGATCTATTTTCATGTAAAGTTTTTCAAGTTCCTTTTTATTATGTTGTGGTATGATCTCTAAATTTATCATACTGATATTTTATGATCATATGATGAGAGACCCCATTTGATCTCTTCAATTCAGTATTTTGAATTTTAAGTGGCGCCGTTAGGCTGCCGAATTTTTAAGTGGTTCTTCACCCTTCTCGTTTTGAAGTTCTACTTTCATGTCAATTATTTCAAGTTCCTTTTTTTTATGTTGGGGTATGATCTCTATATATATCATACTGGACTCTTATGTTCATATGATGAGATACCCCATTTGATCTCTTCAATTCAGTATTTTGAAGTTTTAAGTGGCGCCGTTAGGCTGCCGAATTTTTAAGTGGTTCTTCACCCTTCTCGTTTTGAAGTTATACTTTCATGTCAATTCTTTTAAGTTCATTTTTTATGTTGGGGAATTATCTCTATATCTATCATACTTAACTCTTATGTTCACACGATGAGAGACCCTATTTGATCTTTTCAAATCATTTTTGTTGAAGTTTAAGTAACGTCATTAGGCTGCCGAACTTTCATAAGAGAAATCTAATTTTTGTCTTCCGTCCATGTTTTTCATTTCAAATGGTATGTCCATGAAATTTCATTACCATGATCATGTATCCTTCTTATTCTGTCGATATACTATTTTATGGGTCATTTATGAATGTTTGACCCATTTTACCTCTCTTTTTAATGTCTTCTAAAACCTCGTAACATAGCCGTTATGCTGCAGAATTTCCGTCTCAAAATGTCTCTCTTTTTTTCTAAAGTTCATTTATATTATTAAGTGAATACTCAAAGCTCTTTCTTCTAAAGGGGTATTCACATATATACCAAAATTTTCTATTTTAAATTCTGGGATTTACATACATGAGACCCACCTTCCTTTTCTGTCGGTTTTAAAGTGACGTAAAGATCATGTCTTTAAAACAGTTTTTAAAAACGTTATGATTATGAAATGAAACCCATTTATTTTATGCTATATGGGTTATTTATGCAATGTTTGATGATTATATATGTGGCTCACATGATAATAAAGTAAAATTTAAGGGTGCGCCCTGATAGCGCTCCAATGCATTGGGTAATGATGTAACCACTAGAGATTACAATTTTCACGATACCTTGGTGAATAACCTTGGTAATTTTCAAATGACACCTTGGGGATGGACCTTGGTGATATGTTCATGATTGTCTATGTTAAATGATGTAGCCATGTCTTCAAGTTATGAAAATTTTATTTTTATTATGATATGCCCCATGATTTTTTTATCATGCCTTAAAGTTCTTGTTCATGACATAGTTGATGTATCTCAAGTTCACATGTTAAATGTTTCCCTTGTTTCCCTTACTGGGCCTTCTGCTCACCCTTTCTTTTGATGTATGCTCCCAGGTTATGTGATGCAGTAATGAACCTAGGATGAAAATGAGGAGAAGCCTTTCAAGTGTTTTATAGGAATGTTTTATGTTTTCATGTTTTAAGATCCTGGTTTCCAAGACACTAAACCTTAAAGATCCTCAGTTTTGTATAATGTAATGAAAGTTTATGTGATAAAAAGGCGGGATTCTATAGTTGGTATCAAAGGATGGTTTATTTATTTGTGGAAGTTAGGATATAAAAAATCTAGGAAGAACCCTATAGAAAAGTTTAAATATAGGAAATCTTCCTGGTATTTTGGTGAGTATTGAGTAAGGGGTTTCCAAGCAAATACATCCCTATCTGGATATGAGCAGGTAGAGGTGGCTCTGGCACAGTTGTACATAGGGGTAAAACCCGAAAACACCGCTTTGAGCTAGACTCGAACGAGAACTGGTACACGACAACGGGCCTTGCTGCACTCTTGGTTACGACACTCCTGGGGGATATGCTTTGGTAAATTCATAAGCTTGGTATGAACCATTATTAAAGGAACAAGGATAAAACAAAATAAGGATTCACATAAGAATATATGATCATGGATAACCAAGATTGGAACCTAGGGGATCACAAGTTAGGATATACTTTTATTCTACATGTTTATCCTTTTATGCTTAAAGTTTCCTTTTCATGATTATTAGCTAAGTAAATAAGACCCTAATTATAGTTTCTTTTCTTAGTTAATGGCGGGAAATGGAAGAACATGTCCCAAAAACCAATGTGATAGGAAATGCGACGATTGTCGTATTAATATAACAGAAGTGATTAGGGGATTAAAAGATGATTATTATTTTGGAATACGTTCACTATTTTAGGGACCCTATATGATTGAGGTAAATAGATTACTATGGTATTTTCATTGAGGAGTAAGGTTAACTTATATTTTGAAGAATCGATAAATTTATGGTGGAATTATAGTAATTTAGGCTACTTATGGGAATGATTAACCTATCTTGGGTAAAATATGTTTAGTTTAGATGTTAGGAGTGGTTGATGTTGTTTGGAGATGAACAATGAAGTTTATTTTGGAAGACTATGTTATCAAATCCTTCTTGTATTTGGGTTTCAATCTTAGTTTGTTTTATTTTGAGGAATTTTAAGGACCATTATTTATGGGATGGTCTATGATGAACTTTGGGTAGTACCATGGAACTTTGAAGATTTAAAAGTAGCTTCCATTCCTATGGGATTCTTCCTTTTTGAAGAGTTGTTTAACCTTACCCTTTCTGTTTTTGATAATGTTTAAAGATAGAAGAAATAGATAGTTAATCTTTTGGGGATTATGTGATTCTCTAGAAGATTATTCTTGTGTTTTGATGAGACCAAGTAGTTTTGAGTGCTCATCATTTGGGAGAAAAGATTAGTTTCGGTAGAAACTTATTAAAAGGTGAAACTCTACATGAAGTTAGATATATTTCCTTATGTTCTTGTTCAATGTTGTAAATGAATTCCTCAAAATTGTGAAAAGGAACGTAAAAAAAACGCTGTTGGTTTACGTTTCCTACTAGGTAATCAAAGTTCGTTTACACACATCATAAGTTTGGGATTTTCTTATGGTTAACTTTCTCCTAATCATGTTCTCTGTCACTCTCCCTCAGAACATGACCCTTTGTTTTCTCCTCCATGTCCATATTTTCCTACATGGAATCCAAGTGTGGGCTAACTCGGGTGACCTTCGTACTTCCCTTTTTTCTTTTAAAGTAATAGTTTTACTGACTCCTTTTCCGATGTGGGACTTTCAATGAAATTTCAAAACCTAATTTTAAGAAAAAAATTGTGAGGACACAATTTCTTAAGGGGGGAAGATTGTAACGACCCGAAATTTTAAATAAATCTTGTTTCCTAATTTTATGTGTTATTTTATTTTATTTTTATACTCAACAAAAATGTTTCATTTGATAACATGAGTATAATTAAAATGAGACTGTTGGGTTTTGATTGTTATTTGACCATTGGTCAATATGACCACTGGAAACTAAACGTTTTGACTATTGTCTCTAAATACAAGCAATCTTGGTTGATTAATATAGAAAGAAGATTCGATGGCCTCACCCAGTACTCTTGGACCGATCGAAGCCCATCTAACAGAACTTGGGAAGGAGGTAGCACCACCGGGCTTTGCTCTGGACCAAACCCAAGCTGAACTTCATCGTGTGAAGCTAGAACGGGATTGCCTTCGCGAGAAGTTCAAACTGATAGAAATTACTACTCGTGCGATGTGGGCCGAGCCTCCCTCGGATTCTCTCACCTTAGCACACCTTACACTTAGGTCCTATGCTGGTGTGATAAGGGGCTATGTAAGGAGACTGTAACTGCCTTGTGTAATCCTTTGTTTTAAATAAAAATTGGGATTTCTTCTTATGATGAAGTTTATGAATTTTCAAATGACCGGATAAATGTAATATGCATATTTTTGATGAATTTTAGAAAAATTATATTTTAAAAATGGTTGTGTAAACCTTAAATAATTAAAAATGTGTAATGATTTTCGAAAAATGGTCTTCTACAATTATGTTCAGTACGAAATTTAGAGACTAATAAGATCAACTTAATTTTTGATGAATAGTAAATTATGAATAGTGATTTTATGATTAGGATTAGTAATGTGTCCAAATGGATTAGTAATCTCACTTAAAGAAAGTATTAATATAATCTAGGCACCTTGATTAAGTAATGTGATTCAATAAAATGGTTAAATAACGGTTTCATAGATTATTATTCAAGTATTAGTTTTTTTCGGGTGAATAGTGTTTTTTAATTAAAAATGAAATTAAAAATATTTAGAAAATTATTTTTATAAAATGGATTTCATTTTTGAACTCAGAGCACCGATATTATGTTATGGTAATTTTTGGGGGTTTTTTCTGAAAAAATGAATTTTCGGTGAATAGTGTATTTATTTAAAAATAAATTTAAAAAGATTTAGAAAATTATTTTTATAAAATGGAGTTCATTTTTAAAATCAGAGCATTGATATTTGGTTAGTGTGAAATTTTGGGATTTTTCTGAGAAAGTTGAATTTTCAGTGAATAGTAAAAATGCAGTTTTAGGGTTTCGGTATGTTTAATGACATCATAGCTGTGTCATGATGATGTCATGAGATATTTTACGGGTTGGCCGGCCAAGGGTGATGAATTATTGTTTTGGGGGCCCCATGTGGCCTAACTCCATGGTAAATTCCAAGGGAGAGCACATGGGTTTGAGAAAAGCACATGTGAGGTGTCCCTTGGCCATTAATGCCTTGTCCCCTCACTTTCCCTATAAATACCAAGCCCTCATCTCATCCATTCGACTCCCCACTCTTCCCCAACGAATTTCTGGTCTCATTACCTCCCAAGGAGTCCTCCCAAGGTGCCCCCAAGCCCTCAAGGTCCAAACCATTGAGTTTCAAGAGTCGCGTTTTAAGGTAAGGGATCCGACCTCTCTCTTTCATTTCAAGTAATCTCTTTGATGTCATTCCTTTTATGCTCCATGTTCTTATGTTGGAGGACGTTCTTTTATACTCCTCTTACTTCCCTTTTAATGTTAATATAATGAGAGATCCCCTCTTACTCTCATTATTTCATTTTGTGATGTTTTAAGTGGCGCTGTTAGGCTGCCGAAATTTTTGTAACGGATTCTTTCTCCCTTCTCATTTTTCAAGATCTATTTTCATGTAAAGTATTTCAAGTTCCTTTTTATTATGTTGGGGTATGATCTCTAAATTTATCATACTGATCTTTTATGATCATATGATTAGAGAACCCATTTGATCTCTTCAATTCAGTATTTTGAAGTTTAAGTGGCGCTGTTAGGCTGCCGAATTTTTAAGTGGTTCTTCACGCTTCTCGTTTTGAAGTTCTACTTTCATGTCAATTCTTTCAAATTCCTTTTTTATGTTGGGGTATGATCTCTATATCTATCATACTGGAATCTTATGTTCATATTATGAGATACCCCATTTTATCTTTTCAATTCAGTATTTTGAAGTTTTAAGTGGCGCTGTTAGGCTACCGAATTTTTAAGTGGTTATTCACCCTTCTCGTTTTGAAGTTATACTTTCATGTCAATTCTTTTAAGTTCATTTTTGTTATGTTGGGGAATTATCTCTATATCTATCATACTGAACTCTTATGTTCACACGATGAGAGACCCTATTTGATCTTTTCAAATCATTTTTGTTGAAGTTTAAGTAACGCCGTTAGGCTGCCGAACTTTCATAAGAGAAATCTAATTTTTGTCTTCCGTCCATGTTTTTCATTTCAAATGGTATGTCCATGAAATTTAATTACCATGATCATTTATCCTTCTTATTATTTCCATCTACTATTTTATGGGTCATTTATGAATGTTTGACCCATTTTACCTCTCTTTTTAATGTCTTCTAAAACCTCGTAACATATCCGTTATGCTGCATAATTTCCATCTCAAAATGTCTCTCTTTTTTTCTAAAGTTAATTTATATTATTAAGTGAATACTCAAAGCTCTTTCTTCTAAAGGGGTATTCACATATATACCAAAATTTTCTATTTTAAATTCTAGGATTTACATACATGATACCCACCATCCTTTTCTGTGGGTTTTAAAGTGACGTAAAGATCATGTCTTTAAAACAGTTTTTAAAAACATTATGATTATGAAATGAAACCCATTTATTTTATGCTATATGGGTTATTTATGAAATGTTTGATGATGATTTATGTGGCTCACATGATAATAAGGGCAAATTTAAGGGTGCGCCCTGATAGCGCTCCAATGCATTGGGTAATGATGTAACCACTAGAGATTACAATTTTCACGATACCTTGGTGAATAACCTTGGTAATTTTCAAATGACACCTTGGGGATGGACCTTGGTGATCTGTTCATGATTGTCTATGTTAAATGATGTAGCCACGTCTTCAAGTTATGAAAATGTTATTTTTATTATGATACGCCACATGATTTTTTTATCATGCCTTAAAGTTCTTGTTCATGACATAGTTGATGTATCTCAAGTTCACATGTTAAATGTTTCCCTTGTTTCCCTTACTGGGCCTTCTGCTCACCCTTTCTTTTGATGTATGCTCCCAAGTTATGTGATGCAGTAATGAACCTAGGATGAACATGAGGAGAAGCCTTTAAAGTGTTTTAGAAGAATGTTTTATGTTTTCATGTTTTAAGTTCCTGGTTTCCAAGACAATAAACCTTAAAGATCCTCAGTTTTGTATAATGTAATGAAAGTTTATGTGATAAAAAGGCGGGATGCTATAGTTGGTATCAAAGGATGGTTTAGTTATTTGTGGAAATTAGGATATGAAAAATCTAGGAAGAACCATATAGAAAAGTTTAAATATAGGAAATCTTCCTGGTATTTTGGTGAGTATTGAGTAAGGGGTTTCCAAGAAAATACATCCCTGTCTGGATACGAGCAGGTAGAGGTGGCTCTGGCATAGATGTACATAGGGGTAAAACCCGAAAACACCGCTTTGAGCTAGACTCGAACGGGAACTGGTACACGACAACGGGCCTTGCTGCACTCTTGGTTATGACACTCCCGGGGGATATGCTTTGGTAAATTCATAAGCTTAGTATGAACCATTATTAAAGGAACAAGGATAAAACAAAATAAGGATTCACATAAGAATATATGATCATGGATAACCTAGATTGGAACCTAGGGGATCACATGTTAGGATATACTTTTATTCTACATGTTTATCCTTTTATTCTTAAAGTTTCCTTTTCATGATTATTAGCTAAGTAAATAAGCCCCTAATTATAGTTTCTTTTCTTAGTTAATGGCGGGAAATGGAAGAACATGTCCCAAAAACCAATGTGATAGGAAATGCGATGATTTTCGTATTAATATGACAGAAGTGATTAGGGGATTAAAAGATGATTATTATTTTGGAATACGTTCACTATTTTAGGGACCCTATATGATCGAGGTAAATAGATTACTATGGTATTTTCATTGAGGAGTAAGGTTGACTTATATTTTGAAGAATCGATAAATTTATGGTGGACTTATAGTAATTTAGGCTACTTATGGGAATGATTAACCTATCTTGGGAAAAATATGTTTAGTTTAGATGTTAGGAGTGGTTGATGTTGTTTGGAGATGAACAATGAAGTTTATTTTGGAAGACTATGTTATCAAATCCTTCTTGTATTTGGGTTTCAATCTTAGTTTGTTTTATTTTGAGGAATTTTAAGGACCGTTATTTATGGGATGGTCTATGACGAACATTGGGTAGTACCATGGAACTTTGAAGATTTAAAAGTAGTTTCCATTCCTATGGGATTCTTCCTTTTTGAAGAGTTGTTTAACCTTACCCTTTCTGTTTTTGATAATGTTTAAAGATAGAAGAAATAGATAGTTAATCTTTTGGGGATTATGTGATTCTCTAGAAGATGATTCTTGTGTTTGGATGAGACCAAGTAGTTTTGAGTGCTCATCGTTTGGGAGAAAAGATTAGTTTTGGTAGAAACTTATTAAAAGGTGAAACTCTACATGAAGGTAGATATATTTCCTTATGTTCTTGTTCTATGTTGTAAATGAATTCCTCAAAATTATGAAAAGGAACGTAAAACAAAAACGTTGTTGGTTTATGTTTCCTACTAGGTAATCAAAGATCGTTTACACACATCATAAGTTTGGGATTTTCTTATGGTTAACTTTCTCCTAATCATGTTCTCTGTCACTCTCCCTCAGAAGATGACCCTTTGTTTTCTCCTCCATGTCCATATTTTCCTACATGGAATCCTAGTGTGGGCTAACTCGGGTGACCTTCGTACTTCCCTTTCTTTCCTTTAAAGTAATAGTTTTACTGACTCCTTTTCCGATGTGGGACTTTCAATGAAATTTCAAAACCTAATTTTAAAAAAAAAATTGTGAGGACACAATTTCTTAAGGGGGGAAGATTGTAACGACCCGAAATATTAAATAAATCTTGTTTCCTAATTTTATGTGTTATTTTATTTTATTTTTATACTCAACAAAAATGTTTCATTTGATAACATGAGTATAATTAAAATGAGACTGTTGGGTTTTGATTGTTATTTGACCATTGGTCAATATGACCACTGGAAACTAAACGTTTTGAATATTGTCTCTAAATACAAGCAATCTTGGTTGATTAATATAGAAAGAAGATTCGATGGCCTCACCCAGTAGTCTTGGACCGATCGAAGCCCATCTAACAGAACTTGGGAAGGAGGTAGCACTACTGGGCTTTGCTCTGGACCAAACCCAAGCTGAACTTCATCGTGTGAAGCTAGAACGGGATCGCCTTCGCGAGAAGTTCAAACTGATAGAAATTACTACCCGTGCGATGTTGGCCGAGCCTCCCTCGGATTCTCTCACCTTAGCACACCTTACACTTAGGTCATATGCTGGTGTGATAAGGGGCTATGTAAGGAGACCGTAACTGCCTTGTGTAATCCTTTGTTTTAAATAAAAATTGGGATTTCTTCTTATGATGAAGTTTATGAATTTTCAAATGACCGGATAAATATAATATTCATATTTTTGATGAATTTTAGAAAAATTATATTTTAAAAATGGTTGTGTAAACCTTAAATAATTAAAAATGTGTAATGATTTTCGAAAAATGGTCTTCTACAATTATGTTCAGTACGAAATTTAGAGACTAATAAGATCAACTTAATTTTTGATGAATAGTAAATTATGAATAGTGATTTTGTGATTAGGATTAGTAATGTGTCCAAATGGATTAGTAATGTCACTTAAAGAAAGTATTAATATAATCTAGGCACCTTGATTAAGTTATGTGATTCAATAAAATGGTTAAATAACGGTTTCATAAATTATTATTCAAGTATTAGTTTTTTTCGGGTGAATAGTGTTTTTTAATTAAAAATTAAATTAAAAATATTTAGAAAACTATTTTTATAAAATGGATTTCATTTTTGAACTCAGAGCACCGATATTATGTTATGGTAATTTTTGGGGTTTTTTTCTGAAAAAATGAATTTTCGGTGAATAGTGTATTTATTTAAAAATAAATTTAAAAATATTTAGAAAATTATTTTTATAAAATGGAGTTCATTTTTGAAATCAGAGCATTGATATTTGGTTAGTGTGAAATTTTGGGATTTTTCTGAGAAAGTTGAATTTTCAGTGAATAGTAAAAATGCAGTTTTAGGGTTTCGGTATGTTTAATGACATCATAGCTGTGTCATGATGATGTCATGAGATATTTTAAGGGTTGTCCGGCCAAGGGTGATGAATTATTGTTTTGGGGGCCCCATGTGGCCTAAATCCATGGTAAATGCCAAAGGAGAGCACATGGGTTTGAGAAAAGCAAATGTGAGGTGTCCCTTGGCCATTAATGCCTTGTCCCCTCACTTTCCCTATAAATACCAAGCCCTCATCTCATCCATTCGACTCCCCACTCTTCCCCAACGAATTTCTGGTCTCATTACCTCCCAAGGAGTCCTCACAAGGTTCCCCCAAGCCCTCAAGGTCCAAACCTTTGAGTTTCAAGAGTCACGTTTTAAGGTAAGGGATCCGACCTCTCTCTTTCATTTCAAGTAATCTCTTTGATGTCATTCCTTTTATGCTCCATGTTCTTATGTTGGAGGATGTTCTTTTATGCTCCTCTTACTTCCCTTGTCATGTTAATATAATGAGAGATCCCGTCTTACTCTCATTATTTCATTTTGTGATGTTTTAAGTGGCGCCGTTAGGCTGCCGAAATTTTTGTAACGGATTCTTTCTCCCTTCTCATTTTTCAAGATCTATTTTCATGTAAAGTATTTCAAGTTCCTTTTTATTATGTTGGGGTATTATCTCTAAATTTATCATACTAATATTTTATGATCATATGATGAGAGACCCCATTTTATCTCTTCAATTCAGTATTTTGAAGTTTAAGTGGCGCCGTTAGGCTGCCGAATTTTTAAGTGGTTCTTCACCCTTCTCATTTTGAAGTTCTACTTTCATGTCAATTCTTTCAAGTTCCTTTTTTTTATGATGGGGAATTATCTCTATATCTATCATACTGGACTCTTATGTTCATATGATGAGAGACCCCATTTGATCTCTTCAATTCAGTATTTTGAAGTTTTAAGTGGCGCCGTTAGGCTGCCGAATTTTTAAGTGGTTCTTCACCCTTCTCGTTTTGAAGTTATACTTTCATGTCAATTCTTTTAAGTTAATTTTTGTTATGTTGGGGCATTATCTCTATATCTATCATACTGAACTCTTATGTTCACATGATGAGAAACCCTATTTGATCTTTTCAAATCATTTTTGTTGAAGTTTAAGTAACGCCGTTAGGCTGCCGAACTTTCATAAGAGAAATCTAATTTTTGTCTTCCGTCCATGTTTTTCATTTCAAATGTTATGTCCTTGAAATTTCATTACCATGATCATGTATCCATCTTATTCTGTCCATATACTATTTTATGGGTCATTTATGAATGTTTGACCCATTTTACCTCTCTTTTTAATGTCTTCTAAAACCTCGTAACATAGCCGTTATGCTGCAGAATTTCCGTCTCAAAATGTCTCTCTTTTTTTCTAAAGTTCATTTATATTATTAAGTGAATACTCAAAGATCTTTCTTCTAAAGGGGTATTCACATATATACCAAAATGTTCTATTTTAAATTCTGGGATTTACATACATGAGACCCACCTTCCTTTTCTGTGGTTTTTAAAGTGACGTAAAGATCATGTCTTTAAAACAATTTTTAAAAACGTTATGATTATGAATTGAAACCCAATTATTTTATGCTATATGGGTTATTTATTAAATGTTTGATGATGATATATGTGGCTCATATGATAATAAAGGAAAATTTAAGGGTTCGCCCTGATAGCGCTCCAATGCATTGGGTAATGATGTAACCACTAGAGATTACAATTTTCACGATACCTTGGTGAATAACCTTGGTAATTTTCAAATGACACCTTGGGGATGGACCTTGGTGATATGTTCATGATTTTCTATGTTAAATGATGTAGCCACATCTTCAAGTTATGAAAATGTTATTTTTATTATGATATTCCACATGATTTTTTTATCTTGCCTTAAAGTTCTTGTTCATGACATAGTTGATGTATCTCAAGTTCACATGTTAAATGTTTCCCTTGTTTCCCTTACTGGGCCTTCTGCTCACCCTTTCTTTTGATGTATGCTCCCAGGTTATGTGATGCAGTAATGAACCTAGGATGAACATGAGGAGAATCCTTTCAAGTGTTTTAGAAGAATGTTTTATGTTTTCATGTTTTAAGTTCCTGGTTTCCAAGACACTAAACCTTAAAGATCCTCAGTTTTGTATAATGTAATGAAAGTTTATGTGATAAAAATGCCGGATGCTATAAGAATGGACAATAGAGAAGAGATAATTGGATGCACTAAACAAGGAATGTAAATTGCATAAGTACACATTCATGGATGAGGAGTTTATGAAGGCAAGGAAACAAGAGTTCGTGGTAGTGGAGGGGAATTAAGAGGGTTCCCCCGATAGAAAGTGTATGGGAATAGATATGGAAAACCTATCCACCAAAGATAGCATAGAAATCAAGGAATATGAGGTTAAGGGGGAGAAGTTGAATAGTAGGGTTGTGTTCCAGAAGGTGGAATCCTACCTCCAGTCTCACCCATAAATTCCCCAAAAGATGATTATACATGTTATTAAGAATTATTATTTTATTAGTAGTACACTAAAGAAGTAAATTGAACATAATTATGATATAATTATTCATTAATAAAATGACACTTATAAATTGGAAACACACAAATTATGTTATACCAGACACAAAGTGCATTTGATTGTTGTGGGATTGATTAATAAATGTCACAAATGGGATACTAATTGTTTCATGAATGCACAACTACAATAACTTAAAGGATAATTTCATGAGCTACCCATTAATAAAGGGGATTCTATTGATGAGTTTTTAAGGAAGCTAAGTGGCCTAAAAATGTATTATAGTCTTGTTTTGTAAGATCTTATCTTTTATAGGTATGAACTGTTTAATGTTTTACTAAAACTTCTTGAGTTTAGTTTTTTTTTTACATTTGGTAATCTTGTCTATGAGCCAGTCAGGTTATTAATGAGAGGAAAATGAAAGGGGAGATGAATCCTTAATGTAGAACAAATTTATTCCATTAATTATTCTTGGAAGACTTCATAAACTTCATTCACCCCCGAATGGTTCTTGGTAGAGACTATGATCATTATTCACACCTTGGATGGTTCTAGCCAGACCTTGTGAACTTAATTTATCCTCTGAATGGTTATGGAAAGAACCTGTGAAGTTCATTCATGTCATTAATGGTTCTAGGAAGACCCCTTTTGTAACGCCCCGACCCCAGCTACCCAGAGTCGGTTCATTACTTCGTAACATTGGTATGATCGCAAAAGATCAAGTCTCGAAAGTCTGATTAGTTTAGTAGCCTTGGAAACACTAGATACATTCGTAAATGTTAAATTACATCATAAAGTGAAAAACTACAATAACAAAGTCTCCATAGTCCACCCTCATATCCTCTTCTCACAATCCCTACAGGTCATTCATAAAATACTTCTTCACAACCTGGAAAATATTAAAACATTGAAAGGGGTGAGCTCAGATGCTCAGTAAGGATAACAATATTGCGAAAGCTTTCATAAATAAACATAAACATTTAAGGCAATGTATAACTAAAACAAAAGCCTTTTTAAACTTGAACTTCAGAATAATATGGCAAAAATAAAATGAGATAATGCCATTTACTTACTCACATGGATATTCTACTAGTCGAATTATCACATGCAATATCAATAACCACTTTCATAATGAGGGAATGTATATTGCCAGACATTCTGAAACATTTTTTCAAGGCCTCGGCCAAGACGTCTAAAATGATTAAGGCCTTGGCCAAAACCATAAATCAAATTGGGAAAGGGCCTCGGCCAATTCCACGTCTAGTTGTCTCATGAGACCTACCGATGCATCGAGGAGCTATAGCGGGCTCCACCCATCACTTATTAAGTCCAATACATTCCTCATATGAATAGGTTTAAACATATCATAAACCATAACATAATCGTATCACATAAATCATGCATAAAGGAAACATAACATTTCCACATTTCAATCACAAGATATCAATACAACACATTGATATAATAAAACGCTTTCAAAACCATTTTCAATACCAAAATAAAAGAGAGTTAAAACATTGTATTTATTTTTCATTAAAAAAATGATGGCTTGTAGAGGAAGCCGAAACTCAAATAATGGTTACGGCGGTGGAGAAGTCGTTGTCGCCGAATAAGTACGGAAAGAAAAACATTCCCTTTTCTCGTTTATCAAAACGCTTCGTATAAAAAAGATTCCTTTTGAATAAACGTAAAAGTCAAAGGGTTTTATACACTGTATAAAATAAAGTTGTGTATAAAACCAGATATGCCTCAATGAAAGGAGATTGAGACGAAGTCCTTAAAAGATCATTTTTAAAATAAAATAGATCTATTATGTGTATTCACTATAGGTACACATAAAGAAATTAAAAATACAAAATAGGACATAATAATATCATGACATAATTTGAAAGTAGGAGATTAACCCAAAGAATGGAAGTTGGGTTAAGAAATTCCCTTACCTCGTATCTGACTTGACTCAACCGTTCTTTAACCTCCTCAAAATCGGGTAACTCTTTTTGATTTGAGCCAAAGGCTTCCTTGAGAAGAGTTCTGCCCAAAGTGAGGCTTCTAGGAGTAATAGGGGGAAGTTGGGAGAGTATTTGGGCAGAGTTTGGCCGAGCCAAATGGCTTGAAGCTGTGAATAAGGTGGGAGAGGTGGGGGCCTTTTATAAGTGGAGAGGAGGGGCTCTTTTGGAAAGATTGAAATGTTACATTATTATACAATGATTTTCAGATTCTAAAGGTCCCACATTTATATAATTCGTGGCTAAGGTGATAAGGGTTCGAAATATATTCATCCAATAGGCTTTGGACAAGTGTAAGCCTTGGATTTTGCATTATCTTCTCATTTTATTTAAATCGTTAAATAATGAGGTCATCGCTGCATCATAATGATGTCATAATTAATTTAATTTATTTAATGTCTAAAAATTTTAAAAAAAAATACTATGATGTAGGAAATCTTTTTAGATTTCTAATTAATATTTATAATCAAAATTTGGACTTGTGTAACCCCACTTAAAAACTGTTTTAGTAAAACAACTCATGTTTATGTCAATTTAATTTTAACATTAAATATATATATATTAATGTCATTTTCCAACCAAAGTGGCTCCATGGGGTCCCCAAGTTGACCCATGGGTTGTCTTGGTCGGACATGACTCATCCAATAGGAGTAGGACAAGTTTCATGCTCATCTCATATTATTAAAACATTATTTTTACCTTAAACTACACTAATTACCTCTAATCGCGATTAAGAACTTAAAAGTTACTATTCACCAAAAAAATTATTTTGATCTCATTGAACCACATTTTACTTCTTAATGACAACCATGTATGTCGGATTTTTGAAAATCAAATCACAGAAGTGGTAATATTTAAACGAAAAATCAGTTATTTAACTACCACTTAGTGGTTTCACTATTCATCAAAAATTGAAGTTTTTCAGAACAAGGCCAAAATTTCACCCTAAGCTATAATTAATATTCCGAATTCAAAAATGATGTCTATTTTACAAAATTCCAAACATATAAGTTGCATTAATTAATTTTATAATTAATTCCCGCTGTCACAACAAATAGCGTGTTTTAAGAAACAATTTATATCAAAAGATTGGCAATTGTTTATGTCCAATTTCAATGTTAAATTAATTATAATGACCACCATTGGATAAAATGGTAAAAATATATTCTAATTATACTTTAAAACCACTAAATAGTATAATTTATCACTATAAATTATTTTGATTAAAAAAGTTTTTTTTAAGTAATTTTCACTATTCATAAAAAATTAGAAGTTCTCAGAAAAATACAAAAAATTCAACATAGGCTAATTTCGATATTACGAATACAAAAATGAAGTCCATTTTGAAATATAAAATTTCTATAATTTTAAAAAGTGGTTATTACTATTCATAACGGCTACTTTGATTAGTCGCGGTATTTTAGAACTCGAAGTTGCGTACAATGCAAGCTATTGCATTATTGAATGAGAAGCGTATTGTGGAAGCTCGGGGTGTTACATTCTACCCTCCTTCAATAAATTGCGTCCTCGCAATTTGATATTTTTCTTTGAAAATAAAAGGTTGAAAATAGAAAATACCTTTTTGGAAAACCCACATCGGAAATAAGGTTAATAAAATTTAGCCTTAATAAGAGGGAAATGGAAATAAGAAAGTCACCACCAAATTATGATCTCGATAAGGAGAACATTGGTGGCAATTAGAGACATATAATTGGAGGTAAAACGTAAATATTTGTAGGGAGTGATTGAGGTCATCAATCACAATCAACTGTCAAATTGAGGGCCTCAAAGCCTTCAATCTATGTTGATTTAAAATATCATCAGTTCAACAAGACATAAGGTATTAGGATAACACATTTTTTTGTTTTAATATCCCTTTACTAAAGTTTAAGAATTAATTTATTCATTGAATAAGAGATAGGTATATATATATTTATGCTTGACAATTAGAGTTTCAACCTTCAACTCATCTTTCACTCAAAAAGATAATAGAACTCAAAAATATTATACTTATCCTAATTGTATAAGGCTCCAAATGTTAACACATACCATTTAGATAAGTAAAATTATTTTTTAATAACCAGGGACTTCCTGTAGGCTAGTGGTAGGAAATAAAGGCATGTCGCACTATGATTGTGGGTTCGATTCCTGCAGCTTTGTCCGACGCGATGGGTTATGCCCCACCCTGCAGGTTGTCCTTTTCCTAAAACTATAGTATCATAATATTCCAAAAATAATCTTCATAAATTTTTTAACCTTAAACAATACTATCCAAAGATCAACTTAATCCACTCCAACCTTTATAGTTATCCAAAATACCTCTGTCCAGAGTTTCTCTAAAAGGTCTCTTAATTCCAAAATCAATTTATCAGATTCCCCAAACAAAGTAAAGTTTCTCTTATTTTCACATACTAAAAATATAATTACCTTCATCATATTAAAACCTTACTGAAATCAACAAGTACTGCAGTACAATCATTATATATATATCACATTATTCTAATAACCAGAATATAATCCATGAGTCCAAAAGCACCAATACATTAGTTATTCTGCTTCAACTGTAGTAACAACATAAGATTGTCCTTGATCCCTTGGCCTTTTCTAAGGTAAGTTTCCCTGACGCTTAGGACATTCATTTGCATAATTCCCCATTTCCCTACAATTGTAGCATTCAACTTTGACAGCCTCTTTCTTTCCCTTGCAATCACGAGCCTGGTGACCCTTTTCTCCACATTTATAACAAACTCACATTCCTTTTAGGCACGTACCAGGGTGATTCTTCCCACAATTATCACATAATGGAAAATCCTTCTTTCCCTTTTTCCCTTTATCTGTCTCTTGTTCCCCCGTTCTCTTCTTCTCTTGCTTTACTTTGTTGTCATAAGACTTAGAGAATTCCTTTTCTGTCTTGATAGCACACGAGACAATATCTTCGTATGATGAGAAGGATTGTGATACTAAAGCTCGACGGAGAAATGGTTTTAACCCATCAAAGAAACGATCAATCTTACTCCTTGGGTTACGTATATAATCGGCAGCATGCCTCGCTAACCTTGTAAAGTTAGCCTCATACTTTGCGACATTCTCATCCTCCTTCTGCCTCAGACTCAGAAATTGCCTTTCCATATCTGCTTGATGGTCACGAGGAAAGTATTTTTCTAAGAAAAGATCTTTGAACTCCCTCCATTCCATATTCGATACGTCATCATCTTCATTTGTGTTTTGAATCAGCGACCACCACTGATCGGCATCTCCAGTGAGGCGGTAAACTGCCATGACAACCTTCTCCCTTTCACTACTCCCCAAGGCATGGAATATTTTCTCTAAGGAATTTATCCATTGCTCAGCTACTATAGGATTTGTACTCCCATTGAAGGTTAGTGGTTGTTGCCTCATAAAACGGTCTAGAATTGATCCTCCACGTTGCGGATCAGGGTGCTCCATACGAGTAAGGTTATTATTCATAACCTGAGTGAGTTGTCCCAGTATGGTAATAAGTTGATCAGCACCAGTTATATTTCCATCTCCACAATAATTATCTTGAGCAGGAGGGCAATCCCTACACAGAGTTCGTGCATTGATACGGTTTACATTCCTTCCACTAGGCGCCATTTCTAAACAATGTCATAAACTAGATTAGTTTATGAATCAAAATACATAATTCCATACTTGTAAAACAATTTACATAAATTGAACTATTTATGGATATAATCCATAATCATAAAAAGAAATGTTTTCTTTGAGGAAGTATATACTCATAACCCTTCATAGTGGTTTGTAAATAAAATGAGAATTATCCTAAGCATATCCCCCGGGAGTGTCGTA
The DNA here is from genome assembly GCA_963277665.1 of Viscum album. Taxonomy (NCBI): domain Eukaryota; kingdom Viridiplantae; phylum Streptophyta; class Magnoliopsida; order Santalales; family Viscaceae; genus Viscum; species Viscum album. The sequence goes on along the minus strand of OY728158.1, from coordinate 1,370,415,252 downwards.
ACCAAGAGTGCAGCAAGGCCCGTTGTCGTGCACCAGTTCCCGTTCGAGTCTAGCTCAAAGCGGTGTTTTCGGGTTTTACCCCTAGGTACATCTGTGCCAGAGCCGCCTCTACCTGCTCGTATCCAAACAGGGATGTATTGCTCGGAAAACTCACAAAATCTCTACAATACCATAATTCTAGGAAGTTCTTCTATACTAATACTCAAAGTTCATCTTAGGTCTACGTGCTCTAATCAGAGTTTATCTAAATCTAGCTTCCAAGGTTAGTACTAAACTACCTCTGATACCAACTGTAACGCCCCGACCCCAGCTACCCAGAGTCGGTGCATTACTTTGTAACATTGGCATGATCGCAAAAGATCAAGTCTCGAAATACCGATTAGTTTAGTAGCCTTGGAAACACTAGATACATTCGTAAACGTTACATTACATCATAAAGTGAAAAACTACAATAACAAAGTCTCCATAGTCCACCCTCATATCCTCTTCTCACAATCCCTGCAGGTCATTCATAAAATACTTCTTCACATCCTGGAAAATATTAAAACATTGAAAGGGGTGAGCTCAGATGCTCAGTAAGGATAACAATATTGCGGAAGCTTTCATTAATAAACATAAACATTTAAGGCAAAGTATAACTAAAACAAAAGCCTTTTTAAACTTGAACTTCAGAATAATATGGCAAAAATAAAATGAGATAATGCCATTTACTTACTCACATGGATATTCTACTAGTCGAATTATCACATGCAATATCAATAAACACTTTCATAATGAGGGAATGTATAATGCCAGACATTCTGAAACATTTTGGCAAGGCCTCGGCCAAGACGTCTAAAATGATTAAGGCCTCGGCCAAAACCATAAATCAAATTGGGAAAGGGCCTCGGCCAATTCCACGTCTAGTTGTCTCATGAGACCTACCGATGCATCGAGGAGCTATAGCGGGCTCCACCCATCACTTATTAAGTCCAATACATTCCTCATATGAATAGGTTTAAACATATCATAAACCATAACATAATCGTATCACATAAAACATGCATAAAGGAAACATAACATTTCCACATTTCAATCACAAGATATCAATACAACACATTGATATAATAAAACGCTTTCAAAACCATTTTCAATACCAAAATAAAAGAGAGTTAAAACTTTGTATTTATTTTTCATTAAAAAAAATGATGGCTTGTAGAGGAAGCCGAAACTCAAATAATGGTTACGGCGGCGGAGAAGTCGTTGTCGCCGCATAAGTACGGAAAGAAAAACATTCCCTTTTCTCGTTTATCAAAACGCTTCGTATAAAAAAGATTCCTTTTGAATAAACATAAATGTCAAAGGGGTTTATACACCGTATAAAAGAAAGTTGTGTATAAAACCAGATATGCCTCAATGAAAGGAGATTGAGACGAAGTCCTTATAAGATCATTTTAAAAATAAAATAGATCTATTATGTATATTCACTATAGGTACACATAAAGAAAGTAAAAATACAAAATAGGACATAATAATATCATGACATAATTTGAAAGTAGGAGATTTACCCAAAGAATGGAAGTTGGGTTAAGAAATTCCCTTACCTCGTATCTGACTTGACTCAACTGTTCTTTAACCTCCTCAAAATCGGGTAACTCTTTTTGATTTGAGCCAAAGGATTCCTTGAGAAGAGTTCTTCCCAAAGTGAGGCTTCTAGGAGTAATAGGGGGAAGTTGGGAGAGTATTTGGGCAGAGGTTGGCCGAGCCAAATGGCTTGAAGGTGTGAATAAGGTGGGAGAGGTGGGGGCCTTTTATAAGTGGAGAGGAGGGGCTCTTTTGGAAAGATTGAAATGTTACATTATTATACAATGCTTTTAGGATTCTAAAGGTCCCACTCTTATATAATTCGTGGCTACGGTGATAAGGGTTATAAATATCTTCATCCAATAGGCTTTGGACAAGTGTAAGCCTTGGATTTTGCATTATCTTCTCATTTTATTTAAATCGTTAAATAATGAGGTCATCGATGCATCATAATGATGTCATAATTAATTTAATTTATTTAATGTCTAAAAATTATAAAAAAAAATACTATGATGTAGGAAATCTTTTTATCTTTCTAATGAATATTTATAATCAAAATTTGGACTTGTGTAACCCCACTTAAAAACTGTTTTAGTAAAACAACTCATGTTTATGTCAATTTAATTTTAACATTAAATATATATATATTAATGTCATTTTCCAACCAAAGTGGCTCCATGGGGTCCCCAAGTTGACCCATGGGTTGTCTTGGTCGTCCATGACTCATCCAATAGGAGTAGGACAAGTGTCAAGCTCATCTCATATTGTTAAAACATTATTTTTAACTTAAACTACACTAATTACCTCTAATCGCGATTAAGAACTTAAAAGTTACTATTCACCAAAAAAAAATTTTGATCTCATTGAACCACATTTTACTTCTTAATGACAACCATTTATGTCGGATTTTTGAAAATCAAATCACAGAAGTGGTAATATTTAAACGAAAAATCAGTTATTTAACTACCACTTAGTGGTTTCACTATTCATCAAAAATTGAAGTTTTTCAGAACAAGGCCAAAATTTCACCCTACGCTATAATTGATATTCCGAATTCAAAAATGATGTCTATTTTACAAAATTCCAAACATATAAGTTGCATTAATTAATTTTATAATTAATTCCCGCTGTCACAACAAATAGCGTGTTTTAAGAAACAATTTATATCAAAAGATTGGCAATTGTTTATGTCCAATTTCAATGTTAAATTAATTCTAATGACCACAATTGGATAAAATGGTAAAAATATATTCTAATTATACTTTAAAACCACTAAATAGTATAATTTATCACTATAAATTATTTTTATTAAAAAGTTGTTTTTAAGTAATTTTCACTATTCATAAAAAAATTAGAAGTTCTCAGGAAAATACCAAAAATTCAACATAGGCTAATTTCGATATTACGAATACAAAAATGAAATCCATTTTGAAATATAAAATTTCTATAATTTTAAAAAGTGGTTATTACTATTCATAATGGCTACTTTGATTAGTCGCGGTATTTTAGAACTCGAAGTTGCGTACAATGCAAGCTATTGCATTATTGAATGAGAAGCGTATTGTGGAAGCTCGGGGTGTTACACCTTTAAATTCATTCATTCCATGAATGGTTCTTTGAATTCCTCATTTACTTCATTCATTCCATGAATGGTTCTGGGAAGCCAGTGAAATGAAAAACTCAGCATATTTATTGGCTAAAAAATGTTAAATGGATTTTCATAAGTGTCTAATTTGATGAAAGAAATATATAAACATATGTGAGAGTTGGACCATTCATAATGGGGCTCCCATATTCACATCATGAATGTGTCATGCCTATTGCTAATGCATTTAGGTTATTATATCACACACCCTCTAATCGATTTTATCCCTTTCATATGTGACTTTTGATTTTTCTTCTCCAAACAAGAAGTGTGTTTCCTTTGGATCATAGCATCACAGATCGAGAGAGTGGATGAAATCCCTCAACACTTATTCTTCTTCTTGTTCCATTCATTTTACATGGAGGAAAATCTAGTTTGATACTACCTAACCCGGATCAATATCTCATGTACATGGTCTATAGATTTCTCAGGCTTCATTGAAATAAATAAAAAATCTGACCGCTCCCTCAGATGTTGAGGGATTGTCTACATCTTATCTTCTTTGAGGTGATAAGTATAAAAGAAGTCCCTTTGGTAGGATTCAATTTTACAGTATGTGAAATATGTGATATCACACTAGAACATCATGCATGAAACCCAAATAAATCATAAATTCAATTCTCAGATAGAGATTCACATGCATGTTCCTCTAAAGGATCCCCTTGGGTTTCATCATACCATGATCGACACTTGAGACCACCTGAGAGGCATTACAAACCATGATTATATGGTAATTATTGAGAATTATATTAACCTTTTGAACATGGAATAACATGTGGAATGTGAAAATTAGTAATTTGTAAAGACATGTGATGTGTTATAAATGGTAACTTTCTATGATGTGGAAATCATTGATTTTTTTATCGATAGGAGAATCAATAAAGTAACATAGATGCGATTTTGAATTTTTATATTTGATGTTTTATGATAATTTCCTAAGGTATAAATAAATTATATCTTGATAAGTGATACCAATGATTCAATGTATAGAATAGAATCCACCAGTATGATATTGTTGACATTAACTTTGGCTTATAAGTGTGCTCGAGGATAAAGTAAGAAACTATAGCATGGGTAATTTTTGTGGAACTTAATAGGTTTTTTTTGACGTTCCCCTTGGTTTGGAAGAGATCCATTGGAAGTCATAATAGGATCCTGTAGTAGTGATTTGGATGGGGCCAAGTATGAGATAATGACATTACCCTTGGATATTTATGTGCTTCAATAAAGTAAAGAGCTTATTGGGATGATTACTTGAGACATGATGTAAGAGATTCATCATTTACAGGAGAATATTTAATGACATGGGTGATATGTCTGGATTCAAGAGGATCTTCTACTAGATATATAAATTCCACATAGTACCAAAGTAGGTTTGGATGACCGAGGGTGTCAACTTGAAGCTCTAGGTTTAGTGCAAGTTATTGGATTTGTTGTATAATTTTATTAATAAATAAAAATTTTATAATATTATTTCTATAATTATATATATTTATATGTGGATTTTCATAAATAGTGGTGTGACCTTCTAAGTTTTACTCATAGTTTTTCAGGCCACCATTTGGTACTTGAGTGGAATTCAAGGTTGCAGGTAAGGATATGGGAAAAGTGCCATGTGTTTGACTGTTCTGGTATAGATGTGTTGGATCATGGAGATAGGACCGACATGGGGTTCAAGACTAGGTATTTTGGAGTCTTTTATAGTGTGTATTTATATCTTTAATTGTACTAATTTAAACAATTCATTTAGTTACATTTAGTGGAGGATTATGGGGAGGCACACCTGAGGACATGTAACCAATGAGACTTAGTCACATAAGAGAGCACTAGGATAGAGACATAACAAAGTTGTATCATAGGTGGTTTATTTTCTACTTGTTTACTATTTAGGAAAGGTAGAAAAAATTCTATGTTGTTTTTGTTCATTGTAATGAGCTCATTCATCGGTGAAGCTAACCCATGAGCGAGAGACAACCGAAGTACCAAAGGGTGGGATTGTTAATCTTTTTGTTTATTTGTTATGTTTTTGATGTTTTTAACCTTTATTTATTCACATGCGTGGGTGATGTTACAGTTTATTGATATTTTAGTTGTGGTCCCATATCGAACAAGATGGGCATGGATTCATTGTGATAGGCACAAAGGGATCTTTGTTGACATGCATTGTTCATACTAGGGATATCTCTATTGAATGTGACATATCTGATTATATAAAAATTCAAATGTTAAATAATGATATAAATGACAAAAATAAATGAAATTAATAGTTATTTTATGCCAATTTTTTGGTAATCCAATTGTATAATAACTTTGAGTTAGTGGTAATCTATTTTTATCAACTTTTGATGGTGGTCTTCATGAGTACCTTGTGTTCTATAAAGTATGTTGGCCTATGTATGGAAATTTCCTCCCCATAATCTTCAAAATGAGCATTATGAGAGTAATAATGAACACGCTTCTAGTATAGGTGAGTCAGAACTTCCTGTAGATCTATAGAAAAAGAAGGATGATTAGCTTCCCAATAGCTTCCTAAGGGTAATGAAAACCATAGAGAGTGATACTATACACACCATATCTTTTATGTATGATTCAGATAGAGTGTCACATCTAAAACATATACCTATATTCATTAGGTAGGGAGGTCCACCATCTTTTATGTTATGGATTGAGTCAATCTATATAATATTTAAGCACCTCAATACACCCACGGATAGGAGGGTTAATATTGTTGCCCATATGTTATGAGGACTAACCATGTGATAGTGGGATATTGTGGAGAAAATTGATCAGAAAAAGAATTTTACGTAGATGGACTTAGAAGATATGTTATTGAGCCACTAATACCTAGAGAATTTGAGTAATGAGAGAGCTCATGAGTTTATGAACTCGATGTATGGAAACATGTTAGGGATGGATTAAATTGGGCATTTCATGAACCTACAATGTTTGGATCTATATTTAGATGTTGATGAAATCACTGCGAAAAAACATTCCTATGATGGAATTTATTACATTTTAAGGTCACAGGTGAACAACTTTTGTTTGAGAAAATTCATGGACAGGATGAATAAGGCTCTCATCTGGAAAGGATATTTTCCTTAAATGTTTTATAACAATCATTTTATAGAATTTATATCCATGAATGATAAAATCATTTGGCGTTTCTTATGTTTTACTTGGAATATGATCTGATGGTACCATACATATTATTTTTATGGGTGGTTTATGATTATGATGATGAAATGATTATGAAACCCATTTAGAATACATGGGGTATACTAATGTGGATTGATGGATGTTTATGAGACCAAATTTCATTTCAAGAGTTATAATATGATGACTTTATGAATGGTTAATGAGTTTTTGACACACTTATGTATATTTTTCATTTTTTGATTGGTGCACTTGGAATTATATATGCCTGTAATATATTCATTAAAGAGGGATAAATCATGTGTAAATTATGTTATACATGAACCTGATTTCATGTTCACAATTATAATTGTGGACATCATTTCATTTCAAAATGGTTATTTTTTTACCTGGTTTCATACCAATAAAGTTATGTGTGGACCTAGATTCATGTCCATACAGTTAGGTGTGGACATCATTCATTGTCTATAAGTTTATGAAATGGACTGATTTCATGACCTTAGCATAATGAGTGAACCTGTTTCTATTAATACATGTTATTAATGTTTTAAGATTATGTTTTTCCATATTCCTATGTATACTTTATGAACTCATGGATTATGTTCATTTATTAAACTTATGATTCGTGTCTTATGAACTGTGAAGCATTATTCTAGGACTCAAGGTTATGATATATGTTATATAGTGTAAAGTTTCAAATTTTAACATCTTGTTATCAAACCCCTATGTTCATGTTAATTGACTTTATATTCATTAATTTCCCTTGTCTTGAATCTACGATCACTATTTCTTATGTTTCCTCTCACCAAGTCTTGAAGATAGGTTTTAAGTAGGTTGTGCCTTTGGAGAAGATATTTATGGGATATGTTAAATATTTTTTATGAAATAAGAATACGTGGTTTATACTTTCCGAATACACTAATAATTTATGGTCCATGTGTATGTATTTGTTAAATTTATTTTTTTCATCTAAAAATCTATAATCACTTTATTGTTAATTTTTATTATGTTCTTGAACATTTATCCTTGATCAAAAATCCTAAATAGAATAGTACACATTGTTGTTTAACTAGATATTCATCAAGGGTGATAAGACCCATACCATAGTAAATAATTATGATTATAATTAAAACTGATTAATCTACAACCATACAAAATATAGTTCATGGATCAAGCATGGTATCCTAAAATCCCAAACTTTGTAATTCATCTTTTATATATGTGAAAATGTTAATAAAATAGGATATTTATCATTATATATTTTAGTGATAATTAAATAAAATATTAGTAGTGTTATTTCTAGCATTGATAAAAGTAAATTTTACCCAGGATATATATAAAACTCATATATGAACAGATATTAGTAGTGTGGGGGAATAAAATTATATCACACTAAAAAACAAATAATTAGAAACAATTTAAAAAATTTCAATGCCAAATTTAATTTCAGATGAACCTAAATTATAATATTTTTAGTTAATTTAAACTATATTGAGATTTTTATTGTTAAATACATTCCATTTCCCAAAAAAAATAGGAAATAACATAGGTTCCCCAATATTCTATCTTTGGGACCCCCTTTTAAAAGAACACACTGACATTACTAGTTTCTGAACACACAACCCTATATCGAACAAAAGAAAAGTATACATATTGTTAAAAAATTAATTTTATAGAAATTATATGAAGAAATAAAATTAACCTAAATATGAAATAATAATTCATTAATGAAATTACTCTTTTAAATTTGAAACATGTACTTTGAATCATACTGAACACATAGTGTGTTACAGAATGGTGGTGGAAGAGCATGGAATAGCTTGAAGATCTAGATTGATGTGATAGGAAACGTGGGGATGGGGGTATTCTACACATTAATGGATGGGTAGATACTAAAGTAAATGAACCTAGAGTCAATGATGGGTGAGGTGAATCTAAAGGCCAGCTCGATGGAATGTGAAAGGGCACCGAGATAGTGACCTTCTGTCCCATGGATGGCATTGATTTCAAGGAAGAGAAGGATTAAGAAAAGAATCTCAATATAGAGACTATTTTCCATATGATGGAAGACTACCACTAGGATCAAACCTAAACTATTTATTATTATTGTGATTCTAGATGAATTTATATCATCTAATAATGTGTTGTTCATTTAGCTAGGTTTAAACTAATGTCTCTTCCCTTAATGATAGTAATCAATGATTATCCTAGAGGTCACTATTTTCTATTACCAGCTACCTGAATTTTTCTTTCATTTTATCCCTACGCATATAAAATGAATTATATTTAAAAAAATAATTAATTATGTATAAAATTATTAAAGTAAAATTTTTTCTCTCTATATACCAGAGTAAAACTAGTATATCAATGTTTCATGAAACATATAATTGATAATGAATAAGTGAATAATATAATGAAAAATTATTTTCAAGTATTAAAAAAACATTTTAATTTAAACCATAATAGATAATATTTTTGTTCAAAACTAATGATGTTTATCTACCATGTTTGAAGGGATTGTTCCTCGTGAAGAATACCGATTACCTCCATCTTTGATGTTGTACATTATAAATTTTCATAGCTGTTACTTTTTATGAAATGGTTGGATAGAATATGGTGTATAGGTGGGTGATGTATTAGATCTTGGGGGCCATATCATTATATCCAATCCAGGAGAACCCATTTTTTAGTTGAGATAATTGAGAGTTTCTTTGTAGAAAAAAATGATGAGTGGGGTGGAAAACTCTTACAACTTTATTCAAGTTGAAATAAATACATTTTACTTACACTTTCTTACTTTATTACCATCCCACCTACATTAGCTATAAAATATAATTGTTATCTAATCCATTGGTAGTGGAGTAGAATCAGGAAATAGAGATTTTACCATGATCAGAAAATTCATGTTTCCAAAATTCATGTATTGATTGCAGATTCTAAATGTTCATGTTGATTCTATTATAAAATTTTAAACACCATTAAACACAGATCTAAATTGATCATCCTAGATGTAGTCAATATTTGGTCAAAACCCACGTGATACAGTACCTCATTACTGGAAAAGAAGGTATTGTTCCAACACTGATGATATTTGTGGTAAGTTTACAACAAGTTCTCCATCAAGACACATCGTCACCATGTCATCAGTCCATCTCAATTGTTGATATCATTTTGATCATATCATGATAAGAAGATTCCTGTTTTCAACAATCCAGGAGTTTATTCTGCCATTTTCAATCATATATATACCAATCGATGTCTATTTTTATCATATTTTTATCAATCATTGTCCATTTTCACAAATTCCGCACCAATTTTTACAAAACTAAATTTCAATGGATTGATCATCCATCATAGGGATTATAATGTTAACTACTTAAAACTATTCCATTTTAAAATCTCATATGCAATATTATTATATTTCAAAGGATATCATTGATCTCATTGTGAATAAGGTACACAACTTCACTTCCATTGTGAATTCCAAATAAAAGAATATGAACAAAAAGATTACCAGTCAAATCTTCCAATGGATCGATCATAAAATATACCATCCAATTTCTCAATAGAAGAGAGCATAAATAATTTGGATAAATTTTTATAATACATACCAATCAAAGGTCTATCAAAAATGATTCTTTTGTTAGAACTATTGATGAACCTTCGAATACATAGTGGAAGCTCTTTAGCAGAACAGAATAGGGAGTTCCAAAGCCTAGGGAATCAGCTGGTGGCTACATGTAAAACTCTGAATGATAAATATCAGGATTTGGGATACACATTTGGTCTCCCGTATCAACATGGTTCCCATAGGAAAACCTACCATGATAGTGGTAATGGTTTCACTGTTTAGGGGGCAGGCAGAAAGGTAGGATGTAAGTTACAACCAAACACAATCTCTAACCCTAGAGAAGGGAGGGGGAAATGGTGTTGGTTGAGGAAGATGAAGAATAGGAAGAAGAAAAATTAGAGGAAGTATATCAAATTATTGTAGGCCAACATATAAATACTACCATTGTGGCATGGGGGGACACATGAAGAAGAAATGTCCAAGTCCACTTCAAGATATGGTCCATGGTAGTAATTAAGAAAGTAAAAATAGAGATGTTCATGTGATTTTCACTGAGGAAGTTTTGTTTTCCTATAAAAATTTGTAAGATACTTGTTTTCATATACCAAACCCATACCAATAATGGGTGGTTGGTGCTGCAGAAACTTACTATATCACTCAAAATTGTGAGTATTTCATAAATTAATAACCATGTGAATTTGGTGCATTCAATATGGGGAATACCAGTTCTACATAGATTTTTTTCACTGTTGATATCCAATTAAAGAGGAATTGTTGATACACAATCACCATGAAGGATATTTTACATGATCCTAGTCTTTGACTCAACCTATTATTAGGAATAGCCTTTTACAAACAAGGATATAAAACAAAATTTAAATTGGTATATGGAATATGATGAATAGATCCATTATTATCACCAAGGACACATATTGAGTACATTATTTAGGATCAAAAACTATATTATATCATTAAACATACAATATGGGGTGAATTTTAGTTAAAACCCCCATTAAACAAATCAAAATACAAATATTGTTAATTTAAATTTTTCAAAATCAGATTTTTCCTAATTATTTGGTTTAAGAATTATAATCAAAATGGATCTAGTTATATGAGAGTATTTTTTTTAAAGAGTTATCAAAAAATAACAATAAAACCTATGGATCCAATTGTTATAAGAGTATTTTTATAATGAGTTAACATAATGGATCCATTTAGAAAACAAATGGATACAGTTTTTATAAAAATAGACCCAATTAGAGTTATAATGATAAAAAATATTATATAAAGATGAGTATGATTACTAACTTTCTATGACATTCAAAAAATAATAATAAAATGTAAAAATATAAGTATCTAGAAATAATAAGATTTAATTACAATCTATCTTTTAAATATTTTCCTCTTTTAAACATAAGAGTATGTATCCAATAAAACTGACTAAAGTAATCTCATTTATATAGCTTATTTAAAGTTATACCTTCCCATTATAAGAAGGCCCTCAATACAATTATTATAATAGATCTGTATTCATATCCCTGGAATACAAAGATGTGATGATTACTGTATTTATTTCTAGGCTTGTAATACCTTGAACCTATAGATCATATTCACTATATTAAAATCCTTGGAATCCCTCAATCATCACAATGATTAGATGATATTACGAAATAAAATATTCATAATGAAGAACCCCTTATAAAGAATCCATATAACTACCAACTCTCTGAAAAGTAATAAATCTAATAGTTTGAAGTTCATTATTAGAAAGGTTTAGATGACTTTAGTTTTTAATGAATTTGGATACAAAATATTAAAATGAAACTCTTTTTATAAGTGATGCTCCAACAGTCATATTTTAGAGTTTCTTTCAATTTTCTTAGATAGATGGTGCTTGAAAAATCGTTTGTAACTGAATTCCTGACACATTTTTTAGCTCTATTACAATGTTAAACGTATTCCTAATGATAGAAATGATTATTTTACATTTTTATTATAAACATGAGATATCCTGAGTGAATTTAAAACTTATTATCTATATGATAATTTTTATGAGGTCCGGTGTGATTTTTCCATATTAAATTAGTCTGATAGTCATGACTTTTGTTTGTATGATAGAAAAGACAAAATTCTAACTCATTTTTTTATTAAAGATATGTTTGGTGTGTGAGACACATTATCAATTCGATGACCGTAATGAAGAATATTATATTATTTTTCATTATGTATTAGAACATTTTTTATGTATGGTAGAATAAAATTATTTCAATAGAAACTCAGAAAATTTTGCGGGACATTAAAATTTAATAAACATGTATTAAGAACGTTTTTGTGATTTCCAAAACAAAAGGAAACGAAAAATAATATGTAATACATACAACTCAACAATCTGACCCTTATTGAAAATCAAAAAATAATAAACACAACTGAATAAATAACATGAAATACTTACATCACTTTATTATTTTTAGAACCAAAATTTTATTATTTATACCATTTCTTCCCCTGAGTTTGTTACACTTTTGGATATGATGTTTAATATGATTGAATGTACTAGAATAGTTTATATTTAAAATAATCTAATCTTCCTTAGAAAAACATCCCATCCTAAGGATAGTATTCCTCCCTTAATAAAATAATATCCCTTTTTCACGAAACATTATCCTCCTTAATATAATATTATTCCATTTTGTGTTTTTCAAAAAGGAATTATAAGGATTCGTTGGATCCTAAAATGTTAGAAAAATACCATACGAAACAATACATAACTAACTAATCATACATGTAAATATGATAGAATATATAACCAATTAAAATTGTAAAACATTCAACCCTAAATTAATTAGCTAGAATGACCATTCATTGATAGTATAATCAATCAAATGTATTTCAAAATACATTGAGATTTCAAAGAATGAAAAAAATAATTCTTTCTTCATCATGTTATCGAAATGTGCTTCCATATTATTCAACTCCTGTCAATATTTCTCAAGATTTTAAATTTATTCTTCATGAACTCTATCTTGATTATTCATCCTTTTAAATTCCTTAGACAACTATTTATTCCGATCCGTAATTATGATTATCTCAACCTCACATGATTTGTGTCTTTTCATTTCCTACCACATATCTCAAATCATTTATTTCAAAACATTTACATCATCAGTCTGTTAATTAGTAGAGTCTATGAATTCTTTAACATACAATAATCTATCTTCAATATTTGAAGCTAAAATTAATAGGATTCAGCCAATTATAACATATGATTATTTACATCAACAAACTATTCATTATTCATATGAATATTATAATCGAGACTGTTGGAAAAAATTTCAATTTTATGGAATATTCTTTTTCTAAATATAAGAATTTTCATGAAAATTCTTTTATTCAACATAAATATGAATCACTAATTCTAAGTAAACAATTTTTTAATATGATTTTCTCTCAGACTATTTTATACATGTTGAATCCTAGCTTTAATATTTTGGATTTATGGAAATTTTCTTTATAATCTCCATACGACATGGAATATATAATAAACTTTTTTGAGATATCATTTCCAATGAGTCTAATTAATTAGAATCAACTTTAAGAGATTTTGTTCTTCTTGTTCTGGTGTCAAATTCCTTAACCTTTTTATCATCTTTTATTTATTATTTCTTCTCATCTGCTATTTATATTTTTTCTAAATCCTTATCAGATTCACCTATTTTGGATACCAGCATCTTTTATTGTGGATCTTATTCTTCATTATTTCATGAAGATTATGATTCCTTTTCTGATGATGATTTATCTTTCAAATAAATTTTAGTTTTCTCATCCTTAACAATATTGTATGGTTAACAAGATTAGGATGAGGATGATTTTGATGAATCCTTATCTGATTGAGTTTATTCATCGTCATGCTCTTATTTATTTTCCCATTACTATTAATATTATTCTTCTAAAAAATAATCTACTTATTTGTATTATTATTATTATTATTCCTTTTCTTCTCCTTCAATATCCTTATCATCCTATTTATTATGTTCTTCTTTTAATTATCTTATTGTTCACAAAAATCATTTTTTATCCATCTCTGGTACTAATTCATTTTGAGGTATTGTTGGAACAAGTTATACCTCACCAACCATTTCATTCGCATAACTTCCATATAAGGTATATCAAAAAGGACCACTGAAGTTTCTTCCAACAATAATTTAGCTTCTAGGTAAATTTTATTGGTAGGGGATGCTTGAAACACTATATTCTCATAATCTGTTCTACACCTTTCAATCATAATTCAAAAATATTTTTCATCTTGTAACCTATTTATTTGATTATTTTTCTAATTTATTTCTTATAAATTCCCTACTACATGAAAATTAAATGATTTTTCTTATGTGGTATCATTTTTAAATTCTCGATCCCATGGATTCTTTTAATCATTATGTTTCATATAATTTTCAAATACACCATCAAAAACATTTCTTTGTTTCTTTATCTTTTCAAGAGGAGAATACTCAGATTTTATTTTATTCTTATTAATTTTTTTGCATCATTATTTGAAGTTTGATATTTTTAAACATATCCTTTTAATTGTATGAACAAAATTATTTGACATAGCATAAAAATATAATTTCATTCTAGACATCGTTTCCTCACTGATAAAATAATTTTTTCCCAGACTGTATATGAGGTATTTTCCAAATTGGAGACCTCTATAAATTGTACAAACATTTTCATAATAAAGGATGTGTTCATAATAATATTGACTTGTTAGAAGTTGTTTTTATATATTCAACCATAATGAATATTAACAAGACTAAGTCAATCTACTGATTATTCCAATGGAAATCTTTAGCTTGAAATTTGGATAAGCGTGATCTAGGGTTCCATGGAAAAGATAAAGTCCAACCTTATGTTACCTCATCCTTGTAAGATGATAGGTGGTTCACCTTCTTGAGTATCACATACGACATCCACCTATTCCACACGATCTGGTTCCCAGTGTTCATGTCCACTATCAGATCATGTTTTTCATTATATTTGCATCTGTTGACCGTGATGGGAGTGAAACGCGGTGATGAAAACCTTTTTCTCATCCCATAGCCTTTGATTGTGATATGGTCTCAAAAATGATGGTATGTTCCTCGGGTGTGGATGATTCGATGCCATGCGATCTATTTCTCATTAGAGCTGCATCAGGTTTATGGGATGGGAGTGTGATGGGGTGACGATCCACTTTTCATATTCTCTATTTCATTGCTTCTAAGGACATTAAATTGGTGTCTCAGAATCGATGGATTTTTGTTATTTAATGAACTTATGAATTACTTTCAGTATTCATTGAGTGGAAGAATTATCTTGGAAAATGTTGATAAACCCTTAACTGTGGAGGACCTAAAAGGTAAACTAAGTCAAATATGAGGATTTGACTGCTGGAAAATATCCACATAGGTAAGGGGTGCTTCCATTTAATAATTAAATCAGAATATAAAAGGTATACGACATGGGGTTCTAGTTTTTATAACATAAACCCATGTATTTTGAGAATTTCATAATGACATTTATTTTTTAATCCAATTCATCAGAAACACATCAATGCTCATGTTTTGGTCATATTTCATAGCCTTAGCTGGGGTTTCTGGAACCCATAAATTTTTAAGGGAATTGCCTCTTCTATAAGAGTTTCACTCATGATTGATTATACTAATATTCAAAAAATATTTGGTTTTCATTCTAGGTTTTGTGTTGATAATAACTTCTATATTCACAGGACATGTTTTGTGAATCTCATTAAAAATTGGGATGAAATTGAGATTGAGATTGTGTATAAATTCTAACCAAATATCTTCAAATTTTGTATGTTTGTTGGGAATTATATTGCTCAATGTAGGAAGGTTCATATGATCATGTCCATTCCACTAAAAGGTGCAGTGTGGGGATTGAAGCGAGGTGATGCATAAACCAAGGAGAGTGCTAAGGATGATAAAGAATCACCCATCCTTGACCCTAACATACCAACGGTCATGGGGAAGGCATTGAAATCCCCCCATAATGAGGATTATTTCATAAATTGATGTTCTAATTCTAATCATGAGTGGGTTAATGTAGTGAGGGATATTGAGGTTGAGCAATTCTCAACATTTTTGGTTGAGTCATATACAAAAACAATTCATTGATAGTACTTTCTCGGTGACTATGGTGCAGGTCCTTGTACTAAATATTTTTTATAAGTTTCTCCTGAAGGATATGTGTGAAATTTTACTCCTTTGTAACATGAACATGATAATGAGATTGTAGTTTCCAATATTGAATGTGATTCTCAGGTTACAACCAATATGAAATTGGATTAGGAGGAATTTATCACCTCTTTTGATCATAAAGAGAAGAAAAAAGGTGATTTTTGTGTGCAGCTTAAACCATCAACAATGGATGAGGAAAAGTAGCAGAACATTCTAGTTAAGGATTTCATGGATGGGAAAAGAAAGGGTGAAACTTCTATGATTGATGTGGTGAAAGAGGATTCGAACTCTGGTAAAAATACTTTTATAATGTCTAATATCTTAAATAGGTCCAAAATTATGGAATTCATCAATGAAGAATTTTGAAATTTTCATGGTTCTCTCCCGATTGATGGAAGGTATTCAGCTACTATGATTAAATCTATCCTAGAGGATATCCCATCAAAAGAGAATGACAGTGACTGGAAGTATCCTACACCAGGGAGGTGAGGCCATCATCTGTGGGGGAGGGGTAGTGGTCGAACCCAACGATGATCCCATGTTTTCTTTTAGGTGTTCCTTTACATGTTTTTAATCCTCATTTCTTATTTACCTTGTACTCTTGGTATTTTATGTTCAATAAATTTTGGAATCAGGGGCTTATAACCTATGGTTCACATTGTTCAGAGTAAAAGGTAATCTAGAAAAAAACCTTAGAAAGCCAAAATGTATATCTGTTACACAACATTAGAATAAAAAAATCATGTATCCCTAAAAAAATGAATATTTTTTCTAGAGTTAGGTGGGATATTTTCCTTAATTTATCATATTTTGAGAACAATGAGTCTTCTTCCTTATTCTTGTTAATTTTTTTAGATTTTTAGTACAATTTTGAGAAGAAAATTCGCTTCTCCTTTTGATGTAACTCCAACTAAATTAGTATCTTGTTTTTAATAAAACTTATACCTTTTTCTAAACATGATAAAGGTAACATTATCCTTACTAACCTATTTATAAATTTAAATTGAAACATAGAACATAGAAACACCCTCAGTAATGTTTTGGTCAAAATCTTTATCAGGATTTCCGGCACATACTGATTCCCATCCTTGGAATGATATGATATCCCTGGGAGTTGAATCTTATTTTTCATATTATGACCTTTAAAACAATCTCTCTCTAGAGACAAACCACTTAATATAATCTTACACGGCCTTAATCAGATTTGTATTCCGAAAATCAATAATTAAAGAAAAGAAATAAAATCACACTTTGGCCTTTGAAGGGAGAAGTAACTCAGGTATAGAAATTCTAAATAACTGATTTTGGATATTGGTTAACCCACCTTTATATAGGCACTGGCGATGATGAATCATCTTCCATTATGTAATTATTTTTTGAGATTTTCATGACCCGTCCTTGGGGCCCGTGCCGGGACTACCCCAAGCCCGCCTTCCATAGGCCGGGGGCTGGCGACTAGCACCAAAGGCGTAAATCCAGATAATTGGGAAGGCATTTCCTTTATAAAATTAAACAAAACACCAAAAAGTACAAGCAGAAGCAAAACAATAAGTACAAAAGTAAGTGCTGAAAAGTAAATGGGTCAGAATACAAACCCAACTGAAAGTACAGCTACAACTGAACAAAAGTACAATAGAAAAAAACAACAGCTGGAAGAACGGAAGCGGCTCCTGGGTCGTCCTCCTCGGATCCTACCTGAAGGGTAGGTACAAATAGCGCAGCTCCTGGATCGTCCACCACGGATCCTACCTGAAGGGTAGGTATAGATAGCAAAGCTCCTCAATGCTCTCACCTGTCAACCTCCTCCGTGTGTCATCTCATCGTGAAGTCCACCTCCGGATACTGACTCATCATGTGGTCCACCTCTGGGTAAAGTCCAGTCCTCGAACACTCGGCCTCTGTCAGCATTGCCAGTCATCTGCAACCAACACAATGAGGTGCGGGCATAGCCCGTGCAGGGGTGAGTATAACGACACTCAGTATGGACCCCGAGACCCTCAAGGTCTCACTAAAACCAACATGGATAACCACAAAGAATATCTCAACAGATAACCTCTACTTAGGTGTATGCCCATACATATACCTAAGTTATCAAGTAACCCATCTCAATCATGAGGAAACACAAAGATCATGAAATCAATGGATAACCACTACCCAGGTATATGCCCATACATATATCTAAGTTATCAAGTGACCCATCTCAACCATGAGGTAAACACAAAGGTCAAAAGTCTCAGCTCAAACCAGGATTTTCATTATCGAAACCGTAACTGCTGAAGATCCCCATCTCTGGAGTGTACAGTGGTCCTGTCACGAATCCGAGGTACTGCTCACTAACCTAATACTGCTGAGGTACTCCTCCTGTCGAGTACTGTGGGCCTGCTGCTACAACCAAGCGCTTCCCACCATGGGTCTGCCGCTACAACCAAGCGCTCCCCCTCATATCCTCAAGAGGTACTCCTTCTGTTGAGTATCGCGGGTCTGCCGCTACAACTAAGCGCTTTTCCATCGTGGGTCTGCCTCTACAACCAAGCGCTCCCCACTAGGCTATCCGACCACACCGAGTCGATCGGTCAAGCAGTCGTCAGGTCTCAGCCGGCTACACGGTCTCCGTACTCTGCACGCTCGTCTCCGGGAGGGTCCGCTCCACGAACTACTGGTCGATACTACATGTATCACAAAGTTCCAAGAAGAAGTATCTCAAAGTACTGCCTCGTCACAGAGGTCTCAACGCAACAGACGGCGCGTCAATCGGACGCCCGGTCTGTGAGTTACTAGTCTTTTCGTCCCCAGGGCCCGGTTCGTTTCCTCTGCGAACCAACCCGGCCGTATCTCAACTGTACCACGAACTCTCCTAGGGTATACTCATAGGGATCATTTCTCCACGTGATCACCATCACTGCTGACGGTTCGTCAAACGGACATCCAGTCTGAAAGTTATCAGCTTTTCGGTTATAGGAGCCCGGTTGGATTTCAGGTGCAATCCAACCCGGACACTATCCAACTGCATCCAAATCTCTGGCGAAGTATGCCAAAAGTTACATCTCATCCAGAAGAATTCAACGAGACAGACGGCGCGTCAATCGGATGCCTGGTCTGTGAGTTATTGGCTTTTTCATTCCAGGGGCCCGGTTGGTTTTTAAGGCAAAACCAACCCGACCGTACTCCACCTGCATCCAAACCTCAGGCGGAGTAAGCCAAAAGATCTGTCTCACTTAGAGGAATCCAACAAAGTCGACGACACGTCAATAGGACGTCTGGAGCTCAAGTTATGAGTGTTTCCGCTCCGAGGGCCTGGTTGGTTTCGTGTACGAACCAACCCGGCCGAACCCAAAGTATTCTGAAACCTTGAGTGTGATATACTGAAACGACCGTCTCGATCCAAGGATCTCATCGCCATTGACGGTGTATCGATCGGAGGTCCGTAGATCAAGTTATGAGAAAAATACCGAAAGTGATCCGAAAAAGGGGGGTCTGGGCCCGAACCGACCCGGCCCAACCCCCCCTAGGTCGGCCCGAAACGGGTCAACCCGACCCAGGTCCAAGTCCGACCCGGTTGGGCACGGCCCGGCCTGGCGGTCCGTCCGAGCGGCTCGGCCCGGCGCGCTGGCTCGCTGGTGCTGGCCAAGCGGACGCGCAAGGGGGGACCGTCCCCCTGGACGAAACCGCGGCCCCCGCGCGAGGGCCGCTCCCTGTCAACAGACGCGGCACGATACCGCGTCACGCTGGTCCTATGCGGCCGCGGGACCAGCCACCCGCCGCCGCGGCTTCATCTGCGGCGGCCCCTTTCTGGCGGCGCGCCGGGCGCTGCCCCCTCCTGGCGGTCGATCGGGGCCAGCCGCCGCCTCCGGCCGTCGGCACCGCCGAGCCGGCGTGGCGCGCCAGCGGATTCTTCCGCAGACCACCGGACGCACTCCAGTGGTCCGTTTTGCTCGCCTCTTTCGCCAACGGTCCTCCCGGGACCCGTCCTTCACTACGGAGGCTTCAAAATTAAGTTTCGGCCCAGTTTGTCGTCGCCTGTCAATCCGCGCACAACAATCAATCAGTGGAGTCTTCAATCGCCTCCGCGGCCCCGACTCCGGTTGTGGTTTCGTTCAGCTTCAACGGTGCGGCGCGATAGCGCCACGCTTCTTCGCCACATTCTTTCTCATGTCCGCACGGTGCTGCTGCACTGTGCCGCCTTTTTTCGTGCAACAACGAATCAAAACAACAAAGGGGGAGGAGAGTCGGCTGTGTTCGTGCGGTCCGACCTCCTCCCGTTAAGTTTGTAACAAGCGGCCCAAAAGACGAAGAACAACAAAGAATTTTCACGAACAAAAGAGAATCAACCCAAACAGTTTTTCCCCGCAACAGATTATTCCCAACCCGCAAGGAAAACATTCGCGGATCAACTAGGTAATAAGTTGATCCGTGTTCTTTGTTTTCTTTAGAAAGAAAGAAATCAAGGGAATAAAATCATTCTCAAACATAATTCCCTACCTCAACGTTGTCGTCAAACGCGAGTTCATCGCATCGCGGAAGGGGCATCGCGGAAGAAGCGTCGCGGAAGAAGCGTCACTGACGTCGCGGTACACAGTGTCGTGTCTTCGATCTCTGAGGGTTTGGCGTTCTTCGTCGGAGATTGGTGAGTTCTTCGTGTTCTTCGCGTTCTTCGTCGAAGAAGAATGCTTTCCTCCAAATCCTCTCTACGCCACAAGTTCCAACAGAAATAAAATAAGAGTTATCTTATTTTATTAACGCACATGACACGTTTGAATTTCAAAAGAAACGAAATGAACAATTACTTCAATGAATTAATTGTAACGATTTAACCACCCAATTTAATGAGGCGTTTCTTAACCAGAAAAACGTAAGGTTTGACTTCATTAAAAAGGGGCGTGCGGGTGCGTTACTTAGAAGGAAAGAAATGGTGGGGCTTGTGTGGGTCCCACCTCACAAAATATCCTACCAAGTGGGTAGGGTATTGTGGGTCCCATCTAATCTGCTTAACTTAGGTTAAGCTAGATTTCAGGAAAATAAAATAAAGTGTCGCACCACTTTTATTTTATTTCTTAACTTAACCCCAAAAATTAAAAACCACACCCGAGCAAACGCACCTCCGGAAAAGGCGTTTCTAAGAAAATATCGGCGCTGTGATTTCTTCGATGCCCTCGGAATTCGATTCCGAGCACCAGTTCAAAAGTTAGAAAAACCCGCTCGTTCGTTCACTGAACGTACCCGAACCTAAACTTCGGAAATTGATTCCAGGCACACCGGACCTCGAAATCAGGTGCCGTCAGAAACTGTGTTGTAAAATTCCAAAGAAAATTAAGAAAAAAATTTCCTTGAAATTTACAGGTCTTTACATTACTCCCGCCTCACGGCTTTACGTCCTCGTAAAGCTTTAACACAAACAAGGGTTACAAAAGCGGTACTGAGAACGCATCTGAGCCTTCCACTCCCATGTGCTTACCTGGAGGTTCTCGTACTGCTAGTGAAAGCGCACCCGAGGAATCGACCATCCTCATAGGATCTGCTCCTATCGATCCTCGATTCCCACTAGAACCTCCGTGAAAGTCATCCCATTGCCAATGTCCAACTCCACATGGTCGATGATATGTGAAGTATCACGCACATATCTCCTCAGTTGAGATACGTGGAAGTCATCGTGCACCTAGTGCAACTGTGGCGGATGGGTCAAGCGGTAAACCACCCCGCCTACCCAGCTGAGGACCTAGGAAGGTCTGATGAACCTCGGAGATAACTTGCCACCTTGGCCACATCTCCGTAAACCTCATCGAGGTGAGACCCGTATAAGGATGTGATCGTCATCCTCGAACTCTATAGGTCTCCAATTCCTGTTAGAACTGGAACTCAAAAATACTGCTGCCACGAGGGTAAGGTTGACCGACTCAAGAGTGATCGGTCGCACCCTCCTGTGCATGAGTTTTTCCAGTGCTGCATGTGGTTTCCTTTTCACCGACCAAGGAAAACCCATTCTGACGTCATAGTTAAACCACAACCTTTTTGCCTAATACCGTCAATTTGTGTATGAACTGTGATTGCTCTGTCCATACTCAAACCAATGTCGTAAGGCCTCGACGCTACAACCAAGAGATTCCAACTGAAACTCTAGCCTCGTGGGTCTGACCACACCGACGGCGTAAGTGTGATTATCGAGTCTTCTCCCAAGGTATTTCGAGATGTGAGGGTCAAGTCTACGACTTACCGAAAACTCTAGGTCTGGGACAAGATTCACGGAAGGAAGGAATGATTCATATCAACGTCTGTTACTACGGCTGCTAGTAGTGGACATAGACTATCCCTTGAATCATTCTTAGAGCCATTAGGTCACTCTCCCTGACCGCAAGAAGCTACACTCTTCCCCTGCCCTCCAGCTCCCTGGGCCTGGCGGGGACAACTAAGGCGGGTGGTTTAGCATGTTAAAACGTACACCACCACATGCTGCTCTCCTAGATCTACCTCCACGTCTGCTGCTTCGCAGACTCATCTCTCCTTAAAGATTCCACTTCTTGAAACATTTAACATTCCTGATTCTCTAAGACTGGCGTCAGTTTCCTGTTTCTACTACACTATGCAGTCTTTATCCGCTCTTGGATAACCTGCACCTTCTTTTCCTACGATCTGAAAGAGCTACTAAAATTTCTCCTTTGCCGAAAAGAGAAACTCGGTCCCATCCCCTGGATGAACCATGCCCATTGCCTAATATAGTCAATCCTGACATGAATGATGCATTCATGCCATGGATGACATCGTAAGGCCTCGACGTAACTACCAAGAGATCCAACTGTCACTCTCGCCTCCAAGGGTCGAGTCACACTGTCGGCATCAGTGCGAGGTCACTGGGTCTCCTCTAGTAGAAATATCGAAATTGAGGGTCAAGTCAACAGTCTTAACCGGGACCACTCAGTATCAACCAAACAAAAGGATAGGAAAGTAAACAAATATAAGTGTCTTTTTAATATTTTAGCTGATAGTACAAAGACATGAATACAACAGCAACATGGAACTAGAAGTACAAGGGATGTTTCCACTAGTTCCGCTCCTATCCACCTACTCCCAGAGCTCTACTTCCTTGTCCACTGCTTGGCTGTTTCTCAAGCACCCACCGCTGCTTCTGCCTTGGTGGCTCCTCCAAAGCCTGTGGATCAACTGTACGAGGAGTCGGACAGTCACGTGCCAGGTGACCCTTCCTGCTGCATTCATAACACTTTCTTCTCCTCGTACGGCTGGCTCTGGTCCTCTTGGCCCTCTGCATCATCTGTCTACTGCCCACAGATGACTCAGATACTGATCGAAAACCCTGTGGAAAAGGAAGAAGCTCCTGTACACGCTCGGGGTGTAGAGCTACTGGAACAAACTCTACCATGAAGAAGGTCTCGAAGTCTTCCCATGTGAAGGTCATCCCGTCGCAAAACTGAAACAAGTGGCTCCACCACCTGCCTGCTCTTACCTGAAGAAGGCTGGCAGCAAAGATCACCATGAAGTCTGCCGGCGTCCCCACTAGCCTGAAGACTCTCACCACAGCCTCCAGCCAATCCTCAGCCGCCTGCGGGTCCGTCTCTCCCCGGAACCTGGGTGGCCTCTGGCGCTGGAACTCATGCAGCTCACTCAAGTGGCGTGCATCGACTACTGCTGGGGCTGGTGGAATCGGTGGCCCAACGTATGGTAGTACCGCTGGTGCCTCCGCTGGTGCCTCAACTACAAGAGGGCCCTGTACCGAAGCCTCGTCGCTCGGCAGGCTATCAGTACGCACATCCCTCTGGGCTCTAGCTGGTCATCCGTGAAAAGGAATCCTGAAAGAAACAATGTGACACTGTCAAACGATTATACCTGGTGAGCTGACCTGGTTTGAGCTTACTTGGTTTGAGCTGACTTTTAAAAAACTTCTGGAAACACACATGCAATCAGTGTTTTCGTGCACATAGTCGGAAATCAGTTGTCAGGGCCCTGGTGTGTGGATGCGTCGGTCGCCCGCACCAACACTGGATTCTCTGAACTGAAGATCACACTTGGTACCTTTAACATTATTGCTTCACAAAAAGAAAATATCAGAGTTATAAGTTTTGTGGTAGAACCGACTCCTCTGATACCAATTTGTCATGACCCGTCCTCGAGGCCCGTGCCGTGACTACCCCAAGCCCGCCTTCCATAGGCCAGAGGCTGGCGACTAGCACCAAAGGCGTAAATCCTGATAATTGGGAAGGCATTGCCTTTATAAAAGTAAACAAAACACCACAGAGTACAAGCGGAAGCAAAACACTATGTACAAAAGAAAGTGTTGAAAAGTAAATGGGACAGAATAGAAACCCAACTGAAAGTATAGCTACAACTGAACAAAAGTACAAGAGAAAAAAAAAACAACAGCTGGAATAACAGAAGCGGCTCCTGGGTCGTCCTCCTCAGATCCTACCTGAAGGGTAGGTACAGATAGCGCAGCTCCTGGATCATCCACCACGGATCCTACCTAAAGGGTAAGTACAGATAGCGCAGCTCCACAATGCTCTCACCCGTCAACCTCCTTCGTGTGTCGTCTCGTCGTGAAGTCGACCTCCGGATACTGACTTGTCGTGTGGTCCACCTCTAGGAACCGTCCAGTCCATGAACACTCGGCCTCCGTCAGCGTTGCCCGTCGTCTGCAACCAACACAACGAGGTGCGGGCATAGCCCGTGTAGGGGTGAGTATAACGATACTCAGTAGGGACCCTAAGACCCTCAAGGTCTCACTAAAACCAACTAGGATAACCACAAAGAAGATCTCAACAGATAACCTCTACTAAAGTTAATGCCCATATATATACCTAAGTTATCAAGTAACCCATCTAAATCATGAGGAAACACAAAGATCATGAAATCAACGGATAACCACTACCCAGGTATATGCCCATACATATATCTAGGTTATCAAGTGACCCATCTCAACAATGAGGTAAACACAAAGGTCAAAAGTTTCAGCTCAAACCAGGATTTTCATTATGGAAACTGTAACTGTTGAAGAGCACCGTCTCTGGAGTGTACAGTGGTCCTATCACGACTCCGAGATACTGCTCACTAACCTAAGACTGCTGAGATACTCCTCCTGTCGAGTACTGTGGGCCTGCTTCTACAACCAAGTGCTTCCCACCATGGGTCTACCGCTACAACCAAGCGCTCCCCCTCATAGCCTCAAGAGGTACTCCTTCTATTGAGTACCGCGGGTCTGCCGCTACAACCAAACGCTCCTCCGTCATGGGTCTGCCGCTACAACCAAGTGCTCTCCACTGGGCTATCCGAACACACCGAGTCGATCGGTCAAGCAGTCGTCAGGTCTCAGCCGGCTACACAGTCTCCGTACTCCACACGCTCGTCTCCGGGAGGGTCCGCTCCACGAGCTACTGGTCGATACTACATGTATCACAAAGTTCCATGAATAAGTTTCTCAAAGGACCTCCTCATCACAGGGGTCTCAACGCAATAGACGGCACGTCAATCGGACGCCCAGTCTGCGAGTTACTAGCTTTTTCGTCCCTGGGGCCCGGTTGGTTTCGTGTACGAACCAACCCGGCCGTATCTCAACTGTACCACGAACTCTCATAGGGTATACTCATAGGGACCATTTATCCACATGATCACCATCGCTGCTGACGGTTCGTCAAACGGACGTCCAGTCTGAAAGTTATCAGCTTTTCGGTTCCAGGAGCCCGGTTGGATTTCGAGTGCATTCCAACCCGGCCACTATCCAACTGCATCCAAATCTCTGGCGAAGTATGCCAAAAGTTCCGTCTCATCAAGAGAATTCAACGAGACAGACGGCGCGTCAATCGGACGCCCGGTCTGTGAGTTATTGCCTTTTTCATTCCAGGGGCCCGGTTGGTTTTTAAGGCAAAACCAACCCGACCGTACTCCACTTGCGTCCAAACCTCAGGCGGAGTAAGCCAAAAGATCCGTCTCACATAGAGGAATCCAACAAAGTTGACGGCACGTCAATCGGACGTCCGGAGCTCAAGTTATGAGCGTTTCCGCTCAGAGGGCCCGGTTGGTTTCGTGTACGAACCAAACCGGGAGGCTCGGGCTGGCGCGCTGGCTCGCTGGCGTCGGCCAAGCGGCCGCACAAGGGGGGACCATCCCCCTGGACGAAACCGCGGCCCCTGTGCGGGGGTAGCTCCTTGTCAACGGATGCGGCGCGATGCCGCGTCCCGCTGGTCCCACGCGGTCGCTGGACTAGCCGCCCGCCGCCGCGACTTCAGTCGCGGCGGCCCCTTCCTGGCGGCATGCCGACAGAGTCTTCAGCGGACCCCCGGACGCGCTCCGGTGGTCCGTTTTGCTCGCTGCTTTCGCCAACGGTCCTCCCGGGACCCATCCTTCACTGCGGAGGCTTCAAAATTAACTTGCGGCCCCGTTTTTCGTCGCTCGTCAATCCGCGCACAACAATCAATCAGTGGAGTCTTCAATCGCCTCCGCGGCCCCGACTCCGGTCGCGGTTTCGTTCAGCCTCAACGGCGCGGTGCAACGGCGCCGCGCTTCTTCGCCGCATTCTTTCTCATGTCCGCACGGTGCCGTTGCACTGTGCCACCTTTTTTCGTGCCGCAACGAATCAAAACAACAAAGGGGGAGGAGAGTCAGCCGTGTTCGTGCGGTCCGACCTCCTCCTGTTAAGTTGGTCACAAGCAGCCCAAACGACGAAGCACAACAAGGAATTTTCACGAACAAAAGAGAATCAACCCAAACAATTTTTCCCCGCAACAGATTATTCCCAACCCGCAAGGAAAACGTTCACGGATCAACTAGGAAATTAGTTGATCTGTGTTCTTTGTTTTCTTTAGAAAGAAATAAATCAAGGGAATAAAATCATTCTAAAACATAATTCCCTACCTCAACGTTGTCTTCGAACGCGAGTTTGTTGCATTGCGGAAGGGGCGTCGCGGAAGAAGTGTCGCCGAAGAAGCGTCGCTGACGTCGCGGTACACGACGTCGCGTCGTCGATCTCCGAGGGTTTGGCGTTCTTCGTCGGAGATCGGTGTGTTCTTCGTTGAAGAAGAATGCTTTCCTCCAAATACTCTCCACTCCATAAGTTCCAACAGAAATAAAATAAGAGTTATCTTATTTTATTAACGCACATGACACGTTTGAATTTCAAATGAAACGAAACGAACAATTAATTCAATGAATTAATTGTAACGATTTAACCGCCCAATTTAATGAGGCGTTTCTTAACCAGAAAAACGTAAGGTTTGACTTCATTAAAAAGGGGGGTGCGAGTGCGTTACTTAGAAGGAAAAAAACAGTGGGGATCGTGTGGGTGCCACCTCACAAAATATCCTACCATGTGGGTAGGGTATTGTGGGTCCCATCTAATCCAATTAACTTAGGTTAAGCTAGCTTTAAGGAAAATAAAATAAATTGTCACACCACTTTTATTTTAATTCTTAACTTAACCCCAAAAATTAAAAACCACACCTGAGCAAACGCAACTCCGGAAAAGGCGTTTCTAAGCAAATACCGGCGCTGCGATTCCATCGGTGCCCTCAGAATTTGATTCCGAGCACCGGTTCAAAAGTTAGAAAAACCCGCTCGTTCGTTCACTGAACATACTCGAGCCTAAACTTCGGAAATTGATTCTGGGCACACCGGGCCTCGGAATCAGGCGCCGTCAGAAACTGCGTTCTTGTAAAATTCCAAAGAAATTTAAGAAAAAAAATTCCTTGAAATTTCTGGGTCTTTACAGAGATTCAAAACCATTCTGATATGATGATCATGATTGATCAATGGAATGTTTTAATATAATTTTTGAACTCTAAGGTTTTTTAATACTATTATAGGAATGAGAAGTATTATGATTATTAAATAATTTAAAATTTATAATTAAAAAAATAAAAGCTCCATGACAACAAGACCAATTATTAATTATAGTAAGGAATGGTTCAAAAACTAATAGTATAGTTGAGTGTCATCTAGAGTAGAAACAGTCATTGGTATGATTAACCTATTCCTCATAATTATTATAAAATAAAAATATTATGATACTTTTAAAATATTTCTTTGTTATGTTATTTTTATTTAAAAAAATAATATTTTTATAAAATTTAAAAACCAAAATATTGATGTAATAACTGTTTATTGTTTTTTTCAAATCGAAGATGTTTTTATGAAATATTGAGTCCAAAATTAGATAACAATTTATAATTCTGAAAATAATTTCTATAATTATGACTTTGAATTTTTAATAAAAAATTGGAATCTAGAAAACTCATTATGATAAAATTTTAGGAAAAATAAAAAATTTGAAAACTCAAAGTTTAAATAAAAAATAAATGTTTTTTAATAACATATGTACTAACCTATAAAAAGGAGTATCTTACTGTAATGAGATGGGTAATAAAGAAGTAGATATGAATTTTCAATTTACGTTGATCATTCATATCTTCTTTTACATATATTCAAATCTATCAGAATCGGGAGGTCTAGTAAAAATTCCATAAAGTTGTTCATTTTGTTCGATAAATTGTAAAATTATATCTTCTTTAATTGTGTGGTTCGAATGGAAATGGTTTCATATATCTCTGTGTTTGGAATTTGAGTAATGTTTTTCGTTTTTTACATTAAACAATGGAACTTGTATTATCACAATGTATTTGTGTTCTTGGATAAATCATGAAATAGTTTGTGATTATGTATTGAATCCACAAAACATGAGCTCAAAAACATCCTAATACCACATATTTGGCTTCAAGAGTGGAAATTTGAACTGAATGTTTTTCATACATGACCAAGAAACTAAATAGTTTCTTAATAAAATTCTTTTTTTGAATTTAGTTTTCCTATCAATTTTATGTAAACATTTCTCAGTATCTAAAAAACTATTTAATATAAAAATATTTCTAGAAGAATAGAAAATTCCAAAGTGTATAGTATCCTTAAGGTAGTGAAAATTTATTTTTACAACTTCTCTATGGAATTTTGTAGATTCCATAGATATCTTGAACATAATAATTATTAAAACATTAAATCCTGATGACTTTTGGTTAAATAAATTAAACATCTTAACCTAACTCTAAATATATTTTGGTTAACCAGTTTCCCAGCTTCATCAAGATCTAATGTTCTGGAAAACTCATTTTACTCTAATTATATAAGTTTACATAAGTCATTAAACTTAAGTAAAAAAATTTATCCCTTTAAAACTCATTGATTTTCTCTTTAATTTCTTTAATCCAATCCAAATCACATAACTCTTCATCAAAAAATTATTAGGTTCGAATAGGGATAATAAAGATAGATGTTGAATTTCAATTATTAAGGGACTTATTATCCAAACTAGATAATCTAAATAACCAATGATACTTTTAATAGGATGATTACTATGAAACAACTAGCTTCTTGGGTTTTAAAAAGTCTGTTCTTCAACAATATTTAGAAGATACTCCTAGGGAATCAAATTATAAAACTTATTGTTGAGTTATTTACTAATGAGAATAATTTTCTTACAATGGTTTAAAATTATATTATGAAATAATATGTAAATATGTGGTTTGAGGTTATTTGAAAACAAAAGGATTAGTTTCATCAAGTATAACATGTAGAGTTTCCTAAATAGTTTATTAATTTTTATTAAAAAAACTATAAACCATAGAAATTGTGGAATAAAATAAAAATACTCCTTCATTGTATTTGGGGTGTGATTTTAGGAAAAATTGTCTTTATTATTTAGAATGAATACATTGCAACCAAAAAAATTAATGTAAGAACCTTTTGGTATCCATCATATCACCGAATCATATAGGATTTTATTAAGAAAATTTCTACTATAAACTTGATTTATTATATAGAAGGAAATACTAACCACATAATTGAAAAAAATTATTAGAAACCAAGCACTCACTAAGTATGGTTCTAGTTATTTATTGAAGAATTCTACTTTTTTCATTCAACTACACCATTTTTCAAGGATGTTCTAGGTGTTGTAATGTTACATTAAACAATTATTTTACTAAAAAAGATTTCAAATTCATAATATTTAAATTCTCCACAAAGATCACTATGAATAGTTTTCATGGAGTGGTTTTTATGATTTCTAAATTTGGATAAAATGTTATTAAAATAACTAAAGGCTTCTGATTTCTTTTTAAGAAAATATACCCATGTATTTATAGTGTAATAATCAACAATGGAATATGAATAGTGTATTCACATATACATCATATTAGTGTTGGACCAAATAATTCCATGTGATCTAACTATAAATATGTAGAACTTGGTATTTCACAAATTGATTTAATAATTGACTTATGTTGCTTACCGTATTGAAAAGGGTCGCAAACTTTTGAAGTTTCAAAACTATGTTCCATAAGATATTTAACAAGACCATTATTATCCAATTTAGATATGTTTCTATATTCTCCTAACCTTCTAGTCTATAACCATGATTCATCTTCCATTTAACTAAGGAAAGGTAATTCCTATCTCATACGGTCTTCGATGTTTAGTGTGTAAACATTCTCATTCAGATTAATAGAAAGAATAAATTCAACTTTTTAATGATATTATAAATATTTATCATTCCAAATGTTCATAAGATATCCTTAATCACATAATTAACATATTATTATAATGTTTTTCTTAAGACATAAATAAAATAAATCATTTGAAATAAAATAATTGCTGAGAAAAAAATGTTACATATTCTGATAATATATCCTTCATCATTATATATGAATGTTTCATTCAAAACATTTCATATATATTATATTAATGATGAAATATTTGTGTCCAATAATGTTCTTAGAACACCCACTATAAATGTTACAAATGTTATTGTTTTTGTTACTCTATTAATTTTATTGAAAACAAAATACTATGTTTTTTGGAACCCAAACCATCATAGACATGGTAATGTCCAAAATAAAAACATTAGGTAAACACATATATTTTGAAAAGTAAAACTTTTTAAAATGAAGAGATTGTAATCTCTTCAAAGAATATTTTTTATTTATGTGACAAACACTTTGGTACTTTGTGAAAAAAAGTATCACTTTTATGAATAAAATAATATTTACAAAAATTTGGTTTTCTATTTGTAAAATGTGTTCCGGAACTGTTAAAACAAGGTATAATTTTTCAATTTAATTTTATTAAAATTTTCTTTATGAGATTTATATTTTGATATATTTTTTCTCAAACAAGATATTTCAGATTTTAGTTGGATAGCTAAATTTTTATCCTCATCATTATTTGTTTTTTAACTGAGATTCTAAAAATCATTTGGTAAACCAGCATTATCTTCAATATATTTTTCAAAATATTTTGAAATATTGTATTCCAAAAATAGTTTTATCGTGACCTTTAAAAATATATAATATTTCATTATTCAACATAGTTATTATTAAATATTTCTTAAAAACATTATATTTATCATTATATCAATTTTTTCAGGTCGTATAATTTTCAATTTCTAAAAGATTTTCAATTATGGAAACTTCATCATAGATATGTAAAGTATTATCTTCTTCTAAGGTAGATTATTCATCAATGATGTCGAATTTTTCTCTTTAAAATAATTTTATTCAGAGCCATATTTGTAATAAATTCCGCTATCTGTAACTGTTTTATTAGAAAATGATCTACCATAGTTAGTTTATCAAAATGATCAATTTTCCTTCCTCCAAATCTTTTGTTATTAGAATTATTTTTATAAAAATCAGTAACACAAGAAATCCATGTTTCAGAATCTTAAAAAACATTATCTAAATTAGACATATAGTATTTCTTTGAATTAAAATCTAAATTATATTCTTTTCTTTCATTGATTTTCATCTTTGTACAATCATGTCATATATTTCCATATTTTATATGTTCATATCATGTGACTTCAGAATCCATCTAATCATATTTCTCCATATGAAATTTTTATATTGATAATGGAAATAATATCTCCAAATATAATATTCATCCTTCTAGATATATTATCTAACTCATTCTCCAAATGTTCTTATGTACTAGAATCTAATTGAACAACAACATTCATCTTCCTCAAATATTCTACAACTTTCATAGATGTCTGAAATAAAGAAAGTATAGTAGATGTTGTAGAAAATTAACACCCCCATTTTTATTTTTCTCCTTTTAAATATCTTGTTTATGCATTCCTTCATACAACATAAGGGTTCCTATCAAATAATAAATATTAAGCAATGTTAACTTACTTTCCTCATCAAAAACTATTCTTTTTTATTACCACTCTTCGGGCATAATATCAATAATTATTTAAATAATAATTTAATCATCATGTACTTTTTCAATAATATATTGTAAACTATTTATAATAGTGATGAACCATTGTTGAATCATGGGATTTGACTCTCCATGAAGAAAATAACAGTCTTGGTAAAAACACTCTCAACATATCTCTTTTGGTTTCCATATATTTTGATGCACCAAAATGTGTAACTTTCAAATTCCTCTATATATTACTATGAGAATCACAATTATAATATTTGACTATAGATATTCCTTTCCATACAATAAAATAAATTATTTATCACTCTATTTTTCAACTAATATCCCAACATCTCATCATTGTTAAAATTAAAAACATCCTTATCATAAATTATATATTTTCCAGTATGCATCGAGAAATTATTAACTCCATTTTTATCATAAGTTTCCCTGCAATATTCATAGTCATTACCAAGTAAATATAGTTTCCCTACATGTATTGAAATTATCAAGAGATAAAACACCCATACCTTCCATCTTAAAAATAGTAGTAACACTTTTCCACAAATACACATTACTGGAACAGAGTTTATAAATATTATGTTTATGTTGAAACTTTAAAAACTAATAATAAGTATTGAAATATAAATCTTAGTAAATATATGTGCAATATAAACCAACTCTGATACCAACTATAGGATCATAATTGTATCTTAGATGGCTATACTTGAAATAAAGGGTGAATTTTTTAAAAAAACTATTAAACAAATAAATAAAAAAGACTCTTAAAGTAACATTATCAATATAAGACATAGTTTCACTATCAGAGTGAAGAATATGAATGAAAATGGATCTTTATATATCAGAGTATGCTTATATTAATCGTTTGTATACCAATAAAATATATTTTATAGAAGCATGAGTATGATGAGAAACTTTTTATAACCTTCTCATTAGAATAGAAACATATAAAAATAAGAAATAGCTAGTAATAGTAAGAATAACTTGTAATATATCTTTAAAATATTTATCTATTTAAACATCAAGATTAATGATGTAAATAACCTTGACTAAAGGTATCCATAATTTTATACCTTTTGTAATGGTCTATCTTTCCTTAATAGGAAATCCCTTGATATGATGATTGGAATAGATCTATCTTCCTATCCTTAGAAGACCATGATACGATGATTTGTGTCTCTATTCTTAACCCCATAATCCCTCAAACTAAGGTATCATATTCACCTTCATCCTATACCCATATTATCTTTATCACAACAATGATCATACATGATTACAAAAGAAATATTTCATAAGGAAACAACCCTACGAAGGATTCCATAGAACAACAAACTCTCTAAAGAATTAAAAAGACTAAGAATGATTAGTTCACACTTATAAATAATCATATGGATTTAGTATTAAATGAAATAATATCTAATCTTCTCAAATGACTCACTATTTATATGTTATTCTCCAACAGTAATACCTTTGAGTTTATTATAAGGACCTGAGACAGTTAGAGCTTGGTACCTCATTTGTATCTGAATACCCAATACCATTTTTTGTTTAACACCATTACAATGTTAAATGTATTACATATGATAAAAATAATAATTTTATATTCCTATTATTAATGTAGGATAGTTTTAAGGACTTACTTATTTAATTTAAATATGATAATCCTTATGAGGGTTAGTCTGATTTATCAGTAACAGAATTAGTCTAAATGTCCTGATTTTTGTTAGTATGATAAAAAAGACAAAAGACTAACTCCTTGTATGATTAAAGGTAATCCATATGTGTTAGACACATTCTAAATCTAATTATCATAATGATCAATATTATTTTAATATTCATAATTTTTTATAATATTTCAATGTATGGTAGAAGGTAATGTATTCTACAAAAAAACATTCAAATATTACTTGGGACATAAAAATTTAGTAAAAATGTTATTAGAACGTTTTTCTTATGATTTAAAAACCTATAGGAATGTAAAATTAAGATGTAATACAAATTACTCAACACATTTTACAAAATAATGTGATAAAATGTAAAGAAAACCTCAGCATTGTGGAAGGAGATGTGTCATCCAATTTATGGCATAATATACTCATCTATGTGAGTTAATGGGGGTTATCCACCATAATGAAGAAAAGGTACATCGATGTTGACAAGAATGCAACACCTGATCCTTACAACTATAGTTTGTATAAAATGTGTCAAACAGTCTAATTTAGTATTAATTCATCAATGATATAATATTTATTGGATCTATTTCACTCTAATGTATGTGCTTCCAAGGAGGTGTACTCGGTAGGAGGTAACAAATATTTTAAACTTCATTGAAAATGAATCTAGAACGGTGTTGATGTTCATTTTATAGGCATAAGAGTTAGTATTGTACTACTTTAAGGTTATCCATGCCATGATGGAGCATGAAACTATAAGGAATATAAAGTGACTTCATGAAAAAAATGTAAGAGAGTCCAAATCCCCATTGATTGATGCCAATTCCAAGAGTTAGGGAATCTAACATGAGAGGATGATCTCATGCACATTACAATGCAAAATATTTTTATAAAGTATTAACATGAAAGTCACAGAAAAGGTAGGTTTATTAGAAGTTTGAATACAAATCCTATGAAATTCACGGGAGAATATTCTAAATCTACAAGTCATAACATCAAAAGATCACCATTATTTCCCCATAAATTTCAATATTTCATAGAAGTGATGGCCTGGTAAATATCCATGTTACTCTCATTTATGTGTTTTTCAGATTTCACTTATTTTTACTTGTTTCCAATTTTCTTAGGTAAAAGGTAGATGAGAAAATATCCCCATTAATATTCATCTACTATAGATATGAGGAGTTAGATATAATATTTGGGACTTGAAGGAGAATAAGATTATCAGATGTAGAGATGTCGTGTACCACTAGAACTGGATAGTCGATGATATTCAAAACCCCATAATTCCTTGAATAGAAAGTGTTAAGAAATATGTTCCTCATCCAACACAAGTACCAATATCACCATCCACTAAATAAGAGGATTTTTTATAAGACTCATCGATAATAGATAAAAAGGCATAATAGGGGGATATTTATTAGGGTATACTCAATAATCTCTACCCTAATTTGAAGATAATTCCTCATATCCTAATTTAATCATCTTAGGAATCGAGTTCAAAGTGCAAGTTTTTGGAGACATCCAGAGTGAGAATCAGCTACTGGGGAAGAAGAATCCTATGTGGGATGCAGGAATGACTATGGGTATTATGATATGTAACTCTTTGTTTTCCTTCTATTTTTTGTTTTTGTTTTCTTGACTTTTTTTGCGTTGGATTTGGGGCACCGGGCACCCTTAAACCGGCTTTATGAAATGAAAAAAAAAATGATTTGCCGACAGGCTATTTACTGTGTGCCTCTAAAACAAAACATTTCATAGGTTAAAAGATTATTATGAGAAAGGATTCCATTAAGAAAATATTCAGAGTTACAGTACATTTTTATTACTAATGACGGAGATCCTGAGGAATATATGGAAGAAATATATTATCATGATAAAGTAAAGTAGATTCATGTAATTTTGGATGAGATGGATTCATTGAAAAAAACCAAATGTATAATTTGGTGGTACTACCCAAATGTAATAAGGCACAATCAAATGAATGGGTATCCGTGTTATAGAAATATGTAGGGTGATAAAAATTCAATCCTAATACTTGGTTAGTGGTCAAAGAATTCATTCAAAAGAAATGAGTTGAATTTGATGATATATTTTCACCTATGGTGATGATTCCTTCAATCCGAGTCATTTTTAGATTTGATTCTAGGTTGGAAAAGGATAGATGTCAGATGGATGTGAATATATATTTTTTTCATGGTGTCCTCATTGAGTATTTATACAAGAATAGACCTAACGGTCATAAGGTTTGTATATAATAAAAACTCATTTAAAAATTTAATAACATCATGTATTGTTTAAATAAGGATCTCAGAGAGTGGTAGAATAATTTTGTATCATTTATGGAGAGTCATGGATAAAAGTTGACATAGGAGTACTGGGTTTTCTACATTTATAGATTTTATGATGGTAAATGTTTTCATCTCTACATTATATGGATTTAAATTTGATCATTGGAAATAATTCAGTGAAGATCATCCATTTGAATAAGAAGTTATCCAAGTATTTTTATATAAAAGTATTGAAAACAACTCAATATATTTTTGGTATTTTTGTCACTCATTATAGAAAGAGGAGGTTTTTATGGACATCTCAGGGGAAGTGTATTGAATGCATGTTGAATCATTTCAACATGAAAAAAGACAAAATATTGACCATAACTCTACCGATTCAAATGAAGTCATGAAATATATAATTTCTATGATCCAAGGAAGAAATTATGGTGATGGAGATTATTTCATAATCTTTGGATGTTGGAATCTTAATGTATTCTATGGTGTCTATGAGTCAAATCATTTCCTATATAGTGGAGACTATTAGTGGATTTACCTCCAATTCTAGGAAGAATCATTGGGATATAGTTTGGTGAATTATGAGGTATCTTAAAGGTACATAGATCCATTTTTGTGATATGGGTGAGTTGATCCACTCTTAGAGGGCCATAAAAATACTTATATGGTATAAGATCCCAACAACTGGAATTCACTATCTATATACCTACATATTTTATAGTATTAGTTTTATCATGGTAGTCGAGGTTGTTGATGTTCATCACATTGTCCATAATTAAAGAAAATAACATTACTATTACAAAGGCTCACAAAGAGTTATTGTGGTTAAATATTTCCCTCCAAGAGCTTGGATTTATCTATAAGGGCTAAAGGGTTCATTGTGATAATCAATTTCCTTTATACATGATTAAAAACTATTTGTACCATTACTAAAATAAGAACATCAACATTCATTATCAGTGGGTTTGTTAGGTGATGGATCATAAGTTGTTGAGACTTATAATGATCCAAATAAAGTACAAATCAATAAACATGTTGAAAAAGGTGGGTTTTCAATAGGAGTTGGACCTATAGAGATACTCCACTGTATTGTAACTAGAGGGTTCAAATTGAAATATTTGGACTACCTTGTTTGGAGTTAGTGCTTGGTGCACTTACTGATGACTTACATATTGGTTTCTTCACATTTTAGTTGTGAAACAACTATTTATTTGGATTCCATTATTTTATGGAGTATGTCACAAATAAACAGATGATTTTCTCTATCTAATGGATGATCTATCCCACAATATACTTATGGTGCGTTCTTGATCACCTGAACAAGAAACTACTCCAAGAAATTCAAATTATGATTAGTGGGAATAGTTTTAATGAATATTTGAAGTTACGTGATAGCTAAAAAATTAAGCATTCCCATTGTGTATGTTGGATGTCCAAACACATGAAATAATAGATCCCATTAAATAGATATATTGTCACCTCTGATATTCTTTTCTTCACCTGCCACATATATAATATCTCTCTAATAATATAAAATAGTTGTTAAAAGGGAATACCTGGTTGACGCAATATAGGGAGCTAAAATAAACAATGGCATGCCTGGGAAAAGCATCATATGTGATCCAATTTCAATATACAACAAAAAAAATAAATTCTCTAAGTGTGATTACAAACTGATTCGAGGCATGTAAGTCTACTCAGTCTATTAATATCAAT
Organism: Viscum album; assembly: GCA_963277665.1. Classification (NCBI taxonomy): domain Eukaryota; kingdom Viridiplantae; phylum Streptophyta; class Magnoliopsida; order Santalales; family Viscaceae; genus Viscum; species Viscum album. The sequence goes on along the minus strand of OY728158.1, from coordinate 1,370,377,195 downwards.
TGGTTTGAGTAGGTTTGGATATAAACAACATAGTAGATAAGAACCACAGATTCCATTATTTTATTTTCCAAAATTAACCAATTTTATTCTAGTTTGATATATAGTTGGAAATTAATATCATGTATCATATTATTAGGAACCAAATTGATAAATCCATTTTTAATTTAAAATAAAAATATCCCTTTTTTAAAATACCATTTTAGAACTACCATTTTAAATCCATTTATAAAAAACCAACACAAGAAAAGCATTCTCTTTTCTACATTTCCCATTTTAGTTCCACTTTAATAAAATTTAATAAGTATGTCCCATAAGAAAAAAGATACAAATAATGATGGAAGTAATAAATAAAAATGGTTTAATACCAAATAAAGAGATGAAAAAATAACTAAACATGATAAACTAGGTCAATCACTTACAAACACAACATCAACTGTAAGAGAAATAATAAGCACTAAAAAACATCAAACATCAAAAGAATAATCCAATGTTCATGGAATGAGATATGTCTAGTAGGTTCCATAGGTAATTAGGAATAAATTGAGGGAGACTAGCACAACCTACATGAATCTAAAAACCATACCTTGAGGCCCCTTGAGGAAACTCTTTAAACTGACTATAGATAGTATTATTCCTAAGACTAGGGTAACACTCATCCAGTTACCCAACTAACAATGATCTCGTATATACCATCCAACAAAAAATACATATATAAATAATCATATACATCATCAAAAACATATATCAAACAACAATAGACATAGATAATTGTACCTCCAATTTAAAATCAAATTTATGTATCAATTTAAAAATAACATTTTTTTCTCTATATGATTTTCCCAAAATTTAATAAACTCGAAATGTTTTAAAATATAAAAAAACCCATCTAAAAAATTCTTCTCATAATAATTTGGATAAAATACAACATCGAGTAGAAATAATAAATCCTTTCTTTTAAAATTTAATAAACATATAAAATTATATATATTTTTATAAATATTTCATAGTTCCTATATTCTTGTATTATCATGTGATTATGTGCACATTTGTGTATACATATATAAACTCTTGAATATGTGTATAAACACATAACATAATATAGAACATTCTCTACATTAATCATAGGTTAAACACATAAGGGAAAAATAAACCTTGAAAAATTCTTAAAGTAGGGGAACCCAATACATTTCTCTACATAATATACACATAATTAAATAATAAAACAATAAATGATCTCAAATAAATTTAAGGCACCCGATTACACTACAAAAACCAACAAGAATATTTTATTTGTTAAATCAATAATTAATTTTTTTGTTCACAATCAAAAGAAGAGGCAAATTCCAAAAAATATGATTTTGAAATCATTTGAGACCACAAAAAACTAGAATGAAAAATTTATTTCAATTCAATCAATCCCAGTAGAAATTATAAATTCAGAAAAAATTGAATATGACAAATAAAAAGTAGTAAATTAGAGTAAATATAATGCATGATATGTCCTGCATAAAACATATGAAGATGACTCAAAACAACCAAAAACATCTAGTAGAAGGTTTTAAGATAAGATTGCACACTTTAGGAAAGCCAAATTGTAATGGATTTTATTTGGAACCTACATATGATTTTTCTAGGGAAGATACACCAAATGGGAAAGAGAAAATAATGATGAAAATGAGACGATAAAATATGGAAAAGGGAATAAAAATAAACTAAAATGATTTCCTTTGAAATAACATAGGAAATTACATGGATAAAAGGCATTTAAAGGAGGGAAAAAGGGATGGGGTGAAACATAGGTAGGAAAAAGGTAGGGGTCATGGATGAACCTTATTTTAAATGGTATGTATGTTAGTTTGGTAATTTTTGATTTTTTATTCCATTGGGTATATCATACGATTTATCCACATAGTCAGTAAAACTCTTCAACCACTATAAAACTCTTAATAGAAATGTTGAGGCACCCCACATAGTTCACTCACATGGTTTATAAAAGCACAATCCCTGAAAAAAAAACTCTGTTAATCATAGACTTATTTTATAGGATCCAAATAGTTAACACTAACCATGATGTAGGCCAAAAATCTAGGAATTTCCCAATAATTAAAAATCACTCCTCCACAACATTTCTGTACAAATAACATCAAATTATTAAATTAAATAATTAATGAATTAAAATTTTCAGTGTGTCACATTCAAAATCACCATGAATCTTTCTTCCCCCTAAAAGGCCACAAACTCGAGAAGCCTCAAAGAAGAACCAAAAATGAGGAGAAAGTTTAAGATATAACACAATCCTTTTAATCCAAGTTCTTCCTCAAATGCTAAAAAGCATATCGAAAATTTCAATAATATCTAGATCCCCTAAAAAACCCACAGCAAGACCCTAATGGGAAAATCAAGAAAAGAAGACCCATAATGGATCTCCCTACCATTTATGAATTTTCATAGGATTGTTGGTCAAAAAAAATAATTCCATCCCCCAAAAAATACTATGAATAAGAAACCAATCCCCAAACTGGAAGGATATTAAGAAATAATGATTACAAAAAGTTCATCCACATTTACCTAATAATCAATAATAACATTCAACAAAAAAATGACATTAAATTGCCCACATATAAATAACTGATCATAAATAGTTTATGTAATGTAGAAAACGGAATAATAAAATATCTACTAATCTAATCATAAAGAAATTCATAGTCGTAAAAAAATACAATCCCCATAATTAGGAACATAAAAACATTCACATCCTTCCTTAAACCAAAACATGAAAGGGAGAACGCATAACCCTGAACATGCCTCCTCATAAATCATGGTTCTGAACAATAGGTAAAAGAATGATTAAATGGTAACCTAGGATCCCCAATTCTGAGACCCCCATTAGTGTGATCCCACTAAAGTCAAATAGATATTAGTTAGTGTGTTATCTCAACATGTATAGCATCTTCCCTCATTACTTGTAGGACACCTAACGTGTTTCACATAAATTAATGAACCAAAAACTCACCGCCCTACTACAACACCCAAATTCCAAAGAACCCATTCACACAAATAAGAAACCAAAAATTCCAGTGTTCTGGAGTCTACATGAAAAAAAGGATATTATTAATTGATAATTATGAGCTTCATGCTAGATCTCGATTGGCGAAAAACCCAAAAAAAACAATGATCTCTCAAACCTAAAAATGGTAATTACTTTTTTGGGAGGCATACACTAAATAATAGGGAGGAACAAAAAAATTAGTCAATTCAAATATATATATTAACATCTATTGCTCTATAAAATCAAATTTCAATTCAAAAAACCTTTATAATGAAACCAACCATGGTATCCTCTAAAAATAGACACAACCATTTAGAAAATAAAAAGTACCATTTTTTGAACCATTTTTAAATCCAAAAACACATATACCATAAAAATCCATAGCCCCATTTGTAAACCCATCTTAAACATAATAGTTTATTTAATTAAAATACTTTAAAATTTTTGAACATCGATTGTATTTTAATTTTTCTAAAAAACCCATTTAAAAACTCAAAAAATAACTTTCCAATTCATAAAACTAAATTTATAATTAAAAATAAAACATACGATCCCATATAAAAATCATAAATCACCAATACCTATTTGTTAAATTTTAAAAGAAATTAACTAATTTATATTTAATTTTCTATTTCAAAACCATTCTAAAATAACAATTCCATTTTAAAATATTTAAATATAAATCACAAACAATATTTTAAACCATTACATCCTTCTGAAATATTTAAACATTACTAAAAAAATTGTTCTTTAAATGCATCTTAATCAAATATTAATAGAAAATACAATTACTCAAAATCATACAAAATAAGGCCAACCAACAAGAGACCAGTGATCATGAAAGGATTTACTACATGTCCTAGTATACCTAGTACCAATCACACATCCATCACCAAGAGTAACAAAGAAATATATATGTAGGTTATATACATGTTACCATGCTATGTAAACTCCCCATATACCACTATCTCAACTCTCGTTTCATCCAAACAAACTAAATCCATTAATATAAATAAATTAAATCAAAAACCACAAAAAATGAATCGAAACCAATTTCTCCCTAGAAACAATTGGATTATATCAGAGAAGAGATTACGACACTCTTTCCATGTTTAATTACTAAGCCCTAAAAATCCTACATCCATCTATCAGAAATTCCAATCAATAAATGGAGGCTCAATAAAATAGAACATATCAGGGACACAAGCCCATATGATACGACTTTTTCATGAAACATCTCATAATCTTTCTCTTTCAGGCACTTGATCTAGCCCAATACATAGCCAAGGCATGTTCTCGATCACCCTGACCAACCAAATAGATCTATGGAATAAAAGGATAACTATTGGGAATAGTATCTCACAATAATCAAAGTTATGTGACAATAACAAAATGGGAAGGACCACTCTATATTTCTAAGTTCCCTGAGAGAAAAGAAGCATAACAATATAATATTATGTAGTAAAATAATTAAAAATACAATTAAAAAGAAAACAAATAATTAATCCACTAATTCCAATCTCCCCATATAAAAAGATATATATCCACCTATGGATCCTTTTATTTTCCCACCATAGATATAATACACCTAACAATTTAAATAAATGTTGTAAGGGGGCTGATTGGCCAATGCAATGAAATGATATAAAATAAAAAACAACATACCAAATAAAATCATCCTATGTGAACCATGTTCAATGCCCATCCAAAATTACAATTTCTCTAAGAGAGAACGTAAGCTGGGTGGGGACCTAAAAAGCCACTCAGTTTTCAAAAAACAAGTGTTGAGGGAAGGGTGTGTTCTTTACATCCTAGTAGGAAACCAACACAGATTCCAAACTTTTCTTCTTCATAATAAATAATAAATATTCCATTTTGAAATAAAAATGGAAAATAATAGCTGTTATTATCGTTTTGGGAACTCATCTCATAATTCCTTTTTCATTATTAAAATAATACATTCTTTTCTAAAATACCTTATTGTGTTGGCTGTACTGGTGGGGGAAATTTCCAAAATTACATCTCCCCCCATGGCTATAAATAGAGGTCCCTGATACCCTTCCCCCATTATCAGATCTGATCTAGGGGAGCTCTTGTTTTGGGAGATAACATTGACAGTTCCATTTTAGAAAGAATGGGAGGAGGCATAGGGGAAATTCTCCAAGCTTTGTTCATGTTGAAAAATGCCATTTTTCTACCATTTTTCTTCCACTATTGTATCCCTTAGTAGTTAGATAATCACATCAAAAACTATGTGTCTACTATATTGTGAAATTTGGGTATTCGATTAACATGTTTTTTATTCTTATAAATTTGAAATGACTCAATGATAATTCAGTACTTAAAATTCTATTATATTATGCACATCCATTTATTAGCATTAAATAAAAAATAACAGTATAGGGTATACATTTATCATTGCTAGAAAATATATATGATAAAGGTGATATTTTTCAGGGCTAAGAAAGATGTTGATAAAATGGAAACCTTTGTCAGTTATTTTTTTAATGTTAACAAAAGTCCCCTTTTATTAGTGCTTGATTTAGTATTCATAAATGATTCCCTTGATCATCCTTTTTTATCTTTGGTAAAGGGTACCACATACATAATATTTTATAATTACATATTTTTATATTCTTAAAAATGATTTATTTATTTGTCAATATATATATTTATATTAATGCATTGTATATATAATCATTTATACTATTGTTTATAATATAATTAAATAAAATTTATATAATTTACAATATATAGATATATCTATATCCATATTAAAATTATTTTTTTTTTAAAAAAATGAAATTATATATTCATATTCAAATTTTATAATTTATAATATATATATATTTTTTCAGCGTACATATATATTTTCAATATACATATACATTTATGATTATATATTTTTGTTTATATATATTTATATAAATTGACACACACAATATATATATATATATGTATATTAAAAAATAACTTACGAACAATATAAGTAAATATATATATATACATAAAAACATAAAATATTGTCTATATTTATATTTTTTATACATTAATATTTGTATTATATAATTTACAATATACATCTAATTATAATTGAATTTGTTTTTTCCTATATATATTTAGTATTATATATATATATAAATATATAAATATATTAAAATATTATATAATTGTTGAATGTATATTTTAGAAAATATTTAATACTAAGAAATTACAATATATATTATTTTCAAAATTTATATATGTAATATATTAAAATTTAGTTTAAACTGTTATACAACATATTAATGAATGTATATTTATTTAACAATATTTATTTGTTGAATATGTATATATATATATATGTATATATATATTAATATAATTGTCGATGTTGTGATTTAAATCCCTTGTATGGCTTGAAAATATTCTAGTGAAAAATACAATTAAAAGTTAAAAAAATGGGAGGGTAATTCATGTATGTATATAAAATGTGTGTGTGTGTTTATATGTCTATGTTATGAATATAAATGTGTATGTATGTGTGTATAAATTAAAGCATATTCTTGTGGGTGCATGTATGTGTGAATGTGTCTCTGTACATATGTGTATGTGTACATTTTTGTATGTATGTGTATATATGGGCATGCATGCATGAATGTTTGTGTGTGTTTGTGTGTGTATATATATATATATATGCGTATTAATTTGTATGAATCTGTATGAATGTGTATGTTTGTGTATATATGTGTATGTATGTTTTTGTAAGTGTATGTTAGTGTATGTGTATATCTATGTATATGCGTGTATGTATGTGTTTTTGTAGGTATGTTTAGGGTTATGCTTGTGTATATATGTGTGTGTGTATATGTGTTTGTATATGTGTGTGTGTACGCGCGCATGTGTACATGTGTGTGTGTGTGTGCATGCATGTGTGTTTGTGTCTATGTACTTGTATATGTATGCGTATGTGTAGAGCTAGATACAAACTCGTATGCGTACGTTGGTTCACCTGTATAAAACATAGAAACACATAATAAAATTTATACGTTTGTACAAATATTTTTTTTAATTATAATTAAAAAAATAAATGTAGTTACTAATTAATTATATATTATATATAAAATCAAAAAAGTATACACATTTATATAATTAATTTGTAACAATAATACATATATATATTTGAGAATTGAAATCAATTTAAATATGACTATTAAAAGATAGATGGTGACTCAAGAGGGTATCTAGAGGTTCTCGTTTTACCTTAAAAATGTTGATTCAGTGATTCTTCACGGATGGATTCTTTAATTGTGTTCACCTTAGCTACAGGCTTCCTTTAGAAGGGGAGGATCGATTCTCACACATATACAACAAATGGTTGGTGGACTATGGAATCCTCCCATGGTCTGACTAATCAATTAGGCACTCAATATAGCTGATATTTTGTCTCCTTCAAATATCCGTCCACTAGTGGGTGTCACCACATTAGATTTATGGTGCATGTTATAGTCGTTCCTGATGCGGTCAAAGAATAGATAGAGAAAGGTAAATTTTTAATTGTTTCTCATCCTAGATTACTGATGAATTCAACACCTTGGATAACTGATGACCTAAATTTACGTCTTTTAGAAAATTTGTGATTTCCGGGATGAAAAAGTATCCCCCTTTGTCTCGGGTTCTACCATTTTCTATTTCCCACTTAGGAATCAAAGACAAAGGCACATGAATTTGCCTCTCTATCACTCATCCAAGGTTTTATTCATGTTCAGTAATGGGACCGATCTATCAATCATTTAAATATCTTCAATTCATTGGTTCAAGCTTGGGTTAAAGTCCATGTATTTAACTGGATACTTCAGAACCCACACATCCTTTATGAAATTATTGTTGCAGTCAGTTCACCAATCAAAATGGATCGTGAAACAGGGAATTCCAGTTTTTTCAATTATACTTTTATTTTTATTATAATTGATCTATTCACTATACATGATTTCAAATTAATTTTTTCTACTTCGGATGAGGATGTTGATCTTTGGATAGAATTTGTGAACTTACCGTGATTATATGCAGATTGTAAAATTATCGGGCATGAAATGGTTAATTTGCTGGAGGGTAGTGACATGATATTTCTTCTCAAAAAAAGTTCATGATATGAAACTATGATTTAAGAAATTGATGATGTTTAATAATTTTGATGTTAACTATAGAAGATCTGATACCATTTTTGGGGATAAATTTTTTCGATGGGATTTGAGCAACATGAACCTTCTACTCAATCCCCTAGTTAATCTATTTGAGTGGAAAAGAAGGACTCCAGGAACACAGTGTGATATTTAAAACATGATGGGATCATGGGAATCTTCGTGGTACATCATGAGGAGGACAAGAAGGAAGTTATAGTTTATTCATCATTTGATGATGTAGTCATCTAGGGTGAAGCATTTGAGGGAGTCGTTATTGACATACAATATTCTCAGTTATGGGATAACATTGCTGATGAGGTATATGATCATGAGGATTCCATTCAGCATGAGGTTGATCTTTAATTGATAAATTATTTAATTATGTCTACAAAAATTATGGGTAGGGATAAGGTTGTGGATGAAGAGGGCTTTCAATTAGCCACCCCCAAAGTCCTGGTCTACTTCATATACACCTGATGAAGGCCGGGTGATTATTGTTGACCCCAATATCACTTATGAAAAGGGGGAGGAATTTGATGCATTACAGAGGTGTGCAAAGTCAATTGATGATGTCTTAAAAACCATGTAAACTGGGAATGATCATGTGGCTGTTCCTAAATCTCATATAGAAGGAATCCTTTTTGACACTGGTTTACTGTAGGGAAACCTAGATGCTGAGAAAGAAGAACCTGGAGGAGGTTGAAAAAAAGAAAACCTAGGAATGGGAAAGGTATTCAAAATGTTGTGGATAGGGATGTGGGCGTGATGAATGAACAACAGAATGAGAGTGCATCTCCACCAGGTCTTCCAGGAATCAACTCACACCAGAGGAGGAAATGTTTAGGAATATGTATTATGTACTTCTTAATAAAAATAATTCACAGTCTGAGTTGGAATAAGTTGATTAGGGTGATGGATCTGATTATGGTCTTGGGGGTGATCATTTGGTTACGTAGTTTTAATGCATGGATGAGTTTTTGTCTCATTGTTTGATCTCTTCCTCCATCTTTCTTCCATCTTACGTTTTCATTTACATTTAATAAATGGTCTGAGGATTCTATTTCTAACTTAACCTTTTCAGTATAACTACAAAAATTATTACTTTTAATTTTATAGATTTATAATTAATTATATATTATGAAAAATATTTATTCATTTATACAATTAATAATTTTTTTTAATTTTAATTAAAATAATTAAATATTGTCAATAATTAAATATATTTAATCATTTTCAATATTTATTTATTTTTATTGTAAATAAATACTGTAATTTGTAATTAATTATAATATTAATAAATTTATTCATAATATTTTTTGTCATATTAATATATTTTTCATTACATTTAATAAAAAATCTTTTATTATTAAATTATTACATAGGTTATAATAATAATGAATTATTATAATATCATATAATTAAAACATTTATAATAATATTATTGTTACATTTTTCATAATATTAATTCCATAAATATAATTTTTTATAATGTTTGTATGTTTATTAATTAATTTATAATAATATTAATACATTTATCATAATATTAAAACATTTATGTGACATGTCATTATTAGAACGGAGGTGTGAGTATTTTTTTCGTTTCTCCTAACCTCCAATACATTACATAAATTAAAAATATCAATACAACTATTAATATATCTAATATAATTAATTTTGTTTACCCATTTTTAATGCTTTTTAAATTTATCCATTTTTTATATGTATCCATTTTTATTATAAACTAATTTTTTAATTTTTAAAATTTAAAAACATAATTATTTTTTTATCATAATGTTTTTTATAATGTTAATAAATTTTTAAATAAAAACATTTTTTATTATTTTAATACAGTAATTATAAAATTAATAATAACATATTCATAATATTAATATATTTAACATAAAATTAAATCATTTATTATAATATTAATACATTATTCATAATATTAACACACTTTTAAATTGATTTAATATAATTTAATTTTTTTATTTATTTTTTATATTTTTGTAACATATTCTTTATTAATATGTATTTTTTTATTACAAAGTAATTTTTAATATTCATTTTTACATAATTAGTAAAAAACTAACTGTTATGTTTTATTTTTATGTTTTATTTTCCAATAATATTTATTAGCACTATCAGTTATAGTTGATAATGGTTTGATTTATCAGTAGTTTTGGAGTGCAGATGATTTAAGGCCTTCATCAATGTTAACATTATCGTTTATAAAATTTTCTATAACAATTATTTTTATTTTAGCGATGATAAAAGTTTCTTTTATCAGTGCATTTCATTAGTGCAGATAAAACCCATTCCCTCTTTAAAAATAATCCTAACAAATCACAATATTAACTCAAAATGTTGTAACGACCTTCAAATATTTGGAAGAACCAAACCACAAAAATTGAAATAATATTGTTTCTTACTAATTTTTTATCGAACTTGTGTAGTTTTTATTCTATTTGTTCATTCTATTTGCATAAATCCTTCACACGCCATATTCCCTTGATTCCCAAAAAAATCACCCCATAATATGAAGGAAGTTATATCATTTTAATTATTTTCATTTCCCTTAACCATCAATCTCAATTGAATACAAATTTCCATCTTTCATTCCCACTACTTATAGAAATCCTCACCCATTTGTTCCTCTTTCTATAGAAATATCAGAAACATACACATACATGATTGAACATGACATGATGGTCCCTAATCAACAATAATTGTAATCTTAGACCCTTTAAGGTAGTATAACAACCTTCTCTTTTAAATATTGATACAACCACACCAATTCCACCAATCAACTATTTGTTCCTCACACTTTTTATACACATTCCCCTGATTTAAAACCCCTTCCATTCACCCCTCATTGGTTGTGTATCTTATGAATATGGGGATAAGTCTCTAGGGGAATGCTCAACACCGAGAGAGGGGTGGGGGTCAATCTGTTTTAGGAATTATTTACCAAATTAATCTTTTTATCACATTACTTATTAGAACTGTTAGGATCAGGATTATATTGTTCTCTCGTCATTTTCATATTCAAATAGATAAAAGTTAGTAACATATGAAACATGATTTTTTTATAAGGCTCAAAAGAAATTAAGAGTAGATTGTCCATTTTTGTGTGCGGTGGTGATCAAACCATAAATTCATCATTATAATGAGGAATAAGATACAGTGGTTTGAAAAAAAACATAAACTGATGTTTGGTTCCCTAAACTATATTAGGTGGTATAGAAAACAATTATGAGTCTCCATATTGGTTAATAACCATGTAAAACTACAACACATACTAGATTTAATATTTTCTTCATAGATAGTCTTGAATTTTTCCAATTTCATTAAAACATCACGAATGTATTCCAACAATAGATAAATTATAAAAATGTCTCAATTCTAATTTTTTATTCTATTAATTATTCTTCCAAATTTGATTGTGCACTAGCATGAAATAAATCCCCCTTTTTCCTACATTTTATGCGTAGAAGTTCACACTACCTTATTCCCCTTCACAACAACATACCAGCATGTTTCTTTTTCTTACATAGGTGTAAGAATTCTTTATATATTATTCTTATTCTCTTCCACTAGATACTATATTCTCTTAAATGTGTGCATCATGGAATTCACAACATGTTCTTCTACTAGAGAACCTCAAAACCAGGTCATCCATTTTTTCTTTTCCCTTTAAAATAATAATGCATCAAAACTTATTCTCTTCTCTTATATTCTTCTTCTTCTCCTAATCCCATTATATTCTTCTTCAGTGCATATGATCTGCAATGGTTCTCTTCTTCTGGGTTTCAAATCATTGTTTCTATTTAAGAATGATAACCACCTTGTCAATTCTCCTTATTAACACCAAAATGTTCATTATTGAATCATAGTGTTAAACCTCTCTCACATATTATAAAATTTTCCGACATGCATGAATATATATAGTATTAATCAATGGGAAAATCAAGAATATATATAATAACAAAAACTTGAATCATAGTGTTGATCCTGTCTTGCTCACAATGTTGAATGTATCTCTCTTTCATACTTAGTAAATGGCATTGTAGGATATGGTATATGGCTGATGATTTATTTTTATTCATTGGACAAGGAGGTGATGAATAATAGGTAAATATTATTGGACATGAAGAAATTGAAAGCAATGATCTTAGATTCTGTTCCCATGGAGTTTAGGTTGGATGCTACTCCTTAAGGCATGTACAACAGAGATGGTGACCTTCAACCCCATGGTTGGATTGGATTTCATGGTGGGGGAGGTGAATTAGCAGGATATCAAGAGAAGGTATATTTTACAAAAGGAGGAATCTGACCACCAAGCTCACTACAAAATCATTTGTCTCTCCTTTCACCGTTTATGAATAAATATCCTTAAATATTGTGTTGTTGATGCAACCATGTTTAAACTAAAGAATCTTCCATCACAATGGAATGGAATAAATTTGATATTGAAATTTTATAAGAAAACTCTCATATGTTTGTGTGTATTTGTGATTCATACTTTATCCTTTTTTCATTTGGACATGGATGTCATGATAGATTTGGGGCTGAAGGGACAAAGTCCACTCCCTATTTTGGACAATTCTTAGTCATTAAATTTTTGGAATACATTGGTTAGAAACTTTTATCGGTATGTGTGTGTTCTAATTGCACGTGATACCTTCATTTTTTGGGTTATATCCACTATTTATGAACTAAATATTATGTTACAGCTTCATTATCCTCTCTTGGAATTGTATATATGGTTATTGTGGTGATGTAACATGTTCTTATCTTAGTGGAATGTTCATAAAACCATGTGTATTTACTATTGGGTTTTATAATCACAGCCTATATATATATCCTGATGTGTATGAAAACCCTATTTATCCTCATATAGGTATTGGAAAGATTTACTACTTTATTTAAGAGCACCATAATATTGGATTCATATTCAGTGTGAGGTGGAGCTTGGATATGGTCATGTAGTGGAGTTGTTGAAAGTTCCATATTCAATTCCTAGTTTCTCTTTTTTAAATATATTTTCATAATTATATAATGTTTTGTTGACTATTATGAATTTGATTATTATCCAATTGTGTTCTATTAATTTTGATCATATTTTTATTATGAATCATATTTATGAATTTTATTGTATGTATTATCTATTAAATATTTTGTTCTGTATGAAGATAAATCTTACTCCAACTATATTTTACACCCCTGTAATTTTTTACAGACTTTGTGTCCATTGGATACACCTCTGATTAGTGGAAACTCATTCCTTGTGATATAAATGGGTCTAGGTCAGGATGTTACAAATAGTATCAATTAGGAATTTTTATTAGTAAAAAATGGTACACATGAAGATTATAATTCTAATTAATTGAAATTAATAGTACAAAAAATGAGTATAAAAACTATTTATGTTGAAATGAAATTTTCAATTACGTTTGGGGTATGAAAATTGTTTCGAAGAACCTCTAGGTTTGTTGTCATCTCACAGTCATGGGGTTAGACGTTGAGAAGTCAGTATCCAACATTAGTAAAGATAAATATCACTAGAACATTATCTTAAATAATAAATTGTATTATTTTTTATATGTTTTATATATTTTATGATATATTGGAATTTTGTTTTTTTGTTTTAATTGAACAATTGTTTTCCTATATTTATGAGAAAATGATTCCAATCAAGAGGCTTCAAAATCCTCAATAGGGTTTTGTTGAGAATGTGGTTCCCCCTATACCACCGAAGAGTAAAAATATTTTAGAAATTTTTTTGAAACTCTATAGTACATTGAAAAAAATTGACTTGATGAACCACTTCATGTTGAATTATCACCTGAATTTTAAAAGAAAAACCCACCAATTTTTAAGGGTGACTAGGGACCCAAGAAAGAGGAAGTATGGAATTTTATAGTGAAGGGAATATTATATTTTTTAGGAGCCCAAGATTAAATTATATTCAATCCTATTTTTTATATGATAAAGGATCTGGAATAATTTTCTTGATAGCTAAATGTCCATGAAAAGGTCAATCATGGACTTACTCGGTCGGGACTCAAAGAATTTGTTAATAAATAATTCTACTTGAATACCCTACATGTATATTTAACAATGGATTTATTTTAACTGGATCAAGGAAAATTAATGGTTATAGAGTATAGATCCCAATTTACATTCCTTCATCATTTTTAGCAGTACTGGAAGCTAGTGAATCCCTCAGGACTCAGATGTTCAAATAGGGTTTGTGATTAAAGATTCATCCCAGAGTGATGATGTTTTACTTTACAAATTACACTGATATATTTAAAAATGGATTGGGGGTATGCAAATAAATTATTAGGAATATTAGTAGAGTAAAAAACAATGTACACATTGAAAACAATGTAAATACTAGTGTTTGGAATAATTATAGAAGAGAGATATACTCTCTAAGTAGAGGACCACCAAAGAAAAAATCACATGGATCAAATTCTTTTATTTATTATCTCAATAACCATTTAGACTATTTTAATGTTTTTTATTGGAAAATAGTGCATGGAATTTATGATACCACATCAACGGTGTTATAACTATGGTTGGGTGGGATATTTTAGGTGTTATAGTATGAATATACCAATTTGAACTAATATAATGGTTTTAATCTATCATAGGATCCCCATTATCAACTAGGATAATCTCACAAGATAAGTATCTCCCTCATAATTGAGTTACTCAATGTAATTCTATTAATACCCTTACATTTCAATGGGAATATCCTCATAATGGGTGGTTTAAATAATTTTGGGAGTTTGTATTGATAACTTCTTGTAGCTAATCATATTATAAAAAGACATAGGTCCATTGAAAATATGGAGTAATATTAACCTGGACATTACCTTAATGATTGTTTTGTCTACCACCACTAACACCATCAATATATTATGGGTATCTTCATCTCAAATAACCAAAAAATTGATTGTTGATTTGATGGCCCCACCCTATTAGTCGGGGGGTCCAACGCTTCATTCCCTAAATTTACGTTCTATTTCATTTTTCTCATGAATCACATTTCTATTCCTTTACTAATAGAAATTCATACCCTTTTCAAGGTTCTAGGTATCTTCAAATATTTTTTTTACTCTTCACATCAATATTTTGTGATTCAACATTTCCCTTCCACAATTTACTTGTTTCTCATATTTGGAGTCAGTCACCAACTTTAAACTCATTCGATAAACAAATCTATAATGATTATGGAATATGGTATCCTATTACTATTAGGTTTTCAAAGACCACTTATATTCTTATTATTTTTTAGATTAAGTCAGTTTGGAATCATCTTGGGAAAGATCCTCTGGGTATTTCTTTTCCTTTAGGATTCTTTATTTGATAGATCTTTGATATTAACATGAAGCCTGACCTATATAATTACACAGGTTGGGTTCAATGACCTAGTTTTTCATTACCATTATAGAATCCTACTATGTTAAATATTGAAGATATTCCTTTGGAAGAATCTTATATGCAGACCAAAGAAATAAAACTAGCCACAATATTATCAGCACATATATCTGTGTTGACGTAAAATAAAAAGTCTACCTCCTAAGGTATTGTGGATTAAGAATGATGGTGACTATATGATATGTGTACAACTGTGATGATTGGGTCAATTTCTAAGTAATGGTCTTTGGATACTTTTACGATCTTATTAAAAAATGCTCCTTCTATACTTACATGTATATGAACATATTCAGTTATCAAATACAAAGTTTCTAATTCAGAAATAAGGATCACTATTGCATGGTCTCATCCCTCTAGTCCTACATGTGATAGTGGGATCATGCTTTCAATTTCAACATCATTTAAGAATGGTCTGTCATTGGAGTCATGAAACTCAGTGTTACCTAGTGTCTCCCAAGAAGGGAAAAATATATATTTGTAATGCTTGGAAAAATGTATATTTCATATTTTTGGTCATTATAGAATGGTTCTTGTAACTCCCAAAGGTGATATGTAACATCCCAAATTGGGTGTCACACACCGATGCCCCAAGAAGGTCGGTTACATGACCTCAGGTGTGCCTCCCCATATTCCAGTGGCTGCTAATAAGTAGCGAGGGGCTAATATCAATAATGGGGATACTATAGCCTATTTATCAAAGTAGGTAAACAATGAATGTAAATAAACAATATCCAATGGGTATAACCATAAAAAAATAATACCAATATAACATTATTTCTAAAATATGAATAAAATATCAAAATTTAAAGAATTAGATATGTCATGGCTAATACGTGCCAAGTTTCATTTGAAATACCCTAAATAAATACACTCAAAACACCAATTAATATCGTGATACCAAGTTTGGTTACCTCCTCTATGATCCATCCAAAATAATCCATCAAACATAGGGCTCTTTTCCTCATCCTATCCTATAAACATGAAGTCTCTTCAGGTACCAATCAGACAACCCATGTAGGGTGTGATTACAACGTAGTAAGCCATCACCAAAAAAATCTGAAAAAATGAATTAAATAATAGTGTATGATGTTATATAAATAATAAAGTATAATAAGTTAAAAAGTTATCACATTTAATTATCCTTTAATTAACCACACAATTTACCCGGTTTCAAGATGACACTGAAACTAACAATACCTACTTCAGACCATGATAGAATTTGAATGATATCACATGGGGATTCATAATTCATTATCAAATGGTCACTAATTTACCATTTAGGTTCTATTCATATCATTCATAATTTGAACCAAAATCCAATGGCAATATTTTTGGCCTAGAATTCCATGCCTAGGACCTCGTTGGTATTTAAAGCATCAATACTACCCGTTTATCAATCTATCACACAAGTAGACTTTTGAAGCAATAATACACGCCCCGCAATCATTATCACATGCATCTCAAAAGTTAGATTTTGAAGTTGTTGTCTATGTCCCACACTCATTAAATAATGAAAGAATTTGTGTCTATAATTCCATGTCTTGATCCCATATATATTTGATGCCTCAGACTATATCCCACAACCCCTTTATCAATCAATCAGAATATATCACATAAATCAAATCTGACAAGGTTATTCAACATTAAAATAGTTATCAACATATCAGATCTTGCTAAACAATTATCAGTTTTGTAAAATTTGATCACTTTAATGGCATGGAAATAATATGAAGGATACACCATTAATCTATTTATCAATATTTAGTCTTGTAAACAATCACCCCTTTTAATCAATCCAACAATACCATAATTCCAATTTTTTATTAGTTCATAAATACATTAATTGACCAATAACATAGTCCAAAATTCCCAACAATTCCATAATCACAACATTAAATCAATTAATTAACCCAATTACACCAATTCCATAGTCACAATTACCAAAATTCAAATCTCTCTTATTTAACTCATTTAATAATGACATGTGAAATCAATTCATCAATTCCAAGATTCCAAAAATTATTTAATCAATTAATTTATTCAATTCATGATTTAACTTTAAAACTTTCCAACAGAAATTTCACAACACATACACCCAAATGGTATAAAATACAATGTTAATTGAATTTAGACCACCTACCTGATGATTTTAGATGGACTCTTTCTAATGTAAATCTCTAATTTAAGAGGAAAGATCAAGAATACAATGTAGAATGAGATATTGATACAAACCTAAATCTATGATCAAATCGGTTAGATCTAATAAAAATATATCCAAACTCATACCCTTGGAAGGAAACCATTCCCCTTTCATTTATAAAAAGAGACAATAAAAAGAGGAATCCACATGTGATGAGAATCCCTAACTGAGTGATGTGAAGATTTTTCAATATGGAATTTTATTCGTCAATTATGGTATTCAATATCAATTGGAATTAATATGGAATCCTAAAAAAGGAGAGGAACGAGTTAGGTTCATGTTGGGTTGATTTGGGGTGATGTTTAGGGGTTCAAAAATTTTAAATCTAATATTTATGGGTTTAATTTTAAACATGGATGGTTTATTGTTTAGGGAACACGGTTTTACCAAACAATGCACCTAACTATGTGCCTCCCCCATGAGGTCTCACAGTTAATACTAAGGGGGAACATCGTTTGAAAATATGTGGACCATCTAGCTGAATCCCCTCTCTTTGGGTTCACACAGTTTGCTAGACTAGTTGCACAATTTAGACAAACCATGTTCCAACTGTGCACAACCCGTATTCCTCCCAAAATTATCCAATTTCACTCATAAAACACCACAAGTTAAAACCAAAGTCAGATATACCCAAAAAAGGAAAAGATTACTGGAAAACAAACTCAACGTATGTCAATAAATGTTTGGGATCTTAAAATCTCCCCACCTTATAACAAATCATCCTCGAGTTGTAAATCAAAGAATCTCTATGATTATAATGAAACAATATTTGTCCACTGAGCAAGAATATCTACTTATCTCTCCCTATTTTCCACCTTCACACACTGATATTTCCAAATTACCCATAAAATCGATACAGTCTTTCCCCACAACACATTCTCACTATAATCTAACACATGTATAGGATGCTCCTCAAACGACACATCTATCTCATAATCAATGTTATACACATTGATAACATGATAAGGCTCGAGGTTATATTATCGAAGATGTGACATGTGAAAAACATAATGCAGAACACTATACCACTATGGAGTAGCCAATTGGTACACCACCTGTGTTACCTTCTCCATAGCCTAAAACGTTTCAAAAAACCTAGAAACAAACTTTTCATTCCTATGAATCCTATGTTGACCCAATCTAGGCAACACCCAAAGTAACGCACAATCACCCACTATAAAATCTAGGGCCTGCCATCGTTTATCAGTATAATACTTCTTCCTAGTTTGAGCCTCATCCATATGATTTAGAATCAATTGAATATACTCTGACATCTCCAGTATGAGACTCAGTTACAAATGATCTGACTCACCAGCCTCCATCCAATATAGACGTGATCTACATGGACTAGAATAAAAGGCCTCATATAGTTCCATCATAACTGTTTCATAATAATTATTGTAATTGGTGATGACCACCAATGCTAGGCTCTTCTTCTAAGACCCACCGATGTCTAGGACACACATCTGAAAAATATACTCAAGTACCTATATAATAAGTTCCAACTTCTCATCTACATATGGGTTGAATTATATACTACATAAAACATGTGTATGAGGAACCTTTTGTAAGCCCTTATAAAATCATGAACTAAAAGGTGAGTAACAGTATGAAACTATACACTGTCGAACCCTGTACAGATTGTGAATCTCACGAACATACATATTTCTAACGGATCCACCATGAAAGTCTTTTGTATAGGAAATAAATTAACTGAAATCATCAGTAGGACCACAATCATAAACATATCATTATTCTTCTAAGTCATCCTTAGGAGACTAACCACCAAATCCCCAATAAACCCATAACACTTCCATTTTGGAATGGGAAATGGCTATAAAAAACTTTCAGGTCGTTGATTCTAGGCCTCCATCTATTCACATGTGTAGCATAATTTCAAGAACCATGCTATCTCCTTTGTCCATTCATGACCACAAAAAGAATTTTCATTTGTCACAATACTTTTATGTCATACCAGGATGAAACACCCAATTTGAGGAATGAAATTCAAGCATCAGCTCCTCCCACATACTCAAAGGAATGATAATATTTTTATTAACATATATGATCTCATCCTCATCTATAGTTTAGTATCATGGTGTCTTCAGAACATCAAGGATTTCCCTCAAGGAAAAAAATCCTTGATCTCCATTTTGTCTCTCTATAATTCAGAAATTATGTACAGACTCCACTAAAATTGATATGATATTCATGTAATCTTTACCCTCTAGAGCCACAACATACATCTCAGCTTGCAAAGTCATCATCTTCCACATAGAACTACACTCCTAAATAGCCCATGTCTGTTTTTTCCTTCTTAAATCATCATCAACATTATTTCTCTTTCTGGGTGTATATCCTATCTCAAAATCAAAATTCTTCACATACAAAACACACCTCCACTACTAGATATTACAATATCATTTGGAAAATATATATATTAATCAATTATTAACTGTATACATGGTAAAATTTTCACCCAATAGATAATTTTTCCTTCACTACAAGGCATAAAAACTCAAAGATAAATCAAGGTCATGCATAGGGTAGTTCTGTTCATTTAGCCTCCACTATCATGACCCATCCAATAAAAATATATCACTCTATATCAACACTACTATAATTCATACTCAATAAGAATAAAAAAAATTATTCTACTCCCATCGATCAGTTAGGACCAAGGTCAGTGTTGTTATCAAGTGCTTCATCAACTCCCATAAGGAATTGTCACATGATTCAGACCCTTCAAACTTTACTTCATTCTTGGTCAGGCTTAGAATATGTATTTCCAAGCAAGATTTTTTTTGCATGAACTTGCGATAGTAACCCTTTATACCCAAAATTCAGAGAATATCAAAAATGTTCTTGGGATACTCCCAATACACCACTAGAAAATCCTTCCCTATGTCCACTAACACACCTTCCACCAAGATGATATGTCCCAAGAAATGTACCTAGTTAATCCAAAATTAGAACTTAGATATCTTTATGTATAGTAGATTCTCTCTTAGTGTATTCTGGATGATGTCATGATGTTGGGTTTGATCCCCATGGGTCTTTGAGTACACCATGATTTCATCCACAAATACAAAAATTAATTGTTCTATGGATATTTTAATGATTTAGTTCACCAAGTACATAAACACAACTACTGTGTTCATCATCTTGAACATTTTCATGATGAACTCATAAAGGTCATACATAATTCTAAAAGTAATACTCAGTATATAATATGGTAAAACACTCAACTGATGATACCCTAATCTTAACTCAATTTGGTAGAAGACACAAGATCCCATAAACTAGTCCAAAAGATCATTGATACAAGTAAGAGGATAAATTTTCTTCACATTCATCCAGTTCATCTTCCGATAATCGACACACATGTGCATGGTCTCGTTAGCCTTATTTGAAAAAATGAATAGTGAAACCCATGTAGAAGTACTCAATTGGGTAAACCACTCATCCATTAACTCTTGTAATTGAGTCTTGATCTCTTGAAGATATATTTTTTCCATTATATAATGTGGAATAGAAATTGGATTTTTTCTAGGAATGAGCTCAATTGTAAATTCCACATCCCTCTTAGGTTGAAGTTGAGAGAAATACTTAGGAAAATAATCCTATAAATTGTCCACTAAGAGTGGAAGGACATCCCACTTTATACCCTCATCATCAAAAAAATGTTTTAATCCTAGGCGGTAAGATCTTTTAATGGATGATGAACTATCCATTCCTAAATAATCGGTATATGCCATTCTCAATATTGAATATAATTGTCACCCTTAGGATACATAAAGGTTACTCTCATTTGGTAAAAATATATGTGGGATTAGTATGCTACTATCTTTCCCATAACCATAATCATTTCAAAGCCTGACAGATCCATAATATTAAGATCCTAGATAAAATGATACTCCCCAACCTTGAGAGAATAATCCTTTCATAACAAGATTCCACCAGAATTTACTACCAATAGTGTATCGATCATTATAACCCCGCTCACAAAATCCGCTTCCAGGATAAAACCATTCACAAGTTGAGTTGATATAAAATAATTAGTGGAATAGGTATCAAATAAGGAACTACATAACATAGAAGTTAAAAGAATAATAACTCTTATTATCGATGCACTAGCCTCTATATCCACAAGTTTAGCATAAATTTCATGTAACAGTCATGTCTCTCCACCCTATGATGTAGTCTTAATCCCCTAAGTTACTCAACTATGCTAATTCGGGTGATTATTACTGGATGAACCTTATCCCCAACCTCTACCTCGAATACTATTAGAATTATAACTGATATAATTGTACAGTGTAGAACAACCCCTTCTTGTAATGTACTTCTTCCTAGATACTCCATCACTACACATCTATTACAACATCATCTAGATCCACTATAGATTTCAAAACCTATGGTACGATTGACACTCTAATGGTGGTTGCAGAAAATTTCTATGAAAGTGACCCGACCTACTGCACTGGTGGCAGGTCCCTCTAGTAAGGTCCTCTATGACCAAACATTCCCCTTGGCCACCCTTCTTTCTATCACCCTGGATGGAATTCTCATATCCATGCTTCCTACTTCTAAAATATGTACCTCTTGAGCATCCATTATAAAACACATATCCACCAATGGAAGACTCCATAAGGTTCCCCTTAGATATAAGTCCCAAATTTCCACTTCTAAAAACTTCTTCATTCTAATGATTTTAACATGAGGTTTCATATCACATTTGATTCCATCCTAAAAACATTTTTTGAATGTAGCCTAAAATCCTACCAACGTTGAAGAAAATATCTTCAAATATGTAAAGCGACCAGCATAGTCCATCATGGAAACACTCCCATAAGTCAATTTGATGAACTCGACTTCCCTCTCCTATCTCAATGTATCTGGTTAAAAGTACATCAAGAACTTATTTTGAAAGTTCTTCCACATCATATATTCTAGTTGTTTATCCCTTGTGAGGGTATCACACAAACTCTTCCCTCGCCAACAGAAAATATTAGCACCCATTTTAACTATCCTCACAGTAGGTATCTCCATGTGTTAAAGTATCATATCGATAGACTAAACACCGAACACTACTGCCTCAAGTCCACCTACTCTGGTGAAAGTAAGAGGGTGTTGTAACTAAAACTCCAATGATAGATCATACATTTTTTCCTCAACTCTCCTAGGATCTCTTTCTTGTAAATTTATGAAGCAAGAAATGTTCTCATATAACATATCTCAGTCCCCATCACATAGCAATGTTGGTGCCTCAGGTTCCACAGATGGATGATCATTTCTAGAAATGTTCTTTTATAATCCTATCAACATGTATTATTATAGAGGAATAAATCTACAATTACAAACAAAACTATTTGGACAGTTTCACAAAGATAACACATTTACGTGGATTCACATAATTCAATAACAATTCATCCTCTATAACCCATCGCATGGTCAAAACTGAGGTGCAATAACTACCCTTAACCCTCATACATCTAGTTTATGGTTAATAAAGGAAAAAACATCATAACTCAAGTTTTTCATTAGAAATAAATTTATCACTTTATCATATCCACTAGTATCATCATATTAAAAAAAATTCATATTTGGCACATTTTTCATTATTTTTTAAGAAAAGTAAAATCACTTTATTATAAACAAATCATCTGTTAAACATGCTTTACCCGTGAGAACATAAAATGATGCATGTCATAATAATTCATGCATATTCATCTCTCATTTGAAACAGGGTCATGAGGGAAATATCATAAACTATCATAAACAAGAATATGAATCGTGGGTAGACTATACCTTTTTTATCAAGGAAGAATAAAATGACAGAAATAAAAAAATATATCCAAAGGGTATAACTATAACTATAATAAAACCAAAATCAAATGGGGGCCAAAATTTCAATAAAATATCCAAAACTAGACTAGTATATATATCATGCTAAATAGATGTCAAATGATTAATGAAAACCAAAAAAAAAATCCACCGAAAATCCCATGAAGGCCTTGATTACAAGTTTAATTACCTCTTACATGCTCTATCACATATTAGCCATTTAACATAGAGATCATTCTCTCACCCCATCCCAAAAACAAGAATTCTAATTGGGTACTGAATAGATAGCACGAGTAGTGAGTGAGTACAACACAGCAGGCCATAAACAGTAGCGTCTAAACCATATCTAGTCAATAAAAGTGTATGAAGATGTAAAAATATTGATTTAAAATTAGTTAAATAGGTTTCACATTCATTATACATTAATTAACCACATTATTTACCTAGTTTCAGGATGATGCCTAAAATACCAATACCTTCTTTGACCCCTATAAGAGTCTGAACCATATCACATAGAGATTAACCTTTCATTATCACATGGTCTTTCATTGTCCATATAAATTACATTCATGTCAAGACTAATAGGAACCATAGTACAATTAAGAAATCATTTGCTTGTAACACCTTAGATAGGACGCTAGGGGGATTTAAATAATTAGTTTAGGTCGCATAACTCATTTTTCAATAAATCACACAACTGGGTTTTTAGCGGTAGTCTGGGTACCACACTCATTATCACATTCATCTCACAAGATGGATTTTGAAGTAGTAGTCTATATCCCACACTCATTTTCACATGAATGAATTTGGATATACTACTCGATTTATAACACCCTATGGGTATTTGAATCATCAATCTATGTCCCAGAAACTATTTATCAATAGATCACAGTATATCACACACATCACATGTGGCTTTGTTAATCAACATTAACCATCTTATCAATATATATGTAATTGGTATATCATTTTCAATTTATATAAAGATGATCACATTAGTCACATGGAAACAATATGAACAATTCATCCTTAATCCATTTATCAATACTTATTCAGGTAAACAATTAACCCCCATTTTGGTCAATCCAATAATACCGTAATTCATACTATTAATTAATTTATAAACACATTAATTAACCATTCATAGAATCCAAAATTACCATAAATTCAAAATCACAACATTAAATTTCTTGGTTAACTAATTAATTAATCCAATTCCATCATTTCATAATCAGAATTACCAAGATTCATTTTCCCCTTATTCAACTCATTTGGTAATCACATGGAAAATCATTTAATAAATACCCTAATTAAATTAATTAATTTTTCAAATAATTTATTCAATTCAAGATTCAATTATCAAATGTTCCAATTCATATTTCACACCATATTCAGGAAATCGGATTTCGAGGATATGGGAATTTAATTTATACCACCTACCGTAAGATAGTTGACTTATGCTCACCTACAGAAATCTATAATTGTAGAGGAATGATCAATAACATGATAAAGAATGGTATCTGGAACCAAAACAAAGTTCTATGATCAAACTGATTAGATCTTAGAAAACCTAGATCCAAAACCATTCCATTGGAGGAAACCCATTCCCCTTTCCTCTAAAAAGTGAGATGGCATAGATAGGAAACCACTGGGGATGATAATCTCTTACAAATGTGAAAAATATTCAATATGTCCCTTGATTCATTCATAATTTAGCTTTAGAGATCAATGAATTCATTTGGAATCCTAAATAAGATAGGAATGAGTTAGGGTTGATTTGGGTCAATATATGGTGATGTAATATGGTTTGGTAATTTCTAATCTAATTTTTTTGGGTTTAAATTTCCATAATCACAGTTTCCTACTCAGTGTCCTCAATTTTCCATAACCATGAGCCTAAATACATACCTCCTCCTAGGGGGTCACATAGTTACTACTAATATGGACATGATTTGAAAAACCATGCATCATCCTTGTGAATCCCCTATATTTGGGTTCACATGGTTTGCTGGACTGGGTGCACCCTTTGGACAACCTGTGTGCCAAATGCGCACTTCATACATCCATGAAAAAACCTCAAATTTAACCAAAAAAATCTCCAAAGTATATCCCAGGGAAGATTTAATCAAAATAAGGAAAAAAGAGTACTTGAAAAAAATATTAAGACATCTCCAGAAATAGTTTGGATAATTCATGATTCTCGGGTCAAGAATGGTTTTTTGTAAGAATTTTTTAATGGTACAAATCAAACAAAACAAGTAAATAAACCCCCTCAAAATTTTTTGCTATGTTTTTTGTGTAGGTATTACGTATTGAAAAAATATTGGGAGTTAAATGAATTTAAAATATAAGATTGTTTTTTTAAAAGAAGAAGAAGAATTTCATTTGTGAAACAGACCCAGATCCTAAGTTTAATTTATATGATCTCATGTTTTTATATGCTAAAAAATTTTGTAAGGAATTTGAAATTTGAAATTTTTTGGTTGGATGGATTTTAAACAAGGACTCAAAATGGATTTATGAGAGTTAGGTTGGATAAAATTATTGTTTAGGGATGTGTTTTGAGAGCCAAGAGGCATAACAGGTGCTTGGGTGGGTCTTGGGAGCTTTGGGTTATTTTACATGATTTTGAGATGTTTTTTTCTAGGGTGCATTGTATTTTAATTATTTAAGAGAATCCATGTTGTACCCTTAACATGAGGAGGTTTTCAGTTCAATTTCTATAGTTCATGGTTTTTTTGGAATGGTTAGTGCATGGTTTTGAGGATACAATGAAGATTCTTGGATAATCTGTGTGGATTAGTTTGGCATAGAGGCTTGGTGCATGGTTTTCACATAGATGTAGATAAATCATGTGAAATTTCATAGGCCAATACAATGATAATTAACATTGCTATTACATGGTTTTGTAAATCATGTGGACCAACCCAGAGAGGGATTCACTTAGATAGGGCCCAATACATGGTCAACACATTATATTCTAAACTGTGTGTTAAAATCATTAGTCTCATTAAGGTATGGAAATTTTCAATTTTACATCTCTAGTTTTAAAGAATAATCTCCCTTTTTCAATTTTCTCTATTGTGGTAACCATCCATCAAGTTAATGTTTTCTTCCCTCATTTGATCTCCCTCCATTTGGGGTGATTTCGGATAACGTATTTGGGGAATTATGGTGAGTTCCATCCTATGGTGGTCTACTCTTCAATTTTCCCCCACAACATATAGTTTTTCATCTTCTATGAATAGATGTTTTATTCTAATTCCACCTAAGGGTTTTCAAATAATTTGAGTAAATTGGAGATTAAATGAAACTGAGATAGAGGATTCCCCAATAAAATATCTGCTCATCACAGCTTGCTATTTGAAGGAGGCATGTTACTATACAAAATTAATTATTGTTCTCCATAAAATAAATTAATTTTTTCACTATTTTGTAAATTCATTTTTTGTATTTTTCATAGGTTATGGTCAGGATTATGAGAAAACCCTTCTTTGTTTCATTGGGTGTGCTTTCCACATGATCAGGTTTCCCATTGATCTTTTTGGAATATATTCTAGTCTGGTTAAAATTGGAAATTTAATTTTATGTTTTTATATAATTATAATTTTATTATAATTAAAATATATTGTTTTTTATTTTAATTAGGGTTGCTGGTAGATTTGGGAAATGGTCATTGGGGATGGAAGGGTTTGGAAAAGTCTAGGTGGGATCTTTTGGACCATGATTTTAAATAGGGAATGCTTCTAATGAAGTTTTGGATCTGGGTATATGCCTTATGGAATTTTCTTAGAATTTGTATCTTCATGTGTATGTGTGGTCTAACCATTGAGATGATGGACCCCCTATAAATTTATTACATTTATTGATTTAATATAAATATTTTAATTTAAATTTAATTAATAAACTTATATGACCACCTAAGAAAAAAATAACAAAATTCCTATGGAATTATTGATATAATTCCTTTTAATGAGTCATTGTCCATTGATGTCCAATTCTGGGATTATTTTAAAACACATGAATTTAAAATGCATGTGGGATGTTAATAAAATGACTAGGAAAAGTTAAGACTTGGTAACCCTAGCAAATAAGTATAGAAATTTTTTGATCCTAGTAGATCACATAATATACCTTATTAAATAGCCAGACCATTAGGTATATTTGACATGGGATGGGTTAGTGGATCAATATAGAGATACCCCCTAATACTTTGATATGTTCCATAAAAAAAATCTATGTACTATTTACAATAGGTATTAATTTTTGAAGTGTGTGAGGCCATTTATGATTATGAAATTGAATAAGAGTAAGCTTTTATCCATGATATCGGTGATGAACCTAGATTTTACTAATACTGGGTACCTAAAGTGGGGTTCCCCCATGCTGTGGGGACCCAGGAGACCCCAATGTGTTGCCTAGATATTTTTTGATCCAAGTGAGGGTGCCTTGTTGGTATTGGTTTGTGATAGTCGGTCTATGAATTTTACTAAAACATATTTTTTCAATTGATATTTTAAAAAAAACCTGTAAAATTATATTGCAGGTGGTTTTGATTTTATTTTACTTGTATAATCCCTTGGAAGGTATTTTATTAATGTTTGGAAAAAATTCCATATGGCAGCCTTTTATTATTTATGGAAAATACCCATGGGGCAGTTTTGTATTATGTGTTCTTGATAGGTGAGAAAAAACCTCTAAGATTTATCTTTATTACTATATCATAAGAAAACTCATATATGGGAGGTCCATGTTACTTGATGGCTTTTTTCATGGTATGTAAAACACATATATGGGGGGTATGTGTTACTGTTAGATGTTAAATATCTCATAAGGGAGGTGTAGGATTATTTTAATTGGGCTGAAGTGGATTTAGATATAGGTTAAATCTTTTATACTATGATGGATCTTTATAGGATAATTAACTATATCTAGGAATATTTATATGTATATAGGGGGGAATCATATCTATTATATTAGGAGGCATGATTATCACAAAGCACTCAAAGACACAAGAGAATGGGCCAATGATGGTATAGTCGATCATGGTCATTGTCCTAAGGTTCAAAAATGGTATGGTGTTTCGTACATGGGTTGGCATGGTCCCCATAATGCATTCAGAAACATTATGAGATTGGGTTGAACCATGTATTGATAGCCATTTTTTTGAAAAATTTATTTATTTGTTATCTGTATGTCTCGTGAACATATATTATATTTTACACTATAGTATAGGACCACATTGGTGGTTCCATACTAAGTTGTGTATTCACACATTTATTTATCCCCCATTTTACTTGGGCACTCAAGAATCCCTCAATTATCACTTGTTCAGGTTGGGTCATGGCCCGATATTTTCATGATTGTGAAGCACTTATCAATCAAAGTCCAGAGTTTGGGATTAGGTATGGATCAAGGATTATAGTAAATCCTTATCTACATGTATTATGAAATTTATTTTATTTTATTTTATTTGTATATATGTGAACATCATATTGGGTGATCAACCTTATATCCCTGTGTGACTACATTCCTTTTGATTTAGAAGGTTTAGTCTATTTATTATTTCTAAATACATTGACATGTATAATTACTGGTTATCAATTAATGATTTTTCACAATGATACATTAGAATAGAATCAACATGGTAACATCTT
This sequence comes from Viscum album, assembly GCA_963277665.1. Classification (NCBI taxonomy): domain Eukaryota; kingdom Viridiplantae; phylum Streptophyta; class Magnoliopsida; order Santalales; family Viscaceae; genus Viscum; species Viscum album. The sequence goes on along the minus strand of OY728158.1, from coordinate 1,370,347,831 downwards.
AGCCCCAGGTAGCATGTCGGTAGCCTCCGACATATTAGGAGGCGTACCTGTGGTCATGTAGAACCACTGGTCCAGTTTCTATTCAATATGAGATAGTATAAGACATGAAAATGTTGAATCATAGTTAATTTTTTTATTTTCTATTTATGGGGATGTTGGTAATGAGATATAGGGATGTTTTATAAGTTGTGGTGGAACCCTAATTTGTGTGTTGCGAACAACATTCCTGGGGGATGTCTAGGTTACCATGGGTCCGATATTTCTATTCTTTGTTTGCATTGTTATGTTTATTTGTGATTTCCACCTAACATGATACACCTGAGGTTAGATATTTTCATATATAAGTTATTTTATTTTGGGATCTTTTCATGTTTTAACGAATACAGTTTTGGATTTAATTAGTGAAAATATAGGTGAGTGGTGTCTCATTCATCATATTTGGTAGGTCCATTTTGCATGATATATAGGATTATTAGTGTTTTAATTTTTAATGAAGACTTAGTCATAGTTGTATAATGTTTTATATATTTATTATATAGTTTTTCCCATATAACTACTTAGTGGAATTCTAATTAGTTGTTATTACTTTTATATATACATTTTCTGGATATCTGGTCATGTAGATTGGAGACATGGTGCATCCTCACTTGATGATGGGGATCACATAATCAATATTCGAAGAGATGTATAAAAGTATATGTAATGGGGTTACCCTATTATTTTAGGTCGATCATATATCCCATATGTGAAACCACTGAGGATGATTGTTATTTTATATGTTCAGTTACATAAATTTTCCCTGACAACTTTTATTGTGTTTCCCATAAATTTTGGAATGAAATTATACTTAACTAAGGTAGTGGTTGGGTTTACAGTGATATGGATAATTTGGGATGATGTCATTGGTTATGAAATAGATGAATTATTTAATCATTATTATCTAGGGATTACTCTCATAGGTGTATGATCGATGAGTGTTGATGCCTAGTGGGATGATGATTTTGGCTTATGGTGCTGAATATACATATGTGGGACACATGAGGGGGTGGTTGGGAATTTTTGGTGCCATTGTTTGGTTGAGGTAGGTTCACAGATGACACTATGTGGTTGGTAACCTATATGAGACACCTGACTTTTTGTAATAGGTGAGATACCTTGATACCATAGAAACAACTCAGATCTTATAGATTCAATGTTAGCAATTATGATGGAAACACATGAGAGAGGTTATTCTATGGTTGACAGTAGTCTGGATAAGGAAAAAAGGTAGGGTATTGTATTTTAGATTGGTGTTCATGAGTTTCTATCATGTTTATTATGAATACATGGTTATACCTTGGGTTTTTATAGCATCAAACACCTTTGTTTCTAGCTCTACAATATCATGACTGGCATGGATGGGAATCACTATTTGGGTTCATTACCGTGTTGTTATATATGTGTTTGGTACCTTATGAGATCATGAGTAGATGCTCATGACTTGGAATGATGTTGGGTAGTTGATAAGCATATGTTTTTCTTAATGAAAACAAATTTCGTGGAGCATGGTATATGATGATAGCCTCTCATACCAAAACTAATTTCATGTGTCCCACATGAGTGTTAGTCAGGTTTAGAAATTGGGTGCTATAGGATTGTACACATGTTACAATTACAAGAGATTGAGGTGCCACACACCGATTACATCAGATAGTATAGAATCATGGTTCATTGAGTAGTTGTGTTTGATTTTATGGAATGAGTAATTTTTTATATTTTTATGGTTTTGGATGGATGAGGGACAATAGGACGAAGAAGCACCCCCTATGGAGAGGGTTGTTTTTGAAATAGATCGGCAGCGGTGGCATGGATGATCTTGGAATTGATCATATAGAGGTGTTACCTTGGATGGAATGACTGTGTCTTGATATATTAGAACATAGTTTTTTAATGATGGAACTTTCAAGGTTATTATCAAAGAGGGGTATAAATTTTATTTCAACAGGTGTCGTGGATGATGTTTCTGTGAGCTAGGGATGAGTAATAGTTTGATGTTTAAGGTTAGATCTCATAAATGAGTTAATTTAGCCATTTATAGTCATTTTGCTTAAGGTTTAATAAAGAATGGGTCCTCTTTTCATATTTTTATTCAAGTGATGTGATGAAAATTGAACTCATATGGTTGGGATCAAGATTTTAGTCATAGTTGTGTAACCCTCATGTGAGAAGAGTCATTAGAGTATGGGATATGTTGTAGGATGATCATTTTGTCTTTATGATTCAAGTGAATAAATAGACCTAAATACATCTATATTATCTAATAAATTCCAATTATATATTCCAATATATAATTAGGTATTTTATGAGCTTGGGCATAAATCATAAGATGAGTTGAGGTGATTTGAATTTGTCTTATCATAGGTACATCGATGCATATGGTATGGCAGGGCTCCACAACTCATTTTTATAGTATTAATTTAGCCATATGCATTTTCCCAACGTCTTGTGTGAGCTATGGGGAGAACATTCACGTGATCGTGGGTTTATTTTTGGGGTTAAGGCCTCATAATTGGCTGTTTCTAGTGGTAAATCAACAATACAACCGATCATTTTGAGACTGGTCATCTAGGGGAGGCATGACCTACATTTTCATGTGAGATTCAGTGTTGTTGGATAAAAACCACATCAAGCATGTAATTTTGTATTAAGAAGTACCATTTATTAATTTCTCAATGATTTTCAAGGAAAATTCATTATAATAATATAATTCATTATGGGTGGAGGCATGGTCATTTGGATTGGAAATGGGATTTGAAAGTGGTACTATCTTTGGTTTGATGTTTCTTCTTGTGTTCAGGTGTGTGTGTGTGTAAGAAACTAGATAAGGTATAATTAGAACCTCACAATCATGTTTTTCTAGGTAAGTGCAATAGAAAAGGTTAATATGGATTTGAGTTGGAATAGTCATGTTTATACAAATGGTGTGGAGCACCGTGGGTTTGATGATTAATTGGGAAAAAATGATCTGGACAAATGAGTGTTATAGAACATTATCCAAGATCCTTGGTGATGATTTAAGGCATGTTTTTTAGTTTTTTTGGCCTAGTTACATATATTTGGAGTTTGGTTGTATGAATTAGTTGATGTTTGGAGATAAAAAAGGTAATTTTAATAGAAATTTTGTCCATGGTTGGTAGGGATGTTCAGCTGGAAGACCAAAAAGTACTCTTAGAGATGCAAAGTGCTATGGTACAAAGTTTTTAAGATCCCATTTTTGTAAAAGATAAAAAAATATATAATTAATTCTAATTTAAGACTTTTCGGGTAGACTATATTTTGATAAGGTGTTTAGAATTACATTTTATCATTTGGGTTGTTTTAATGTAATGTTGTTTCTCATGGTTTGAGGCCTAATATGTACCTTGGGTGATTGTGTGATTCTTAAGACATTTAGGTTAAGCATCATGAGTTTTAGAGGTTTCAACCAGGGGTTAAAGAATTGGTATGATTAATTTTTGAGAAATTTTCTTACACAATGTGCAAGAGGAGGTTTTTAGTTGAATTTATATTGTTCATGGTTTTATAACATGGTTATTGAATAGTTTTGAGAAAACCATGCAGATTCCATGGTGGACCTTGCGACTTATATTGGGTAGGAGGCTGGCTCATAGTTTTTGAATGGATGTAGAAAAATTGTATAAAAAATTAAATAACTAGGTACTACCAATTCACATGTTTAGTTCATTGTATGGTAAACCATATGGTCCAATCGCACAATAAGGATTCACATGGAGATTTCTTACTACATAGTTGGCTCATATTTTGGTAAAATGTTCGGAAAAACCATATAGATCATTAAAAGAGAAAAAATAACTATTTTTCCCTATTGACTTATAAAAGTATTTCCTCCTATTTCTTTATTCTCCTTCATGTTCAGCCCCAAATAGAATATCTCTTCCTCCCACATTTTATCTACCTTAATTTGGAGTGATTTTTGGTATGTTTTTTGGTAATTAATGGTGGGTTCTTTCCTCTAGTTGCCTCCACAATACATTGCCTCCCCTTTATTTATTTTTTCTTCTTTTTTAGAAAGGGTTTGTATTTGGGTTTCATCCGATCATGGTGGAATTGGATGAATACATTGGGAATTTCATGAATTCAATCTAGAGGATGTCTCAAGATAATATTCTCTCACCATTGACCGAGGTTTTGATGTGGGAAATCACCATAGTGAATTTATTTATGGTTTCTTCTTAAATTACATTAATATGAGTTTTGGTTTAGTTCCGTGTGTTGGAAATATTTCATAGGTTAGGGATAATTTGATGAGGTGTACCTTTAATGTGTCATTTGGTATAGCTACAATGTGATGAGGTTTCCTGGTGATATTTTTCACATATATTTTAGTTTGAATAAAACTGGGAATTTAATTATAAGGTTTATAATTAGTTATAATTTTATTTTAATTTATTAAATAATTTTATGCAAATTATGGATTTTGGGGGTTTAGATGATGGTCGTTGGGTGTGGAAAGGTTTGTATATGTCTTAAAATGAGCTGATACACCATGATATTAAAAGAGAAAATCTTCAAAAGATGTATGTATTCATGGTATTATCCATGTGGAATTATGCATGATGTTTATCTTCATGTGTATCTGTGGTATCTCCACTGACATGGCTTATTCCATTTAAATAGATTTTAATTGTTTTTTATTTTAAATATATTAATTTAAATTAAATTTTTAAACATTATTGACCACAAAATAGAGAAGGAACATGGTGCCTAGTCCACTATATACCTAGTGGATTGGATTGATTCCTTGTTCACCGATGGCCAAGGATATGAAAAATTGAAATCCCCTAGTATTTAAACTCATTAAAGGTGTTAATCAAAAGAGTTTGTATATAAAAGACTTAGGGACCCAATATTGGAATACTTGAGATTTATTTTCCATTTTAGGTTTTATCATGTCCCTTATGATACCATAGAATCGTTAGTAAGGATGAACTTGGGTCGGGTGAGTGGATCAACCAAGATAGACCCCCTAAGACATTGATATAGACCATGATCAATCTCTCTAAGATGTTTCTTGTATGTATTACCCAATGATGTGTGTGAGGCGATGCATGTTTCATCCAATATTGTTGACTGTAATTACCATGGTTAGATGGGTTATGAACGAGTAATTGGAAATGTCTATGGAACCCATGTGGGGTTTCTCTATTTTATGGTGACCTATGGAACCCCAGTGGGTGACTAAGTGATGTTTTATCCCTAATGAGGGGGTTTTCATGGAAATGAATTGAAATTTTCGGATTATATATCAATAATTCCCTTAATTTTACATTATTTTATTTATAAATTTGTTGAAAAAACTTCTATGGGATGATATTGATTTTATTTTACTTCAATATTCCATTGGGGCGTTTTTTGTGTGGGGAAAATTGTTAAAGGGGAAATATTTTATAATGAGTGGAAAACATGAAAGGTGTATTGTTTTATGATTCGTTATTAATGACTGATAAAAAAAGATATGGGTGGATTGAGTTACTATTAGGATGATAAAAATCTAATAGTGTAGGTTCATCTTACTTGTTGGCTTATTACTTGGCTAAGAAGACACCAGTATGGGGGGTTTGTGTAACTACTGGATAAAAAAGTCTTGTAGGGATGGTTTGTGATAATTTTAGTGTGGATTCCATGGATTTGGAACTAGGTTTGATCATGTATACTAGGATAAATATTTCTGAGAGAATTTACAAGCTCTGGGATACTAGATATGTATACAAGGTAGACCTTGGTTTCTTATTTTGGGAGGCCAATCATCACGACTTTCTCAGAGACACTCTGGAATAAATAGAAGCAAGTATGGTTGATCAAGGTCCTAAAAAGGATCAAAAATGATAGTGTGTGGTACATGAGGTTCCATGGTACTTTTCACTTTCTTAGAGACATTACGGCATCGGTCTGAAGTAGGTTTTTATGGTTGTTTTGTCTATTTATGTTCAACACTTTATTTATTTATTCTATGTGTATCACATGAAATTATATCTATTTTTTGTATACTTTGGGAACATGATGGATGTTAACTATTAATATGTATACTTACACCCTTCATGGATTTAAATTTCCCTTAGTTACTCGATTATCCCTCACTTATCATAGGTTTTGGTTAGGTCATGGCCCAGTATTTACAATATTTAGTGAGACTGTTTAGAGGATGTCAATTTTGGGGATGAGGTATTGCACAGGGATTTCATTGGAGCCTCATAAATTTATATTTCATTATTTTTATTCAATTTTAATTATATATATAATTATACTAGAGGGAGATCCTCATTATATACTTGTGTTACTGCTTTTTATTTGATATAGTATTTTTACTTTATATATCATTTATACGAACTCTGACATTAATGATGATTGGTTATTTATTTATGTATTTGAACTCTAGTATAGTGGTATAGTCTCCCATGTTACCATATTACTCCCCCTCCACTAGTACGAAGCCTTTGGCATAGGGGGAATCTTGTTGGAGGTCACACAGAACCATCGTCTTAGTTAATATTCAAAGTGATATAGGTCTAAATGTGAAATAATCATGTGAAGACTTAGGAGATAGAACATATAACTTCTTCTAAAGATGATTATAGTGAAGACACCGGGGATTTGAAAAAATCTTTGATGGCATACGATTTTGAAGAAGAAATGTTGGTTGAATATATCAATCATCGAGATAAAAAAATAGAATGTAAGTCGGGGGAAAAGAATATAAAACAATGATTATTCCCATTTACCTAAACTCATGGTGATACAATAATCGGGTAAATTTTGGGGTTGAGGTGATGATCTTGGAATCCCATGAACCTAAGCATCCACCTCTGGTTTAGGATCCTGTGGAAGCTTCTATATACTTGTAAGATCATATTCTGATTGAGGATTGAGGGATCTTAGGAAGATAATATAACAAAAAAATTCCAATGCCTATGTTGGATTTAAAAATTCACTATAAGGAGGAGAATGTGGTTTATGGTTTCCACAAAAAACCCCATAAGAAGATATCAACTGAATTTTCATATGAATGATTTAGAGTAAATTCGATAAAGAGTTAAAGGACTAGAGTTACATTAAATATCATATTCTGATTTGTGGTTTTGTTGAAGGTAAGATCAATATAGAAGAATAAATTAACATCTTTGACAATAAGGCCTCTTGCATCAAGGTTGTCTTCAGAGTAGAGATGAAATGGAATCACATTACTATTTACTAGTGGCTATATAGATATTAGATTGTGTTTTAATCTCTATTTTAATTCTATCTTTTGTTTAGATCCCCATTTAACACTTAAAATGGTTATTTATAAAAATGAATAATATAATTTTTATGGGGGTTGTAATGAGACTATTATTTATTGTGGAAATTATGGAAAATGTTAAAAAAAATGAAGAAACCCCTTGGGAAATATGAGTAAAATGAATTTAAATGTTTGTTATATTCCATCATTGTTAAACCAATTCAGTTTAATGGAATTCATTATCACTGACCTGTATATCGTCTATTTAATACTGGGAATGGATTTTTTGGTATCATTTAAGGTCGATATTGATTTTTTCAAATAATTATTGAATTTTAAATCTCATAATAGAGTTATTATATTGTTAATAGGGAAATGGGATGATAGTATGGGAATAATAATACCTTTAGTGATAGTTTTTGAAATCATTTTTTATTAGTTGGTAATGTCCACCATTGTATCTATTAAAGAAACTATTTATAGAGTTTTACGGATAATAATATGTTGATTCCCTGATATATTTTTAGATAATTTCATTTTAATGTCACCTGAAAGAGATGATGAATTGTCTATCAACCAACTACCATGAATTAATCAAATTTCTCTATCATCATATAGAAAGAAACTAAAACATCATGAAAAATTGATGACCAACTTGAAGAATGTAAAAGCATGGAAATTATAAGAATAAGTACATATCCTTGGGCCACATTATTTTTTTTAAGAAGGTAGATTGTACAATTTTTTTTGTATATTTTTTTATAAGCTAAATTAGTTACATTTTATAAATAGATATCCTCTTCCCTGAAGTGATGATCTATTTGAACAGTTAAGGGAGTGAAGTGGTTCCCTAAAATTAATCTCTTATTTGGGAACCACTAACTCTATGTCAAGAAAGTGGATATTTCTAAGACACCATTCAAAATTTATTAGTTTCACTATAAATACTTGGTAATTATCATTGGTCATACTAATATTCCAAAATGTTCATGAAATTGATGAATATTATCATTAATATATACCTAGATTCTTTTTTTGGGAGTTTTTTAAATATTCATTTACTATTTCACAAAAGATGACCATAAAAGGTACTTTGAAATATTATTGATTAGATTGGGAGACTAGTATATGTATGAAAATTTCTCAATGTGTGACATTTGTATATAGTATTTTTCATGCATTGGGAATTTTATTTTGGATAAAGTTATATTGGATGATCCAATTAAAATATAGGATGCTATTTCATGTAAATCACCTAATAATGTCTTTGAAAAATAGTGGTTTATGGCAATAACATTGTATTATCGTCCCATTTTTCATGAATTATCATTTCTCACGTCACCTATTATTACATAGATAATAAATGGTATTCCATTATTATTTTTCAGAAATATTTCAAGGAACATAAGGCCTAGATAACTTAGACACCTATCCTTATTGTGGAATAACTATGTGATGGATAGGTGTTATTTTGTGATATGTATTGATACGGATTGAGGTATATTCTCAGGTAGGGAGATCGCGTCATAGAAAATGTCACATTCCCTTTGAGGATACATGAAAATAACTATCCATTGTATGAACATTTATTGGTCATGGGGGTCTATTCCATAAAAACATGATGTTAGTAGCTCTTTGGTGAAAATTTTACTTTATCACAGATAAGAAAATATTTAATCATACCTTCTGTGGATGGAAATTTAACATGATAAAATGATGTTGGAATAAATATCTCCATATGTTTGAATTTTACTGGGTTAATAAAACTAAGAAAGGAAATTTTGTGGTCGATAAATGTAGTCATATGTCTTAAAACAAAGTGTACAGAGAAGCCCATGATCAATTGAAACTAATGGATGTAATTACTCACATGATCTTCAAATTTAAAGAGAATAATGATGTAGAATCTTTATTTCTAGTCACACTTATTCCTTCTATTAATGATACATTTATGGGGGATTAACAGTTTGGCTATAATTTTCTTTTAGTTAGGTCAAAAATCAATGTTGGGAGACTATTTATTAATGAAAAAATAAAATAATTAGGTGTTGTGCTTTGGAGAAAAGATATTAGTTCGTACATCTTTCTAAGAAAAATTGGAATATTCTTATCACCAATCAATGATGGTGTAACAACCCATCCCAAAGGGGCCCAGGTTGTGACTCCCCATCCCCACCTTAAATAGTCTTGGGTTTGATGACCGGTTCTAATTTGGCATATCTCTAACATGGGAGGCCTTATACTAAAGTACATGTTCTCAAACACACACACACACATCCAATAAAAAATGATGAAATGTAAAACAACTAAAATAAACCATGCAATCATACATCTACAACCCCCCCCCAATTCAAGAGTATGAAAAATGTAAGGGAAGGTAAACAAGGAAAAATAAAATCCCACCAAAGAATAGTATGAAAAAAAGTCTGACCTAAAAGTAATGATGGGGACTACTATCAAGATACTAAAATAAGACACCATGGACTATTCGGATCACTAAGCACTATTGGGTCCTAGTACCACTAGGACTCTATCAAAATTTCAATTTACTACACATGAGATGACATGTGTGAGTAAAGCGCAAGCGCATGTAGGGGAGTGTATGACAATACATAGTAAGACACCCTGAATCCATACAACATATAACAAATGAAAAAATTCATCTCTACAATGGTATTTTTCTACAAAACAAAAAACAAGATTATCAATATATACTCAAAAAATACACATTGTCTCAAGGTAAATTCACTACTGTAATTACAACTAAGGATTCCTGCTTGAAGATTCCAAATAGCACTCATTTTCTAGAAAAAAACACTGTGATTCAGAAATCACTGAGGACATCTTCCTGGGAGATCATTCATCATCAGGTCACATCATAGAAATGATATGCTAGAAGTTAGAAGAGATATTCTACATAGATTAGGGTCACTCCCAAGGCTATGTTGTATTCCAAAAACTCATTCTAGATTAACTCACTATGAATAAGATCAACACCCAAGTAGTGTTGGTCATGAAGATACCAATACCTGCAGCTAGAGAGATAATATGATAGAGGATCTCACCCATAGACTCATGGAAGCATTTAAAAAACTATATCAAATAAGTTTTACTGAAGGGGTCAACATCGTATGTGTTGGAAATGATTCCCTAGAAACCCACAGGGAAAGGATACATGAAACTCACCATAAAAAATATTGTCCATGATATAAATTATGTGGTCCCAATGACAACATTTAAGGATTTAACATTTTAAAATAAGAGTACACAACATTTCTCCTTGACACCAGGTCCGGGAGAAGTAAACAACCCATGCCCATGTCTCTGTGGAAGTACACAATGTTTCAATTACCCTATACTTCTTCTCGTGTCCATATACAGAGAAATTCCCATTTACATCTAGAATGGACATGTATGTGAGCGAGTACATGGTATTCATGTGCCCTTGTACTCCTAGATGTGTTTTTGTACCTTCTGAGGTTCACGGTGAGCCCAGATCTATGATATTGAATTTTTGAACCAAGAAATGGGTATGAAACATTTTATTTCTCTCTATTAATTGAACTATGGGCCAAAGGATCACCCATGATGAATGATGAAATGTAGAATAGAAGAAAAATCACAAAAATAGGAATAATCCATGGCCAATGTTTGTACTAGCCTCATTGAATTTCTATTAGAATGGTGAAAAAAAGTAAAAAAGTAACCACAATGAAATTTCACTAAACATATGCCCACAGATAACCCATATCGCAAAAATAACCAATCCGCAAATAAATCTATTGGTTAATATATTTTTGTTCATTTTCGAAATATATATTGTAAAAAAAATCCAATAAAAATAAATTTCCTTCCTCTATTCAGATTGATCATTGAAAGATAATGAATTTGTTTCATCATTGTTGGTGAGATCCCATAATTACATTCTACACTGATTATTGAACTAATATATGGATGTATTTCATCTGAGGGACATCCTACAACTCTATCTCAAAAGTGTCTCTTGTGTCTCCATGGTTATGTGGCTAACCATATAATTCCATCATAATTGTTTACTTATATATGAAATGAGGTCGTTGTGTCAAAAAATAAATATATAAAATAAAATATATTTATTTGTTTCATTTTTTCTCCCAGGGAGACTTTTCCAAAAAAAATGTATTGTAGAAAAAAAGATAATATTGAATCTTAGGTAAAATCAACATTCTTAACTCAATGGTGCTCTCGTATTTCTTATATGACCCCAAGTTTATATGTTGATCCACTTTATTAGCAAAACATCCCACACATGTTATTTAATATATTCCAAACATTTATTACGGACACATAATCACACATTGTCTTAGTGTCTTGTGATTAAAATAATCCATACAATATCAAAAAATAATACATATAATATATAATTAAACAATCTCCCCACTCTTGGAGTTTACATCATGAATAGAAAAACCAATTGGCTACATGGAGAGATGTGGGTACTGGGCATGAATCTGAGCCTCCATCTCCTAGCTGTTTTTTTGAAGATACTCATGTTACCACCAAACATGAAAAAATGGAGTACATCACCATAATTTATACTCTTTGAAAGATCTTTTATTTCTACCTAATACTATGTAATGGTATCTCTGTCCTCAATTTCTAGCTCACCCCAATCAAAACTATGTAATGGACATGCATGTATCTCCATAGAAGGGACACGAAGAAGATTTGGTGTACTTGGTATAACAATGGTGGTAGAGCTAAGTGGTACAACACCTCACCAAATCTATGTAGTATATGGGAAGGGTCAATGAATCTTAGAGATTTCTTTCTGCCCAAAAAAAATATTCATAATCCACATCGAGACAAAAACCATAAGGAAAAATGTTCTCCCTCCTCAAAATCCAAAGGATCCTATCTTCTATCCACATAAGACATCTAGATGATATGTTTAGTCCTCATCTGCTCCTAGATGATATGAACCTTCTTAGTACAAGATCACACCAATTTTGTGATCATTAGTTCCAACTATCCTGGGTTAGTCCAAAAAAGTGGGGATATGCATTATCACCCATATAAGAGCTCAAATTGTTCCATTCTAATGGAGGAATCACTACTACAAATACTCCTTTTATCAGCGCTAAAAAGGGCCTTTAACAGCGCTAGGAAAATCACTGTTAAAGCCGGCAAAGATAAGGGGGGGTCCCCTTTATCAGCGCTCAAAAAAAGTGCTGATAATGACCCCTTTTATCAGCACTTTTTTTAGCGCTGATAAAGGGGTCCTATATCAGCGCTTCCTTTATCAGCGCTTTCGTTTTATCACTGATAAAGGACTCGTTTATCAGCTCTTTTAAAAAAGCGTTGATAAAAGTTAAAAAAGTAAAAAAAAATTAAAAAAGTTTAAAAAATTTAAAAAAAATTACACAAATTTAAAAAAATCATTCCAATCGGGGGGCTTTTATATCGCTTGATCCCCCCTTTTAATAGAGCTTTTTAGCCCCTCCAGCGCCCGCACACACCCCCTCCACCCTTTATCAGCGCTAGCCCCCCACATCCACCCCCATGCGCGCGCCTCTGCCTCCAGCAGTTTTTGAACTCGAGACCTCCCCCCTGCGCGCCTAAGCCCTTACCACTACTTTATTTTGATTTTTTTGCAATTTCATGATCTCTCTCTCTCTATATATATATAGTTATATTTATTCATATAATAATATATATTTATATTAATATATATATGTATATAGTCATATTAATATATATATAGTTATATTAATATATATATATAGTTATATTAATATATATATAGTGATATTAATATATATATATATAGTTATATTAATATATATCTCTATTTATATATATATAGTTATATTTATTCGTATATTAATATATATTTATATTAATATATATATATAGTTACATTAATATATCTATATATAGTTATATTAATATATATCTCTATTTATATTTATATTTAGTTATATTTATTCGTATAGTAATATATATTTATATTAATATACATATATATACAGTTATATGAATATATATATTTATAGTGATATTAATATATATATTTATAGTGATATTAATATATATATATATATTAATAATAATATATATGTATTTATATATATATATAGCTAGATTAATATATATATAGTTATATTCATATATAGTAGTTATATAAATATTCATATATTGGTATTTTAAATAAAATGGATATTAGTTATTATTTAGATAGAGCTAATATATTTTATATGTAAATATGTTTAATTATTTATTTTAAAATTTTAATTTTTAGGTGTGAATATATAAAAAATATGTACATATAGTTATATATTTGATTATAAATAGCAGTGCATTATAAAAAACGATAAAATTTCAAATACATAATATCAATATGAATGTAATACCTTTGAATAAATTCAGTCCCCACCAAAAAAATCCAATAATACCCCCCTTAAACAAGGCTGAAAATCCACAAAATGTTAAAAAATCGGGTACCCCAACTAAAAACTCAGTTTTGGAGGCCTTCTGGGCATCTTTTGGCCTCGAAAAACGCTTTACCAAGGTCCCCTCATGTCATAAAGATGTATAGCTCGTCACATGCTTCGATTTGATATGTGGTAGAGCTCAAACGGACACCTGGATCAAAAGTTATGGTCGTTTGAAGTTTGAGTTGCGTTTTCAACTTATTTTAAATATTTTTTAAATTTTTTTAAATTTTTTTAAATTTTTTAGTCTTCAAATTTTCATTAAATGACTACTACTCCATAATAATTAGAAAATTATTAATTAAAAATATTTTTTTTTAATTTTTTAAGAAGCCATTTTCACTAAATATCTTATATATTAAGTATATTAAGTGTTAATGTACATTTATACTTATCTAAAATATATTTAAAAATTATATATTATATCTATATCAATATAAATATATTTATATATTAATTTTTTTTTTTTTGAATTCGACCCTTTATCAGTGCTTTTAAAAAAAGTGTTGATAAAGGGCCCCCTTTATCAACGCTACTAAACAAGCGCTGAAAAAGGGGGTCCCTTTATCGGCGCTAAAAAAACGCGGATAAAGGGGGGGCTTTATCAGCGCTAAAAAAGCACTGATAAAGGGGTACTTTTATCAGCACTTTTTTGAGCGCTGATAAAGCCCCCCCCCCCTTTATCAGTGCTTTTTCGTTAGCACTGATATAGGGGGGCGCTGGGAAAACTGTTTTTGTGGTAGTGAATAGAATTTGTTGTTGTATGAAAAATCTAATAGTAATATCTGGTCCTCCCATCTATTGATTATATACAAAATTCATGCTATCATCATGTCCTTTATAACCTGAAGATTTATCCCAGTCTAGACATCAGTCTGAGGGTGAAATGTTGTTTTCAAATTTAACAAAGTCCTCAAACATCTTACAATCCCTTCTATAAATGATATGTGAAGTTAGAATTATGGTTATAAAGTATCTTTGAGGGAACTCCATGGAATCAGATTATCTCATGTCCATAGAGGCATCCCAAGCTCTCTACGAAAATTTACTCTTGAATAATTTGGAAGTGGGTCGACATGGTGAGTCGGTATTCGATCAACCATATGAAACAATTCCCCACAGATGTTTATGGTAACACCATCTCATATTATATGGAAGTATCATCCCACATCTAACCTAGAAACTAAATGGATTGAGAAAAACCTTCTCGAACTTAACATATAAACATTACTTGCTGACAAGTAAGGAATCAAGGGAAAAACTCTGTAACTCCCTTCATAAACCATGGCTATGAAAATTGACTTTAGAGGTCATAGTACATATTTTACACATCCGGATGAACTAAAAATGGATATTTATGAAATAATATCAGAACCTCCTCACCCAATGACACTGGTACAATCATGCGTCCTCTAAAAAGAACAATTTTCTCCCAACCTTCAGAAAATCTCTGAGTAACATGTCTATAGGATATTTGGGTAGTAAGTGCCTCACCATATGTATCCCCAAGATGATGTTCATTGAATTACTATAAATGTGGAGGGGAAATAACCATCGAATGGATTTAAATATATCAATCTCTATCCCTAAAGGATAACTACAATGATGCTATCTAATTTGAAGCCTAATTTATAAATAGAAAAAAAATGATCTCCTCCTAAGAGGATCTGCTACCATCTTCCCATTCCTAGGATTATATAAAATTTCAAATTCATAATCTTATAGGAACAAAATCTATCCCCAATGTATCAAGTTATGATACTTGTAAGAGAAGAAATTTTTGAAGCTCTTCTGGTTATAGTAGATGATAAATCACTTACCCATTATGCAGTGTTTCCAAATATTTAGTCAAAATACAATAACTCCTAACTCAAGAACATGGGTCATGTAGTTCTATTCACGTGTTACGAATTGACATGAATAATTTCAATTAAATACATTCCTCGACGTTAGAGATTATCCGGGCCTGGTTCACGATGCATCATAGAACCCTGTGTACTTAACACCATACTCTAGTATTCTAAATATGCGAGAATTCATCAATCACTGCCTCAACTCTTGAAAATATTGTTGGCACCCCTCCGTCAAAACAAAATAATTCCCCTTTAATGTAAAATCAAACATAGGGGATTATATCCTAGAGAACAAAGGTATGAATATTTGGTAATATCTTGCCAATCCAAGGAAGATCAGCACCTCTTCCATGCTCTTGGGTGGCTCCGAATCGAACACTACCTCATCATTCATTGGGTCCACTACCACTCTATCCAGGGAGATAACATGTCCTATAATGTAGACCTCCTAAATATAAAACTATAATGTTGAGAGATTCTGGTAATGATGTTGATATCAGAGTATATATAGAACCATCTTTATGTGTCTCAGTTGATCTTTTTCATACATTGAGTATACAAGGATATCGCCAATTAAAACATCCACAAAATAGTATTATAAGGTTTGAATGATCTAGTTCATGAGTCCCATGAACTGTTTGGGGAGTTTTTCATAAGAAAGCGAATCACCAGGTATTCATAGTGACCATAGAGACATCTTAATTCCATCTTTGGTATATCAGTGCCTCGTACTCACAACTGGTGATAACCTAATCTAAAGTCAAACTTCGAGAACCATCACTCCCCTTTCAACTAATAAAAGAGGTCATTGATCCATGTTAGTGGATACATGTTCTTCATCATCTCCTAATTCAGGATTTGGTATTCGACATGTAATATTATCACTTGTACAAAAAATATCCCAATAGAAAATCTAACCTCCAAGATTCAGGTCACACTGTTGGCACAAGTGTGTGATTGATGAGTCATCTCCGGTAGGAGGCCTTTTGTGTAAGTGTCGATCCAAGGGATCAACCTGAATATCTATTTATCAAAAAAGATATGTGTAAATGAATCAAGGAAAAGATATTGTGCCTATGAGTGTAATAGTTAAGGTATAAAAGACAAATTGAATACCTCTTATTATTCTTTTAGCCTCTTGGTCATAAGACTTGACTGCTTGGAGCCTCCTACGCACATATCCTCCAGCTCCCTAATCCTGAAGTATACAACCTATGGTTTATAGTAGTAATTGGTCAAAAATTATACAACATATAGCTAATATCTTGGATCATATTCCATGTTTTCCACCCTTTAGTCCTACCTACCCCTACCACTGCCTCTAACAGGGTGGAACATCCATTGTCTCCCTATCATCTATATGACAGGTCATACAATCTCGTGAAAAATAAAGCATGTTTTCACAAGAGTTGCAATGTCGTTCCATGGGTTGAATTGAATTTTCATGTGAGCCCTGAACCAAAGACCCTCTATCATGGGATCTCCTCCTGAAATGTATCACATGTTTAGGTCCGTGAGACTAAAATTGTTTCCCTACATCCGAAGTCTATGCTTATATATTCCCACTACCAACAACCGTTATCTACATCTTCTTATCGATGAAACCATTACCCATAAAATATTTCCATTGCACCCCAACATTATAGTAATTCATAGAGGTATCACATAATATTGGATGTAACTACAAATTCATCTCTTGATGGTTTGAGACTGGAAGAACTGATTCTGAACCATATGTGTCGCATACCTCAGGAGGTTGGTGAACCATAATGATTACTCAGCTACTTTCGTACTAGCGATCTGAAGTTGTAGAAGATCCTATATATTTACAACCATTTTCTTAGATAAATATAACTGATATGTGAAAAATAAATCAAATTATGACCATGGAAGAGTCTATTTGTCATACAACTGGGTCACTAAACCCCCCACCATCCTGATGAGACATATAAAAATCTTACCACCATGACTATAATCTAAGCTACTAGTGTCATGAATATATGTAAAAAGTTGTTCCACTACCTCAAGCTAGTCCTCATACGCATGTGGATTGATCTCAACACATAACCTAATGGGTTACTATCACTAGAACTCATGAAGTACGCATAGCGTATGCATCGGATCTTTTGGTGTTGTGTGTGCCATATCTTTCTCTATATGAGTTGGTATAACTAGTGTTCCATGAGGAGGTAACATATCTTCAACCAGTCCCTATATCAATGGATCATCACTGATCAGATCATCATCATGATCAATATGCTAAATTCTATATGTTGTATATCGCAAAGGCATCTTGATGTAAACAAGATGTATCATAGTCAATGAGTATAACTGGAAGGATAACATAAAAATAACAAGGAAACCAATAACAATCCCTATATGATTCATGTAAAATTTTATCTAGGAAACTAGTGTTCTCATGTACCATATAAAAAGGTAGGTGATCATATTACAAGTGTATGGATATTTCAGCTACCACACCAACTCAGGAATGACAATACTAAAAGATGAACTAGAAACACTTAAATACATTTCCCCAAACCAATCACACATGCTCTGATTCTATGGTGGAACTGAATCATCAGATACCACTCTATTATGACCCACCATGAAGGGGCCCATTCCACAACTCCCCAATCCCACAACCAATAGGGAATTGGATGGTGAAATGCACTAAGTAAGCATATTAATTTCATTGGAGGCCATAGCCTAAAGTAACTGTACCCAAATACACACAACTATGATCCCAGACATTTCCAAAATGTAAAACAACTGAAAGAAACCATGAATTAATACCTCTAATCCCACAACTAGAGTGCCAAAAAATTAATGGAATGTAAATATGACCTAAAATAATTCAACCAGAAAAAGTCATAAAATAAATAAAACCTAAAAGTAAATATGGATAGTTCTATTAAGATACTATAGGAACACACCATAGTCTATCTGGATCACTAAACACTAGTTGATCCTAGTGCCTTTTGTACTCTGTCAAAATGACAATCATCTTCAATGGACAAGACACATACATGCAAATATCATGTATGGGTGAGTGTCAAAATATGTAGTAGAACACCCAAAACCAAAACTAATATAACAAATTAATTGAATTCCTATCTAGAAAAGTATATGTCAACAACTCATATTACTTGAATGTATATATATACTTAAAATGGACACATAGTAAGATGGTAAAATCACAACTATAATTCTGGCCAGAGATTCCTACTTGAAGGCTCCGCATAGAAATACTCTAGGAGAACACACTCCACAGGTCATACTGAACTGATTTCGTCCATCCAACAGGTTTTTATCATTAGGTATCATCACAAAAAGGATTCTTTTTAAGTATGTAGAGATTTTATACACCAATGATGACCACTCCCAAGTCCATGAGGTATGAAAACAATGCAATTTTGATTAACCCATGATGTAGTGGGTCGGTGCACACATAGTGTTGGTCATGATGATACCACGAACACCACCTAAGGTAAGACTATGATAGAGGATATCACTTTGGGCCTCACAGAAGGGTTCCATTAACTCAATCCAATAATTCATGAAAATGGGATCACCATCCTATTTATAAGACATTATTGCATACTAACCCTCATCAAAAGTATATAGGTATGTCACCCTAAAAAGAATTACCATGAAATTGAGTAAAAGGGTAGAAATCCAATTTTAAATGAGTACATGATGTGTATGATGAATACAAATTGTGTCCCCTTGACACCGGGTCCATCCCATGTTGATGGTTTATTCCCATGTTCATGTGGTGGAAAATGGTTTACCATTTTCCGTGTTTTTCTTCCAATTTTCTAGTACCCAGTTATGAATATGTACATATATCATTTCCATGTCCTTATGTGTGTACATAACATGCCCATTCCCATGTACTCTTAATTATGTCCATGTACCCTATGAGGAAGACACCCAACCAACTGAGAATAGTCACATGCTGTGAAACATGGGTCACACATTGTGAGATCCTTAACAAAATCATGAAACCCTAGTCACCACTTAGAGGGCCTCACACTGTGTGTAGATCCACAGTACATTTTGTGTTGATCTTTATTTTTTAGAAACAATGTTCTTCCTCCTGCGTACATTCACACCGTCGTCACCTCCTATTCCAGCCTCAATCTCACCAAAAATCATGTTACTACACAAGTCAAACCATTACACCATCAGTCACTAGATTATGGACATAAAAAACCCTCATAAATCATCCTCACATGTTTTCTATTATCGTATGTAGACGAACAATAAATCAGTTATCAAAAACCACATGATCCACTACCACTTACTACATTGCACAACCATCATGTCATTCCAAGTCCAAATCTATGAAATCAAATCATTTTACCATGAAATAGTTGTTCGACATTTGGAATCTCTGTGTACATTAAACCTTGTTCCAATGTATCACTCACAATGAATGATGAAATGGGGAAGAGATTCACAATAATAATAATAATATTGAACCATATCCAATGTTTGTATTGGCCTCAATTCATTTCCATCAGAATGGAGTCCAAAGAGATAAACTATTAATCAAAAAGAATATTCCCTGAAAAGATCCCCACAGATCACCCATCCCAAAAAAATGGCTGGTCAAAAAATTATTTTTTTGGTCGGTAGATTCATGTTCACTGTAGAAAAAGATAAGAAGAAAAGAATCCAATCAAAACAAATGTCCTACCTCAATTTGGATCAATCAATGATTTAGAACAACGTTTTTGAGTCATTTTTCATGATATCCACTAATTCTCTTCTACATTGATTATTGAACTATCATTCGGATATAAATCATATGAGATATATCCTATGACTCTCCCTATAATGATTCCCCAAGGGATCTAGGGCTATGATGATATCTTTATAATTAAACATGACAGTTCACATATATATGTAATTAAGTCACTAAATCATTGAATAAATAAATAAATAAATTTAATTTTGGATATATGAAATGGAAAAAAGGCACCACATCCCAATAAAAATTAAACATAATGTTATTATATAGTCTTCACACATGATGGGTTTTCAATGTCATCATCACTGATGCATCAACCCATTATTTTAGGATAAATATTCTTAGGGTGACATAGCTAACTCCTTAATTTAATTTATTGGAATGTCGGCATGTAGTCTACTACCATATGGAAAACAGCCACACTCTTAGGCTTTTCCTTTGTCTCCTCCTCCACCTTGAAATCCACATCATCCTTAGTGATGGATTTCACTCTCATTATGCCCCTGAAATTGTTTTTAGGGTTCCATCCAGCTTCCCCTCAACTACCACCAAATCCAGGTTCTACACATTCAGTGTATCCTAGTCAAGAAACATGTACCTGTGCACCAAACCCACATTTCCAATACATCCAACTACATCATTGTGCTAGTCCATGCTCCCCCACAACAATTTAATTTGTTTGAAAGAGATACGGAATGAGTAATGTGGAGTACCGTTATTGAATTTGAGTAGGTAGATGATGTGAGGGCCTCCACCACCATCAATGACGTAGATGTTGATGAATATGTCGAGGACTATTTTGTGGAGGAGTGTGTGGCTATTGTAGGTGATTTTCTGAAAGAGCCTAGTGTAAGGCATTCCAGTTTGGAAGTTCTCAGTCACAGTGTAGGGAGCCATTAATAATCCAATTAATAAAGATTTTTGTTGATGATGGTGTGTAAAGGGAGAGTGGTGAGGATGGTTAGGAGGCAATGAGTATCTATAGACCATGAATATGTAGGAAATACTGTGAAGTTCAATCCCAACATCATTTAATTTTATAGAAAACTCTACATGGTTAGTGGGTTGGTTCATCTACAAAATAAAATAATACTTATTAAATTTTAAAAAATAAATACACATTTTTATGAAGTTATATAATTGGGTAATACTGTAAGGTTAATTATTTTAAATATGAATTTGGGGTAATTTAAATCCCCTTTATAAATTGGTTTATGATACACTTAATTAATGCTGACAATTAATCAAGTATAAATCAAATATTTTATTAAAAAAACAAAATATCATGAAATTGTTTTGGTACTCCAAATTAAATTTCATTTTTTATATCCTAAATGTTGTTAACCCATTTTATGTTCATATTTTTTATCTCATTGGATCTCTATTACATCACTTCTTCATTTATGATAGTTTCTCACATCTTATGTTACATCAGCTTCATCTTCATTTAGATGTTTACAACCGATGACGAACTCCCTCAAATTTCTTCTCATCTACATGCATGCCTTAAACCTATATTATCATTCTAAAATGATAAAAATAATATCTCTCTCTTCTTCCCCTAGATATTGTTTCTCTTTCTACTAAACATTACTCACATACCCTATCATGATCTAATCTTGGCTACCATGACCCAACACCTATGTATTTTCCTCAATATATGGGTATTTCATCTTTATAAAGCCAAGCCTTCTAATTCAAAAAGTAATTGAGTGATAGAGAATTTTCCTTGACTGTTCTCATCCCAAAGAAATGTAGTTTCATCCCACATATTCATGTTTTACATGAATTCCCTTAAATGAATTATAGTAATATTTCATTGAACTCATTATAGCTCAAAGATCTAGGCATGGGTACCCCGGTCTAGTGTTCCACCCTAGAGAGAATAAGAAGATCTCAAAATGAAAATAGAATAAAAAATATCTGCATATATTATCTAGGATCAATGCATTATGATTTGATAAAACCAGTCGCTAGTGGAAAGGATGTCATAGAAACACCCAAAGAATGCCTGAAGTTTGAGTTACCTAGCGAATATTCCCATAATTAGGTTTTTTGGGTAAATAATTTGGTTTAAAATATAATTTTTAGATCCCCTTTAATTATGTGCATGTTTTTGCTCATAACATTGGAAAACTATGTGCTAAAAATGTGAGTTTTATTTGATGATTCCCTGAGTGGCATAATTTGGATGCATAGATTGGAACACAATGTTCCAATTGTAAAATTCATCACCATTTGAAAAAAAAATCAAGGATACATAGTTACCGCATTTTTTTTCAAAACCATTCCCAACACATATTCCCCATAACAAACTTTCATAATTACCTAGGAATTATTCATGAGTTTCCCAGCCTGTTCATAAACTATGTGACCTCCAAATATTTTCAAAACAACCCATTATATCGTCGTGACTTTCCATAACCATCCCAAACCAATTCACAACTCAAATTTAAAATTTTAAATAGTAATATAACTAAAATCAAGGTTCTATCATGTTTCCAAATATTATGTTTTGATCCCCAAAAATTTGGAGGTTCTTAATGTTTTGGAATTGCATCGACCATATTTTCTAAGATAAACTTTTCCCACTCCCATGTATGTTCAGGTATTAGACCACGATCCCACAAAATTAAACCAATAATATATTTATTCTTTGTAATATCATGTATTGATAGTCCATAATACGAATCAGGGTGTGATCTAATTCTTCATCAGGCTCAAGAGTAAGATGGTCCCAAAATATGACATATGTAGGGTCAAACTGATACATATTAAATTATGAGAAGTGGAAAAAAATTATAAGTATTTGAATATTAATAGTAGATAAAGATGATAAGAAATATTACTAATAAGTTTTATAATTATAAAATATTGAACAAACCGAGGATCCAACTTTCCATTCTATTTCAATGGACTATTATTTAACCTTAGAGAAACATGAAATAATAATGGATTGACCACTTCAATAAATAAAGGGAAACAATGACAATCTGTGTAGGATTTCTTATATATCTGAGAGTCTTCCTTATGTTTCTTGATCATGTTTTTTACCTGTAGTCGCATTCATAAAGTTTTTTCCAATAAGTGATGTTATCTTAATATCAACCTAAAAAAGTTGAGGGAATCAAGTAAAAATGTATAATGACTCATACGAGCCCATATGTATCCTAATCAAATAACTATGCTTTTAACAAACACTAGAAACTACAAATGTTCATCATATAAACTGAAAAATTTCATTAAAAAACACTAAGCATGGCTTATAATGTTTCAATAGTATTTACAAAAAAGGTTTATGATACTTGAATGTCCACTTTAAATGTATATTGGGTGATCTAGGTGTGTTTTTACCTTGTCAATGAGTCTACCCACAAGTTTATCACAATTCAATGGTGTTTTCTACCAACCTAAAATAGTAAACATTTTGACTTTACTTCCTTGGCTCTGACTGGATATTTTTTTGAGGATGATATGCAATTCTCATTTTCGACTTTGTTACAAGGGTATATTATAAGGACCACAAAAACCGTCATGTAAATCTAGGGTCTTGTTCCAAGGGTATATTGTAATGATCCAGATCCACTTTTACCCAGAGGCATTGAGGGATAATAGAGATTGTGGGTTTATGATTCTGATGCATGGAAACATGTCAATTATGAATTTTGATAGATGTTTCATTGACCTGTATCATTTTGATGCATCTTTAGTAACATATTACACCACCAGGGAAAAATGTTTCTATAATGGGGATTATTATGAGGTACGGTTGTAGGTGAACATGTTTTTTTATAAAGTCCACGGATGTGATGAATTGGGCTTTAAAAATTAACAGATACTTTCCTTAATAATGTTTTAATGATTTTTTATGGAATTTATATAATCCAACAAAAAAACATTTGGTGTTTCTATTGTTTTACTAGGTACTTGATCTAATGGTACCATTATTATTCTTTCTCTATATAGTTTATTATTATGATGCTGATATGTTTTTGAAACCCATTCAGTTTACATGGATTATGGTAATATGGATTGATGTGATGTTTATAAAACCCTATTTATTTGAACTATTGATGAAATGATGTTATGATGAATTTTTAGTGTGACAATTGCACAA
Source organism: Viscum album (assembly GCA_963277665.1). Taxonomy (NCBI): domain Eukaryota; kingdom Viridiplantae; phylum Streptophyta; class Magnoliopsida; order Santalales; family Viscaceae; genus Viscum; species Viscum album. Next base: position 1,370,323,353 of record OY728158.1, on the reverse strand, counting down.
ATATGTATATTTATCATTATGTGGTGGGTGGACATGAAATTATATACCCCTCCAGCACATTGGTTAAAGGTATATAACCCACGAGTTAATTATGTTATGAATGAACCTGATTTCATGTTCAAAATTTTATGTGTGGAATTAGATTCATTTCCATAATTTTATATGTGGATCTAGTTTTATTTTCATATGGTTATGTGTGGAACTGGTTTAATTTCCCTAAGTTTATGTGTAGATCGAGTTTCATGTCCATATATTTATGCATGGACCATGTTTAATGTCTATAAACTTATTCAAGGGACAGATTTATTGTCCATAGCTTAATGAATGAACATGTTTCTATTTATACGTGTTATCAAAGTTATAATAATATATTTTTTTCCACATTATTGTATCTATTTTATACTCTCACAGATTATGTTTTTGTATTTCTTTTATGATTCATTTCTTATGAAATGAAGAGAATTGTTCCATGACTCAGGGTTATGATCTATGTTATGTAGGGTATGGTTTTAAAATGGTATTCTCATGTTCTCATACCCTTATGTTTGTTTTATATTTAATTGATTATTGATATCATAATTTCTTAGCCTTACTAAGAATCTGATGAAGCAATTCTGAAACAAAAGTCTCTTTCATTAATGATAGTCATAATTTGTTTTCAAATATGTCAATATTTCCCTTCATTTACCAACAAGATTATTCTTTCATTGTCACCTTTAAAATACAAATAAATAATTATAAAGCAAAATAATAATAATTAACCATTACATAAATTAAAATCAATTTTTTTTCAGACTATAAAAACGAGTAAAACCAGTTTATCAAATTTATTCATTAAAAAAAATTGATAATGAATAATTGACCAATATATTGAAAAAATAATGTCAAATTTTTAAATATAGTATTTAATTATACACTTAACAGCTAATATTAGTGTTTAAAACTAAAGTAGTTCAACTTCCATGTTTGAAGGGTTAGTGGCTGGTGAAAATACCGATCGCATCCATCGTGGATTTATTACAATATAAGTGTGAAAATATGTTAATTTTTCATCCATTGTTTGTGGATATTAGTGGGATAGCTGAGAGATATATTTCATTTTGATATCCATTTCATTAGATCATGGACATGACATCTCTTGTTTTAGTTGAGAACATTGTGACTTTTTTGTACAAAGAAAGGGAGGTGTGGGAGTGGAAATTGATGTATCCTTAGTAAACATGAAATATAGTAATTTTCTTAAAATTTGTTTCATTCATCCCCTCCCAATACCAATAATTACCAAATAAATGTGGTATCAAAGCCATTGGAGGTGGAGTGGCACCGATGAATGGATATTTTCATGTGACTGAAAAATCCTATTTTCCAAATATCCAGTTTTGAAATAATATTCTAAAAGTTAGTGTTAAAGTGATTCTAAAAGTGTAAAAATTGATGAAAATAGAGATAAAATAATATCCCCATACATAGTCAAGGTTCAGTAAAAATTAAGGTTTTACAATACCTTATTAATGGAGAAGATAGTACTATTATGGCACTAACAACATTTCAAGTTACATTCCAATAGGTGTTCCAGAATTCCACATCATAACCACATCAGTCAATATTGGATGTTGATATAATTTTGATCATATCTACATCAATAAATTCCCTTTTTCAACAATAACATATTCTATTACACCATTATCAATCATTTATTGATCAATCAGTGTCCATTTTTTATTATGTCTATATCAATTGGTGTCCATTATACCAATTTATACACTAATTTTTTTATAATTAAATTTAAATGGAGGGATCATCTCTAGGAGAGATGATCATGTTAACTACATATAACTACTCCATTTGAAAATATCATATGGAATATCACTCTAATGTTAATGATATTTTGACCCCATTTTTAATAAGGGAGTCAACCTCAATAACATCAAGAATGATAAGAGGAAAAAGATGAACAAAAAGGTAATATGTTAAAACCATCAATGTATTGATCAAAACATATACCACCACATTTATCAATATAATAGAGATTACAAATTTAGGATGATATTGTAGAATACATACCCATAAATGACTATTCAAAAAAGGTTGTCTTGTTAAAGAAGATGATGAAGCTTCAACTATGGAGTGGAAGCTATGTATAAGAATATATCATTAAGTTCTAGAGCCTGGTTATTTAGCATGTGGATATATGTAAAAATCTAGATGATGAATATTAGAAAAACCACAAACTATTAACACTTCCCAATAGTTTTCATAAATTGGTGGTCTTCCTCATAAACTTCGTGTAAAGATGAAAACTTGCCTTGATTGCTGTAAAGGATTCACTACTCAATGAAGAGGTCCAAAAAAAGGATGTGACTTACAACCAGACATATGATATCATCCTGGAGAATTTAGGGAGACACAGAGGAGGTGGTGGAGGGTATGAAGTATAAGAAGAAGTAATAGTAGTCTAAGGAAATTAAATGTCAAGAGGACAACATACAAATTCAACCACTGTGGTTTGGAGGGATACATTAATAAGAACTGTTGAAACCACTATAATAGAAGGTCCTCTGTAGAAATCAGAAAATTAGAAATAGATATGTTCATTTGAATTTCACTATAGAGGAATTTTTCATCTACAGATTAATAAGAAACTTGTTTTCACATATCAATCTCAGAAACATAATGGGTGTTCAATACTACAGCAATGTACCACATCACTCTACATCGTGAGTATTTCATTTATTAAAACCGTGTGAATTTGGTGTAATCACGATGTGGAATACCTGTTCAATAGAGTTTTTTTCATGGGTGATATCCAATATGTGATTAACATTGAATAAAAAATCCCCAAGAATGATATTTTTCAGGTTCCAAGACTCAACTCAGCATGTTTTTAGGAAGTTCATTTGACACACAAGGCTATGACATCATATTCAACAATAGTAGATCGAAGATGATGAATGGATCCATTATCATCAGATAATATATATATATATATATAGTACACTGTACAAAAAAACCTGTGAAGATATATGATCATTGGGTCAACATGGTGGAAGTATAGTTTTCATCCAATTAATGGAATATGATACACCTCAATATTAGTGAAGGTGGGTTACCCATCCTAATGAAGAAAAATTAAATTAGTGTTTAAAATGATGCATCACTTGATACATTGACGAAAAATTTGTATAGAATGATTAATTGATTCTAATTTTTTACTACTTCATCAAGTGGATCATAGTTGTTTGATTTAGTGGACTTTGATGTTTGTGGTCCCATGGCAGTGTATTCACTATAAGGTAACAACTATTTTTTAACCATCATTGACAATGAATCTAGAAATCTGTCAGTGTTATTTTTACAGATAGAGGACTAATTAATGGACTGCTTTAAGATGTTCCTGGCCATGATGGGGCCTAAAAATATAAGGAATATGAATTTTAATCATTTAAAAAATGTAGGAGAGTCCTCATTAATGGAGGTTCATTCATTTTATAGGAGTTATGGAATCTGACATGAGAGAATGATCTCATTCCCCATACCACACAACATAGTTGTAGAAAGGATAAACATAATCATAATGAAGAATAAATTAACATGATAGGATTAGATAATATTCCTAAACCATTATATTGAAAATCTATTCAAGTTACTTGTTATCACATGAATAGATCACCAACCGTCCCCCTAAATTTCAAGATTACATAGAACTATGGTCTGGTAAATACCCTTGTTACTATCATTTATGAGTATTTATATGTTTGGTATTTAAAAATTTATCCAAAGAGATCGTGTAAGAGACAGATGAGAGATCAACCCTATAAATATTCATCAGATATGGAGACGGAGAGTTTAGATTAATGATTTGGGACCTGAAGGAGAAGAATATGATCTGATATAGAGATTTGGTGTTCCAATAGAATTGGATGATCGAGGACATTAAAAATACCATAATTTCTTGAATTAAAAGTGTCAATAAATTAGTTACTGATCCCACATATTTACCAACACCACCTCACACTAAAGAGGAGGAGGTTTCATAGGACCCATTAATAATAGATCAGAAGGTAGTGGAGGAAGGCATTAATGAGTGAGAGGATAAATAATCCCCATTAGAAATCACATAGTAATTGTAAGATCCTACTAATATTGTGCCTCTCAAACCAAACATTTCTTCGGTTCTGATATCATTATAAGGAATGGTTCCCTAATAAATATTTTCATAGTAAGAGTACCAATTGCTGACTGATGAGGGGGAGCCTGAAGGATATCATTTATTATTATCTCATCTCGGCAATTTCAAGTGAATACATTTAAAGTAAGATGATATTGGTTCATTTAAAAAAACAATAACATTAACTTGGGGGAACTACCCAATGGTAAGAAGGTACCAATAAACGGGTATCCATAATGGATGAAGATAGTGGCTAAAATAAGGTCAAGAAAAATTCTCACTTAAAGGACAAAGGATTCCTTCAAAATAAGTGAGATAACATTGATGAGAAATTTTCACCTGTGGTAATGATATCCTCAATCAGAGTCAATTTCATATTGGTTTTTAGATTGTACCTAGATCAAGATCCAATGGATGTGAAGATATTTTTTCTTCTTGGTGACCTCATCAAGAAGATATACATTATGTAACAAATGTTTTAATAGTTTTTATATAATAAAACTTCAAGCTAAAATTATAGAAGAGATTTTACAAAATAAAGAATTATTCTAGATAGTGGTTTAAGAACTTATAGTCACTTATGTTAATTCATTGATACATGTGGACATAAGAAGACTTGTGTACTAACATACATAGATGTTAGGAAGGAAACTTTATTCCTCTCATGCTTTATGTTGATGCAATTTTGATCATTGGGAAGGATGCAAATAAATATCAACAAGTTTAATAAGTATCTATATAAATATTTTTATTTTTATTAATTGAGAGTGGATCAATATATTTTTGGTATTTAAATCATTCATGAAATTAATAAAATTTATTTATGATTATCTTAGTATATGTTTATTGATTATATTTTGAAACCATTCAAAATAGGAAGGGCCAATGCATTGATCATTCCCTAACCCATTCATATGATGTTATAAAAGAGTTAATTTTTGTCATCCATGGAAGAAATAGCGGCGATGGAGATGGACTCTTTCTCCTCAGAAGTTGGAGGTATAATGTATTCTATGGTGTGTGAGAGGACAAATATATCCTATAAAGGTGAGATAATGAGTCTATTTCTCCCCAATCCTAGGAATCATCATTGGGATGTAGTCATGTGAATTATGGTGCATCTTAAAGGTAAATCGAAGTTATTTTGGAGATACAAGGGAGTTTAACCACTCTTTGAGGGATGTACAGATATATATATGGTTGTAGAACTTGAAATCATGAATTATACATCAGGATACATCAATAATTTTAAAATAGGAGTTGTATCATGGAAGTTTAGGTCTCGTAAGGTCATGTATTTATCCACTATGGAATCAGAGAAAATTATTATTTCAAATTATGGAAAATAGATATTTTGGTTTAAGATTTACCTTCACGATCTTCAATCTATCTATAAGGAGTATAAGGGTAAATTGTGATAATAAAAGTCCATTAGACTTGGGGTAAAACTATATATTCCATCCCAAAATGAATAACATCTTCATTCTTTATCATTTGATGTGTGAGGTGAGAAATCATCAGTTACTGAGACATATAATGATCTATATAATTAAAAAACAAATAACAATGTTTAAAAGGTGGTTTCTCAAATGAATTTATAACTCTACAGATATTCCAGTGGATTTTATATAGAGGTAGACAATTGAAGTAGTCTAGCTACAATGATTAGGGTTAGTAGTAGGTGAACTTACCGACAACGTCCCTCTAGAATTATTTATATTATAAATGTACAGTAGTTGTTCTATTGGATCCCATGATTAGAGGATTTATGTCACAAAGTAACCTAATGTGTCACTCTATCGAATTCATAAACCAACCCACAAAAAATATTTGTTGACCTCTTAGTCACCCCAGACTGGAAACTGCTGCCACAAAATCAAAGGATGAATAGTGGGAATAGTTTCACTGAATAATCAAATTTAATTGATTTCAAAAAACTATTTATCACCACTATGTACATTAGAGGTCTATGTTTTAGAAGAAAAAAACCCTTCAAATAGATATATAGTCACCTCTAGAAGACATTACCTTATTTTCCATAGATATAATTCACCTCTAATAATTAAAAACAATGTGGTAAGTGGCTTATATTGTTGATGCAATGTAGGTAGCTAAAATAAATACATACAAGCCTGATAAAATTACCCCATATGACCCAAGATCACTCTCTAAGAAAAAACACAGACTCTCTGAGAGTGATCATCATCTAATTTTGGACCTAAAAATATACTCTATCTATTAACATTGGGGGTGGGAACTTGGAAGCCCAGTAGGTAATATCAAAAAAATTACATTTCTTTTCCCTTCCAAAATAAACCAAAGTCATGATAGTTTGATTTATATTTACTAAATAACAGATTTTATTATATTTTTAGTAACCTAACTCATAAATTCTTTTTAAATTTCAAATTACAATTTTCCTTTATAATATAAAGTTTTAAAATTATAATTTTAAATCCCTTAACAAAAACCAATGCATGTAAACCATTCCTTGTTCCACATTTCCCATTTTAATTTTACAATAAAAGAAAGATAAGAAGTAGGTCCCATACTATTAAAGATAAAAAAAATAATGGGAGTTATAAATAAATAAGGCTAAATACCAACAAATTTTATGAAAAAATATCCAAGGAGGATAAAATGGGTTAATCACTCATAAACACAATAGAAACTGTAACAGAAAAAATGGAAACTAAATAACATACGACATAGAAAGAAAAATCCATCATGCATGGAATGATATATTTTTATAGATCCCAAAGGTAATTAGGATTCACTAGAGGAACACTAGGAAAGCCTACATGAATGTCCTGACCATACCTTGAGGGTTTTCAATCCATTAAATAAAATAGAACATAGGTATTATAATGCCTAATACTAGGGAAATACATGTCTGAGTACCCAACTACCAATGGTCACCTATGTAAAAACTGAAAAACAACACATATGGAAAAAAATCATATACATCATCAATAAAATCCTTCAAACAAGAGAACTTAGAGAGAGTTGTACCTCCTTTTGAAAACCCCTTTTTTGGTCAATTTAGAAACAAACTTTCTTTTCTCAAAGACATTTTCAAACAATGTAATAAACTCAATATATTTTAAAATTTGATAAAACCCATATAAAAATATATTTTTATAATACTTTGAATAATAAAAATAGTTCATATATTTTAAATCAAAAAAATATTCTTTTTAAAATGTTAGAACCATATTTTATTACATATATATTTAAAAGAGTTTTATTGTGAAAATGTTCATATATTCTCACATAAATATGTGAACATATATATATATATATATAAATACTCTTAGATATGTGTATAAAAACATAAAATAATATAAAAAATTATCATCATTAATCCTAGGTGAATCCAGAAACATAAAAACAAATAAACATAGTAAAATTCCTAATATAGGGGAACCCAAGGCATTTCTACACTTAACTCAAAAATAATTATATAATAAATATTTAAATGATATCACATAAAATTAAGAAACCCAATTACACAATAAAACCCATTGGGAATATTTTATTATTTTAAAAAATAATTGATTTTTCATTAAAAATAAAAATCAAAGACAAATTCCTAAAAACCCCCTTTTCAAATATTTTGACATCACCAAAAATCCTTGAATGACATTCATATTTAAATTCAGTCAAGCTAACTAAAAAATTATGAATTAAAAAATAAATTTGAAATTTGAAATTATATATAGAAAATTAGTGAAAATCCAATGCATGATAAGTCCTACCTAAAATATGTTCTGATGAAATGAAACCACCAACAACATCATGTAGATGGTTCTAAGATTAAGTCACACACCCAAGGAAACCAAAAGTATTAATGGATTTCAATTGAAACTCACCTAGGATTTTCATAGGTAGCATGAACCAAATGGAAAAGAGAAAATCATGTGATAAAATAGAGGGTGATGAAAAAATGTAAAAGGAACTCAACCAGAATGAATGTCCATTGAAATTGCACAGTAAACATCATGGATCATAGGCTACTAGAGGAGGGAAGAAGTGAGGGGGTGGAACACATGGATGAAAGAGGGGTCAATCTGGGATAATTATTATATCAAATGTTATATAAAGTTGTTTAGTAATTTTTTATATCTTAAGCCACTAGTTATATAATAGGATTTATCCACATGGTTCACCAAGCCATGCACCAATTATGAACATCTTACTAGAAATGTCTAGGAAACCAACATAGTCATCTCAAACAGATTAGGAAACCATGCAACAACCATGAAAAATATCACTCCTAATCATAGAATTTATTTTTAAAGCATCCATTTAGTTAACACTAACCATGTGGTGTGATTTTTTTGAAACATTTATCAAAAAATAAAAGGAACACCACCACACCTTTTTTGGGGAAATAAAATACCATAATTAAAATAATTAATTAACGAATCCAAAAGTTCATGCTCTCATAATCCTCCTCACCATGATGCTTTCTCCCCCCCCCCCAAACGTGAGATGATGCAAAGATAATCCTCAAATGAGAAGGAAAGCCAATCTATAACTAGATCCATTAAATCTTAGTTCAACCTCGCATGCTCAAAACCATCTCCAACATTCTAAGAATATATAAATCCCTAAAATGGAAACCCAACCTAAACCCCTAATGGGGAAATTAATAAATGAGGACCCATAGCGAGTCTCCCCACCATTTACCAATTTCCATAGGATTGTTGATCAACAGAACAGTGGAATATCCCAAACACTACTTTGAAAGGTGACCCAAACCACAAACAAATAGGAACATATTAAAGGCCCCTATCCAAAAATGGATACATAATTACCACAAAAACAACATGCACCTTCTCCAAACAAGCACGACCTAGAATAACAAAAGTATAAATAAATAACCATAAATAGTTAAATGAATCCAAAAACCCACACTAATCCACTACCAAATGAAATAACCCCCTTAAAAAACTCTAATCCCCATAATTTGGATCATAGAACCATACATAACTATCCTTGGATAAAAAATGAAGTGGAGATGTCATGACCCCAGAGCGTTCCCCATCAAACATCCTGGTTTTGAACCATAGGTATAATAATGATGACATGCTAACCTAGGACACCCCAAGTCTGGGACACCCATCATGGAGATCCATACAATGTCTAATATATGTTAGTTATAGTGTGATGTCAACTGTTCCACCATCCTACTTAGTTACATGGAGGGAACCCATGTTTTTTCCAGAAAATTATCAAACCAAAGCCTCATAACCCAAAAAGAACACCGAAATTCCAAATAACTAATTCAAACCAAAGAGACACCAAAAAACCAAGAATTATCTTATACAAAATAAATAATTAAGGAGTTATCTAAAAAAATATGCCGGAAGTGGGTCACCCTATAACCCAATCAGTAAAAAAACCAATGATCACGCAAACCTAAAAAGGCTCACGACATTCCTGATATGCATACACTCAGTAATAGTGAGAAACACAAGAATTTGAAAAATAATATCCTAAAAATCATATAATCAAATATAAAATCATTTCATAATTTAAAATAACCATTTTAATGAAACCAGCCAAGGTAGCCTGTAAAATTTTAAACAACCATGTAACAAATCAAAATCCCCCTTTTTGAACCATTTTAAAACAAAAAACACATATACATTAAAACCCATATCACCATATGCAAACCCATCTTAAACACCACACTTTATTCCTTGAAAATGTTTTTTAATCCTAAAACATCGATTTATTTTTTAATGTATTAGAAAAATATTTTAAAAACTTAAAAACTGACATTCTATTATGTATAAATAATTTATAATGTTAAAAATCTATCATAACCTCCCATAAAATACTCATCAATAACACAAACCCATTTTTTAAAATTAAAATAAATCACTAATTTAAATATAATATTCTACTTCAAAACCATTGATAAATAAAAAATCCATTTTAATATATTTAATTGTCACTCACAATTTTTTTTTAAAACATCACTTCCTTTTGAAATCATTAAACATTAAAAAAAATTAATATTTCCCCAAATGATATTTATCAAGCATGAATAGAAAATAAAATAACTAAATATTATACAAAAAATCCATGCCACATGGTACTTGTGTCAAAGTATTACATGACATCATGGCATGGTATACCAATTGGAAATCACACATCTATCACTAAAAGTAGAAAAGAAATGTGTACATATGATCCATAATATTTACCAAGCTATGTTATCTCACTATTAACCAATATCTTAACTATTTTTTCATCCCAAAACTAGTTTAATACATCAATATAAACTAAATAAATCAATAAAAAAATATAGAGTGAAAACATATCTTTCGATGGAAACTTGAGGTTCCGGGCAATGAATAGATCGTGACAATCCTTCAATTTCTAACTCACGAGCCATGAAAATCCTATCTGCACATACAAGACATCCAAGTTAAAAAATGGAGGCTCTATATCCTAGTCCCTCCCAAAAACCCAAGACCCTATGATACAATTTTTTTATGAACCAACTCATGTAGACCCTCTATGTCACACATGATATAGCCCACGACCTCCCCAAGGAATGTTCTAGATCACCCCGGGAAACCATCTAGTCATTGGGAATAAAAGGATAACCAGGGGAATAGTACCTCACAAAAATATGAGGAAATTGGCATCAATAAAATTTTAATGACCACTCTATATGTAGGTGGTCTAGGTTCCAACAGTAAGAGAAAATATAATATTAATTACTAAAATAATTAAAAAACACAATTTAAATAAAAACAATTTCTTCTAATCATTACAATATAACAACCCACTAAAAATTTATATATCCCCATGTGGGTTCATTTTCTTTTTCCACCATAGATATAACAAAAAAAAATTAATTTAATTTATTTTGTAAAGGTCATATTGGGTAATTATATTTATAAAGCATAAAAAACTAGTAATGTACCTAAAGAAATCGTCCCATGTGACCCAAGTTCACTCTTGTAACATCATAATACATAAAAAATATATATAATTTTAGAATATTTTTTTTCTACAATATTTATTTATGCACAACACCATGTTACACTTATTCTACACAAAACACAGTGTTCACTTATGTCACACACAAGGCTGAGTTGTACAACCTTTTAAAGTCACACTAAATTAAAAAATACATTTTAGATTTTTCAAAAAAAAATTAATTTTTAATTTCATAATTATATTAGGTTGATTTTTTCGTATTATTTATAGAATTTTAATTTTTTTTGTGAATATCCCAAAATACTGCATTTTAGTTGATAATTTCCTTTTAATCTAAATAATTACTAATGTTAAATTATATTACAAATATATTTCAAAGATAAAATAGATCAATTATATATCTATTAATCTATTTTTATAAATTTTAATCATTTTTATATTTAATTGAGATATATATACATAATGATTTTTTTGAGCATTTTCCCTTTAAAACCTGTCTTTCTCAACATCTTTGCAGGAATAGCTTTAAACATATTATCTCCACTTCTGTGAATTTAATTTGGATAAAATGGAAATACATTATGGTAGTTTGTATAATATTTTTTGTTTAATAATATAAACCATGTTTTTGGACAAAAATATTAGTTAAAGTGATTTAAAAAATATACAATGAATAAGGTAAAATTATGTTTAGAAAGGGACTAAACCTTAAACATAACAACCAAAAATTATATAGACTCTTGTCCAAAAGACATGCTTTTCCAATATTTCACTATATACCATCTAGGGTATAAATTAATGAGTTATTGGGACACATGTTCATTAAATTTACACATATAATATGTTATATAAGTAAAAAATGAAAAAAGGAACCTTCTTTACCTTTAACATATTTAATGATTTGGGGTATGGATGAAACTACATAGATTATGTTATAATCATTATTTTTAAAGGTATGTTGGTTTTTTATCAGGATAATTTAGTTATAATATTTAGATATGATCTAATTATATTAAATTCTTAAAAAGTGCTAATACAATGATTATTTATTTAATAAAAAATTAAGGTAAATGATTCCAAAAACCTTAAATGTCAAGTAAATTTATTGAATTATTATGTTATATTATTTTTTACTAATATGTATCATATTAAATTTATTATAAATAAATAAATTTGAATTCTAATATATTTTTTATATTTTTTTAAAAAAAATTATTTAAATAATATCAAAATTCCCATCCATTTTATTTTACAATAAATGATATTATATTAAATGATTAAAAATTAATAAAAAATGTATTAGTACAAATAAACTTTAATCATCAATAAATATCAAATATTTACCATTAATGTACCAATTTCTCTTTCTTAATTAACATATTTACCCATAGATAGTAAAAACATTGTTAGCATGGTCCGGGTTAAAGAACTGTTTTGGTGCAATAAAGACAGTTGTTTTAAAATTAATTTCCAAAAAACAGAATTTTTTTATTTATTTAATTAGAAATAAAAATTATTATTAATTTTTTCTATATTATCTGAAAAATATAAAATTTAATTTAATCTTAATTTTTTAATAAATTAGTTTAGAAAATTGGTTACTTAATAAAAATCCTAATAATAAAATTTGCGAGACATAGAAGATAGGGAACAAAATTGTAAAATTACACTTATTTTTATGTGGTTGAGCATTTAATTTACCATGAATACCCCTTACTCCATTATTTTTCCATTTCATAGTAACATGAGATAAGGGAGACCTCCCAATAGTGTATATATGTGGGTATTGACAAGAATTCCACTTCCCTCCATTATAAAAAGGAATTCACTCTTCCCCTTCCTCATAAGTATAAAGACAATTTGGATGGTACAAAATCTACCCAAATTGCCCCCAAACATCTCTCCCTAAATATTGTAGACTCTACATTAAAATAAATAAAACCAAGGATAACCTATGGTGTAACCCAAATGGAGTAACCTGAAAACAAGGTAACATTCTTAAATGAGCAATAATGTTTTATTGGTTTCTACACCCCTTAATTTATTATTATTTAATTTTTATATCATAAAATTGGTATCCGAAATATAATACTTTTTTATAATTAAATTTTATTCCTAATACTAAAAATGCTTCCTTCAAATGGGTAACGAACTTATCGTTCGTGTACGGTGAACTACCACCTCCCAAAACGATGTCATTCATTTTTCCTTTACCACCACTCAAAGTTGAGAATAATGATGGATTCATTGTATTTATATGATATATAAGATATTTATTATTTCTATATTAGTTTATATTTTTTATATAACACATGTCTTTACGCGTTCAATTTTATGTAAATACGAAAACATTTTTGTGTACGTGTGGACTACCACCTCCTCAAAGTAATGTGATAAGTTCACACATTACAAGGGAAGTTTTAATTAAATATATATGGAATAAATTACATAAATTTTATATTAATTACATGATTAAATTTCTATAAATAAAATATATCATTTGTCGTACTTCCCTTTTCACACACTAAAAAGTGATAACATCCTTCGTTGATATTTGGACTACCAGCTCCTCGATGCGATATGATTACTTTTATATCACATGAATAATTTATATAAGTATATATGATTAAATAATAAGGTATTTAAGCTATAATAATCATTAAATAAAAATATAATGTTACTAAACTTCCTTCTACAATGATCATTGAAAAATGGGAACGTTGCTCTTGCATATGTACAACCCACTGTCTCCATGGTTGTTACGTTGGTTCATTTTTCATAACCATTTTTTGTTATATGTTTTAAAAGCATAATTCATTTATAAGTATTATAATTAGGTAATTATTATTATGTATATGTTTATATATGGACCCATTTGACTATTTTAGACCTACGAAAGTCATTTTTAACACATAAAATGAATATGGTCAAAACACTGGACATAAACTTAACTATTTATGTATTTGTTTAAAGCAACGTAATAAGGTATGTAACAATAGTAATAAACATAAAAATGATTCTACATAAATTAAATATTTAAAATAAGTTCATTTCTCAGGAAGATAATGATACACATGAATAGTTAGACTAAATTTAAGGGATTTCATCTCAATTTACATTTCATTGAGACTTATTTGTTGTTATGCATCAATTCACATTGATATGATTTATATACTACCCCTTGAATTGTAATATCATGAATATCCTTATTATAATGATATTATAGGTCTCATTTAATTTTACTACTTTTTGGTGATTATGTTTCAAATGTTTCAATATGATATGGGACCTTTTGAAATGTATAAAAATTATTATCAAAAGAATATTTTAACGATATCTTAATGTTATTTCCATTTATCAATGTCAGTAATCCTTGTTATTATTAATCCTCAACTACGGATTTTTTCATAAATAATTACCTTCTATGAAATGTGGATATTTTATTATATGGAAGATTGTTTATTTATGTAAATCAATTATTATGATATACAAGGAATGATTTGGAATTGAAGGACATGGGTTGGGGACCAGTTAATGTAATCCCCTGAATGAATCAGTTGTATCATGAGAGTAAATAAATTTATGAAACCCCATTCAAGTTTATTTAAAATAATAATAGATGGGTTTCTACCAAAAAAATCAAAATATTTTTGAAAAGGGATTCATGGTAGTGTTTCATGGTCCAGATACATGAATTCAAATAATTAAGAAATATCTTCATTTTAGTTATTATTTTTCCATGAGATTTTTTACTTCGACATTATCTAGGGATGGATTTCTTTATAATTTAATTGATTAAATGTATTTTGTTTCAGTTATCCACCATTCCATATTTATTATGACTTATCACGTTTTTTAAATATAATGTATGTTCATTTATTTATGTTTTTATATTGATTGTTCTTATTTACTCAAAATTAATTCCATTGTATGCTTACCCTTATTGAGTATTTTTGGTCACTCTGATATTTTTTCTTCCCAAATGATATGAATATGAATTCTTTGAATGAGTTTCAAGGATTCAGTTTATTTGTATTTTTTGAATTTTGTTCTTATACAAATGTAAATTTGGTATAATGTATATAATATAGTTATCCAAAAGTGCTAAATTGTTCAGTCCTTTAGGATTATATTTCTTTTAATAATGTTAATGTAATAATGTAATGCATCATTTCAAGGATTTTTTGTTTATGGCATTACAGTTGGTATCAAATAATGTTTCATAGAAACCTTATAAACTATATTTAGTCAAACATTGATTAGAGAACATATACATATCGTATAATTTAAGTATAAGTATAGAATAACATCCCAATGAAATATTATTTATGATTATGAGATTAGAAACACCTAAAATTTATAATTTTTGTGAAGTATTATTCTATTTTTTCGATTATAAATTATGTTTTATAATTATATTATAAGATAAAAAATAGTGTATGGAATCATTTAGAAATGGTTCCTATCATAAGTAATGTAAACCAAACCAATACACATGATCCAAAGAGTAATAATTAAAATATCATTTATGATCTTATGTTGATCTATTTAAAGAATCTAGTCTCACAAACATTATCATCAAATGAGGGAATTTTATCATGTTATAACAAGATAGGGAATGGTTTCTCTATGTATTATGGATTTATAGGGAAGCACACAACAGAGGGACAATTTGGAAAAAGTATTATACTGGGAATAATAGAAATATTTATTTTCCCAAATGTAATACATTTTGAAATAACCACCATGGACCTTGCATAAAAGTAATGGGAGATTTCTACAGGTGTGTCTGTAAAGGACATAGAGTTTGTGATTTCAAGGATAAGAAAAATATTTCCATTATAGAATGCTTCAGCTGCAAGGAGATGGGACTCTATGAAAATCAATGTCTCAAGAATCAATGAAAGATACCCCATTAGAGGCAAATGGGTCACGGTAAATATTATTCTACTACCACAAAAAAATAGGAATGATTAATTTGATTATATTTTGATTCAATAATAAGTTAATTTTAGTATTTTATCAATGGTGTACTATTTTTAATAATTATGGAATATATGATGATTGTAATGTAGTAACTTTTCCTTAAAGGGTTGAGATCATATATTGAATAGTACCAATAAAAGTGATTTTGAAGCAAGTTTTACATTATGGAAAAAATATGGTTAAGGGAAAGATAATCTTTAATTTTTCCTAATACTGAGTTAATTATAATGGAATAATATTTTGTTGATCAGGATATTGTAAATAAAATATTACCAACTAGATTTGAATTGATAAGTGATTTGTTGACAATGTGACTTATGCTATCATTGATAGAGTTTTTAACCCTTTTAGATTCATGGAATGTATCCAATAACATGTGTTTTTCTTAATTAATATGGAATAATGAATGTTTTCAATAAAGTTTTATGCTAACACATATTACTATTATAATTCATATGAATACATGATGAAGGTATTCACATTTTTGGAAAGTGAAAATTTAGATCTACTTCATGTTGATTAAAGGATAATGATACGTTTATTTTGAAAATTCAGTGACCCTATTTATAATGTCCTTGAACATAATATTTTATAAAAGATAACCATTTATGAAACGATTCATGATGAACATTGGATGTGGTTTTAGAATTGATATATTTCATCTTGTTCTATGATATGATGTAGAAATAATTCAAGGTATAATAAATGGAAAATATTAAGTATATTGAAATGTATATTTACTTCTTGGAGTTTGAAAAAATTTATCAACTCTAGGAAAAGGATCTTGAACCAAATAATTTTTCTTATTCTCATCATTTTTATGATATCAATAACCTTTTTCATAACTTTGGTTTATGACATTGTGGTCATAAAATTTCTATTTTATATATTCTCTATCATTCTCCATCACAAAATGATAGTCTAATTTTCATCCCTGTCCATGTTTTCATTAATGATACTCTATTAAAAATCCTAGTTTATTAATGAATTCTTAATTTTACTTCTCCATTTATTAAGAAGATTATTTATAAACCCTATTTATGATATTGGTTTTCCAAAAATAGTATGTTCAAATATCAAACCCTTGATTACTGAGATAACATTTAAATTAAAAAGATGAAATTTAAATAAGGTTGTGAGAATGTTACACCACAAGACATTTCAATATTTTTAGTTAAGATAAAAATTTTATTTTTTTCTATATTTTTTTAAATGAAACCCCATGTTTAGATTACGCTATACTCAATAATGAGTTAGCTTTTGTTAAATGAAAACCCAATTATTGCTGCCTTTTAATTGATCGACTATTTTAAAAAAATATTTTGAAAAATTTATATATTTTATTTTTAAAAATAATCTTAATTTTTGAATTTAGAATTTAAAAATATTTGAAGGGTAAATTTTGGGTATTTTCCTGAGATGTTTTGTGAAAATTACTTCACTTTATATGAAAATTTCCTTTTTGTCTAAATATTTATTAATATTAAATTATATTGAAAATTGTTTTAAATATAAACTACATCAATTACAGAAATTAATCAAATTTATTTAATTGGAATAATTTTTATATTTAATTTAGATATAAATACATAATGTACTTTTTAGCATTTTCTTCTTAAAGCCCCACTTTCTCACCATCTCTGCGTAATTAGCTAAATTCTTATTTTTTCTAATTTTTGTGAATTGAATTCGAAAAAGAGATATACTAAGTCATATTTAGTATAAAATTTATATTCTAATAAGATAGACATATTTTTTGACCAAAAATATTATTGAATGTAATTAATATTAATTACATAGATTTGGAAAAAATATGCATAACAGGGAATGAAACCTTAAACATAAGGTCCAAAATACATAGAAACTTTTCTGAAATCCATTGGATTACCATATTTCGTTCATATACCCTATTGGTTCTAATTATAAGAGTTAGTGGAAAACATGTTCATGAAATTGATTCATATAATAAGTTAATGAAAAATACAAAAAAGGGAACTTTCCTTACATTTCATATTTATAAAGATTTAGAGTAAGGAAGAAGCTACACAGTTTCGGTTATAAAAATTAATTTGAAAGGTACATGATATTTTTTATCATTATAATCTATATATAATATTTATATGTGGTATAATTACATTAATATCTTAACAACCACTTACACATGGATTATTTAGTTAAAAATTTAATAAGATAATTGATTCCAAAAACATTAAAAGTGAAGTAAATTTAATGAATTACTATTTTATATTATTTTTTGGTAATTATATCATGATTAAAATATTAAAAATTATTATATTTGAATTATAATGTTTATTATATATTTATAAATTAATATTAATTAAATAATTTCAAAATTTACATTAATGTAATTTTATAATAAATTATATTTTATTATGTGATTTAAAATTAATAAAAAACCTATATTATTCCAATTGAATTGTAAGTGTTAGTGAATATGAAATATAGTCCATCTATGGACCATTTTATATTTTATAATTAACATAATTTCCAACAGTTACAAAAAACATTATTATTACGGTCTAGGTTAATGTAGTGTTTTTGTGTATTATATGTGCTTATTTTAAAATTAATTTCCAACACACATGAGATATATATTTTAAAATTATCATCAATATTTATAATTAATTAGGTCTAAATTTATAATAAATGTCAATTTAATTTAGTATAAATTGTAAAATTACTTATGTTAGAAAACAATTAACTTTAATAAAAACCAAAAATGACAAAATTGGGGAAACATAGACGTTAAGGAACAAAATTAAAAAAAATCACTCATTTTTTGTTTTTTTTAGATTTTTATAGAAACTAAAAACCATTTAATCTAGTTTATATTCATGTATTAGTCAAATTAGGTAAGGGAGGCCTCCCAATATTGTATACCTTTTGGTATTTACAAGAATTTCCCTCCCCCTGCATTATAAAAGGTATTTACTTTTCATCATCCTTATACCATTCAAGCTACATTAAGTTATGAAAACTCTACCCAAATATTCTCCTAAAATATATAAACATAAATTACAAGCCAACCTTATGAATAATGTAAAACAAGCAATCCCTTTGGTGCGAAGAAAAAGAAGATATCTGAAAAAAGATCTAATTCTTCAATATGCATTTATGTTTTATTTATTTCTCCACCCCTCAATTAATTATTAATATTATACAATATAATAATGTATATATAATAAATATAATGAATTTTTATTTAATTTTATGGGTTTGACCTACACCTACGCACACTTCCATCAAATGGGTAACGAGCATTCCCTTCATGTACGGTGAACTATTGCCTAACCAAATGATGACATTCGTTATCCCTTTATCGAAACTCATGGTTGGGAAATAAGATGTGATTATTGTTTTTGTAGGTTTCGAGTGTAGCGGAAGCACGGCTGAGCTGAAACCCAACAATAATTTTTACCATGATCAATGATTTTCCCAGGATCAATAAAATGATGAACGCCAGTCTCCATGGAATAGAATAAATGATTTAGATAAATATGGAAGAGGCGTGAAACCTTTAGAGAGGATCTTGAACATAATATTTATAAATAATTTAATTAATTTTATAAAAAAATAATACATAGATATCTGGTATTTTATTCATTGACGATGTTGATCGTTCATAATGACCCTTTCGGATTATCTCATAGTGCTTCCGAGGATCCAAACTAGAATCCCACTAGCAGTGATCTACATGTGCTCTGATGGCCTCCGATTGACACCACTCATTCTATGGGTGATAGCATGGTGAAGTGAGTGTCCTGTGTTAGTTGTTCTCGATTTCTTGTTCTTCATCCTTGATGAATATCTCTCAATCTTTAGAGGGGAAGGAAAGGGATTCGAGAGAGAAATTGTTTATCTCAACAATTCTCAATTCACCTAGTGTGCAATGTGTTATATATGGAACAATATATGTAAATTTCTATTTATATTCATGGAACTTTAGTTACAATATATAATTTCATGACAAAAATTAATTTCATTCACGAACTTAGATAAAACCCATGCTCATAATAATAATATCGTGTCATTATTTATGGTGTGCCAACTTGCAAAAAATGGAATTATGAATAAAATTCTTTGTCATAGACATTTTGTAGTGTCACTATTATTTTAACTTGTGCCAAATAATAATTTATTACCATCATTAAAATAATTATTATACTACTAAACTAGAAAAATCCCACTCAAACTCTACTTCAATTTATTGAGCACCTGAATAAATAAATAACTAATTTATTCTATTAGATAAATATTATATTTACAAACTAGTAATGAAATATTTTTTAAATGTTCAATAAAATAAATAAAAATACTTTATTTAATTAATGATATCATCTTAACATGAATAAAATTATTCCACATTATTTGGAATAATATTTATTTCACTAAGTAAATTCAAATAGAAGTTAACCAACACCACTAAAAATCCTTAGTGTGTAGCCCTCTACGATTCATTCTCATTGGCATTAGGTGAGATTTCCTAAAGTGCATGAGTACTTTCTAGAAACGGGTCATGGAACCCAAGATAAAGAACATAAAGTGACAATAAAGACATCCACATAAGAATGATCAATGTGTAATATAATCCATTTGTCTCAATATATCATCAAATTTGTTTCATGATAGTGTCATCAACCTTTATACATGATATATTGTTCTTTTACTACCTGAATTAAACTTAACATTACACCATGGAAAGGGAATTTCACATAAATATTCTATTTCAATCAAATTGATGAGAAATAAACTTCCACAAATGGAAGTGACAAATCCTTCCTCAAATTATCCATTAATATCATGTCACTCGTGACGCACCCAACATACCCTACTTCCTTCCAACTGTCTATGTGATGGTTTTTGTCACTAAATCAAAGTGTAAGAGTAATGAAACGTTTTAATGATAACCATAAAGTTTAAGTATCATTACAGAAGCTCACAGATAGAAATATTTGATGACACTAAAACGTATGGAATTCCTACTCATGGGTCTGTTCTAAATATCTACTATCTTGGAGATTATCAAGTGAGAACTTCATGAGAGGAAGTCTCATATTCTTACGAGTACTATTACAAGATGGTAAGCACGCTATGTAAAGATTAATAGTATTGTATCCAACCATAGATATATATTTAAGAATATTGTTATAGCATTTCAAGGTTCTCATCATAGTGGGGAACAACCCTTACCTTATAAAGAAACAAATACACTAGATATTATTACATCATTATCATGAATAATAATGAACAATGTGTAATAATATGTTTAATGTTTAAATAAATTAAATATACATGTAATAAACTTACATTGAGTTGGTTCTAGGACACCAAATCTTAAAAACTCCCACTTGGACTAGAGCCAACTACCTATGACTTTCAGTACTCTAGACCTCACATGGTGATCTTGTTTCTTGTGAGTCAAGGTTGTATTAAAGGGGTCTAACATGTAGTCTTTTTTTGATATAATTCAAACTGAAACCTCACCTCTCTAAGGTAAATATCTCAAGAGGTGATACTTTTGAATTATGTGCTTCGTATGCTGATGTGACCTTATCTCTTTTGTGAGATCCACCACAGTAGTATTATCACAGTACAGTGTGATGGGATCTTTACTGCAAGGTATCACATCCAACTCCTAGATGAAGCTTCACATACAAAATACTTTTTTAGCTACCTTAGAAGATGAGATATACTCAAACTCTGGTATAGAATCTACGAACACACACTACTTTGAGCTCTTCTAGCTCACTGCACCTCCAATCAATGTGAAGGTGTATCCCATTTGTGTCTTTATATCATCTAGATCAGTGTAGAAACTAGCATATGCATATCTTCTAATTACCAGTTCTTCATCCCCTCCATAAACTAGGAACAAATTTTTAGTATGCCTCATATACTTTTGGAAAGTCTGTCTGCCTTCCAATTGTGGTCACCTGGGTCATCTTGATATATGCCTACCACATTTAATGTATAGGCTACATCCAACCTAGTACATAGCATGGCATACATGACTGACCCCGTCGTTGATGCGTATGGATTCCTTGCATTATCATTCTTTCCCCATGTGTCTAAGGACACATTTTCTTGGAATGTTGGATGCCATGTGACGCTAGAAAAAATCCCCTTTTGGATTGTTCTATACAGAATCCCTAAATTATATTATCAATGTATGTACTTTAACTTAGGCCCCAAATTATCTTAGATCTATCACGATGAATCTTTATCCCAAGAATATATGTTGTCTCACCCATGTAATTCATGGATAAAGACTAATTCAACCATTCCATAATAGACTGTAAGACTGGTATCTCATTTCCAATAAGTAATATGAAATCAACATATACTATTAAAAAACGACTGCACTCCAACTAATCCTTTTGTAGACACAAGTTTTACATTCATTCTTTATAAACCCAAATTTTGTAATGGCTCCATCAAAATGAATGTTTCATGACCTGGATGCTTTCATTAATCCATTAATGGATTCCTACAACTTGTGTACCTTATTGTCATCCTTTGGAGTCACAAACCCTTCAGGTTTTTTCATGTATAAATGTTCCTGAAGGTTCCCATTGAGGAATGCTATTTTAAAATTCATTCTCCAAATAACGTAGTCATGGTAAAACACAATGGAAAGTAGAATTCTAAGGGATTTCCACACTGTAACTGGTGAAAATGTTTCATCGTAGTCAATTTCTTGAGGCTGTTTAAACCCCTTTGCAACCATTAGTGCCTTGTAGGTACTGACTTGTCCTTCCATTTCTAGTTTCTTTTTGAATACCCATTTGAATCCAACTAGCTTTATATCAACTAGAGGATCTACCAAAATCTAGACTTTGTTTTGATACATGGAATCCATTTCAGAATTCATGGCTTCTTTCCCCTTGGAAATGTTTGTCGCACTTACCGCTTCCTTAAAGGTTAGATGATCATTACTATCAACTAATAATGAGTCACCATACTCAGTAAATATAAAATAGTTCAGGTCCTATTCTATAAACTCACTTGTACTCTTACGCAGTACCTATATCTCTATAACAGATACCTCTTCCACGGGGCATTAGAGAATCCGTTCATATACCAACTCTTGTGTACCCTGAGCCTCTACTTCATCGATTTTTATCTCGCTACCACTATCACTTTTGGAGATTTTCTCCATCTCAATGAATATTGAATATATTTCCACATAAACCATTTTTATGAGGGGTTTTATAGGTAATATCCCCTTATTTCCTTGGGGTATCCTATATAGGTACACATTATGCCTTGGGGTGTGAGTTTGTTAACTAAATAGGCCTTAACAAATGCTAAACTACCACACACATATAAATTTGATATCATGGATTTTCTTCCACACCAGATCTCTTATGGAGAACCATTTATTGATTTAGTTGGAACATAGTTTAGTATATGTTCCATTGTTTGTAACTCATATCCCCAAAAGGATAATGAAAGACTCATGTGACTCATCATTGAACTCACCATGTCCAACAAGGTGTGTTTCCTCCTTTTTCTCAAAAAATTACACTAGGCATGTATGGAGGAGTGAGTTGGGATAAGATCCCAAACTCCCATAAATAATCAATGACTTCTAGATTAAGATATTCTCCAAGTTGGTATGAGAGGAGATTCATAATATTATTACCAAACTGGGTCTCAACTTCATTCTTTTATTCTTTGAACTTATTAAAATAATCTGACTTATTCCTCATTATGTAGATATATCCATATCAACTAAATTCATCAGTAAAATTTATTAGGTATGAGTACCCTCCCCTTGATCCATATGGAAATTGTCCACACATATCTGTATGAACCAATTAAATTAGTTCTTTATCTGTTTCACCTTTTTCACTAAATGGGTCTTTGGTCATCTTTCCTTGAAAACATGCATGACATACCCCATGTTTTTTTAGTTTGAATGATTCTAAATATCCATCTTGATGTAACAGTTCAAGAGTTTCTCGTTAACATGACATAGACAGTTATGCCAAAGTTAGGTGTGGTATGAGTCATGTGATGTATCTTTTTTATAAATTTCCATTACTTGGTTTGTGTAATCCAATACATAATTACCATTGTATAAATTTTCCCTACCAAAACAAATGTTATCTTTGTAAAAAAAATTCATTTAAAAACTTGAAAAAAAATCCATCTGTATCTAATCATGATACAGAAATAATGTTTTTAGTAACATAAGGCACATAATAAAACCCCTTTAACCCCAAGATCATCCCAGTTGGAAACGTGAGGGGTAGTCCCCGATAACTAAAACAACAAGTCTGGCTCTATTGGCTACTCGTAGATCTACCTCCCCTCGGTCAATTTTTCTGAATCTACATGGTTTATGTATTTGGACACTTATGTGAGAACCACATGATGTATCTAATTCCCACTTTTTAGAAATAGATAGATTTCATTCGATAAAAAATGCACCTAAAGCGTCCCCTTTCTTTATAGGTTGGGTGTAGTTTTTATTCCAGTGGCTCTTCTAGCCATATGCGAAACAAACAGCCTCATATTCCTTGGTTTTCCCTTTGATCTTCCTTTTCATGGAAGTCCATGAAGAAGATTTGGGATTAAACCTCCTCCCCATCCCTTTACTCTTATTCACTATATGGATAGAAGGATTTTCACTCTTCATATATTTGTCCACTTGTAAAATGAGGATAAGAAGATCAGATAGAGACTTCTCAACTGTGTTCATAATGTAATTGACAACAATGTTAGTGAAGCTCTGAGGGAGTGATGTGAGAATGAGAACGGTTCCCTGTTATTTGGGCATTTTAAACCCTAGAACCACTCAGAGATCATTGTAGCCAATGATCTTGACTATATGAGGCCCACCTTGGGAACCTTCTTCCATACTTACTCTGAATAAATTCCTTAGAGATCTCAAACCTTTCCTCTCTTTCTCTCTCCTGGTAAATACCACAAAGGTGTTCAAGCATGCTATAAGCATCCATGTTTTCATGAGACTTTTTGAGATCACTAAAAATTGATGATATCCTCAAACATTGAAAATCAACCGCATCATTCATAAGTTTCTTATAAACCAGAAAATCCACATCACTTGCCTATTTGGTTGGAAGATCAGGTAATGCTTACTCCAGCACATAAGACTTCTACTCATGGAATCATATTACCAAAAGTTGTCTAAACCATTTATGGAAGTTACTTTTGGTGAGGATGTTTTATTAATCCATAATTTATAGTAGGGATAGTGTGGTAGACGAGCTTTTCATTTATATTTTTCTATTAAATGATAAGATCATTAATACTTTCTTGATTATATTTTATGATAAGTAATAAATTTTTATTAAGTCTCCCACTATTTTATCAAATCCTAATGTCCCTCACCATTGAACTCAGAATGGCAAGTTTCCATGACATTCTAGTTGTAAGGATTCATATTCCCATTCACATAACCCAAACAAGGGTTCGTTAAGATATTATAAGGTATTTAGGTAGGTAGGTCTTTTCCAACTATGGGCTTAAAACTCCTTAATCTGTTGAGTAGACTCCCCAATCCTAAAATTTTGACTTTTGGATTTCCTTAACTCTTGCATCCAATATTACACCAATTATATCAAGGGATACTCTTCTTGATTTATTATGTTTAATTCAACTTGAAACCTTTCATAAGGGCTTCCTGTATAAAAGTATGTTTCCCAACAAGGGTTGGTTAAACACATAGTTTTATTTAGTTTTTCCCTTAATCATGTAACAGAAGGCTTAATATGACATAATATTTTATTTGGGTGATTTTTATCTCTTATACATGAATTTATTATTATAATTATCACATTCTAGTTAATATTAATTGGAACATACTTATGTGATTGACCACGTCTTGATAATATTTACGCATATGTCTGGTTTATAATAGTTAAATCTTGCATGCTTGTTTAATTCATTAATTATGT
The DNA here is from genome assembly GCA_963277665.1 of Viscum album. Classification (NCBI taxonomy): domain Eukaryota; kingdom Viridiplantae; phylum Streptophyta; class Magnoliopsida; order Santalales; family Viscaceae; genus Viscum; species Viscum album. Next base: position 1,370,297,289 of record OY728158.1, on the reverse strand, counting down.
GATCGTGACCACGCATCCATAATGATAATCCATGGAACTGATAGAAATAAAATAAAGGGCATGATCATCAGATTTTATAATGGTTAGTTTAGCTAGCTATTGATAATCTAACCCTGACCAAGGGGAGGAACATCTTGAACCTTTTCGGTTCATGTTTACACCTTTCCACATATCCTCCTCTATATCTCATAGGATTGGTTTCGTCTCAGCTATAGCTTGAACCACCTCTACTAGATTGGGATTTATATCCATTACATATTCCTTTTCTTAAACTCACATGAAGATGATGGGTAAAAAATGAGTTTTACATACAAGAAACCTTGGTCATGTAGTCCATACATATTAATGAGGAGAATGCTCACATGCCATCAAATTTTATTTAAATAAATAAATTAAAATAAACCATCGATTTACAAAAGGTCATTCTCAATATCATGATCATCCATACATGAAATGATATATACGCATAAATAAAACTGGCATTTAATTATTTAATTGTTCTTATTTAAGATAAATAATGATAGAATCAATTAATTCTCATATTTAATTAATCAATCAATTTATATTAAACCATTTTATGAATTTCCATGATATTCTCATCCATCATAATTTTAAAAAAAATAAATTCATTTAAAATTATATTTATACGTAACTTTTACCTTGGAGGAAACCCGATGAATTATCCTTCATAACTACCCAATGAGTAGAAATGAACATCACACATATGTTAAATTAAACATGTATATATAAAACACCTATCACGTGTTGTGCCTCAGATTTACACCCACACTATGGTACAGTCTCAAGGGTTTGTATAATATAAAAATAAATTTTAATAAATCTGTAAAAGTACATGATGTGTAGTTTTTACTACATGGTGTGAAATATCCTTCATCATCTCTCCGAAGTACATGCCCGGGGACATGGCTTGTAGATGTACTTCCGAAATCATTAGAGTACACGGCGTGTTCAGTGGGACCCACACTGTGTAGTATCTGCGTTACAGAGTTTCCATCCAGGCAAGCCGTGTATGGGGTTCACGGTCCAACCCTAACCTGAATTGAAAACATGCCTTCTCAAGTGAAATAAATAGTGTGTAATCCAGAAATAATGTTCCACCTTTTCATGGTCTACACACAGAGTCATTTAAGACATATAAAGACTCCAACACATGACATGGTTTGGAAAACCGGTCTGATGCATTGAATCTTGAATACATGTTGTTTAATGCCAAATACATGCCATATGTTCTGTTTTTTTATTTCCAAGAATCTTTGGCTCCACTAGATGAGATACTCAATTATATTTTAAACAATATTAAAAGAAAAGATCATTTCTGTGATGTAAACGAGAAACAAAAGAGGAGGTATAGATCGAAATATTCATATTTGTAGAATGATTAACTTTAATTGAAACAAGTAAATTATTAAATCCAAAAATCATCAACAAAATATTTAAATAATTATAAACTATGATGTAACCCCTTTGATACCACTTGTTGGTTCTGGGCGTAGTGGAAGAGCGATGGTGTTGGCACCCAACATTAATTTTTACCATGATCAATGATTATTCCATGATCAATACGATGATGAACGCATGTCTCCATGGAATTTAATCAAAGATTTAGATAAAGAATGATGAGTCTAGAAAACTTTAGATAGGATCATGCACATCATGTTTATAATTAGTTTAATTAATTTAAAAATGAAAAGAATACCTGGTTCTTCAGTATTTTCTTCATTGATGGTTTTGATCTTTCAGAATGACCCTTATGGACTATCTCATTCCACTTGCGACGATCCAAACTACAATACCTCTTGTGGTGTTCCACACATGCTCTGATGGTCTCAGATCGATACCACTCATTCTCCAGGTGCTATCTTGGTGAAGCGAGTGTCTTTTGTCGGCGGCTATTCATCACTTGTTCTTCGGACATGAAGAACTTCTCTCATTATTGAGAGGGGCGATAAAGGGATTCGAGGGGAAATTGTTTATCTCAACAATTCTCAATTCACCAAGTGTGCAGTGTGTTCACTACAATACAATAGACATACTTATCTATTTATATGAATGGAACTTCAGTTAATATATTTAATTTCATAACGGTAATTAAATAAATTCATTAACATAGAGAAAACCCATGCTCATATTAATAATATCACGTCATTATTTATGGTGATCCAACTTGCGCAAAATGTAATTATGAATAAAATTCCATGTCACCAAATAATAACAGCATCATTATTATTTTAACTTTTTCCAACTAATAAGTATTTACCATCTTTCAAATAGTTATTTTACTATCAGACTGGCCATGATCCACTTAAACTCCACTTCCATTTATTGAATGCCCGAATAAATAAATAAATAATTTATTCCCTTAAATAAATATTTTATTTACAAACTAGTAAATTCATATTTATTAAATGTTCAATAAAATAAATAAATATGTTTAATTTAATTTATACGATCATCTTAACATGAAGAAAATTATTCCACGGTCTTGAGAATAATGATTATTTTATTAATTAAATTCAAATAGAATTTAACCAAGACAACAACAAACACATACTATGTGACTCTATTGGATTATTTCTTGTTGTTATTAGGTGAGAATGCCTAAAGTCTAAGAGTATTGTCTAGAAACGACTCAAGGCACCCAAGAGAAAGAACGTAATGTCACAAAAATGACTTCCAAATACGAACTCTCATTGTGTAATATAATACCTTTGTCTCAATATCTTATCAATCATGTTTCATGATAGTGTCATCAGCCTTTATACTTGATACATCATTCTTTTAAAATCTGAAATAAACTCGTCATTACACCATGGGAATGGAATTTTTCATGATGGTTATATTTCAATCAAATGGCCAAGACATCAACTTCCATAAATGGAAGGGGCAAATCCTTCCTAGACATATCTATTAATATCATGTCACTCGTGATGCTCCCAACATTCCAAACTTCCTTCCAACAGTTTGCGTGATGGTTATCATCAGTAAATCAAAGTGTGCGAGTCATGACACTTATTAATGATAATCTTAAAGTCTATGGATCATTACACATGCTCACAAATAGAATTATCTGATGACACCAAAACATGAAAAATTACCACCGGTGAGTCTGTTCTCATAATCATTTGTCTTGGAGATTACCATGTGAGAACTTCAAGAGTGGAAGTCTCATCTTCTTACGAGTACTCGCACTTGACGATCTACATGCTATGTGTCCCTTCATAGTATGTCATACAACCGTAGAACTATATTTCAAAATATATTTATGACATTTTAAGGTTCTCATCATAGAGGGGAACTTCTAGGACCTTATCAATGCAATAAGTATTCTATGAAGTTATTCCATCATAGTCATATAGAATAATGTACAATATGTAATAAGATGTTTAATATTTAAATATATTAAATATCCAGGTAGTCAAAGTACAACCAGTTGGTTCTAGAAAACCAAATCTTACAGTTTTTATATGATATATTTGATATTTATTATTTATTAATGATTCATTAATTTTTAAATAACACAATACTTTATATGTTACATTTTTTTAAAATATGTTAACATAGTTTGTGCACGTGTGGAATACCACCTCCTCAAATTGATGTGATACGTTTATATATTACATGGTATATATTCAGGATTGTTTTAATTAAAAATATGTCAAATAAATGAAATATTTATGAAATGAATGAAATAATTAAATTTCTATAAATATAATATATCATTTTCCTTATTACTTTTTTCACACACTAAAATGTGATAAGGTTGTTCATGGACATGTGGACTTCCTCCTCCAAACTGTGACGTTATTCCATTTACATCAAAATAATTATATATATAAGTATATATTTTTAAAAAATAATTTATTTATGATATAAATGTAATTACGGAAATATATTATGTTACTTACCTTCTTTCAATAGTGATCATTGAAAAATGGGAATGTTGGTCATTCCTACATATGGTCTACCATTTCCATGATTGTAACGTTGGTTTATTTTTCATAACCCTATTTCATATAGGTTTTAAAATTATAATTTATGAATAAATCTGATAATTATTTGTCATTTTTATTATTTATATTTTTATTTAATCAACCCTTTTATAATATTTGACTTACTAAAGTCATTTTTGACACATAAACTGAATTAGGTCAAAACACCCAACATAAACATAATTGTTCAAGTAATTGTTTACAAAATTGTAATATGTGGTGTAAATGTCATTATAAATTTGAAAAATGCTATAAAGAATTTAAATAAGTATTATATGTTTATTATTCATGATGATAATGACACACATTATAGGTTAGGCGCATGGTAAGGGATTTCATATCAATTTACATTCCATTGGGACTTATTGGTTGTTATACACCGATTCTATTTTATATGGTGTATATGATTACTTTTATTATTTTATATCATGATTCAATTTATTATCATGATTTTATAAGTATAATTTATTGTTATTTCTTCATGGTGATTATAATTCAAATGCTTAAATGTAGAATGGGACACTTTGGAATGTCTAAAGATTATTCTACTGAATAATGATTTTATGATATTTCACTGATATATCCATTAATTAACATCAAAATCCCTCGTTAATACGTATAATACACTATGGAAATTAATATAAATCTATTACTTTTATTCACTATGGATATTTGATGATCAATCACCTTTCTTATTTATTTAAATTGATTATTCGATATCTGAGGAATGCTTTGGATAGGAGAGACACGGGTTGGAGAACAATTTATATAAGACCCTCAATGCCTCTCTAGTCTCATGTGATGAAATAATTTAGTGAGAACCGCTTTAAATTTTCTTCCAAGAATAATATATGGGTTTCTACCCATTGAATTAAACCATCTTTTGAAACGTCTTGCTGGTAGTGGTTCATGTTCCTGATACTTGATGTCCCCTAATTAAGCATTAGCTAAATTTCAATTATTATTTATCCATAAGTTTTTTTCTTTTTCATTTTATATGGATTCATTACATTATCAATTTATTGATTAAATGGAATGTTTTTTAGTTAGCTAACATTCCATATTTATTATGCCTTATCGAGTTTTTTAAATGGAAAATGTGTTCAGTTATTTACCTTTCCATATTTATTATGATTATTAACTCCTAATTTATTATTTTCTATACATACCCTTACTAATAATTTGTGCTCACTCATATTTTTTCCCTTTGCTAGGATATATAGATGAATTATAATAATGATTTTTGAGGATGTATTTTATTTATATTTATTATGTATTATGTTCTTCTCCAAATGTAAAATGGGTGTCTTGTATGTAATATGGTTTTCCAAAACTAGTAAATTTTTTTGGTTGTTCGATATTTGATTCCTTGTAATAATGTCAATGTAATAAAGTAATGCACCATATAAGAGATTCTAGGGTTAGGGAATTACAACTATCCAACCAAAAATCACAGATGATCTAAGACAAAACACAAGTTCAGTGGGGACCAACAAAGCCACTCTGTTTACAAAAACTATTCATGTGAGTAGGGTGTGAACTTGAACTCCCAGTAGGTGACCACCATATATTCCATAATTTTTTTCAAAAAATCAAAACAAATATATACTATTTTGAAATAAATTTATATAATAAAATCCTTTTATTATAATTTTTGGAATTCAACTCAGAAATCATTTTTTATTTGTAAATCAACGAATTACTTTCTAAAATACCATATTGCAGAGGTTTTACTGGTGAGTGATATTCCAAACATGACACCTCCCACTATGGCTATCAATGGAGGGCCTCAATAGCCTTCCACCATAATCAGATCTGATATAAGAGATCACTTATTTTGGGAGAGAAATTTGAGAGTTCCATTGTAGAAAAAAGGGTGGAATGGGAAGGGGAATTATTCTACATTTTTTTAAGATGAATAATGTCCATTTTTCATCCATTTTTATTCCTATATTTCATCACTTAGTGGAAAAATAATATCATAAATAACTTTAATTAAATCATAAATAGACATTTGGGTATTGTAAATTTTTTTGATCGATACCTATGGATCAGAAATGATTTAAAGATAATTCAGTACTATAGATTCTGTTATATTCAGTAATTCTATTTATCTTCACTAAACATAAAATGATGATAATTGGGACACTTTTATCAGTTCTGGAAAAAATTTGATAAAGGTTATCTTTATGATCACTAATAAACCCATTCATAAAATGAAAACTCTTCCCAGTTATTCTTTTAATGTTAACACCCCCCCCCCCCCCCCGCGTTATAAGCGGTTTATTTGTTTTTGAAAAATAATGTCCTTTATCAACCATTTTCAGTGCTAGTAAAGGGAACCAAATATATAATATTTTATTTATACACATTTTTATATTCTTTAAAATGATTTATATAATTCTAAATATAAATATTTTTTTAATATATTATATATATAATAATTTATACTTTTTATTATAATATATTGAAATTAAAGTTATATAATTTATTGTATACAATTTTGTTAATATTCAATTTTAAATTTAGATATTTATATACATATTTGAATTTATATATTTATTTTTATATTAATCAATTTATAATATATAAATTTTCAATATACATATTTATTTATAAATATATATGTGTGTTTATTTATATTTATATATAGTGACACACATAGAGACGAACAGACACAAAATATTTATATATATTATAAAATATCATATGAACAATATAAATAATGATATAACTACCTAAAATATGGTTTCATGTAAAATTTATTTTCTTTTAATATTCATATTAAATAATTTACAATATGGATCTATTTATAATTATATATGTTTTTCTTATATATACGATTTTATTTAAATAAATATTAATATATTTTAAAATCTAAATCTAAATCTAAATTTTATATTTTTAAAAATAATTAATATATAAAAATTATTAGCAATCTTATTTTAATATTTTTTATATATAATATATTAAATTTCAATTTAATCAATTAGTTCAACATATAAATGATTGTATATTCATTTAATAACATTAATCTATAGTATATGTAAATATATATGTGTATGTATATGTTAATATAATTATTGGTTTTGTGGTGGGAATTGTTGATATTGATTAAAAACCTGCAAGGGCGACCAATAAAAAAATATTGAAAAGTAATGGGAGGTTAATACATGTATGTATATAAAATGTGTGCATCTGTTTCTGTTTTTGTGTGCCTATGTCTATATGTGTATGTTATATATGTATATGTGTATGCATGTGTGTATGTATATAACTATATTCATGCAGGTGCACATATGTGGGTATGTGTACATTTATGCATGTGTATGTGTGTGTGGGGGGGGGGTGTGGGTGTATATATGAGAACACATGCATGCATGTTTTTATATATACATGTATGTATATACATGCACATGAATGTGTATGAATATATGTCGATGTGCATGAATGGGAATGAATATGTATGTATGTTTAATGTATGTGTATAAATTTGTATCTATATGTATGTAAGTGTTTATATGTGTAACACCCCAAGGTTTTTAAAATAAATACATCTATACATTAAACACAACTTTTCCTCTTCTATGTTTTTCATTTTGAAAAACGGTCATCTAGAGTTGTGATTAGTAAGTCATTTTGAGTCTGATAGAACAAACTCAATTTTTGGTGAATAGTAACATACCCTTAAGAATAGTAATATTAATAATAATATGACCCTTATGAATAGTGAATAATGATAACATTTTATTTTCTTAAGGTAATAAGATAATAAGATCTTAATTTATTTTTCAATGTTATATAAAACTAATTATAGCTTTTAAATAATTATTTTTTAAATTAACCATGAGTTTATTTAAAAATTAAATTAATAATATTTAGAAAATTATTTTTGAAAAATGGAGTTCATTTTTGAATTCTACACGTCAAAAAATTCTAGTGGTGAATTTTTGCGATTTTTCTAAAATAGTTGAATTTTTCATGAATAGTAAATATATAGTTATGTGTTTTTAGTATATTTGATTACATCATAATTATTTAATAATTAATAAAAATTTATGGTCAACTTGCATACAGTACAATAAGATATTAGGTGTCCCATGTAGCTAATACCATGGGAAAATACCAGGGGCAGGCCCATGGTTTAACAAAAACCACTAATTAGCTGCCTTTTTTATTAATAAAAAATTCTCTCTCTTTTACTATAAATACCCACTCATCCATGAGTTCCAATTAATATTCATGAACCAATATATGTACATATTATTAATTTTTATGACAAAACTAGTTCATAATAAAAACAATGCCGTAAAATAATCAAAGTGGTTATCATCTAAGGATTCTTCCTCTTTCCATGTAACTAAATGATTGAAATTACCATTTAAAATTATGGATGATAAAAAAATATGTAATTTTAATAATGTATTTTTACAACCATTCCACATGAATTATAATACTTAAAAATAGTTTAAGCAATTACGAAAATGAAGAAAATAAACACTCTAGAACGACAGAATTCAATATTATAACTTATCAATGAGAACATAAATGAAGTCAACAGAATTATGATAAACAAAATAAATTTCTATTAGGTTCTTTAATAAGTTATTATTATGTCTAATTTCATATTACAGGAACTTGTTTTCAATAGAGGAACACATTTATACTTAATGTAAGGGTTATCCACCTGAACCTCCATTTTCATTCGGGTTATTTTCATTATCTAATTACCTCAATGAAATTTTTATTCATTATTATATACCCATAATAAATTATGTGTGAGTGTTATATATATTTACACCAACCATAAACCTTCGTTATTTTATGTATAGTTACATTTTTTAAAAGGAGCCTTCAAAATTGTTTTCGAAATACAGGCCCGATTCAAGGGAATATCTCAATTTATTACCTATTTTCAAGGGAAATATCTAATATGTTTTGGAAACCCATTATATTTATAAAATAAATAATTTTATTATTAAAATATATCTTACATAACATATGGTTTTATATAATTATTTTTCCAAAAGAACTATTCTTTTCAAAGTAAAAGAGTATTTATTTCAAAAAGTACTCGAAGATTTGATAAGAGTATCCTCGTCAATTTAAATACTCTTGTTGATTCTTATGTAATATTGGGAATAATAATTTATGGTATCATATACTATATTTAATTTAATGTTTTATGATTATTTTTTATGTGGATGTGCTATCTTTAATGCATTTACCAATTTACTTTAAATGGTATGTGTTTATGCTTAATGTTCGAGGAAAGTTATTTACATTTCATATATTAGTTTCAATATGAATGTTTATGTTGTTTATGTTTATCCCCATTCATATGAAGAATGCATTGGACTTACTATGTGTTAGTTGGGGCATGCTATATCCCCTCGATGCATCGGTGGGACTCATGAGACAAACTACAGTTTTGGCACAAGGCCTTGACAAAATGATTATTTATGTTCCTGGCATGTGCCTTTAACGGTATTGTTATGTTGTTCTGAATTATGAATTCCATCAATAGTAAAATAGAATTTTTGGTTCATGTGGATATTCGACTAGTAGAATACCCATGATTATGTTTTATTCTGGATTTACTTACTCATCTCTTATTCCTTCCATAATGTGTTCAAGTTTTTGTAAAAGGAATATGTTTTTAGTTTCCAATTGGCATAATGTTTATATATATATTCCACTGTATTTCATACCCTTACTGGGCATTTGAGATCACCCCTTTCTTATGTTTAATTTTCTCAGGACATGAAGAATTTTATTATGAAGGACATGCTGAAATAACCTAGGAGTTATGGAAGTTGTATAAAGAGTTTCTATGTTTTTTTTCGTTTCAAATTGTAATTTTGAACATATTTATGTATCTTGTTTCCAATAATACTAAATTAATTGGTCCTTGGGGATTCATATTCCTTGTTTATATGCCCATGTAATCAAATAAGACACCAACTTCGGGCTATCAGGGTGGGGTCCTCACAGTTGGTATCAGAGGAAATTTAGTAGAAAACATGGAAACAAGATTAAAAATGTAGATTAGAGAACAAATACATTAGGTAGTATTTGAGGATAAACATGCATGAACATCCTGGTATTTTGGCATGGAGTAGATTATGTGGATCATTCTATAAAACACATCCCTCTACAGATTCAAATAGGTAATGGTGGCTCTGGTACTGATGTACCTCGGGGTGAAAACTCTGACAAGGAGTTTTGGGATTGACTAGGGGTATCTTGGTACACAAAAACATGCCTTGATCCGCTCTTGGTATTTAAACTCCCGAGAGATATTCTTATGATAATATAAATTTTCTTTACAAGACATTATGAAGGATTTACATGTAAATTGTTTTCTCAAAGATACCATGTTTATGATTATGAGAATAGATATGCATAGAATTTCGATTTATGCTATGTATTTTTGAGATTATTCATGATGATTCATAACCTAATCTAGTGTATGAAATTATTTAGAAATAAATCCTAGTGGAAGGAATGGAAACCACACAAACACGCATGTCCCATGTAGGGATTTCCCACCGATGCAAGATAAAAATGTTTGCTCTAGTGTTGTCACTGGTGTTGAGAAACTTAAACTATACTGGGACAACTTACTCAAGTTATGAATAATATACATACCCATATATAGTATCCATATCCACCATGGGGAGGAGTTGTGTTATATCTCTTTATGCAGCAACCTCTATCATTCAATGGGACTACAAACTTATTTGTAGTAGAGCATTGGATATGTTCCCTATAGAAGATATTTCTCACTTTGGGATGTTACAAAAGAGAGAAGGCTTTCAAGGTATTTTATCATCTATCGAGAGATGTGGATCAGTGGTGGTCATTAATCCAAAACAAAAAGGAGGAGGAATAAATAGAAGAGATGGAATCAATGGAATTTAAGGATAACTTCTTAGAAAAATATTTAACTTGTGAACAGAGAGCATATATAGAGAGGCAATTCATGAATCTAATGCAAAAGAAGGATGAAAATATTTCCTTGTATGATGAAAAATTTACACGTATGGAGAGACATGTTTCGGACAACATACATAATCCAAGGATCAAAATAGATTGATTCATAAATGGTTTAAAACCATTCTTCCAAATGGCTCTGGTATCCCAATGTTTCTCATCACATGAAGATATAGTTTCAAGTACTATCAAGACAAAAAATGAATTTTATAAGTCTTATGACTGTAAAGGAAAACAAGAAAAGAATAGGGCTTCTGAAAACTATGGAACAAGAAATAATGAAATGGGGAAGAAGTGAAGAGTTAAATTTTCATCATATAGTAATTGTGGGAAGAAACACTCAGGCACATTCTTGAAGGGAATGGGAGTCTATTACAAGTGTGGAGAAAAAGACCACCAAACTCATGATTTTAACAGGATGAAATAAGTGACCAATGTTCAATGCTACAATTGCAGGGATATGGGACATTATGCACATGAATTTCCTAAGCTTCAAGGAAATGTTCCAAAAAAAAGCTCAAGAGATCAAGGCCAAGATTATGTTGTCACAACCACAATGGATGAAGTTACTAACAATGTAGTGGTAGGTACATTGATAATTTCATCAAACTTATCCAATTAATTATTTTATTCTGGATCATCACATTCATTTATATCTCCCCACATTACCAAGAAAATTTTATATGTCCAATTTGATTTAATAAATGACTGATCATTCAAAACACAAAGTGGATGTATCATTACAACAATGGCATGTCAATTAGTCCCCCTCATGACACAGAACTGTGATCTAGTTTCAAAACTTATCATCATACAGATGACTGAATTTTATATTATTCTTGGTATGAATTGGATGTCAAATTATGATGTGAAGATCTATTTCAAGAAGAAGGATGTTATAAATTTTGCAAATGTTGTGGAATCCTATATCTTTAGGGAAGAAACATCTCCACATATTTTTCATCTAGATCCACCCTCATTAGCTCTACTAAATTTAATTATTATGGAGGAAGAGAACCCAATTTCTATGGGTGAGGAAATAAATCTTCAAATTTAATATTTGCATTCAGTTCAAGAATATGTTGACGTTCTTCCAGAAGATTTACCTGGACATCCTCCAGAGCTGGAAATTGAGTTTTCCATTAACATAATTCCTTATTCATGGAAAATATCAATGACACCTTATAGAATGGGCATGGTGGATTTAGTGAATCTAAAGAAAAAAATAGAGGAATTGAGTGATAATGTATTTATTCTCCCTAGTGATTCTCCATGGAGAGCCCCTGTTCTTTTCGTTAAAAAGAAATATGTGTCGATGAGTTTGTGCATTGATTATTGGGAAATCAATGTTATTACAATAAATAATAAGTATACTCTTCTACGAATTGATTATTTATTTGATCAACTTCATAGAGAAAAATATTTTTCAATGATTGATCTTCAATCTAGATATCATCAGTTTCTTGTGAAAAAGGTAGACATTCTAAGAATATCATTTTGAACCAGGTATGGGAATTAAGAGTTTACATTAATGCCTTTTGGACTAACTAATGCACCATTTTTTCTCAAGGATCTGATTAATAGAGTTTTCTAGGATTATATTGATGGATTTGTAGTGGTTTTTATTTATGATATCTTGGTATACTCTAAAAGCTATGATGATCATGAAAATCACTTTTGCACTATTCTGAATACTCTTAGAAGAAAGAAATTATATGGAATGTTTAGCAAGTGTGATGTTTTTTTCCCCAATCAGTTTCTTTCTGAGACACATTTCCCCTATGGATTGAATATCTATAGATCCTATGAATATAGAGGCTATGGAATAATGGCCTACTATAATGAACATAATTGAGGTACGTAGTTTTACTGCTTTAACTTTTTATTATCGATGTTTCATTTAGAACATACCCCATTAATCTAACCCATTGACCAAGCTCAAATGAAAAGTGGTTAAGTTTGTATGGGCAAAGAAATATGGAGAATATTTTTAGGAATTTAAGAGGAGGATAGTGAATCCTCTCATCCTAACCCTACCATTGGGAATGGTGAGTTTTTATATATAGCAATGCATCAAAGAAAGGACATGGTTTTGTCCTTATGAAGAATGTTCAAGTGATTTACTATGCATCTAAGCAGCTAAAAATTCAGAACAAAACTATACAACTCATGATCTTCAGTTGACAGCTGAAATCTTTTCTTTGAAGATATAGAGACACTACCTCTATGGTAAAAAAATGTGAGATATATACCGATCACAAGATTTTGAAGTATATTTTATCCTAGAAATAACTTAACGTGAGGTAAGGATGATGTCTTGAACTACTCAAGGATTATGATTGCACTATACACTACCACCCGAGGAAGTAAAATAAGGTGGCATATTCTTTGAGCAGAAAAGATCATAGAGCTCTGAACAAGATGAGAGTTGATAGGGATCCTCTGCTCATATATCTAGTAAAGATCGATATGGGAATAATCATGGAAGGTGAAACATTGGTACTTTTCCAAATGGATACAAAACCATCTTTAGTAGAATGGTTAAAAAGTTCTCTTATTGATGATAAAGAGTTTCAAAATAAAATTAATGATGTGAATAATGGGAGATTGATTGACTTCATATATGAAGTTGGAATTTTGAAATTTGGAAAGAGGCATTGTGTTCCTGCTATTTCGAAGCAACGTGAGAACTATTGGATGATGATAATAGCTCTAATTTCTCTATAGAATATGGTACTACAAATATGTATAGATATCTAAAGGAACATTTTTGGTTGTAAAAAAGGAGGGATGTTTCTAATTACGTGTCAAGATGTGTGTTTTGTCAACAGGTGAAGGCTGGAAGACAACATCCTGTAGGTGTCATGCAACCCCTTCCAATTCCTTGGTGGAAATGAGATGATATTACGATAGAATTTTTTATGGGGATACTAAATACTCCAAGAAACAATTATGTGATATGGTTCATTTTTTACCATCTTACAAAATCTTCACACTTTATTTTTGTAAGAGAAGATTTTCTGCTTGAACATTTTGTAAGACTAAATATTAATGAAGTTGTAAGACTTCATAGTGTACCCATATCAATTTTTTCAAATCTGGATCCCCATTTCTCATCACAATTCTGGAAAATTCATTAGACAGCCATAGATCCTAATCTTCATTTGAGCACTGCCTAGCATCCACAAATAGATGGAAAATTAGAATGCACTTTTCAATCATTCAAATACATGTTGACGTCTTATTCACATGAATTTCATGGAATGTGGGATCATTATTTACCTCTCTTAGATTTTTCCTATAACAATATCTTCCATTAAAGTATTTTTATGGAACCATATGAAGCATTATATGGAAGTAGATGTTTTACACCAACTTTCTGGGATGATGTTTGTGAGAGAAAGATAGTAGGCCCAGAACTTATTGAGGAAACAATGGAGAAGGTGAGGATTATCCTAACCCATATCAAAATACCTCAAAGTAGGAAACAGAGCTTTGATGATTACCGAAGGAAGGATTTAGAATTTCCATAAGGAGACCATGTTTTCATCATGGTATCTCCATGGAAGGGTATTATATGATTCTGTAAGAAGGGAAAATTATGTCCCTAGTACATTGGACCTTTTCAAATTATGGATCGAATTGGAGTCGTTGATTATCGTTTGGAAATGTTGTTAAGTCTCTACAAAGTTCACAATGTGTTCCACGTTTCAATGTTAAGGAAATACATGCTAGAACTGACACATGTACACACCTATGAAGAAATAGAAATTGAGGCTGGTTTGTCTAATTGTGAAGTGCCTATAAAGATTCTAAATACTATAGAACAAGTATTAAGAAATAGGACAACTCATCGGCTAAAGTTAATTTAGAGGAACCATAAGATAGAGGACGCAACATGGGAGCCTGAGGAGCTTATGTTGAAGACATACCCGAATCTTTTTGGATATCATTTTGTGAATTTTGGGGATGAAATTTTGGTAAGGATGGCGAGTCTAACACCCCATGGTTTTTAAAAAAAATTAATTTAGAATTTAAACTCAACTTTTCCTCTTCTATGTTTAACATTTCAAAAAACGGACATCTAGAGTTGTGATCAGTAAGTCATTCGGGATCTAATAGATCAAACTTGAATTTTGGTGAATAGTAACATACCATTTTTGAATAGTAATATGAATAGTTATATGACCCTTATGAATAGTAAATAATAATAATATATTATTTTCATAATGTAATAAGTTAATGAGATCTTAATTAATTTTTCAGTGTGATATAGAACCAATTCTACCTCTAAAAGTTTTATTTTTCAAATTAAATATAATTTTATTTAAAAATAAAATTAATAATATTTATAAATTAATTTTTGAAAAATGGATCTCATTTTTTTAATTCTACACATCAAAAAATGATAAGGTGTGAATTTTTTTATTTTTTTAAAATACATGAATTTTTCATGAATAGTTCAAAAATAGTTTTCAGTTTTCTGTATATTTGGGGACATCATAATGATTTAATAATTAATAAAAAATTCTGGTTGACTTGTATAAAATATTATAATATATTAGGTGTCCCATGTTGCTAATACCTTGGGCAAATACAACATGCAACCCATGGTTTTTCAAAAACCCCTAATGAGTTGTATTTTTAAATTATTAAAATATTCTCTCTCTTTTACTATAAATAACCACTAATGCATTCAGTTTTCATTCCTTCCAATTCCCTCATCCTCGAATCTCTAATAGTTTTACCACTCTATGAGTCCTCCCAAGGTGACATTAATACCCCAAGGACCCAACCTTCATGTTCTATATGTTACTCTACAAGGTAAAGGAATCATTCACCCTCCTCTTTTAGTTGACAATTCTTTTATATTATCTCTTTGAATTTAAATTCTCATATGTTTGGGTTGATTTTATTTATTTACCTTACTGACCTTTTTATTTCCATATGATGAGATACCCTTCTTCTCCCATAAATTCATTTTTTGAAATTTTAAGCGACGATGTTTGGCTACCGAATTTTCATAAGGGATCTCTCAACTTTTCTTTTATTTTCAAGTTCATGTCTTTTCGTATTTCTCTACACACCTCCTATATCTAAATGACCATGATAACTCTAGTATCATCTATATAATAGAATTATATCATTTTAATTGAATAACAAACATCAATATTCTTACTTCCTCCCTTTAATGTTTATAAATGAAATCAATATCCATGATGTTCCAATTTATAACCTTCGTGGACGACAAAGTTTCATTCTTCATTTTCTCCTTTATTACTGGTCATGAAACCATTTATATGGTTGATATAGACTATAATATATGTAATATAACCTGATTAATATTAATTATTTAGTATATGTACATATTATTAATTTATATGACAAAACTAGTTCATAATAATCCAAACACCGCCAAATAATCAAAGTGGTTATCATCTAATGATTCACCCTCTTTCTGTGTAACCAAATTATATAAATTTCCATGAACCATTATGTATGTTAATAAATAATATGTAATTCCAATTCTAGAAATTTTCAACCATTTCACATATTCAATTACATAAAAATGAGTGTACCGATTATGAAAATCAAGAAAAAAACACTCTGGAATGACAGAATTCAATATAATATCTTATCAATAAGAACATAAATAAACTAAATATAATTTTGATAAAATAATTTCACGTCTATAAGGTTCTGAAATAATTTATTAATAAGTCTAATCTTATATTTTAGAACTTTATGTTCAAGAGGGGAACACATTTGGACTTAAGGTAAGGGTTTTCCACTCGAACCTCCCTTTTCATTCGGGTTATTTTCATTGTCTAATTACCTCAATGAAATTCTTATTAATTATTAAATAAACATCATAAATTCTGTGAGAGTGTTATATATATGTAGACCTACCAGGATCCTTCCTTATTTTATGGGTATTTCCATGTTTAAAAATGATCTTTCAAAAATGGTTATGAAATACAAGTTTGATTTATAAGAATATATCAATTTCATTCCTATATTCAAGGGAAATATCTAATAGGTTTTTGGAAACCATTATATTTATAAAATCACTAATTTTATTATGAAAAAAATAAATTACTTAACTTCTCGTTTTATACAAATATTTTTTCAAAAGAACTCTTCAATTCAAAGTAAAAGAGTATTTATTTCAAGAATTGCTTGAGGATTTTATAAGAGTATCTTTATCTATTTGAATCGTCTTAATGATTCATATCTATTAAGGGGAATAATATTACATGGTATAATCTATCATATTTAATTTAATGGATTATGATTATTTAGTCTGTGGATGTGCTATCTTTAAACCATTCAACAATTTACTCTTAATGGTTAGTTTTAATGCTTCATGTTCCGCAAAAGTTATTTAAATTTCATATATTAGTTTAAATATGAATTTATATGGTGTTTATGTTTATCCCCATTCATATGAGTAATTAATTTTACATTCTATATGTTGTGTGGGTCCCGCTATATCCCCTAGGTGCATCGGTAGGTCTCATGAGAGAAACTACGATCTTGGCACAAAGCCCTGACAAAATGATTATTTATGGTCCTCGCACGAGGCCTTGAAGGTATAGTTATGTTGTCCCACATTATGAATTCCCTCATTTTGAAAATAGTACTGTTGGTTCATGTGGATATTTGACTAGTTTATTACCCATGATTATGTTTTATTGTGGCATTAATTACTCAGCTCTTATTCCTACCATAATCTGTTCAAGTTTTTTTTAAAGGCATATGTTTTTAGTTTTAAACTTGCCTAATGTTTATATATATATATATATATCTTCCCCTGTATTGCTTACCCTTAATGAGTGTTTGAGCTCACCCATTTCTTATGTTTCAATTTCTCAGGACATGAAACAGTTTATTATGAATGACATGCTGAAATAACCTAGGAGTTATGGATATTTTCTAAGGAGATTATATGTAGTTTTTCATTTCAAGTTGTAATGTTGAACTTATGTATGTATCTTGTTTCCAATAATTCTAAAAAATCAGTCCTTTGGGATGATTATTCCTTTTTTATATGCAAATGTAATCAAATAAGGCACCGACTCCGGGCAATGGGGGTCGGGTCCTCACAGTGTGTGTCTGTTTATGTATATGTACATGAATGTATGTATGTGTATTTGTATTTATGTGTATGTTTATGTGTATCTATGGGTATGTATGTTTATGTATGAATATTTATATGTAAATGTACATGCATGTATGTATGTGTATTTTTATGTATGTGTATCGGTGTGAGTGTGTGTGCCTGTATGTGTGTGTTTGTGTACCTTTGTTTGTTTATTTGTGTGTGTACGTGCATGTGTGTGTGCGTGTATGTGTATTTGTATATGTAGATTTATATACAACCATTTATGTGTATGTTGGTTCACCTGTATATTAATCACAGAGGCATAAAAATATATTTACCCATTTATATAAATAATACTATTTTTACTTATAAATAAAAATTATAAATATAGTTAAACATTAATTATATTATATATATACTATCAACAAAATCTACAAACATATATAATTTGTTAGAAAGATTATATATATATATTATAAAATAAAAATCTATCTAAATATAAATATTAAAATTCTTACATTTAATTTTAGAGTTTTAGAATTAACAGTATATTAGGAAAAAATATTTAATCATTTATATAATAAATAATTTCTTAAGTTATCATTATAAAAATTAAATGTAGTTAGTAATTAGTTATATTTATTTATTTTCAATATTTATTAATTTTTATTATAAAGTAATTCGAAAATTGGTAATTTATTATAATATTAATATATTTATTCAAAATATTTATTTTTATATAAATGTATTTGTTAATACATTTACTAACAAAACATTTATTATAATATTAATAAATTTTTTAATACATTTATTACAATATTAATACAATTATCCTAATATTAACTTCTTTATGAGATACGTCATCCTAGGAATAAATGTGTGTGTATTTTTTCAATTCTTATAAACTCCAAGACCTTAAATAAATTAATAACTTTAGCACATCTTTAATGAAATTCAATATAATGAAATTTATTTATCCATTTTTTATATTTTTTAACCTATTCAGTATAATATTTATCAATATTTTTGTTATGTGACTTTGTTATATTAAATTTTTTATAAGTGTAAAATATTTCATCATATTTTTATTATAACAATAACACATTTATAATAAAAAAAATTATTATAGGTTTAAATTTCTTTAATAAAATTAATAATAAATTTATCAAAATATTTTTACATTTATAGAAACATTAAAATATTTATTATAATATTAAAACTTTTATCATGAAATTAACAAATTTTTTATTTCATTTAATTTAATTAACTGTGTATATTTATTTTTAATAATTAATCCTTTTTATGAAAATGTAATTGTTAATATTAATTTTTACATAATTAGTAAAAATATTAATTTTTTTATTTTTTTCACTTATATTTATTAGTGCTATTAGTTATTTTTTATAATTATTTTATTTATGAGAACATTTGGATTGTTGATAATGTTATGACATTATCAGTGTTAACTATATCATGGAAATTTTTTTTTCTATCAGTTCATTTAGATTTATCATTGATAGAAGTTTCTTTTGAAAGTGATTTTTACCAGTGCTAATAAAACCCTTGTCCCTGTTTAAAAATAATCAAAACTGATCACACCACTCTCTCATGATGTTTCCCCCTCTATCAATCTTTAGAAAAAACTAACCCTCAAAACTGAAGGAATTTTATTCATTACTTATTTTTAAATAATCTTGTTTTTTTTATGGATTTTCTTCTATTCCAATCTACTTTAATCCTACACATTCCATTTTACATTGTTTCCAAGAAAATTCTCAATATCTTATAAAAGAATTAGCATCATTATAATTACTTTGGTCTCCATTCACCTTCAATCTCAATCATTCAACAACACCCCTCTCTCATTCCCTTACTTATAGAGATCATCACTGCATGCTTCTCCCTTCAGTAGAAATACCACCTATTACCAGATACATGATTGACCATGACATGAAGGGACGTAATCAATAGTAAATTGATTCTCATCACTTTTAAGAAGTATAACCACTATAACCATTAAATTCTGATTTATCTACACCCATCCCTTCCTCGACCAATTGGTTTCTAACACATTTTATTCACAAACCCATGATTTGATACCTCTACCATTTACCCCTAATTAGTAGAGATATGGTGTTATGATCAGTTAGGGATATGCTGAACACTGAGAGAGGTATGGGGGTGAATCTGTGTTCAAACCATTTTATTCCAATTTAATATATTTATCTATTTACCTCAAACACCTATTAGGATCCTAATTATCTTATTCTCTTATAATTTTCATACGTAATTAGATGATTGTGAGTAATGTATAAAACATGATGTGTTTACAAGTTTCACACCTCTTTAATAGTAGATAGACCTTTTTGTGTGTGGTGGTGATCAATATATATTATTCATTATATTGGGGTATAAAATACATTGTTCAGTCCAATAATAATCATAAAATGATATGTGGTTCCCTATAATTTTTGAAGGGGATAGAAAATAATCATCATTTCATAGACTGTTTATTACCTAGTCCAACTATAGAACCTAGTGGATTTAGTATGGTTTGAATAGATTGTCTTTAATTTCTCTATTTAGTTTTCAACACCATGAAAGTCTTCCACCATATGATAAGTCTATTTAATCTCATAATTCTACTTGTTTATTCTCTTACATTTTATTCCACTTTATCTTATGAACGTGAATGAAAGAAATCACTCTTATAATTATCTTGTATGAAAAACAATTTATGCATCCTTGTTCCCCTTCAAAATTGTATACTAGTGTTCTTTTCTTACAAAGGTGTAAGAGTTCTTCATCTCTTGTTCTTCTTCTTCTGCACTAGCTACCTGATCCTCTTAAATAACTACAATCTAGAATAAACCTTGCATTCTTATTATTGTTAAAATCACATCCAACTCATCCATTTGTTATTTTTCATGTGAAAACAAATTTAAACAACAAATAATTCTCTTCTACTCTCATCTTCATCTTCTCCATTTCTCATATTCTTCTTCTTCTTTTTCTGCTCATATGATATTCACTAGTTCTCTTCTTCTGGGATTTTACTTATAATATGTGTAAATTGTAATGCCCTAACCCCAGTTACCAAGATTCGGTGCATTATTTTAATACATTGGCATGATTATAAGGAATCAAGTCCTGAAAGACTGATCAGTTTAGCAGTCTTGGAAAATAGATTACATACATGGACGTTACATTACACTTTAGAAAATAAAACACAACATAAATGATCCTTTGAGAACTCCATTAATCCCATAGCTTATCCCTTCTTATCAATCATAATACACTTCATGGAATCCTGAGAAAATTAAAACATAGAAAGGGGTGAGCTCAGATGCTCAGTAAGGATAACAATATAGTGGAAACTTTCATAAATAAGAATAAACATTTAAGGCAATGTATAAGACAAAAAAACCTTTATAAACTTAAACTTCAGCATAATATAGAAAAGATACAATAAAATAATGACATTTACTTATTCACATGGATATTCTACTAGTAAAATAAACACATGTAATATCAATACCCACTTTCATAATGATGGAATGCATAATGCCATACTATCATAACCACATATTCAAGGCCTTATGCCAAGACTACAAATAGGATTTTGTCAAGGCCCTATTCCAAGAAACTAGTTTGTCTCATGAGACCTACCGATGCATCGAGGAGCTATAGTGGGCTCCACCCGTCACTTACTAAGTCCAATTCATTCCTCATATGAAAATGTTTAACATAACATAAACATTCGTATTAAAACAAGCATACGAAATGTCAATACTTTACCCATAAACCAAGAATGGTATAAAAATAACACATCCATAGTCAAAAATATCACAAAACCTTCAATAAAATACAGAAGATTTTTATCATAATAAATCAACTTCAAACAAGTTTAAATTTAATTAAAGGATTTTGACATAGATAAAAATTATTTGTAAAACTCTTTGAGAGAAATATCCCTTTTTTATGAAAACATTTAAAATTCACACAATTTAGAAAGGAAGACATTTAAATACATTTTTTAATCAAAGTGTCCCATACAACTTTGAAACTTTTGAAAGTAATAAACATTTTAAAACATTCATGTCCATTTAAATAAATCCTTAAAACCATTTTGAAAACACGTACATTAATGAGAATGGTTTAGAAGAATAAATCTTTAAAACATTTAAAATGATGTTTTAGTAAAAAGTACATTAAAATAATCCCTTTGAGAACTATTTTATGAATCATGGACATGGATAATATATATGTCCTAGTAGATACTTACGTAAAAACAACCTCGGATAATAAAGAGATTTTGAAATTAATCCATACCAATTTGGTAACTTACGAAACAAACATCCTATGAAAGAATTATCATATAATGAATCTGTAAATATACATAAATTAAATTTTATTACACAAAGAATACAATTATGGGAAGTACATACACAACACAAAAGGTAATAGTGGCAATATGGCATGAATCTCACGGGAATAAGGAGTGAGATGAAAACCCCTTACCTTGCACTTCTCTTTAGTCGAGGGTATGTTTAACTTCCTGTATGAAGATCATAGTATGTTATTAAAGTATACTAGAACCATATTAGTATTTATGATATCATACATGATTCGTTAATGACTTTATAATACCCATTTAATAATAATTTCCATGTTAAATTAACATTTCGGGTAATAATTGTGTTCTTTATCGTACGTGTTTTAACTTGTTACTCTTGATTGTATCACTTAGACCATGATTTAAATACATCCAGAATATATAACATGATTTATATATCATATATATTTATAATATAAATATTTATAACAGAAATATATATGAAATGAAAAACACCATTTATGGAGATGGTAGTCCGTACGTACGCATAAATGCTATTTCCGTTTTCATGTTGTATTGAACGGAAATTCGTATATACGGACGAGCGAAAATATCATTTCCTTAAATTTGTGGAATTGTATGGTAATTCATATGTACGAATTGGATGGTAATTCGTACGTACGAATTGGATGGTAATTCGTATGTACGCACGAGCGACAATATCATTTCCTTAAAGGTGTGGAATTGGATGGTATATTAATTTTACAGATACATTATCATGTTATTTTCATTATTTATATACATATTACTCATCATTATATCCATCCAAATAACATAGTGTTGAATAATGAATTACACCACGGCGTGGACACGGTAAGTCATACGTACACACACATGGTGACATTATCATTCATAAGATGGGTAGAATAATAATATAGTTCTGCCAAATTTATAATAACATCATAGTATATATAAGATACTAGATTTATTATTTTATAATGGAAACAACTAAGAAATAATAAGTGGAAGAATAAGAGAACTTGAAAGAGGGTGGTGAAATTATTACCTCTTCTTCGGGTTCTTCCTTTTGATTTGATCAAAAGGTATCCTTAAGTTGGATTTATGACAAAAGGATGTCCTCTAGGATGAAGGTAGGGTACTTTTTAGGATATTTGGGTAGGGTTTGGCCGAGACAAATGAATTTGGAGGTGTTATTTTAAGAGAAGGGGAAGTGCCCTTTTATAAGAGGGGCGAGGGTCACTTTAGGAAAAGATTAAATTATTAATTTATTGTATAATCATATTCGATTTATAATGGCTCCAAATGAATTTATTTCGAGCCATAGGTGGTTATGGGTCAAAATAATCTCAACCAATCAGTTTTAGACATGTTTAGTTTACCATTTTAACCTTATCTTTTAGATATAACTCTTAGTTAAACAGTTTAACTTTTACCGTGTCTTCTTGTATTCTTAATCTATATGGTTAATAAACTTACTCTAAACTTCCAATAGAACCTCCAGTGTCTCATTAATGACATATATAATATTATTTAATCTCTTTGGCCTAACCTTACATTTTTAAGAATATTATATCAACCAGTAATATAGTATTTGTTTTAAATATTAATTTATGTCAATTTTGACACTATTTGGTATTTTTTTGTGAAAGTCATCAAAACTTTATTACTTCAAACATGATATATTTAATCAGACCTAACATGTCATATTCACCTATAAAATTCGTGGATGTCATAAAAACTTGAAATTATATTTATTTTAATATTTATAATACCATTTATTTGATTCTTTCATTAATAAGGTAATTACTACATCATCATTGTGTCATAAATAAATTTAATTTTTTAATGTATAATAATTATAAAACAAATACCATGATGTAAGAAATATTTTTATATTTCTAAAGAATATTTATAGTCAAAACTATTAATTATTAACACCATATAAAAATTAATTACTAAAAGATTTTTGTTTGTGTCAATTTTGTCTTTACTTTAAATTAATTAATTTAAAGTGTCATTATCATTCATAAGTGGCTCCATGGGGTCCCAAAATTGGACCAAGTATTCCCATGGTCAGAAATTAATCATCCAATAATATCAGAACATGTGTTAAAGTAATTTTGAATCATTACAATATCTTTTTTACCTGGAATTACCCTATTTACCTTTAACCGCGGTAAATAAAAGTCAAAAGTTATTATTCACCAAAAATTATTTTCATCTTATTGAACCACATTTTACTGAATTAGGTTAACTGTGTCTCTCGTACTTTTGAAATTTCACTCACAGAAGAGGTAACATTAAGTTTTATGTGAATTCTCAAATTGTCCTAGGAGGTGGGTAAAAGGCGGTGAAAAGTTCTATAAAAATATTTATATATCTTAAATTATTATAAATTGACTCTAATGAATTACATCAAAATTATATACATATTATGTATCTATTTTTAACTAAAATAAATTTAAATAAAATAAATAATTATTTAAATAAAAATTCATTTTTAAATGAAAACAGAGTGTTTTTTCACTATTCATCAAAAATTGAACTTTTTCAGAAAAATACCAAAAAATCACCCTAGGATAATTTTGATATTACGAATCCAAAAATGAAGTATATTTTACAAAATTAAAAACATATAAGTTTCATTTATTAATTTAAAATTAATTTTCATTGTCAAAACAAATAGCGTGTTTTTAAGAAACAATAACTATCAAAAGATTGGCAATTTTTTATGTATAATTTCAATGTTAAATTAATTCCAATGACCAACATTGTATTAAAGGGTAAAAATATAATCTAAGTATACTTCCAAAGCATTAAAATTTATAATTCAACACTATAAATTATTTTTCTTATAAAAGTTGTTTTCAGTTAAAATATATTATTTTTCACTGTTCACCCAAATAGGAATGTTATCAGAAAAAAAGCCATGTGTCCCGATGATAAAGAAGAAGTTTATTTTTTAAAAATGAATATAAAAAAGTTTCAAATATTGGATTTAAAAAGGTTTCGCCATTAAAAGGCGGTGAAATTGCATTTCATGAAAAATAATTCTTTTATCAGAAAAAAAATGAATTTGTTCTAACATTATGTCTAAGAAACTCATAATATGGAATCTAAAATTATAAGGATTATATAATGTTCAACATTCAGTTAATACTATTCATAACCGCTTTTTAATGGCTAGTTTTGTAATTGGTGATGTGCTTCAACTCAGTGTTGCGTGTAGTGAAAGTTATTGCATTACTTTGAAGAAATAACGTACTATGAAATCTTGGGGTGTTACATTCTTCCCTCCTTCAATAAATTTTGTCCTCACAATTTGAAATTTTTCTATGAAAATAAATGGTTGAAAATAGAAAATACCTTTCTAGGAAAACCCACATCGGAAATTGGGTTAATAAAATTTATTCTTAATAAGAGGAAAAGGGGAATGAAAAAGTCACCACCAATTTATGGTCTCCATTACGAGAACATTGGTGGAAATTAGAGACACATAATTAGAGGAAAAACATAAATATTTATAGGGAGTGATTTAGGTCCTCAATCACAAAAAAAAAATTATACTTGTGGGCCTCAAAGCCACCAATCTATGATGATTTATAATACCATTGGTTCCAAAAAAATGTAAGGTATTAGGATACCACATTTTTGGTTTTAAGATCCCTTCCATAAAGTTTAATAATTAATTTACCCATAAAATAATAGGGAAATATATATATATATACTTGACAAGTAGAGTTTCATCCTTTAACTAATTCCTACCACAAACTCATCTTTCACTCTAAAATATTTCAAAAATATATATATTCTCTTTATCCTAATCGTATAGGGTTCCAAAAATAATGAATTTATAATTCACATATCAAACCCTTTAAAAACTACATTATTCAATCCCGGACATCAAGTGTGTTAGCGATAGGTGATACATCCTTGAATCCCTTCAGTTGCGGGTTCAAGTCTCGCGGCCTTGCCGGACGTGACGGGTTGTCGCCCAACCTCCGGATTGTCCTTTTTAAGGAAATCCAAAAATAACCTTAACAATCGTATCCAATTTCAAACTTAATCCATTCCAACCTTTAGAATTATCAAAAATACATATATCCAAACTCTCAGTCCAATGTTTATAAGGAATTTAAACATAATGAGGATCCTTTTTTCAGGTAATAAAATGTGAACGCCTTCATCGTGTATTTTTTTACTACACTGCAACATCGAAATTTACCAAAATCAACCATATTTTATTCCAAAATCACTACATCATTATCAAGACCATATTAAGGATTACCTTTCCTTAAACCATTTATTTTACCAAAAGTATATCTTAATATAATTCACTTTTCTTAGAACCATATAATCTCAAATCCTCAATAAAATAGTACTGCATTGCAATCCTTATTTATCTCTATAATTCATGTAACTAGTATATTGTTGATACAACACTCAAATGAAATAATTCTATAACAACAACATAAGAACACTATTCATTCTCGTTCATATGAGGTAGTATCATAACTTGATTGTTATCCAATAACACCATTCGCGGTATACTCTTATGAATGGGACATTGATTTACGTAGTGTCTCAATGCCTTGCAGATGAAGCATTTTACATTTGAAAACTTTTTCATACCCTTGAAATCACGTACTTGGTGTCCTTTTCCTCCACACTTATAACAAACTCCCATTACCATCAAGAATTTACCAAGGTGATTCATTCCACATTTATCACATATTGGAAAATCCTTATTTCCCTTGTTCCCTTTATCCATCTTTCTTTCTACCATCCTTTCCTTCTCTGGCTTCCCTTCAAAGCCATAGGATTCGGAGAATTCTTTAATGATCTTATTAACACATGATACTATTTATTCATATGATGATAATATGTGGGAGACTATTTCTTTTCTAAATGTTGGCTTAATACCATGAATGATAAGACCCACTTTAATCTTTGGATCATACGAATTATTGGAATTCTCATTCTTTCTACTCGGTGCCATTTCTAAAAAATGGCATAAACTAGGTCAGTTTATGAATAGCAATTCGTAATTCTAAAGATGTAAAATACTTAATGTATATTGAACATTTTATGGAAATAATCCATAAAAATATATTCTTTGAGGATATATATACTCGTAAATCCTTCATATTATTTGTAAAGAGAATGAGAATTATCCAAAGCATATCCCCCAGGAGTGTTGTAACCAAGAGTACAGCAAGGCCCGTTGTTGTGCACCAGTTCTCGTTCTAGTCTAACTCAAAGCGGTGTTTTTGGGTTTTACCCCTAGTTATATCTGTGCCAGAGCCTCTACTTTCTCATATCTAGGCAGGGATTTATTTTCTTGGAAAACTTACAAAATCTCTAAATTACCAAAATTCTAGGAAGTTCTTCTATATTAATCCTCAAATTCTATATTTGGGTTATGTGCTCTAATCTGAGTTTATCTAAATATAATTTCCAAGGTTATTGCTAAACTTCCTATGATACCAAATGTAACACCCTGACCCCAGTTACCTAGAGTCGGTGCATTATTTTAATACATTGGCATGATTTCAAGGATTCAAGTCCCGAAAGACTGATCAGTTTAGCAATCTTGGAAAATATATTACATACATGGATGTTACATTACACTTTAGAAAATAAAACACAATATAAATGATCTTTGATAACTTCATTAATCACCTAGCTTAACCCTTCTTATCAA
This sequence comes from Viscum album, assembly GCA_963277665.1. Classification (NCBI taxonomy): domain Eukaryota; kingdom Viridiplantae; phylum Streptophyta; class Magnoliopsida; order Santalales; family Viscaceae; genus Viscum; species Viscum album. The sequence continues at coordinate 1,370,269,117 of OY728158.1, read as the reverse complement.
TCATAATACACTTCTTGGAATCTGGGGAAAATTAAAACACAGAAAGGGGTGAGATCAGATGCTTAGTAAGGATTACAATATAGCGGAAACATTCATAAATAAGGATAAACATTTAAGAAAATGTATAAGAATAAAACAAAATCCTTTTTAATCTTAAACTTGAGAATAATATGGCAAAGCTACAAAAAAAATAATTCCATTTACTTATTCACATGGATATTCTACTAGTCGAATAATCACATGAAATATCAATAGAAACTTTCATAATGATGGAATGCATAATGCAAGACTATCATAACCACATAGTCAAGGCCTTATGCCAAGACTGCAAATATGATTTTGTCAAGGCCTTGTTCCAAGACACTAGTTTGTCTCATGGGACCTACCGATGCATCGAGGATCTATAGCGGGCTCCACCCGTCACTTACTAAGTCCAATGCATTCCTCATATGAAAAGGTTTAAACATAACATAAACATTCATATTAAAAATGGAATACGAAATGTCAATAATTTACCCATAAACCACGAATGGTATAAAAATAACACATCCACAGTCAAACATATCACAAAACCGTCAATACAATATAGAAGATTTGTATCATAATAAATCAACTTCAAACAAGTTTAAAATCCATTAAAATATTTTTACATAGATGAAAATGACTTGTAAAACTCTTTGAGAGAAATATCTTATTTTCATGAAAACATTTAAAACTCACACAATTTAGAAAGTAAGACATTTAAATATATTTTTTAATCAAATTTTCTGATACAACTTTGAAACTTTTGAATGTAATTAACATTTTAAAACATTTATGTCCATTTAAATAAATCCTTAAAACCATTTTGAAAACATGGACATTAATGAGAATGGTTTAGAATAATAAATCATTAAAACATTTAAAATGATGTTTTAGAAAAAAGTAACTTAAAATAATCCCTTTGAAAACTATTTTATGAAACATGGATGTGGATAATAAATATGTCCCAGTAGATACTTACATAAAAACAACCTCGGATAATAAAGAGATGGTGAAATTAACCCTTACCAATTTGGTAACTTACGAAACATACACCCTATGAAAGAAGTATCATAAAATGAATATGTAAATACACATAAATTAAATTTTATTAAACAAATAATACAATTATGGGCAGTACATATACCACACAAAATGTAATAGTGGCAATATGGCATCAATCTCACGGGAATAAGGAGTGAGATGAAAACCCCTTACCTTGCACTTTCATTTAGTCGAGGGTACTTTTAACCTCCTGTATGAAGATAGTAGTATGTTATTAAAGTATACCAGAACCATATTAGTATTTATGATATCATAAATGATTTATTAATGACTTTATAATACACATTTAATAATAATTTTTGTGTTAAATTAACATTTTGGGTAATAATCACTTTCTTTATCGTACGTGTTTTAACTTGTTACTCTTGATTGTATCACTTAGAACAGGATTTAAATACTTCCAGAATATAAAACATGATTTATATATCATATATATTTAGAATAAAAATATGTATAATAGACATATATATGAAATGAAAAACACCATTTATGGAGACGACAGTCCGTACGTACGCATAAACATTGTTTCCATTTTCATATCTTATTGAACGGAACTAAATGAATAAGATATATGTAACTACATATATATAAATATATATATATATATATATATCCAGTAGAATTATTATGTCATATATTACATACTTATTAGTAATATATATTTTTACAATCGTCGATGAATGGTGATCGTGGAAATGAATCTCATCGCGTCGTGGAGACGGTAATCCGTACGTACGCATGAGCGACAATATCATTTCCTTAGAGGTGTGGAATTGGATGGTATATTAATTTTAAAGAGACATTATCATGTTATTTGAATTTTTTATATACATATTACTCATCATTATATCCATCCAAATAACATAGTGTTGAATAACAAATTACACAACCGCGTGGAGACGGTAAGCCGTACGTACACACGCATGGTGAAATTATCATTCATAAGATGGATAGAATAATGAATATAGTTGTGAAATATTTATAATAACATCATATTATATAGAATATACTGTAATTATTATTTTATAATGGAAACAAAAAAGAAAGAGTAAGTGTAAGAATAAGAGAACTTGAAAGAGGGTGGTGAAATCATTACCTCTTCTTCGGGTTCTTCCTATTGATTTGATAAAAATGGATCCTTAAGTTGGATTTATGACCAAATAAACCCCTCTAGGATGAAGTTAGGATATTTGGGAGTATATTTGGGCAAGTTTTGGCCGAGCCAAATGGCTTTGGAGGTGGGATTTTGAGATAAGGGAAAGTGCCCTTCTATAAGAGGGGTGAGGGTCACTTCAGGAAAAGATTAAAGAATTAATTTATTATACAATCATATTCGGTTTATAATGGCTCCCAATGACTTTAATTCGAGCCTTAGGTGGTTATGGGTCAAATTCCTTTCAACCAATAGGTTTTAGACAAGTTAAGTTTACCATTTTAACTTTATCTTTTAGATTTAACTCTTTGTTAAATAGTATAACTTTTATCGTGTCTTCTTGTATTCTTACTCTATATGGTTAACAAACTTACTCTAATATTACAAGAGAAACTCAAGTGGCTCATTAATGACATATATAATATTATTTAAGCCCTTTGACTGAACCATACATTTTTAGGAATATTATATCAACAAATTATATAGTATTTGTTTTAAATATACATTTATGTCAATTTTGACACTATTTGGTGTTTTGTTTTTGTAAAAGTCATAAAAACTTTATTACTTCAAAAAATATACATTTAATCATACCTAACATGTCATATTCACCTACAAAACTCTTTGATGTCAAAAAAACGTGAAATTAGATTTATTCTAATATTTACAATACCATTTATATGATTCTTTCATTAATAAGGTAATTACTGAATCATCATTGTGTCATAAATAAATTTAAATATTTAATGTCTAAAAATTATAAAACAAATACCATGAATTATTAAATCTTTTTATATTTCCAAAGAATATTTATAGTCAAAAATATTACTTATATAACACCATATAAAAATTAATTACTAAAATCTTTTTGTTTGTGTCAATTTTTTCTTTACTTTAAATTAATTAATATAAAGTTTCATTATCATTCATAAGTGGCTCCATTGGGTCCCATGGTTGGCCATTACTCATACAATAAGTTTAGGACATGTGTTAAGGTAATTTTGAATTATTACAATATTCTATTTACCTTGAATTACCCTATTTTCCTTTAACTGCGGTAAATAAAAGTCAAAAGTTACTATTCACCAAAAATTATTTTCATCTTATTGAACCACATCTTACTTACTGAGGTTAACCATATCTCTTAGATTTTTGAAATTCCACTCACAGAAGCGGTAAAATTATGTTTTATGTGAATTCGCAAATTCTCCTAGGAGGTGGGTAAAAGACGGTGAAAAGTTCTATAAAACTTTTTATATATCTAAAATTATTATAAATTGACTCCAATGAATTACTTCAATCTTATATAGATATTATGTATCTATCTAGACCTAAAATAAATAATTATTTAAAGTAAAATTCAGTTTTAAATGATAACTCAGTGTTTTTTCACTATTCATCAAAAATTGAACGTTTTCAGAGAAATACCAAATAATCACCCTAGCCTAATTTTGATATTCAAAATCCAAAAATAAAGTATGTTTTAACAAATTCAAAACAAAGAAGTTTCATTTATAAATTTAAAATTAATTCTCGTTGTCAAAACAAATAGCTTGTTTTTAAGAAACAATAACTATCAAAAGATTGTCACTTGTTTATGTATAATTTCAATGTGAAATTAATTCCAATGACCAACATTGGATTAAATGGTAAAACTATAATCTAATTATACTTCCAAAATATTAAAATGTATAATTCAACACTATAAATTATTTTGAATAGAAATGTTGTTTTCAGTAAAAATATAGTATTTTCACTATTCATCCAAATATTAAAGTTATCAGAAAAACTCCATAGGTCCCGATTCTAAAGAAGAAGTTTATGTTGTCAAAATGAATATATAAATGTTTTAAATATTTGATTTAAAAAGGGTTCGCCATTAAAAGGAGGTAAAATTTAAATTCTTGAAAAATAATTCTTTTATCTGAAAAAAATGAATTTGTTCTTACATTAAGTCTATGAAACTCATAATATGGATTATAGAATTATAAGGATTATATAATGTTCAAAAATTAGTTAATACTATTCATAACCTCTTTTTAATGGCTAGTTTTGTAAGTCATGATGCGCTTGAACTCGTTGTTGCGTGTAGTGCAAGTTATTGAACTACTTTGAAGAAATAACGTACTATAAAATCTTGGGGTGTTACATACATGATTGATAATCACGTAGTCGATTCTCTTTCTTCGTGACACCAAAATATTCTTTTTTGAATCACAATGCTCAACCTCTCTCACATATTAAAAACTTTTCCAACCTAAAATAATATATATAATAATAAATGATTGCAGCATCAAAAACATATATAATAATAACCAATTGAATCATAGTTTTGAACCTCTCTCACTCATAGTGATTAACCTCTATCTCTCTCAAATGTACTAAATGGGTGTGGAAGAGCAGGTACTAGTGAAAATATTCGGTTGGATGCACTGAAAAGGATGGGCTGGGGAACAGGTACACGTTCTTGTATGAGGAGATGATGAAAATAGGAACTCGGGCTCAGCTTTGGTGGAGGTGAAGCAAGATGAAACCACTTTTAGAAAGTGAATGCAAACATATAAGGTGACCATATATCCTATGGCTGGAGTGGATTTCATTTTTGAGGAGGTGAAGGAGGAGAATATCAAGTGGAGGGATATTTTTAAGAATGTGTAAACCTACCTCTTGGACCACCCCTAAATCATTTTTTTCTCCTCTCATAATAAATGAATAAATATCTTCAAATAATGTGCTTTTGATTCATCTGTGTTGAAACATAAGTCTCCCCCATCACAATGAAATGTAAATAATATGATATTGATTTTTTATAAGAAAAATAACATATGGGGTTGTGTATATATTAGGCATATTGGGGTTTTCTGGTTATGGAATTGGCTTCCATGCTATATTTGGGGAACACTCGATTATACCACAATTTGATGAGTTGAGCCTGTAGGGACTTATTCGACACATCGGTTTATATTTTTCTTATAAATTCTAGATTACAAATAAATTTGTTTGACACTTTTATAGGTGTGTGTTTTTTTATAAAATGGGTGACCATCATGGTATGAGTTACATCCACTACTTCTACAATATATTTTATTTTCAAACATTATTATCATCACATATTATTGTATATATGGTTATTGTTTTGAGCTTGCATGTTCTTCTCATAGTGAAATGTGTGGGAATAGTTTTAGGTGTCCTAATTGGTTGTATACTCACACCATGCATATTCATCTTGCTGTGTATGAAATTATTATTTATCATGATATAGGTATGGGTAATATTTCATAATTTCAAGTAGAGAAGTATGATATTGCAGTCATTTTTAGTGGGAGGTGGAGTTTAGAGATATTTATGTAGTGGTGTTGTTAAAGGTTATATATTAATATTCAAGTGTCTCTTTTCTTCTATATTTGTATACTTATATAATGTTTTGATGAAATTTTTGAATCTGATTATTGTTCAGTTATGTTATATTAGTTTTGGTATTCTTTTTATCATTAATCATATTTAAACAATGTATTATTCTTTATTTCTTATTGAATTTAGTGTTTTGTATGAGATTAAATATTCCCCAAGGTATATTTTACACCCTTTAAATTTTTTCAATCCTTTGTTGTCCAGTGGATGCACAAACGTTTAGTGCAATCTCATTCCTTCTAAATATAATGCATCAGGGTCCTGATGGTACAAAAAATATCAATTTGGTTGGATTGTCAGAAAAAATGAATGGAATGGAGATAATATATGTTAGGAATTAAAATTTATATAATAAAAATGATTATAAAATTTATTTTTTCTGAACATCATGTAACCATGATGTTTTGGGTAGGAAAAGTGTTGTGAAGCACCAATAGGTTTGTTGTCATCTCATTGTCATGGGTTTAGCTATTGAGAAGATAGTATCATGCATTAGTAAATTGAATTATCACAATAGATTCATCATTAATTTGATATTTTATGATCTTTCTCTGTATATTTTATATATGGTAAGATATGTGGTACTGAAGTGCTTGTTTTGATTAAAAAAACAATTTTATATATTTATAAGAAATCAATTCTAGTCCATAAGATTAAAAATCTTCAATTTTGTGTTGCTGAGAAAGTGGTTCCCCCTAAACAAAGGATAAACAAAAGATTTTACAAGAATTATAGAACTATTATAGGATATTTAAAATTTAAATTGACCCAACGAATCACTTCATGTGTATTTATAACTTTAATTCCAAAGGAAAAACTTGTTGATATTTTACGTTGACTTGGGACCCTAGAAAAAGGAAGTACAACATGGTAGAATGAAGAGAATAATTATTTATTTGGTAACCCGTGTTTAAATTAAATTTAATATTCATTTGTATATGATTGAAGATCTAGAATGAATATTTTTATACCTAGATTTCTAAGGAAATGTTGATCATGGCCTTACATGGATTGGATTTGAGTAAATTTTTAACAAATAATTCTACCTGAATACCTTCGCAATGTTGAAAAAAATATATTTATTTGATCCAAATCAAGGATGACTCAAGGTTATGGAGTATAGATACTAATTTATATACCTTTCTCATTTTCACCAAAATTTTCATCTATTAAATTACTCAATTCTCAGATGTTCAAAGAGGGCTTGAGACTAATCATTTATTCTAGATTGGTGATGTGTTTTTTCAAAAGTTAAAAAAATATAGTGAAATATTATCTAGTGGTGGAAAAAATAAATTATTGTCAATATCATTGGAGGGATAAAAATTTTCCTCCTGGAAATGAATGGAATCTCTAGTGCTAGGAAAAACTGAAGAAGAGAGATCTGCTATCAAGGTAGAATACCACTGGTGAAATAGTCCCCCAGATCACAGTATTTTCATCATTTTCTCAATAATCATTAAGACTATTTCCAATGTGGTTCATTGGAACACATGTATATTGAATGTGGGACACCACCTCATTAGTGTCAAAGTTGTTCTTGGGTGGGATATTTGAGGTGTTTTTGTACAAATCCCCTAAATTCAACAATTTATTATGGTTTTAATCTATCATAGGATTCTCATTATCATTTAATATGATCTCAGCAGTGTAGTTTTACCATAGGAATCGAGTTACTTATGGTAATTCTTGTAATCCACTAACACCTCATTGAGAACTACCTCAACATAGGGGTATACATAATTATAGAGAGTAGATTGATAAAATTTTAGAGATGAGAAGATAATAATAAAAAAATACCCAGCTCCCTTGATAATGAGAGGTAATATTAACCATGACTCTACCTTCATGCATGTTTTGTTTGATACCATTGATCCCCTTGATAATTGGAAGTTATCCTCTTCTCGATAAAAAAGAAGTTGATTGGTTGTTTTTATGGCTCCACCCTCACTATTGAGGAAGGGATCTATTACTTCATTCCATATCATAACTTTATATTTATTTCCATTCATGAATCCTATTTCTATTCCATCACTCCCATAAATTCCATTTGTTTTTATGGTTTTGGTTATCTTCAATCAAAAAAAAATTGATTTAAATATCCCCATTAAAATATTTTGATACGTCCTTTAACTTTTCCCATTCACTAGTTTCTCATTTTCAGAGTCACTGACCCTCTGTCCAGTCCTCCGATAAAAAAATAAATAATTATGTGGGTTTAAATTATCCTATTATTTTTAGGTTACTATATCCCACTCATATTCTTATTATTTGATAGATGAGTTCAATTTGTAATTTTACTAGGACATATCCTTTGGGACTTTCCTTTCCTTTTGGTTTTTTTCTCGAACAGACTTTTTATTTTAACATGAAGGGTATCCTAGAAACTTTCATAACTTTAGTTCAACTAATTAGTTTACCATTACCATTCTAGAATCCATTGTGTTAAATACTATAGGGTATTCATTTATGGATTCACTTATATTAAGACTAATGAAATAAAAATAGATTTCATTTGATAAACATCCATATCTATGTAAATGTAAAATTACCTGTCTACTTTATAAGGTCTTATAGATTGTGGATGAAGGTGATAATATGATAGATCCATAAAGAGGTGTATGGATTTGAGGATTTCATATATCTATAAATTATGGTCTTTGAATACTTATGGTACCCTATTCCAAAAAGTGCCTTCCATGATGACTATGATAGGAACCCCTTTTGTTATCAAATAAGGGGTATCAAATACATTAGGAAGGATTACTATTGGGTGGTCTCTTCCCTAGAGTTCTATAGGTGATGGTGCTATCATTCCAACCTACTCAATAATAGTTAATCCTAGTACATAATAGTAGGTGTATGCATCATTGTTTTAGAGGGTCTCCCAAGTAGGGAGGAATACATATATAAACTTCCATGAATGAGAAATCAATAATGTATTTGTCATCTGAGAGGGGTTCTTGGAATTCCCATAGGTGATGTGTAGGTCTGGAAATCTTCTTTGTATGTTTTTTCAATCGAATAAAGATGTCTGAATATGTCAAGAAATCACCTCAAAATTCTGATATACCTTTCCATGTATGGGTGATAGATGAAAAAGATAATAGTGTGGAGTTCTATGAATGGTGAATAACAAATAGTTATTTACAAGAAGAAGAAGAATCCTAGATGAGCATTGGTCATAGTTCAAGAAATTAATGTGTTAGATCTCATGTTTTTTTGTGTAACAATATTCTTGAAAGAATTTTAATATTTTATATAGCGGGTTGGTTGGATTTATAACATGGTTTTTAATAGAATTTTTATTGTTGGGATGGTTTAAAGTGTTATTTTTTGATGTGGTTTGAAAAAAAAGTGGTAACTTGGTTAATCAGGTGATTCTTAGTAGCTTTGGGTAACATTTTAATATTTTTAGAGGTTTTATTTTCTAGTGTATGGTTTGGTATGAATGATTTAATATAATATATATGGTACCTTAAGTGTGATAAGGTTTTCATTTCAATCTCTATAGTTCACAAGTTTCTAACATAGTTAGTGAATGGTTTTGAGAATATCATGCAGATTCCAAGATAAAATATGTGTCTTTGTTTAGGATGGAGGCTTGGAACATGGTTCTGAAAGAATTTGATACAAACCGTGTGAAATAGTTTACACTAATACAATTTTAATTCACATAGTTAGAATATGGTTTAGTAAATTTTGTAGACCAAACATGAGAGGGATCACCTAGATAGTGCCTAATTCATGGTTGGTGAATGATTTGGTAAATACTGTGTTCAAACATTATGTCTCATTAAATGTGGGAAAATTTCAATTTTTCCATCTTGAGTTTTAAATGGGAGGCTCCCTTTTTTTCCTTTTCCCCATTATGCACACCCTAAATTCAGCAAATATCCTACTCCCTCCCTTGACCCCTCTCCATTAGGGGTTATTTTTGTTATATTCATTGGAGGTTCACAGTGATTTCCATCCTATGGTGGAATATTCTCCAATTCCCCCCATTATATAATTTATATATCATATCTAAGAAGGGTATTAATTATGATTGTACCGGAGCATCTAGAATCATCCATGTACATAGGTTCTTTATGAAACCGTGCTAGTGGAAATCCTGAGATAATATCTGCACATCACCACATGTTTTCTAGATGAGGTGTGTTGTTGCGTTGAATTTTTTAATGTTTTCTACAAATTAAAATTATTTTTTTTTATTTTTTATTTATCCGTTTTTGGGATTTTTCATAGATTATGGTAAAGAAGATGATATTGACCTTCTAGGTGTCTTTGGGTGTGGCTTCGGCGTGATGAGGTTACCAGATGATCTTTTTGACATGTATGCCTGTCGGAATAAAATTATCCATTTAATTATAATTTGATTAATTAATTATAATTTTATTATAATTAATTAATATGGTTTTTGGAAGTGTCATAGGGATACTAGAGGTTTGGGAAATGGCCATTGGGGATGGAAGGGTTAGGAAAAGTCTCATTGGGGGATTCTGGAACAAGATTTTAAATGGGGAAAGCTTTCATTGAGGTAGGTTATATTGGAACTAGCCTTATGGGATTTTGTATATTTTCTATTTGAATGTGCATAGGTGGTCTTATCATTGAAGTTGTTAACCCCCTTTAAATTTATTAAATTATTTGATTTAATTTATATATTTAAATTTAAATTAAATTAATAAACATTCAGGACCACCTATGAGAAAAGGAATAAGGTTCCTTATCCATTATTGACCTAATACAATGGTTTGCAATATTGTCCTTCTTTGGTTGAGGATTGGAAAAATATTAATACACTTCTATTTAAACCCATTTATGGATGTTAATCAAATGAATTGGGATAGATAAGACTTATTGGACCTATCTTGGGAGTTTGAAAATTGATTAAACCCAGTAGGTTGCATCATGTACCTTATGACATAGTGGAATTGTTGGGCCTTATGGACATGGGAAGTGTGAGTGGATAAACTATAGAGGCCCTTTAGAATTTTATATGTCCCATTAAAATCATAACTAGACTCTTTTTATTTTGGATTTCCTTATTGATTGTGTGATACCATGTATTTGGGATTGCCTTATGATATGGGAGGTGAATTGAGAATTTACCGTGACTGAGGACCCCAAGTGGAGTTCCCCCTTTTATTGGGGACCTACGAGACACTAATGTGTTCCCTATGGGAATCGTTAGTGATAGTGGGTTAAAGCATTTGAATAACCCTTTATTTTCAACAACTACTTTATAAAAGAATTGGAAAATTATCCAGAAGGTGGTGTTTACTTTATTTTAATTGTATAAACACTTGGTAGGTCTTTTGTTTATTTTTCTAGAAAATTCCAAAAGGATAGTATTTTATTTTGTATGGAAGATTCACTAGGGGAAGTGTTTTGTTATATGTTACTACTGGAAAAGAAAACACTCATAAATGTTTTCTTTATTACTATTTTCAAAGAAAAATCCCATAAGTAAACTTTATTTTACTTTATAAACTGGTCATTAAATGAGAAAACACCAATAGGGGTGGTTGATGTTACTATTGTCTCAAAAAACTCTCATAACAGAGGTCTAGGATTATATTGGTAGAGATGACAAGGATTTTGATATGGGTTTGATCTTTTATACTAGGATGCATAATAATTATAGAATCATCTATATATTTGATACATGATATGTATACTGTATAGGCACTGGTATGTTATATTAGAAATCATGATCATCGCAATGTTCTCAAATAAACTCGAGAACTATCCAAAGTTAGTATAGTCGATCTAGTTCATGGGCCTAAGGATCAAACATGCTATGGTATTAAGTACATGGGTTTTCATTGTACCCTAAATACACTAAAAAACATTATGATATTGGGATGAAGTAGTTTTTTATTGTTGTTTATTTATTTATGTTAGAAAATTTATATAATTATTATCTGTATGTCACATGCACATATTCTTTTTTCTATTATTTTATATGACTACATTGGTGGTTTTGTACTGAGTTGTGTAATCACACTTTATCAAGACACCATTAATCATTATGAACTAAATCAACCACAATTTATCACTTTTTTATGTTGGGTAAAAGATTTATATTTTCATGACCGATGATGAATCATCAATAAAATCATGTGTTTAGTATGAGGTATGGCTCAGGTATTGTAGTGAATCTTTCTATAATTATATTACGATATTCATTTTATTTTATTTTATTTGTTTATGTGATCATCCTAGTGGGTGACCTATCTTATATACCTATTATACTACTTTCCTTTTGATATAGTCTATTTAGTTTATTTTTTTTTTATATACCCTGACATGTATAATCCCTCCTTATTTTTTCACTATGATAAATTGGTGCAGTATCCTCAAAGTGCCATATTAGAAACTTTCTTTTATTCTATAGTATATAGCCTATAGGAAGGCATTCTTGAGGTCATGTGGAACCATCTATCTAGTTATAATTAAAAAACAGATAGGGTGGTAAATTAAAATGTTTTATCATATATGTTTTTTTTGTTTTACAAATTGAGAAGATGGAATACATAAGATATAGGAATAGTTCAAAACTTGTGACAGAACCTGAATTGGTGTCTCCAAAACACCATTCCTAGTAGATGTCTAGGTTACCATGGGTAAGAGATTGAAGTTCATGGTTTTTTTATTATGGTTATTTGTCATTTTCACATAACATGACACGCAAGAGTTTTGATATTTTTATTTATATGTTATTGTATTTTTGGATCATGAACCATTTCAAACATTCCAATTATGGATTTTAAACTTGTTCATAGAGTTGAGTGGTGTATCATGAATCATATTATAGGCATGTAGGTTTCACATGATATATAGGCCTATTGGTGTGATAATTTTCACTAACAACTGAGGCTCATTTGTTTAATGTTTCATAAATTTCACAAATGATGTTTTCCCATGTTGGTACTTAGTGGAATTCTAATTATATAGTATGATGTGTATATAAACATTTATTTTGATTTGAGATCAAGAAGATTGATGATATGTGCATTCTAACATGATGATGGTGATCAGACAGTCAGTATTGTAAGGGTTGTATATGAGTATATATTAATTGATGACCCCAAAAAGGTCAACCCGAGTATAGATTCCTTCTCAAAAACCATTGAGGGTTTTTGTTATTTTATTGTTTCTATTACTTTAATTATTATTAGAAACATATATAATGTTTTCCCCAACATCTGGTAATGAAATTCCACTTCACTGAGTTGGTGGTTGTGTTTCTCTTGATACATATAATCCAAGTGGACGCATTTGGTTATGGAAATGATGACAGATGAGATCATGATTCTCGAAGGATAAGTCTTGTAGGTTAATGATTGGTAAGGATTGGTTCCTAGTTGGAGAATTATTATGTATTGTGTTGTCTATTTTATATATTTGGGACCCAAGATGGGGTTGTTGGGAATGTGGGTGCCATGGGTTGGTTGAGATAGGTGGACAAATGATGGTTTGTAGGCTGTGAAATTTGTGACAGAACTAACCTATTGGACTAGTTTGGATAACTTGAGTCCCTTAGATTCAAATAATACATTAGTGATTCAGTGATACCAATGCTGAGGGATTCCCATGGGAGGGTTTATCCTGGGATTGAGAGTAGTCGGTAGAAGGAATGAAAAGGTGGGTTCTAGTGCTTGAGATCATTGTATGGTAGGTTCTATAAAGTTTACAATGAAGGAATGGTTATTATATGTGTTTTTATTAGATAAAAAACATTTGGTTATTGTAGTATTGTATTAATACTATCTTGGTAGTGAAGGACTATTCAGGTTCCTTACATTGTTTTTATAAATTTGATTGTTATGTGGTGATAAAATGAGAAGATTCTCATGAATTGGAACAACATTGAAATGTGTCTAATCATGTGGTTTTATCGATGAACAAATATTCCATTGATCATGGTCATGATGTTATTATTTTAGACCCACTTTTATTTCATGTGAATCACAGGAGGGTTAGTTAGGTTCAGTGATGGGGTGGTATGAGGGCATACACCTATTAGAAATATAGGAGATTAGTGTGGAACAAACTGCTTATATGTGGTGTCATTAAATCATGATTGAGTGATTATTCATGTGTGTGTTAAGGACTGAAAAATTGATAGTTTTTTATGGATTTTGTAGTTTTAGGTTCAATGTAAGGGAAAAGTTCCCCCTGTGGAGAGGGTTATTTTAAAATGGGTCTTATGCAGTGGCACGGTCGATCTGGGAATTGATAATAAGTAGGTGTTACTTCGGATAAAAGGAGTGTGGATTAGAAGAGGACAACATAGTTTATTAATGATGGAACCATCAATAATACTATAAATTAGTGGTATAAATAGTGTTTAAGAAGTTGTTTTGTATGAAGTTTGAATTATCCAGGGATGTGTAATAGTTTGATGTTTTGAGTTTGATCTCAGGAATGAGTTGGTTTGGCCATATCTAGACATTGCGTCCAGGTATAAAAAGGGAATGATTCAATTTGTTAATTTTATTACCAAGTGAAGTGATGAAAATTTCACTCATATGGTGGGGATAAGGATGTTATTCCCAAGCATGGGACTTGGTCGTGTTGTCAAGCACATCAAATTAGTTGTTTATTTTTAACTAGCATTTCTGCAGTATAGCAGCAACCCTAGGTCGTCTCTCAATGTAGCTTTAGATCATTAATTTTAAATGTTTTATCTCATTACAAAACTAAAAGGTGAATGTGGTTTTATAAAACATTGGTTTTTTTATTTAAAAACAAAAATTGAAATTATATTACTACTGAGAGAAACTAGTTGGAGAAATCGTGATCTACCCAGGTAAGTGTCCATTGATGCTCAATCTATCATCGCTCTCAAGGGAAAGGGAAGGACCATTGATTCCTTGATTTATAAATACTAAAACTAGTATATTATGTGATTTCATACTAGGTTACCACCTAGGATTTAATCGATCAATGATATTGATTATCAGCGATTTCTCAAAATCAACAAACATGAATCGATGTAAAAAATGGAACTCAATCAAGGCATCACATCAACAACGTGATGAGATGAATAGATTTGTTTCAATGAAAAAATATTCCAGAAGGAAAGAAAATTAATATTCATGGGTTAATGCTCATATAATTTATCAACCAACATAATTGACTCACACACTCATCGAAGGGAAGGGGTGAGAAAAGAGGCAACCACACTCAAATTATCCTAAGTTCTTGGTTTTACATGGAAGAATGAGGATTGTTGTTCCTTTAATATGTATTTGATCATACCATAATAAAAAAATCAGAATTATTAAATGAAAAACAACTGGATAAAAAAGGAAATTAAATTACCTTATGAAGATTGCAAGAGTGGAGCTCGGGATTACAACATAGGGTGCCCCCCCAAATTGACCACTAAGAGGTTTAGAAGTACATGAGGGAGAAGAGAACTAAAATGGTTTCATAGAGATCTACAATTACACTAACCTTCAAACATGGTCATGAAAGATGTGATAATGAGGGATATGAGTGATTGTATAGACACAAACATCACACTTTCTACAAAAGAAGTCAAGGGCCTTAGGGACTAGGTCACTATTCAGGATAGAAATTTTAATTCTTATTTATCCAAATGGTTTACTGACCAAAATGCATTCAATTTTCATGAATCTAAGTGTAGAGGTGATTCATTGAATTTTATATCATTTTGAGGTCGAATCATATAAATTGGATTTCGGAGTCCCATGTTATGGCCCAAATACAAAAGGGTGGTCCAATCTTACCCGCCCATAATGTCTTCACATTTGTAACACCCGAGACTTTTATAAGAAATATTTTGTTTTTTATTTTATATAAATCATCAAAGGAATCTTTCACTACACACAACACTATCTTGGCTTACTTTACACGCAATCGCGACCTTCCTTGATAGCTTGCGTCGTACGCAATACCGAGTTTCACTAAACAATGATATGCTATTAAAATATTATTAAAACTAGTCGTTATGAATAGTAATAACCACTTTTTGAAATTTTATAAATTTTACTTTTCAAAATGGACTTCATTTTTGGATTCGGAATATCAAAATTAGCCTAGGGTGAAATTTTGGTATTTTTCTGGAAACTTTCAATTTTTGATGAATAGTGAAAACACTGGGTTACTATTTAAAAACCGACTTTTTATTTAAATAATTATTTATTTTATTTAAATTTATTTTAGGTAAAAATTGATGCATAATACCTATATAAGTTCAATGTAATTCATTGGAGTAATTTTATAACAATTTTAGATATATAAAAAGTTTATTGCACTTTTCACCGTCTTTTACCCACCTCCTAGGAGAATTTGCACATTTACATAAAACATAATTTTACTGCTTCTATGAGTGGAATTTCAAAAATCAGAGATACACGGTTGATGTGAGTAAGTAAAATGTGGTTTAATGAGATGAAAATAATTTTTGGTGGATAATAACTGTTTACTTTTATTTACCACAGTTAAAAGTAAATAGGGTAATTAAGGGTAAAAATGATATTATTATTACCCTAAAAAATGTCCTAATTCTATTGGATAAGTGTAATTAGACCAAAAACAACCTTAGGAATAAGATATGACCATTTATTCCCACATGGATTAGATTAGGACATTTATTATTGATTTATTTAAAGAAGGGTTAAAATAGTTAAAATCAAAGTTTAATAAGTAAATAATTTTTAATATAGGGTTATACATAAGATAAATTATAATATAAATATTAATTAGAATAATAAAAAAATTTCCTACATAATGGTATTTTATTTGTAATTTTTAGACATTAAAAAATTTATTTATTTATGACACAAAGATGATGCAGTAATTATCTTATTAATGAAATATTGACATAATTGATGTTATAAATACCCAAATAAATGTAATTTGAGTCTTTTAATGAATTCCACTAATTTTATAGGTTAATATGAAATGTTAGTATTGATTTAATTAATGTTTTTCGAACTAATCATTCTTTTATGATTTTCAAAAAATCAATTACTAAATAGTGTCAAAATTGACATAAAATAGTTTTTTAAAAACATATTATATTATTAATTGTTATTTTATTCCTAAAAATATAAGGTTCAGAAAAATGACTTATATAAGGTTATATATATTAATAATAAACAACTTGGGGTTCGTTTGTCTTGTTATAGTAAGTTTATTTACCTTATAGTGTAAGAACACAAAAAGACACGGTAGAAGTAAAATTATCTAACTTAAAGTTAAATCTAAATGATAAGGTTAAAATAGTAAACTAAACTTGTCAAAATTATATTGGATGGGATTATTTCGACTCATCCCCAACTTAGCTTAGAAATAAATCAATTTATAGCTATTTAAAACCGAATATGGCTTTATAATAAAATAATATATTTAGTTTTTTCAAAGGTGCCCCTCTCCTCCCTTATAAAAGGGAACCTCCTCCCTCTCTTCCTCACACCACTTTGAGCCTTCAAGCTCGACCAACACCTACCAATTTCTCCTATCCACTTCCCTAGATACATCTTAGAGGTCCTTGTCTTCTTCAAAGACCAATTTTAGTGCCCTAAAAGGAGGTCTCAAAAAAGCGCTTCAAAGAAGAGGTAATGTCCATTACCGATTCTTTCAACTTTATTTCTTCTTCCACTTCTTATTCTTTAGTTGTTTCATTGTTAATTAATAACATCAGTATAACTCATATACTGATATGTTATTATAAGTATGAAACAACCCTATTTCACCATCTATCCATCCTACGGAAAACAAAATCACCGTGCGTGCATACGTACGGAATACCGTCTCCACACCGTAGTGTAATCTATTTTCCACCCCCACCTTACTTGGATGGTTATAATGGTGTAAATAATGAATATATATGATTATTTTAATGTGATATTGATTCTAAAATAGTATACATACACTCCAATACAATTCCACGATCATGGGAATGATATCATCGCTCGTGCGTACATACGGAATACCGTCTCCACGATGTGATGTGACTCGTTCTACATGATTTTCATTGCATAATGATTACATAAATGAATTGAGTGAATAAATATGATATATATTACACTAATACCATTTTGAAAATGATTTATCTATAACCTAAAAATAAGAATAAGAATTTTTTCGACAAAACACGCATAAGAACAAAAAGTAATAAACACCCGAATAACAAGTAGCAATGAAATATTACTAATAATAAGCTAAGAATATGTACATATATGATATCATAACAATTAGTTTGATTCTGAAATAAGTCAATGACATTATTTAAATCACTATATAGGAGGTTCGGACACTTACGGAGCAAATCGGACCTAAGGTAAGGGAAATATCACAATCTCATTTTTATCCGAGATTGTTTATACTTTGGAATTTACTGGGGAGTATTTTATCATCCACATCCATGTTTCCTCAATATGTAATATTATTTCCATCCAACTAAAATTGTTTAAATCCAATTTTACCCTTTGGATAGTTTTTAGTAAAATATATGAAAGTAATCTTTTTTCGTTTTTCGTACGAGGTACTTTTTGACTTTTCCAACAAAAGTACGAGAAGAATGTTTTCTTTAACTTATACGGCATGAATGGATTTTTAAAACATTATTTCCAAGAAGCTTCCTCTACAAGTTTTCAAGTTTATTTTTAATCAAATTCTTTTAGTTTAGAATTGTATGACATGTTAAGAAAGGAAAAGTGTTTTTGAAGTAGAAAGGATATTTTCCTCAAGAATGGAGTTCAAGTGTTTTATCAAAATTATTTTCCATCTATGATAATAAAGGGTTCTATTTCTAACCCTATTATTACATTGATTTGATTATGTTGTGATGGAATTTTTTTTATGAATTCCTTTATCTTATATGAATTGTTTTATGATGTCACGATGTTTATGAATCCCATTTTTATTACATGGGTTATGCTATGATGTATGGTTTATGATTTTGTGGCACACATAAGAATGGTATCATTATGAGATGGGTGGGACCTATATATCCCTCCAATGCATTGGGTAAAGATTTTATATCTCATAAGATATACATGGCTGGAACGGAAGGTTAAACCAGTTCAGTGAAAAAGGACTAAAACGAGGAATGAACTCGGTTCATAAATGGACTTTGTCCACTAAGATAGTCTTGGAAATGAGTCTTGACTAATAAGAAATGATTCTCTATGATTATGTGTGTATGACACAAAGCTTCATTTTTTATGTTATGATTATTGTGATTACATTTCACTACCATGATTTATCCCATGTTATGAAATTATGATCTCTTTTGCAGGGTAATATTTCCAAAATGTTATGTTCTTATGAATATGATGTGATTGATATTTCTTTTGTTTACTCTTACTGAGCATTTGAGCTCACCCTTTTGTATGTTTTATTTCCCCAGGTCAGGAAGAATGTTATTAAGTAATATATGCCAAAAGGGACTATATATATGATGAAGTAAATGGGAGACAGTGTAGACGCTTTATGAACCAGTTGTTTATGTTTCCCAGTTTCTAAAGACACTATACCTATACGGTCCTTTCATGTTTTTGTTATATGGTTGTAATAAGTGTACTTAAATTTTTAATTACTAACAATGTATGTAAAGTATGGGTCATTATAACATTGTTGGCCTATTTTTTGCCTCTAAATAGACAAATTGGGCTCCATGATCTTGTAGATAAATGCATCCAACATTTGGTTGAATTCAAAAACACATTAGTATCCCAATAAAATTCACAGATTATCCATAGTACATATTATTGTCCACATGCATGCTTGGGCTCTCGCATAGTTTGGCCCATTTTATTTAAATTCAATCACAGGATCTCCCAATAATCTCCTACTACAATGTAAAAAATGAAACAAGTAATATTTCTCAATTAATGAGTGATAAAAAAATAATTTATTGAATGAAACATAATGTTAAATTTATTATTAAATTTTTAATATTCATTACAAAACTAGTTAAAAATAGCGGTGTAAGGGTGGAATTGAATGTTGAATCACTATGAAATCACACCCCCACACCTATAAATTTTCACTCCAGGGAAAATACACCTATCCCAAAAAATTATGAATCTATATATTTCCTACATAATGAATTTTTAACATTTTTGGAAATTTTAATTCATTAATGTAATGTGATCAGTGCACAAACCACACCAAGGAGTTCATTCTAGTGAAAATGGAAAAATATATCTCCTAAATCATATCACAATAAAATTCAAAGAGATTCATGATTCGAAATTGAGAAAGGAATTAAACATTTAACCATGCCACTAACTCTCTATGTGTGTATGTGAAAACCATTCCATGAAATTATTTCCACTTTATATCTAATAAATATACGTTTTTTAACATTTTTCAACTTAAATGATTTTTTTTTCACTGAAATTTCTCTAAAACCTTTACAATCATATTTCAAGACCGACTCACTTAAGAATTCTCAAAAGTCAAACCATAAGTTCTCGACCTAGTTATCCCCATATTTTTCACATTTCATCACTCCCCTAATTTATTATTTTTTTAGAAGTTTCATTTGGAACAAATCTCATACTCATATATCAACCATTTTTTGATCTCCTCGTGACTGTAATTGTAATAGTTATAATAGGATCAAAGTTTGAGGATGAGTGGGTTTTTACCTACTCAAGACACAACCCATTTTTGTAAAAAAAATTTGAGGGCATATAAGGGTCTGATATTAGGTACAGACACGTAGCTCAATATGGTACTGTAATAAAAATGATTGAATAAGGGATGAAAGTATGTAAATATCATTTTAAGATGAAAAATATTAACAAAAATTATATTTACATTCTAGTAAGTAATAAATATTCACACTTTCTGGTTTGGTGCAAAACTGTTTGGAGATATTAGTGACATTGTTTTCCAAAAAAAATACTCACACCAGGGGAATCAATCATCTCAAATGTTTCACCGAGGTTCAACCATTTATATCATTGATAGAAAACCAATTCACTAAAAATCAACCCCTGATGTTAAATTGATACAATAATTCATTCTAGAACAGTGATAGGATTTCTTCTAATGTTAAAACAACAAGTAATCAAAAATTTAAACATGAATTATTAGTATATTCTATGATTTGGTGACCATAAGGGGGGAGGAAAGTAAAAATACCAAAAAGAAGGTGAAAAGGGGAAGAAATAATAAATATAATGAAAATACTAAGGAACTAAAAATTATAGGAAAAAGTGAAAATACCATAAAGAAGGAAAAAAAGAATAATAAAGAAATAAGAAGAAAATCATAATGAACCCATTAATGTATTCACCCCATACTTAGAACGTGTAGTGTCCTCACTATAATAATTGGGAATGTGAGATGGATGGATAAAACCTCATGTGTTTCCACTAGAATGTTACTTCTAGAATGTGGATTTCCTCTACCTAATTCACTGGAAATCATCATAGAAGTGTTTAAGTTGCTGCCCATTGATGGTAATACTTCATCCACTCTTCTCATGAAAAATATTTATTTCACCAATAGGGTAAATATTAGTAATAGTATAAGGACTGAGTCAATGGGAATGAAGCATACCTGGGTAGAACTTTAGTCTAGAATTGTACATGAGGACCATCTCACCAATATGGAATGTATGTTGATGAATCAAGTTATCGTGGATATTCATTGACTTATCTTTATAGATTTGGGAGTTCTCATATGCGTCAAATCTATATTCTTCCAACTCTTGAATCTACAACTTCCTATGCTCACCTACATCTGAAAGGATCATATTACATTGATTAGAAGGTCGATACTCACATTGTTCGACTTCTATAGAGCGGTGAAAATTATTTACAAATACAATTCTGTATGGAGACATTCCAATTGGGGTTTTAAAAGCTGTACGGTACTCCCAATGTGCATAATCCAAGTGCAAAATCCAAAATTCCTATTGGGTTGTACCGTTTTATCCAATATTCTCTTAACATTCCAATTTGATATTTCTACATGTCTGTTAGTTTGGGGTGATATTAAGTGGAGGCTTCATGATAAACCCCACACTTAAGAAGAAAATTTTTCATGTTGTGATTTCAAAAATGTGAACCCTGGTCACTAATGATGAATCTCATCAAACCAAACCGAAAATAAATTTGGGACCACACAAAATCAATAACTCAAGATTCATCAGTCCAGGAGTCCTTTTCTTACACCCATTTAGAGACATAGTCCATAACCAATAATATGTACACAAATCCAAATGAATTTGGAAAAGTCCACATGTTATCAATGCCTCATTCCTCAAAAATTTCACAGAATAACATGGGCTATTGGGGTATTCCATTTCTCTTAGAGATATTCTCAATGAATTGACCTCGACTACATCACATGCAAAATCGATGGGCATACCTATATAATGTTGGACAATAAATTTCTGATTCAAGGACCTTTTGTGCTATAAGTTGAGAGCCATAGGGGACCTCACATTCCAAAGTGTAGAATAAGGTCAAAATAGAGGTGAACTCATGTTCAGAGACACACTGAAGAATTACATGGTCACCAAAAATTCTCCACCAATATGGGTCATCACAATTATACCATCGAGAATCATGTTTATGTATCTGGGATTAATAAGTGATTAAATTAGTGGGGACCCTAGATGTTTCTATAAAATTTACAATATCCATATAATAGGTGGTAAGGTCCACAACATCACAAGGGTTATCATTAAGGAAGAATTCTGTAATGGGCGGGGGGGGATGAGTCATCATGGGCGTCCAGTGGTGGAGAAAACCTACTAATGTGGTCAGATAAATCATTTTACACCCCTCAATTATCTTTATTATCAATATAAAACTCTTGGAGGAGGAGCATCGATCGTATGAGGTATGGCTTAACATTAGGTAACATTAGGAGAAATCTAAGGGAAGCATGGTCAAAAAACATAATCACTTTTGACCCATGAGGATAAGAAGAAAAATTTTCCAAGGAAAAAATAGTTGAAAAGAATTATTTTATAGTGGTATTGTATCTTACCTAGGGAGGGTGAAGGGTACGTCAGGCATACAAAATGACATAAGAGACCTCTCATCCATTTGTAATTAAATTTCCCCAACTACAATGATAGTGGCACCACACATAACATCAAATGGGGGATCCCAAATTGGTGGTTGGATGATGAGGGATGATGTGAAACTCCTTTTTTGTGAATTGAACGAATCCTAAAAATTATTATCAAACACAAACTCAGAATCTTTTTGTAATAATTGAAATAATGGATGCATGATCTTACTAAAGTCTATAATGAATCGGCCCAAAAAATCAGCATGACCCACGGAAGATCTTACCTAACGAACACATTTTGGATATGTAAGGGATGAAATTAATTAAATTTCATATTTACAAGATTGAATTACCTTATTTAAAATGAAATTCCCAATAACTATCCCCCTCTCAACCATGAAATGTCATTTATCATAATTTAAAACATGTTCTTTTTCAATGTAGTGGTGGAGGACAGAACCAAGGTGTTCTAAACAATCATCAAAATAAGAACCATATACCATGAAATCATCCATAAAGACATCTATAAAACTTTCAAGGTACTCAGAAAAAGTACTCAACATACATCATTGAAAAGTACTAGGAGCATTAGATAGACCAAAAGTCATTCTTCTGTATAAAAATGTGCCAAATGGACAGGTAAATTTTGTCTTTTCTCAATCCTAGGTGTCTATATAGATTTGAAAATAACAAGAATATCAATCAAAGAAGCAATAATGGGAATTAAAATCCAATTGTTCTAACATTTATTCATGTAAGGTAGTGGAAATTGGTCCTTTCTCAAGGCTTCATTCAGTCGATGGTAGTCAATCAATACTTGTCAACAATTTTTCGCACGTGTTGGAACCAATTCATTCATTTCATTTGACACGAATGTAATTACTGATTTTTAGGAATAATTTGTAATGGGATAACCCATTTAATATTATATATTGGATAAGTGATCCCCGTAAATGATTCCAAAAATTGATCATGTTGTCGAGCATGTCAAATTAGTTGTTCTTTTTTAACTAGAATTTCTGCAGTATAGCACCAACCCTATGTCGTCTCTCGATGGATCCTTAGATCCTAAATTTTAAAAGGGGGATATGATTAAGAAAATAAATGGGGAATGGGGTTTTATAAAACATGGGTTTGTTTCTTCAAAAATATAAATTGAAATTATATTACTACTGAGAGAAACCAGTTGGAGAAATCGTGATCAAACCGGGTAAGTGTCCCTTAATTTTCAATCTATCATCACTCTCAAGGGAAAGAAAAGGGTAATTGATTATTTGATTTATACACAATAAAAATAGTATATTATGTGAGTTCTTACTATATCACCACCTATTATTTGATCAATCAATGATATTTATTATCAGAGACCGCTCAAAATCAACAAACTTGATTTGATGTAAAAACTGAACTCAATCAAGGCATCACATCAACAATGTGATGAGATGAACAGATTTGTTTCAATGATAAAATATTACACAAGACAAGAACATGAATATTCATTAGTTCTTGTTTCTAGAATTTATCAACTGATATAATTCATTTGCGCACTCATGAATGGGAAAGAGTGAGAAAAGAGGCAACCATACTCAAATCATCATAAGATTCGGGTTATGCAAGGAAGCATGAGTATTCATGTTACATTTCTTTTTATTTAATCATACCATAATAATCAGAAATTATGAAGGAATAAATAATGAAAAATTGACAAAAAACTTGGAAATTCAATTATCTTATGAAGATTACAATTGTGGAGCTAGTGATTACAACAATGGACACCACCCCAAATTGATCACTAAGAGGTTTAGAAGTACACGAGGGAGAAGTGAACTAAAATAGGTGAAGATAGCTCTTAAATTTGACTAAACATTACCCTGGGTCTTGAAACATGAAATAATAAGGGAGAGGAGTGATTTAATGGGAAAACATCACACTTTCTACAAAATAAGTCAAGTGCCTAAGGGACTAGGTCACTATTCAAGCCATTTTTTTAATCCATATTTATCTAGCTGGGTGACTTCCCAAAATGTGGTAAATTGACATTAACTATTGTGGAGAGGATCAGAGTGGCGTTAGATGTTAATGGGATGAGAAATTAGGCCAATTAGATCTCTGAGGCCCGAGTTATGTCCCAAATACAGAAGGGTGGTCCAATCTAGCTCGCCCATAATTTCTTCACATTATGGGCCTCCAAATGGATGAATTGGGATCTATGATCTTCAAGAGAAATATATCCCACATTTTTTTTCATTTACACACCCATTTTTTCTCAAATGGATGCATGTATTATCCACAGTACATATTAATGTCCACATGTATGCTTGGGCTCTCACGTAGTTTGGTCCATTTTGCTTGAATTACATCACAGGCTCCCAAAATCACTTCCTCCTACAATGTAAACCTTGAAACACGTAAAATTTCTCTATTAAATAGTGATAAATATTAATTCATTGAATCAAACATAAAGTGGAATTTCTTATTATATTTTGAATAATAATTACAAAATCGGTTTAAAACAGAGGTGTAAGGGTGGAATTCAATAGTGAATCACTATTTAATCATGACACACTTTTAAGAAGGGTTTTTTGAGTATGGGAGCAGTCATCGAATGATTATTTTTGAATTATCATTCAAGGTAGTAAACAAACATGAATAAATATTGATTCTTTGGTGAATTCCAAATGTAAATTCAGATATGGTATTAGGTATGACTAGAGCATGGGCACCATACTTTAGATGAGATGAGATGATAGGAATGTGTTGGACCATAGGTACATCAATGCTCATAGCATGGAAGGGAACAAAAACTTTTTTTTGTTGGATTTTAGCTGTTGGAGTTCACCAAGATTCAAGTGTGATTTTTTGGAGAACATTCAAGTGATCCTGGATTTTCTCTAAGAGATAAGTCATCTCAATTGGGTGTTTCCATTGGTGCATCAACAAGAAAACTGGTCATTTTGAGGGAAGTCATCCAGAGGAGGCTCGACCAAAATTCTTCTTTTTAGATTGATTGAGTTGTCCCCAAAACCACATCATGAATTTCATTATGGATATGGAATTTCCATTGGTTAATATATTGAGTCTTTTCATGGATAATTTGACATACTAATATTATGATTTTGCGGTCGAGGCATGGTCATTCAGCTTGGAAATGGGAGGTGAAAATTGGTACCAACCTTTGATAGGTGTGTATTATTGTGTTTTGGAATGGGTATCTAAATATTCCTTAGTGAATCATTAGAGCACCAAAATCATGTTTTGATATGTAACTCCAATAGAAGAGTATACTAAGGCTTAGATTTGGAATCCTCATGTTATATCTAATGGTGTGGAGCACCATGGAATGGATGATTAATTTTAAAATGACAACATCTAGATAAAAGGGGGTTAAATAATGTCATTTCAATTCTTTGGGATTGATGGAAATAATTCCCTTAAGTTTTTAGTGGCCTTATGCCTTATATATGGATTTATTTTTTAGTATTTAGTTGATGTTTGATGTTAAAACATTATTTTATGGGAGCAGAAAATGCGTGTGATGGGTCGTGCCTAATTTTTTTTAGGATTTCTGATCAATCCAAGATTTACATAACGAAAAGCAGTGTTTTATACATATTTGAATTGAAGAAAAAAATGGTATAAAAAACTAGAACCCTAGGGAGGATAGTCACATATTATTTATAATTAATTTAATCAATTAATTAATTACCTTGGTGGAATTCATTCTTTATTGATGATTGTGAAAAAAGATCTCAATTTTACTATTTTTCATTATAGGAATCAGGAGCACATTTCCCCTAGTGGTGATCCACATGTGTCTCAAAAATCTATAAACATGATCATAGGAATCAATGGGTGTTATCACGGTAGATTATATTACATACATTGTCCACCTTTTATTCTCATGAGAATATCTTCCTAAATATTATACTTGAGCACTCTTGACTTGGGGGTGGGAATGGTAGAAGAAGATCACTCATTATTCCAGGGAGCATTTATGGAGAAGGTAGTTATTTAGGGCTTGATAAGATTATCCAAATTTTTTGTGTACAACCTAAAAAATGTATTGGCTCTAATAGAAACAATATGTAAATAATTTTATATACCTTTAAGGTTAAAATTTCCTAATTTCAAATGTTCCCATAATTATTTATCTAATCCTTGTAGAACCCCATATCAAATAATAAAAATTTAATTATTATTTCTTGAAATGTGCTTAACTGTTGAATAAAATTAAATACTATTTCATCAAATAATATTCAATATTTAATATTTATCACAAGACCGTTAAACTCAGTCTGTCATTCCTCCACAATATTTATTGGGCATTGAATAATGACTATTTATTTAATAAAAAAATATACATTCATTATTCACCAATAAAAAAAAATATTATGTTAACTAAATAAAAATTAAATATTTAGTAAATATTCAACTCACATTATGTTCTCTAGAGTAATTGGTGATAGAATATATGTGATCAAGATGACATGAATAATTATTAAACCACATGTGGGAGTATTATTTTTTCAACTTGTTAAAAAAATATTATTTAACTGAGATTCTGGATACACTTTGTGTGTGACCCTTTTGGCCTCTTTCGTAGAGGAATTAGGAGAATGAGCCAAAAGTCCAAGGTTATCATCCAAAAATATGCTAAGGATCACATAGAGAAAAAATTAAATTCCCAAATGATATAATACCTCATATGATTTCTTACTTTGTGATATAATCACTTAATCATGATATCTCTAATCAAGCAGGTTGCATTTCGGTGACCTCAACATATATGATTGATGTCTTTTTCATTGACTTCATGAAAATGTAACATACCTATAGAACACCATGAAAAATGATTCTTTTAGGATATATAATTTCCGTTAATGTTTCTGAGATGTCAACTTCTGTTAAATAATAAAATGGAAAAATATTTTATCTCTTTTTTCATTAATAAATTATTACATAGGATGCACCCAATGTGTCTTAATTCACTACAAAAATATATCCTCATGGTTTTCATCAATGCATTAAAGTGTTCGAATCACAATATTCATTAATAGTAATATTAAATTATAAGGATCAATACACACGTTCATAGATAAAAACATCCAATGACACATGTAATAGTGGATTTCATACTGTCGGGTCTCGTAATCATTATATCCTACACAGGACATTACAAAGGGCGTACACCATGAGAAGCTTCCTCAAAGTACTATGATTCTCCACCCCTAATAGAATTTATCATTTCTTACCATAAAATGATATCATATGGCTATAGAAAATATGGTTAAGAATTGTATTATAGAACTTCTTGGTTCTTATCATAATTGGGAACTACTAAAATGGTTTAGTTTGACTACTACTCTTAAGAAGTTATCAAATAATATGTTATGAATAAGAATAATAATGATATGATATGATGTTTTTTAAGATTAAAAACTATGAATACTTGTTATCATAAAGCACATATAAGTTGATTCTGAGGCACCAATTCCAACAGACTCCCACATTCACTAGACTAAAATGCTAACAATATTCATTTCTCTAGCTATCACATGATACGCATGCTTATATAGATATAAACCATAATTCAAGGGATCTGCAGCCTTCTCTTATGTTGGTACAATGATAACTTCAACTTCACCCCTTTGATAAAAATAGCTTGAGAGTTAATACTTCTATAGTATATTCTATTTTCCATTGGGGTAAACTTGGCTCTTTTTCAAGATACACCACTACAATATTATCATAATACAATTTGATATGGTATTTATAGCTAGGTACCAAATCCAGATCTAGTAAAACGTTTCATATCCAAATGGATTCCTTTTAGGCATCACAATATGACATATAATCATACTCCACGGCAAAATTAGATTCAAATGGATTCATTAAACTCTCCATCTCATAGCTCCCTTATTGAGACATAAATTCTATCTTGTCTACCACTTCAGATCATTCTGATCTGTCTGAAAACTGGAATCAGTAAAACCTCTAATAAAAAACTACTCCTATCCTCCACACACCAAGAACATATCCTTAGCTCTTAGAAGATACTAAATGATAGCCTTAATAGAAGACAAATGTGATTCTCTTAGATCAGAATTATATCTTCCTACCATGCTTAGTGCATAGGTAACATCAAGTGTAGTAAAAAAATATAGCATAAATGATTGATCTTATCATTGAATCATATGGGATTTTACTTATTTCCTCTTTCTCCTATTGTTTCTAAATACATATTTTCTTATGAAGATGTAAACCATGTGATACTAGAACCAATCCCCTCTTGGATCGTTTCATACTAAATTCATTTAGTATCTGGTCAAATTATGTACATTGACAAAGTCCAAGAAGCCTTTGGGATCTATCAAGAATGATCTTGATCCCTAGAATATAGGCCGATTCACCAAGTTATTTAATGAAGAAATACTTATTTAACCAATATGTAATAGAAAATAAGGCTGATAGGTCATTTCTAATAAGATATATTTCATCACCATAATATACTAGTATAACTACAACATTTCCACTAAACCTCTAGTAAAAACATGTCTAACATTCATTCTTAATCAGTCAAAATTCTTTTATAGCTTCATCAAATCAAATTTTCCATGACCTGGATGCTTTCTTTAGTCCATAAATGGATCTCAATAACTTTCAAAACCATTTTACATCACCTTGAGTCATAATCCCTTACGGTTATGTCATATAGACATATTTATGAAGGTTCAAAATAAGGAATGTAGTTTTGACATCCATCATCCAAATCTCATAATCATAGTAAGATACTACTGCATGTAGATTTTAGATGGATTTAAAAATGGAAACTTGTGAAAATGTTTCATCATAGTCAATTACATTTCATTGATTAAACCCTTTATCAACTAACCTTTATTTATATGTATTTAATTTACCTTCCTTGTCCAATTTATTCTGTAATACCTATTGTAATTTAATATAATTTACAACCAATGGAATATCCACCAAAACCTAAACATGGTTTGGATACATGGATTCCATTTCATAATTCATGGATTCGTTCCAGCTTGCATCTTCAAATAACACTACTACCTCATTATTGGAGATAGATTCATCATTGTTAACTAATAATGAGTCCCCATCTTTGGTGACTAGAAAAACATACCTATCTGGTTCTCATACCCCCCTTGAACTCATACATAATACATATATATCAAGAACTACTTCTTCCATGGGGAATGTGGACCATGTTCCAATACCACCTATAGTGTATCTTGTGCATAAAAATAATCGATGTCAACCTTTCTTCAACTAACATTTTTAAGGATGCACTACCTCTCAAGAAATACGTCTTGTCAGGTGACATACACATTGTTTCATGAGGGGTTGTATAGGTAGTATCACATTATTTACATAGGGTACCCTATAAATATACACTTTGAGCCCATGGGTGCTATCTTGTTTCTTGATAATACCTTAATAAATTCCATGCAACCCCAAACATGTGTATGTAAAAAAACAGCTTTCTTTCCACTCTATAACTGGAATGTAATTACATTTTCCACCTTATTCGGTACTCAATTTTATGCGTATGCCAAAAAAAATTCATAATCTAAAAGGATAATGGAAGATCTTCATGACTCATTATCGACCATACCACGTATAACAATTTACACTTCCACCTTTCACAAACACCATTCTACTAGGTTGAATAAGGTGGAGTGAGTTGAGATAGAATCCTAGAATATCATATAAATTCAATACACTATTGGTTAAGATATTTACCACCTCAATCAAAAGGAATATACTTTATATTCTTTCCATATTTATTCTCTACTTCATTCTTTAATTCTGTAAATTTATTAATGGAATCAGAATTATACCTCATAAAGTAGACAGAACCACATCTAACCAAGTCATCAATAAATGTTGTTATATAAGAATCCCACATATACCTTCCACTAGAAATGGTCCACATAAATTATTGTGTACCAGTCATAAAATATCACTGTCTCTTTCAACCCGTCTATTGAATGGCAGTTTGGTCACTTTCCATTTTAAACAACCATGGAATCATTTAAGTGGTTTTATATCATAGATTCATAAATAACCATATTGAAATAGATATTTTAAAATCTTCTAGTTTACCTGACCAAGGTGGTGATGTCATATATGGGTTTTATGAGTCACATGAACATGATTCTTTATCAATTATTAATACTACAGTTGTTTATTTTAATAAAAAAAATATTGTTATTAAAATGTTCCATACCATAATATATGTAGTATTTATAAAATAAAAAAATATTATTTATAAACTTTTATATAAACCCATATGCATCTATAAATGATATAGAAATTATATTCCTGGTAACCATTGGTACATAATATAAATCTTTTAAAAATTTCATGCATGTTAGAAATTAATGGTGGTATTCACAAATGGCTAGAGTAGCCAGCTTCACAAAATTATAAGCTCTCAAATATGCATCTCCTCTAGAAATATTTTAAAATATACATGGTTTCTAAATTTGGATACGGATATAAGCACCACAAGTTATATCTTATAACCAATATTTATATATTGATGATTACACTCACTAACAAATGAACATTTAGCTTCCCCTTGCTCCGGGGAGAAACTCCTCTTCTAATATCCTATCATGCCAACTGAAAAACATACTACCACTTATTATTTACATTTCCTATAGATCTTCCTCTTCTTTGAAGGACAATGATCGAGTTATTTAGACTTTTTTTTTCTTTGAACACTTTTCCTTGTTCTTCTTTTTCTAATCCTCCATAAGATCCATAGGTTAATCATGCACCAAGTCCTTAACTTCATAGAAAATAAAATTAAAAAGTTATGAAATAATCTTCTATTTATTGATCATACTGTAATTAAAAATAAATGTAGAGAATATCTTCAGAAGTGATGAATTTATTATATATTTACACAACCCATCCATGAATTTAATCCCTAAGAAGTTTAACTGTTCAATATTTCTATTAATATTCACTACACGAGACCCATATAGAACAATATCTCGAAGATTATTTGTAATAAAATCATTGAATATCTTATACCTATCATATATTTCCTTCTCTTGATATATATCTCAAATGTGAGACATCATGCTATATGCATCCATGTCCTCATGGTGATTCAAAACCTCATTGGACATGGATGATTTCATGAATCCTTGAACATCTGTGGAGTCATTAAAATGCTTCTTATAGAGTGATAAATCATCATCACCTACCATATTACTAGGACCGTCATAAATAGGTTCTTCCAACACATACAATTTCTTTTCCTGGTGAAGGATAATATGTAAGCACCCTTACTACTCTAGAAAATTTGTGTTTGTAATAAAGATATCCTTCTCAATTATGGATTGAAGTGATATGTTGGAATTTATTTAATTTTGTTTCTGAAAAATAATATGAGAATTATTTTAGTAATTTATCTGATAAAAATTAAACAAATAAATAAATATTATATTTATCAGTCTCCCCTTACTATATCAAAACCCAATACCCCTCACTATTAGGATTAGAATATCCTATTTCCTAGAAATTCTAGTGGCAAGGATCCATATTACCCTTATTTTTACCAAAACCATGGTTGGTAGAGAAATTCAATAGGTTTTAGGTAGGTATTCTAAATACCAAATACATTAGCCCATAGTTCCTTGATCTGTTGAGTAGACTCCCCAATCCTAAAATACTAAAATTATTTTTCCTCAACCATTTCCTCTTAGTTACCCCAAGGCATGATTTGGTAGTCAATCCTTGATGTGAAATAAGTTACCTCAATTTAAAATATCAAGTTAAAATTCCCTAAAAATTAAAAGAACCTTATCTTTGGTTGGTCAAGCACTTTGAACTATGGTTTTATTTTAACTGAAGTAGTTGAAGGATATAACATCAAAATATATATAATTGATGGATTTTATACATTATGCATAAATTTACAATTACTTTATTTATAAAATTCTTAATCATATTAAATATATTTACTTAAGTTATTAACCATGTCTTAGATAATATTATTCCATAAATAAATTTATTTTATATATCGTTATTGATTATTAATTTCATTAATTCATTTGACATTGAGAAAACAACAATCATGAAATATCCATGAAAATTGGTAGAAATAAAATAATAAAGAATTATAAACATGATATTTTACTAATTTTTGGTATATATAATTTCTGATAAACTAACAATTGGCCTAGGGGAAAAGAACCTTGAACTAATTAATGTTTTTGTTCTAGCTTTACACCTTTCAACCTATATATCTCTCTTGGATTGTTTTCACCTCAAATACAAAAATGAACTAACACTAGTAGATTGGGAGATCCATCCATTATAGATTCTTTTACTCACACGCATGTGAGGGAAACTAGGGGTTTACATTAAAGAAACTAGGGTAAAAAATCTCTTACATAATTAGAAGATAGAAGGAACGCTTGACAACAATATAATTTTATATAAAACTAAATTAAACCAGTCACATAAAATGGTTTGGTCTATTCTCATGATTATCCACATGCATGAAATGAATTATGTATTCAATAAAATTAGCATTAAATTCTTAGTCGTTCTTATTTAATATAAATATTGCTTGAATCAATTGATATTATTCATTAATTAATCAATTATTTTATCTTAATTATCATTAGAATTTACTTTTTATTCTTATTCATCATAATTTTAAAAAAAATAACATTAATTTAATTTAAATTAAATATGTACATAAATGTAACTTGGAAGAAAAATGGAGAATACCTGTCTTAATCTACCCAACATGGTATATACTCATATACTATTTACTCATGTGAAATGGGACATAAAGGACATATCATGCACATTCATGATGTGTATTATCAACATAATGATTACACAAATAAAATGATTTTTCAATTATGTGTTACGCTTCAATATACATAGTGTAATATCTACCATATGACTCATATATGATATGTAGATCTGATTCTTACACAAAAAATAAATAAAATTATATATATATATATATATATATATTAAAACCCATCACACGTCATATCCAATGAACATAATGACCACATGCAAGCATAAGTTGATAATGTTTAGTCGTTATAATAAATTATTTTTAATTCTTTGTAATTTGGTATAAGTACATAGTGTGTACATGTGTGTTGGATGGAGTGTATGTCTCTCACCATCTATCCAAGGAACACTCCTAGAGACTTGCATTATAAATCATGGTAGAGAAAATAAGATTACATGAAATTTATAAAGGACTAAACTGTGTTTGGACTCTGAGTTACACAGTCATCAGTTAGGTAGGTCGTGTATGGAACTACATGACCCTTTTTTTAATTAAATGACTAGACGGTGTGTAAGTGTGATACACATCATGTAATCTAGATGATCATGTGTAACGATATCATGGTAAACATTTGGTGTTGGAAATAAATTCACCAAATATCATCAATGGAAGGTGGTTTAAATTATTTCTAAATTAATTCATGGTGCATTGAATACAAGTACATAGCATGTAGCTCCGATTAAATGGTGTGTACTCTTGTGTTATCTAGCCAAAATCCTAAGAACAAATAATTAATTTATTCAATTTTATTTCATTAACAAAATTAATCATTTTGATTACATATAAGAGATTTAAAAGGGGAAGGTGCTAATACAAAAATCCAGATTAAAAGTATGATTAATCTTGAATTGAAAAAAATGAAAAAAAACTTAAATCAATCAATGATCTAAAAATAATTATAAATTAATTATGTGACTACTCTGATACTAATTTCATGTTACTGGTTTAGTGAAATCATGTGATGGGTCAATATCAAATTCTATTTTTTCATGATGGATGATTAATCTAATATTTACACAATGATAAATGGTGTGATGTATAGAATTCAATCAATTAAAATAGACATGGGATAGAAATATGAAAATATATGGAGGATCATCACATATTATTTATCATTAATTTAATCAATTAAAGAATTACGTTGTTGGAATTGATTCTTTGTGGATGATTCCGACAACAGATAACCATTGTACTGTTGATTTATTGTATGAATCAAGAGAATATTCCACTAAATAGTGATCCATGCATCTTCTATATATCTATAAATATTGCCACATGAATCTCCGGGTGTTAGCACGGATGATCCTACCACTTGAATCATCCTTTTTGGATCTCTTTGAGAATCACTTCCAATGTGTTCTCCTTGATCTTTATTAACATGAAAGTGGAAATGGTAGAGGAATATGGATCTCTGTTCTCAGGAGTATTCTTGGATATAGGAGCCCTCTAGGGTTTGATAGGATTCTCCAAATCCATTATAAAAAACCAAAAAAATTAATTTTCTCTAATAGAAAATAATATAATTGGGTTTATATACCGCTAGGGGTAAAATAAAATAATTTCTCAAGTTCTATTTTTTATTTATTTAATAAATATCTAACCACATGTCAAATAATAATAATAATAATAATTCAAGATATGCTCTTAATATTAAAATTAAAATAAATATTATTTAATCAAAAAATATTCACTATTTAGTATTTCTCACTGGACTATTAAACCTAGTCCACAATTCCTCCATGATATTTATCAGGCCTTGAATAATGACTACTTATTTATTATATAAATATCACTTCATTATTTTCCAATAAATAAATAAAAATTATATTCACTAAATAGAAAATAATTTTTTATTAAATATTACGATCACATTATCTTATCTCCAATAACCGATAACAGAATATATGAAAAAAAACACAACTAATTATTAAACCATGTTTTGGAATAATAGTTATTCAAATTGATAAATAATAAATAATAATATATTATTTAACATAGATTCTAGATACACATAGTGTGTGACCATCAAGGCCTCTTTCTTAGTGGCATTAGGCAAAGAAGACAAAAGTCAAATGATAGAATCTAGAAACATGCTAAGGCCCCAATATAGAAATAAATTTATTCAACAATGAAATAATATCTCATACAGATGCTTACATAGTATAATAATCTTTTTATCATGATATCTCTAATAAAGAATGTATCATGCTGGTTTCATCAACTTAAGTTCTCAATGTCTCTTTCATTGACGTCCCAGAAATTTGACATGCTTATATAACACCATGAAAATTTATTTTTTAGGCTTTATAATTTTCGTCAATGGTCATAAGATATTAAATTTTATTAAATAATTTAATGGAATAATCCTTTCTTGCATTTCTCATAAATTCTATATTACTCATGACGTAGCCAACATATCCTACCTCTATGAAAACATATTTCATCCTAATTTTCATCAATATATCAAAATATGCGAATGATATTACTAATGAACAATAATATTAAAGTATAAGGGTCAATACTAACATCTACTGATAGGAACGTCCAGTGACACATATAAATGTGTATTTCCAGCTAAGGATCCTTGTTCTCATATTATCCTACAAAGGATATTACCTTGGGAATACACCATGAGAATTTTACTCAATGTCCTATGAATCTCCACCCCTAATATCTTGTATTATTTGTGTCACTAAAATGATATAATCCAGCCATATAACACATATTTAATGATAGTGTCGTAGCACTTCCGGGTTCTCATCTTACTAAAAAACTGATATGAACATTTAGTGTGATAGATACACATGGGACATTATCACATACTATGTTATGAAGAATAACATTCATGATATGATAAGAATATTATTAATATTAAAAACTACATATATAGTTTATCATAAATCATACAAAATTTGGTTCTAGAGAACCAACTCCAACAAAAATGAGGTTGTTTGAATTGAAACTGGTGACTAGGGTAGGTCAGGATGTTCAGTTAGATGAACACCAAGAATTCTCAAAGATTCATAGTGTTATTATGCGTATTTTATCATATACAATGTTTGTAATGGTTGAAATATTCTAGAGGGAATTTTAGTTTTTGAATTACTGGTTTGAAAATATTTTGAGAAGGTGTTTAGAATTGAATTATAAGAGTTGGGATGTTTTAATGTGATGTTTTTTCACCATCGTTTGATTCCCAAGAGGCATCTCTGGTGATCAGGAAAGACATGAGACCTATTTATTATTTTTTAGGAGTTTTAAAGTTTTCTAAATAGGGTGAATTTTTTGGTGTGAATGGTTTAGGAGAAACTATTTATCACCTTAGACATGAGGTGGTTTTTAGTATAATTTTTATAGTGAATGGTTGTATAACATGTTTGGTGCATGGTTTCTAGGAAACTATGTGGATTCCATGGGGAACCATGAAGTATGGTTTATGGTGGAGGATTGGTTATTATCTTTGGAGTGGTTTCATACAAACTATGTGAAATTATATAGACCAATGTACTTCAAATTCACATGATTAGTTTGTGGTCTGGTAAACTATATGGACCCACGATGCAAGAGGGAATCACCTGCATAGTGCCTACCGTATAGTTGACTCATATTTTGGTAAAATGTGAGAAAAAAAAATGCGGAACATTAAGAGAGGGAAAATTAGTATTTTCCCTATTGATTTTTAAAAGGGTATCCCACTTTTTTCTTATTCTCTCCCATGTTCACCCCCCCCCCAATAGAAGAGCTCATCCTCCCTCATTTGATAAACATTCACTTGGAGTGATTTCATGTAAATTATTTGGTTATTCATGGTGACTTCCTTCCTCTGGTTTCCTATTCTTCACTTCTCCTCCCCTTTATATAATTTTTCATATTCCTTCATTTGGGTTTTTATTTGTATTCCATTAGATCATAGTGAAATTTCCTAAATACGTTGCGGATTTTAAGCAACCTATCTAGAGAACATCTGAAGATAATATTCTCTCATCATCGTGTGTCATTTCAACAATTTCTCCCACCATGTGGTATTTTTTAGGTTTTTTACATTAAATTACATTAATTTTATTGTTTTTTTAGTGTCATGTGTGGGAAATTATTCTTGGTTCATGTCCAAGTGGATAAGGTGGACCAACCATATGTTGTGTGTGGCTACAACATGATGAAGTTACCCTATGAGATTTTTGAAGTGTATTAAAATTTTAATAAATTTGGGAATTTAATTATATGTTTTATATTATATTATAATTTCATTATAAATTAAAAATTGGGTTTTTATGATAGTAAGTGTCACTGACAGTTTAGTTGACGTTTGTTCGGCATGGTCGTGTTGGGAGGACTCTCAATATGAGCTGGAATACGAAGATTTTAAAAGGGGAAATCATACAATGAGATGGTAGGTCATGGTACTATCCCTATGGATTTATGAATGATGTTTCTCTTCTTTTCTGTGTGTGTTCAATCCACTAAAATGACATACCCTCTATAAATAGAATAATTTTTTGGGTATATTTTTAATAGTTTAACTTAAAATAAACAATTATACTTTCTTGGCCACAAAATATAAAAGGAACAATATTATTTGACCACTATAGACCTATTGAAATGGATTGATACATTGTTCATTGATGGCCAAGTATTGGATAAAAATTAATACCCTGTTATTTAAACCCCTTGAGGGGTATTAATCAAACAAGTTGGAATAAATAGGACTTAGTGGCCCTAGCTTTGAATCCTTATGATTAATTGGCCCTAGTAGGATGAATCATGTCCTTTATAATACCATGGAATATTTAGGAATGATGAACATTGGTTGGGTGAGTAGATTTCTATTTGGAGACCCCGTAAGACTTTAATATGGTCCATGATCCATCTCTCTAGACCAGTTCTAGTAGTTCTTACCCTATGAGGTTTGTGAGACCATGTATTTTTATACCATTTCCTAGGATCATAATTCCCATTCTGATGGCACATGAGCCTCAGCCCAGTTAGTGAGGACTCCTTAAGTGCATCCACGAGACCTAGGATCAAATCCGGGCAGAGACTAATTTCCGGGGGTACTATAGTAGTACTGTAGTAAGACTGTAGCAGTACTGTAGTAGGTACTATAGTAGGAAATATGCAGAACTGTAGCAGGTACTGTAGTGGGACTGTAGCAGGCATTGTTTGACACTATAGCAGCCGGGAATATTCCTTTGTTTTGGCCTTTGGGCCACCGCTTTGTTCCCCGAGTCCTTTAAGGCCTTCGGGCCACCCAGGCCTTCGGGTCAGTAAGGCTTTTGGGCCACCTCAAGGCCTTCGGGCCACCTTAAGTGCAGATGCAAACCAGACAATCTACAAGGAACAAACTTCAAAGGAGGAGGAACAAACTTCAAAGGAGGAGGAATAAAGTTCAAAGGAGGAGGAGCAAGGAGATTTCACCATAGTAGAAGCTAAACGGATTGCAAGAATGAGAGGGTATGGAACCTACCATCGGGACAAGCCTGTGCATGCATGGGAAAGCCGAGCCGAACAGCCATGCGAAGGTGGAGAGCTGATTTCATGATGAACATGCTGGGGAGAAGCAGTTCCAATTAGTTAGTATGGGTTGTA
This sequence comes from Viscum album, assembly GCA_963277665.1. Classification (NCBI taxonomy): domain Eukaryota; kingdom Viridiplantae; phylum Streptophyta; class Magnoliopsida; order Santalales; family Viscaceae; genus Viscum; species Viscum album. The sequence goes on along the minus strand of OY728158.1, from coordinate 1,370,229,992 downwards.
TGTAATGTTTGAAGCCTAAGGGCATTGAATTCATCTAAGTCCTACGGGCCATGTAATACTTATGCTTACGGGCCATGTAAGGGTCCCACCTCACCCCTTGAAAGGTGGATTATCCAAATCAATAAAAAATGAAGGCCTTCAGGCCATTGGAGGATAATTCCCATTCTGAAGTTAGTGATGAACTAAGAGTTAACCAAGATCAAGGAACCCATGTGGGATTCCCCTATTTATTGGTGACCTAGGTGACCCTGATGGATGCCTCAGGGACATTTTAACCCTAGTTATGGGGGTTTTATTGGGAATGATTAGTGATGTTGGGATTAGATGTTTATAAAAACCTTTACATTCCTAATTTTATTTATAAATTGCTTCACAAATTCTTTTGGGGTTGTGTTGATTTTATTTGTCTTGTATACACCCATGGGGATGCCTTTTATTTATGTATGTGGAAGACAATTGTAGATTTGGTATTTTATTATTTATGGAAAACACCCAATTTGTGTAGTTTTATTATGTGTTACTAATGTCTAAGAAATCACATGTAAGGGCGGTCTATGTTTTTGTTTTTCTGTGAAAACTCCCATAATGGGTGTTAATATAACTTCATGGATTATTCCATGGATGAGAAAACAATTATAACAGTGGTTTGTGTTATTAATGGATGAAAAAACTATTCTAGGGGAGGTATATGATACTATCAGTGGGACTACCAAGGATATTGAACTACAGATAAACCTATATACTAGGAAGGATCTCTTTAGGTCTATTGACAGTGTATGTTATACTTGAAATGTATAATAAGTAGAGCTAGGTTTTTTATATTGGGAGACACAGTCATCGCGACATGCTGGGAGACAATATGGTGCTGGTTTAAGCTGGTATGGTCAATTAGAGTAATAGACCTAAGGATAAAAAATGGTATGGTGCATGGTTTGTGGGTTGGCATGGTCCATATGAAACTCATAGAGATATTCCTGTATTGGTCAAAAGTATGTATTTAGGGAAATTTTTTATTTATGTTCAATAGTTTATTTATTTATTCTATGACTGTCACATTAATTTATCTATGAAATTCCAATATAGTATTGGAATGCGATGTTATTAACCTACTGAGTTGTATAATCACACCCTTCTCGAACTATCATTTCACCCAGGTACTTGGTTATCCCTAACTTATCACATATTTATGTTGGTTTGAAGATTTATATTTTCATGATCAAGAGGTCCTGCTCAGGCGATGTCATTATTTTGGGATGAGGTATAGCTTCAAGATTGTAGTGGAGCCTCATATACATTAATTTTATCATTTATTTTGATTCAACATTATTTATATATGTGATCAACCAAAAGGGTTATGAGCATTGTATGTAGGTGTGACTACTTTTCATATGGTATATTATGTTTACTTTATTTATTATTTCTATGTACTCTAACATGTATGATGATTGTTTATTTATTTATGCTTGGGTACAATGATATGGGGGTATAGTCCCCCCCCCAATGTTTCCATCATAGACCCCAGATTCTAGTCAGAAACCTTTGGTGTATGGGGAGTCATTCTTTAGTTCACATGACACAATCGTCTCAGTTATTATTCTGAGTGACCTGGTTAGGATGTTATATAATAATATGGGGGCACATGAAATAGAATTTGAACCTCCTTCTGAGGTTGATTTTGGTGAAGACACCAATGATGGAAAAATATCTCTGTAGATATATGATTCTGAATAGGAAATGTTTGTTGAAGATCACAATCACCAAAATATAGAAAAAGAACTAATTTATGGAAGAAAAAAGAAGGAAGAATTATTATTCTCTTTTTCCTAAAACCATAGTAACAGTATATGATGGTAAATGTGGGGGATAACGATACAATCCCAGAATCCCTTGAGATCAAGAATACTTCTCCCATTGGGGATCATATGGATGTTTCAATGGCCTTGGAAGATCAGATTCTTATTAAGGACTATATGATATTAGGGAGGATGTATAAATGATAATTTAACCCAACACCTATGTTGGATTTATTGATTAACTACAAGGAGGAGAAAGTTAGTTAGGATTTACAGAACACCAATGGATTCCTACATCAAGGATCTCTTTAAAGAAAACATAAAATGGAACCACTATTATATTTACTTGAGATTTTATAGAGATTACATCACGAAGTAATCTCTATTTTAATGATTTCATTTTTTGGGTTAGAATTTAATACATAAAATGGATTTTTTATAAATGAAAAATATAATTTTGAATGGAGGTGGAAAAAAATTGGATATTTATTTTGGAAATTATGAAAAACATTATGATCATCAAGAATCTTCTTGGGAAATGGTAGTATGGGGGATTGAATGACTAGAATGTTTTATCCTTGTGAAATCAACTCATATTCATGGAATATCACTATCTTAGACATGGATATATTCAATTTAATATTGGTAATTGATTGGTTGGTAGCATTTAATGTCTATATTGACTGATACACTCAGTTAATGACTTTTATATCTCTTAGAGGATTTTTTCTATTATTCAATGGGTCAATGGGTGTTAATATGGGAATAAAAATACCTTTATCTATTGTTTCTTAAAAAATCTCTTATTATTTGGTAATGAACACCTTGGGGTCTATTATGGTAAATAAGCATGGAGTTGTTTCGACCATAATAGGCTGATACCCTGAAATATTATTAAATAATTTCTTATGGTTTCCAACTAAAAGAGAATTTTAAATTTCAAATAAAATATTACATAGAATAAATCATATTTGACATCAATCATATAGAAATAATATAAAATAAACTATGAGAAAACATGGTGAAACTTAAATAACTGGAAGCATATACTTTATGAGACCAACTATATCTCTATGGGATACTTTGATTTTACTTGTGAAGTGGGTAGATGGTATTATTTGGATTTTTTTTCATTAACATAAACTAAATCAGTTACATAATAAGAATTTATATCTTCTTCCATTAATTTTTGATCTATTTGTTCAATTAAGGGATACAAGTGGTTCTCCAAAATTGTTCTCTGATCATGGTACAAGCAACTCTGAGTCCAGAAATATGATATTCCTAATATATATTTCAAAATTCCTTAGGTTCACTATGAATACATAGTCATTCCCATTGGTCTAACTAATTAACCAATAGTATTCAAGGAATTTATGAATAAAAACTTTCATAGATACTTGGATTCTTTATTTGTTATGTTTTTGGATAATATATCGGTTTACTCTTGCAAAAAATATTTGTATGAAATGCACTTGGATATTTTATTAATTACAATGCAAGACCATTGTTTGTATGAAAAATTCTCAAAGTGTGACATCTAGATATTGAAATTCTTCTACATTGGGCTTTTTTTTGGAAAAAGGAATATTGTATGATCCTTTTAATGTTAAGGATTCTATATCTCTAAAACCACCTAATTATTACTTTATGATACAAGGATTTATTGTATTAACGTTGTATTATCATTACTTTGTCTATGAATTCTATTGTATCATTTCTCTTATGAATACTTTAACAAGGAATGGTATTCCATTATTAAATGTTAGAAATGTTTCAATGAATATAGGGCTTGAATAACTTCATAACCTATCCTTATATTATATAAAACATGTGAGGGATAGTTTTCCCTTTTCATTGTATACATATGTAGATTGGGGTGTGATATTTGGCAGGGATATCATGTCATAGCTTAAGACACATGCCCTTTTAGGATACATGAATAGAAATATCCAACCCATGATCTATAATTGGTCGTGGTGGTCTATTCTATAAAAACATGACCACACTATCTCTTTTGGTGAAATGTTTACTTTATTCAAAAGATCAAAAAATATTGAAGAACATTTTATCCCAATGAAAATATATCTTGAGAAAATAATGTTGTTTGAAATATCTTAACATATTCTACTTTGACTTGGTTTATAAAACTAATAAATAAAATTTAGTGGTTATTGAATTAACTTGTATGTTATAAAACTAAGTGGTTATAGCATCCCATGACTGATGTCGACTAATGATGGAAATTTCTGACATGCACTTGTTAAGTATTAAGCATAATGATTTAGCAGTTTTTCTTCCAGTCACTCTTATTTTTGACTTGAAGAAAAAATAAAAGGAGGCATAGTATTTTATCCCCAATTTTCTCATAGTTTGGATAAACATCAATAGTAAGAAGACCATTTATGAATGAAAACATGATGAAAACTTAGTTTTTCATCTGAGAATGGATTTTAGTTCTTCTATAATTCCAAGAACAAATGTAGTATGTTTATCATCATTAAAAGTTTTATGTATGCTTAATTAGGTACCGGAAGATGTACAAGGGCATGAATGACAATTTATGGTGGTTGAGTGTAAAGGGAATGATGCATAAGTACGTTATAATATGTTTAAATTTTAGAAAAGTGGATTCGAAAAATAAAATACAAACTAACATCTTACATTTTTTTACCATATGTATAGGGAAGTTGGAGAAAAATTCTATAAACATTGTCATAATTGTACATAGAATTCTTCCAAATCATAATTCCATTTGGGTGATTATGGGATGATAAAAAAATTCACACATAATTAAAATATGGGAAATGAATAGGGTAGATGAACTATAAAAGATCTATCTTTGAGAAGTGGTAAAATTACATGGGGTTTTAGTTTTTAGTTTCTCTTACAAAGTGCTAGATATACCACATGGTTTTAGATATCCTTCCAATAGACCCTAGGAACAATGTTGAAAATGATCAGTATATATCATCCACAAATGGATTCCCTATAGGAGCCAACATACTCAAGCCAAGAAGTTTACTATTATGGATTGGTAGATAACTCAATAGACTAGGAAAAAATATATGATCAAGAAAATGAAGTTAACAGCTCATGGATATCATAAATAATAAGTGAATTATCATCATTTCCATTCAACTTTTGAAGTTGGTGATCATCTATTGTGTTGTGTATCTCATAGGTCAAGGAATCATCATTTAGGAAAGCATGAGATGTAGGATCCTCAATGTGTTGGACCATTCCAAATTCTAAAATCAATCAATGAAGTTTCTTATTCCCTAGATCAATCATTTGGGTTCAATTACTTATTTTTTCACATATTCTAATTGATAAAGTATTAGTTTGACCCTACCCATTTCATTTTTAGGCCATGTATCTCTTGAGCCCGATGCAACAATGGATCAAACCCCAATTCATATTTTTGATGGGAATGAAAAGATCTTACATGGAATACATATACCTTAGGTTCATTTATTGTAGAACCATGGTAATATACAGTAAGATACATGGTATTGGGTGGAGTTTATAGCATATCAACGGTCATATATCTTCCAAAACAACAATAAACTCCAACAATTTAGGGATGGAAATACCAACAGGTGGGACCTTGTAACTCCCCATGTTTGAGTTATTTTACTGCTTCATTTTTTATATTTGAGTTGTGAGATAGTTTTTGATGGTAATGGGAAGTCATGGAGAGTTTATGGATGTTTTGGAATGTTTTTCCATGTCACACATTTTGTGAATGGGTAGGAGAAAACATGCAATATTCATAGGTAATTATGGGAGAGTATTTGGGGTAATATTTGTAGGGGATTGGTTTAGACAAACCATGTGGTAAATGTATAGCCTCTTGTGTTTTCAAATAGTGATGATTTTCACAATTAGTGTATGTTTTTCCAAACCGTGTAGCAAAATTGTGCAACCCTCTATATCTTCCCATAACACCCATATAGTCTACACACAGATTTCAAACCATGTACCTAATATGAGCGGATAATTAAATGGGATATTAAAAGTAGATCTTAAAAAAATTAATTCACCTAAAAAGTCATTATTCTCATCATGGCTAGAGATATCAAACCTAAGGGTTCATTTGTGTGATTTTTTTTATTTCCATCCCTATAGAGACTTCTTTTAACAAATCATGGAGTGTTTAACCGAGATAAGAAAATAATAAAATTTCGATTCTCTATCCCTTTTAAAATATTCGTGTTCTCTCTAGGGAGGAACAATGAACCGAGGATCCCATTCTTATATATCTGGGATATAATGAGTGTAATTAAAATATAACTATAGTCCATTAAATGGATGTCAAGATGATCTGGATTCCATGAGATTACGGTACAATTCTTTGGGATCCACACATTTGAGGTAAATGGATTATTTATCCCATAAATCATTAAAGAACTAGATCTTTTGGTTTCATAAGGATTTAATACTTGTTAATTGAAAAAATCCATAGGTATTAGGTCATGGTAGCCTAGGATGGTCGGAGATAAGGGTGGTGAGTAATGATTAGTGTAAAATCAAAAAATCTGTAGGGGAATCATAACAAGATATTATTTTTGTCATTTGACAAAGAAATTAGGTTTGAAGGAGTGAATATATGTGAGGAGAAATTTCTGGGAGTTAGACATTGGTTGTAGACATTGAATGGAATATAAAGTCAACATAACACGTGATATGAGAATCTAGAGGTGAATAACAAAGATTTAGAGATGGTGGAGGTGAAACAGGTGGCTACCCCCAATGGAAAGTGAAAGGGAATAGATAGTGACCTTCTTCCCCTAGACTGGCATAGATTTTAAGGAGGTAGAGTTGAAGGAGGATAAGCATATAATAGGGCTAGGTTCTAGAAGATATAATCCTACCTCCAGGCTCACCCTAAAATTACCCAAAGGATTCATCTATGTCACCCTATAAATACATATCATAAAATAATTTGTTTCTACAGCAGTTGTGTTAAAACTAAAAATAGTTACATGTGAAGACTATGTAAGCATGTTAAGTATCATTTTTATTGGTTTGTGGCCTTATCTATCCTAAGTAGAATGTAAAAGTCCATTTTTTATCATGATACTCTTCATAATTACAAAGACCAAAACCATAGTAAATAATTATTATTACAATTAACATTGATTAATCCACACCCATGGAGAATATGGTTCATAGATCAAAAATGATATCATAATATTATTAATAACACAATTCAAATTTTATCAGTGCAAATATTTCTAATAAAATGTTTCCTTTATCGTAATTTTTTTAGTTCTAATTTAATAATATTTTAATAGTTATATTTTTAGCACTGATAAAATTTTATTTTATCGATGATAGTTCTAACACTCATTTAAGTACCGGTAGTAGACTGGTGGTTCTACACATTTATAACACACTAAAAAAAATTAATTAAAAACTATTTCAAAAGTTTTAATGTATAATTTTAATTTCAAATGAACTTACAGAAAACATTTAAATATCTTTCAACTATATTTGTGTACATTTTATTACATACATTAAATTTTATAAAAAATTTAAAAAATAACATGGTTTACCATTTATTATATATGTAGGACCCATTTTGAAAAGAACATAATAACCATACTATATTTTGAACACACATCCCCTTATAAAACATAAGATGAGTATACATGTTATAAAAACAATTCTTATGTTGGTAATACTACAAATAAAAAAGTGAATCATAAATATGATATAATAATTCATTAATAAAATGTCATTTTTAAATAGGAAACAAACTCATTAAGTCGTACTAATCACACCATGCACTGGATTGATGTGGTATTGATTCACACATGTAGAAAATGTTTTTAATAATTGTCTTAAATTATCAAGACAATTTGAGTTATTTTTTTAATTTTGTGAATAAGGAGGAACTTTTAAACTAAAATATCTATTTTGAATAAAAAAACATACTTTATGGTAGGTATTCTAGATATGGACCCATAGTTTAATTATAAGAAGTTGTCTCAAACAATAAAAACTAATAATTATCTGGAAAAGTGTCATATTAACGACCCTTAAGATAAAGTGATTAAATATTTGTGTGAAAATTAGGAAATTCAACCAAATGTAATATATTTTTTTCATCATTAAATTAAATTCATTCCAATTAAAATTATATTAAATGTATTTTTTATGAAATTAAGATTTTGTTAGCGTGATTCTTTTCCATCCACCCTCTATTTTTTTAGTTGTTGCGAAAATATTTTATTTTAAAAAATATATAAAACCAACTAGTATCAGAGCACCAATATTTATATTCGATCATGCAATGTAAAATACCATGGAAAAACCCCTAGTAATAAATAAATAGGTGTAGTGGTGTGATGTTTCATTACATGGAAGTGGAATTTTCAAACCGCGACTCATGTGAAATCAGCATAGAGGCAGTCATAGGGGCCTAGGGTGGCTTGGATATTTTCCAACTAAACATTATGGTGTATTTGGAGACATGGAAGGAAAATAATGTGTAAGCATGTATACTATAACCTTTACCAAAGGATGTTATATTGTAAGATTCATAAAAGAAAATCAATAAAGGAGTGTGGGATATCCTTAAGGTGAGATTTGTTTGAGTAAATCGTGTCAAGAATGCACAAATACAAACAATTAAAACCAAATTTCATGTGATTCACATGAATGACGGGTATTATGTCGATGAGTTTATAAGGAATCTAGGAGGAAAGATAAGAATGTAAAATAGTCTTTGTGTGGAAAATCCAATATTTTCTAGGTATGAACATCTTTGAGTGTTGTTGAACCTTATTGAGATTAGTGTTTTGTTGTTTGGACTTTGGTAATGAAGTATGTGATACGTTTCAGGTTGTTATGATAGGAAGATAAAAGGGGAGATAGGGTATGGATGTATAAAAAAATCATGACATGAATGGTTCTTTGAATAAACCACCAACAACATTCACCCCAGGAATGGTTCTAGCAAGACTCCATGAACTTCATTATATCCATTGATAGTTCTAGGGAGACCCCATGAATTGCATTCACTGCTGAATGGTTATGGGAAGACCGAATGAACTTCATTCACATCATGAATGATTCTGGTAAGAGCACATGAACATTATTCATGCCCGGAATGGTTCTTGAAATACCCCTTGAACATCATTTTCTCCATGAATGGTTTTATAAAGTTAGTGAAATTAGATAACATATGGCATGAATTGTATACATAGTGTAATATAGAGTTTTTATGGGTTTTAAATTTTATTTTATTAAAATATTGATATATGTGGGATATGATCCATTCATAGTGTGAATCCCTTATTCACACCAAGAATGTGTCATTCCTATTCCTATTTTAAACACTAATTTTGTTCATATCTGATATTATGAACCCATATATCAATTACAATCCATCCACACGAGACATGTGAGTTTAATTCTCCAAACCTGATGTGAGTTTCCTTTGGATCCAAGCATCATAGATTGAGAGAGTGGAGGTAAGAACTTTTCTTATTCTTCTCTTTCTTGTCATGTTTTCTCCATGAGGGAAACCATAGATTCGAACTACCAAACCTAGGTTGAGTTCCCATGTATTTTGTTGACATAGTTCATAGTCATCATTTAATGAACAGAAGAATTAAATAGATATAATGAATGTTGAGGGATTGTGTACATCTTCTCTTATTTTAGGTCAGTGTTCTAAAAAAACCACCTTTTGTATTTTTCAATTCATATAGTATGTGAAATAAGTAATATCATAATGACACACCAATAATACAACCTAAAAATTTCATAAATTCAATGCTTTGATTGAGATTCAGATTCTTTAGTCTCCCAAGGTTCCCGTTGGGTCTCTTAGGACTGAGACTAGGACTTATGGCCACTAGAGAGATGTGACAACCCTTTATTAAATGAAAATTGTTTAAAATTATCTTAACATTGTGAACAAGTAAAAACATTTGAAATGTGATAAATAGTAATTTGGAATGAAATGTGAAGTGTGATAAATGTTAACATGGTATGATGTGGCTATTAGTGATTTTTCCTTTTATAGGATAATACACCAATTTAAAAATATATTTTGTAGGATTTTTATATTTGATGTTTTCTGAATTTGTTCCTGAGGTATTTATTCACTATCTTGAGTTACATGTTATTAGTGATTCGATATAGAAAGAACAATCCATCAATATGATATTTTTGACACTCCCCATGGTGTGGATATATTCCCTCGAAAGATGCAAGAATCTCCATCATGGGAAATTTTCATGGAGTCTGATATGATATTCTTGAAATTTCCCAATGTTTTGAAGTGCTCTCTAAGAAGACATAAGAAACACCATCATTGGTAATTTTCTTAGGCCCTGGTCTGAGATGGTGGATTTACCTGTGGTGATGTATTCCTTAGGAAGACATAAGTAGATCTAGAATGTCTATGTACATGTGAGATGATTTCTTAATAAATTATATAGAATATTAATCCTTGATTGGAGAATATTCCAAAAAAAATTTGTGATCTATCTTAATGTAGGAGGATCCATGACTACAAAAAGAAATTAAACAAAGTGTTGAAGTAGGTTTTGGTTGACTTTGGGAGTCAACCAAGAGTTAGATGATCATTGGGGTTATTTGATATATTATATTAATTTATTAATTACTCCCCCTATTTATTATATTATTGCATTCCCTGTATATTTAGACTAGATTATTTATAATTGGTGTTGTGACATATTGAGATTTAATCACATCTGTTTGGGCCACCATTTGGATCCTAGGTGCATTTCATGGTTGTAAGTATGGACAACAGAAAAAACATGTGTTTAATAATTCCTTTCTTTAAATTATGGATCTTGGAGAGGGGTATGAGATAGGGTTAAGAACTAGGGATTTTGGAGTCTTTTATTGAGTATGTAATGAATTTAAATTTTATGAATTTCATCCAGTCATTTAGTTACATTTAGTCTGTTATTACATGGTATTTTTATTATTGAATTTTCATGTTTTTTATTTTATTAATTTTTAGTTCATTATTTATTATATATATTATTTATTCTATTTATGTTAATTAGTACCAATGGGAATATTATCCCCACTATGTTCCTCACAACCTCACTATTAGTCAGCAGTATCTGTGATATGGGGAGATGCACCTAACATCATGAAACCCATATGGATTTGTCACATATGGGAGCACCAGGCCAGAAAATTACAAAGTGGTATCAGAAGTGGTATCTTCTATGTTTTACTAACAATTGGAAAATGTATACATAATACTAGGTTATGTAGAGTCTTGGTAATGAAATAATGCATGGGAGTAGCTAACCCTCAGAGGGGTACAACCCAAGTACCAAGGGTGGCATTTTTGTTTTTTTTTTGTTTTTTGTTTTTTTCATGGTTTTAATGTTATTTCTCCAAAAGTGGTTCACATGTTGGGTGACGCTATTGTTTATTGATAGTTTACTTTTGGGCCTATATGGCCATTAAAGGTATCCATGCACCATGATAGGCATGTAGGTATATATGTTGACATGAATTGTTCATGATAGGGAAATATCTATTGCATGTGGAATATCTTCCTGTATAAATAGAGAAACATTAAACCTTGATATATCTGATAAAAATAAATGTACGAAATAGTTATGTTATACCAATTAATTTGTTAATAAAATTTCATAGAAACTTTGAGTTAGTGGTCATCTATTTCTCTCACCACTTAAGGTTTATATTGATGAGTATCACATGTCCTCAAAATTATGTTTTTTTATTATCCAAACACTTTTAAGGAAAAAAGTGAGAAAACCAAAGGATCATGAAAACAAAGAGGACATTGAGGCATTAAAAATAAAATTCATCCTACCAGATATTATCTCCCTTAAAAGTTTCCATGAGATGGCGTTTACCTGAGTTTTTGGTCACTCTATCAGAATAGCTTCGACCCCTGACACCAGCTTGTCCCAGGATTGGATATATTCTTCTATGATTGTCAACCCTTTGTTTAAGCCTCAAAATAAAATCATGTCATGATTATCAATCTAGTTTCTTTTATCCTTATTTGAGAGGCACCCGTATAACCCTTTCCATCATTCTTTCAGACCATGCACTAAAATAATTAATTGTTAGGAATGTTTTGACCATTACCTCTTCCGAGCTCATAATCAATTCTAAAGAATGTTCAGGCATAGAATCATATTCCTATTTTTGAATCTTATGATGCTGGCCAAGAGGGGGAGCATCCTCCTTTTCCAACACCCCATCCTCAGATTTCATAGTTTCCACCCCTTGCATATCCTCTAGCATCTTGTTACCATCCTTATGGGGGGTCACAAATCCTTCTAGGCCCTTTGTCATTGCAACCTCCTTGTCAAGCTCTGGGGGCACGGTTTCTCCTACTCTCTAACCCTCCCCACCTTCCACTATTTGAATCTCAAGTGCCTTATATTTAATAACTTTTTTGGATGATATTGTCTCCATAGGCAGAGGAAGATAAGAGTAGTCTTTGCGCCCTTTTGGTTTCCGCTTCTTGTTAACAATGTAGCTCCCCAGATCCATGTTTTACTTATTTATTTTTTCCTTTTTGGACTGTGAAGGCCTTTGCTGGACCTCCCCCCCCCCCCCACACTATATTATTGTCACTTGAGGGCTTTTCATCGCCCTTGGACTCAACTTTAGAGGGACAACTGGTGTTGTCTTCTATCCCTTCATCGATACTCAAAATATCAAAAGAGTTGTTTAAGTTGAGATAGGACAATGTTCTCCTCATATTTGTTCCCAGATTAGAATTCAGCTTCCTATTTTCCCTAAGTGTTGGATGCTCTCAATCCTGACCATCCATAGTATTTCCATCATAAGTCGGATATATCACTCATTCAGTGATTTTAAAACTTCCAGCACGCACCACCATATCATAGGTACCTATAATTGGGCTAGCATCGCCCTTAGGATTTGATATACTAGCTCCAACAGATTCACCCAGAGATTTAGCATTATCTTTTTGTGTATCTAGGTTACTCAAACCCTTGTAATGGCCTGTGCACCACCAGCAATTTTATCACCAGGGGGACTTGCCAAATCTTTTCTTAGCCTGTTAAAAATTCCTGAAACACTTGGCTCAAGAGGAAATACCCTAACTTGATTTTACTGCACTTCATAACCCGAACCTGCAGTGACTGCAATATAGCCAGTGTATCAAATAGATGTTTCACAAACATCAACAGACCCCACATTTACCATATTCATAATCTTATTGAACTCACCAGGAAAACCACATGGGGCCCTGTTCTCATGAGCACTCTGTCCAGACGAAGCCTCATCACCATTAAACCCCGAGCCCTTGCCCTTGCCTCCTAAATCCTCACCCTTCTGGGGCTTGAGGTCCTTCGACCCCCACCTGCAGGTTGCCTCTATGTGTCCCATTCTCTTACAGTGGGAACAAAAATTGACTCAGGATTCATAAACAATAGGTTATCTATGGAAAAATTCTTCACCCACTAAAATCCACAAAAACTCAGGAGGCACTCTTGACGCATAAACTTCTACACAGATTCTTGGATTGAAAGGGTGATAGACAGAACGAGTTATACTATCTGAAAATAAGAATCTACCAACATGGTTCCCTATAATTTTAATGATCGAAGGATTCTAAAATTGTAAAGGATGATCGGGAAAGCTGGCACATGATGCCACAACTGGGTAGTCGCGCTTCATATGGAATTCGTAAGACCATATAAAGAGGAAGAACTAGGATTCATTGTAGGTTAGAGGAGCACTGGACCATGATTTTATTAGGTCATCCTTTGACGCGAATCAAACCATGATGTGTCTATTATCATGAAAACCCACCATAACCCTTTCATGTAAATCCCTAGATGCGTAGAGGAACCTATCAAAAGAGTTGACCGAAGGCCATCTCCGCTTGAAACGATTGATTAGGGTCTAATCCAGGAGTGAAGAGGCCTTATTTTATTCCACAGTAGAAATCAAAAGGTTGGGTCTTCCATCGAATAGATCATGTACTTTAGGGCAAAAGGAGATTTGTGGAAATGGGGGAAGAAGGTCGGATTTGGAAAAAGTGGCGATAGGGGTAGACGCCGCTCCCTTGAGAGATGTCTAAAGACCCTCCCCCACCGGGGTGGGGAGGAGCCGACAGGGCCACCACTGTTACAGATCTGGAGCTATCATTGTGTCTCCCTAGAGAGTAGATCTGAAGCTAGTATCATGTGCTCTAATAAGTGTGCTTGACATTTTATGGAAAATTACACCACATTATATTTGAATTGAATTCTATGAATTTAATAATTAGTATGCTCTTAATAAAGGTGTGTTAAAACTTGTTGCATCTCTAGAGAACCAGATGAATGATTAGCTTTGTGATAGCTTCCTAAGGGTCATGTGATCCATTGAGAGTGATACAATTCACACCATACCATTGATGCTTGATCTAGATAGAGAGTCACATATCTAGAATATTCCTACATTCATTGGGGACAGAGGACCTCGTGCCAAGATGTTCTGGATTGAGTTAGACTATATGATCATTAAGCACCTCAATACACCCCCAAACAGAAGGGTGAAGCTCCCTGACTACCCGTTACGACGACCATCCAATCTTTGGTGGGATATTGTGGAGAAATACGATCAATAAAAGAAGTTAACCTAGAAATTATTCAAGGAAAAATTCATGATAAACTTATACCTAGTGACTTTGAGTGATGAGAGAATTCTTGTGTTTATGATCCTTTTACAAGGAAAAAAATCATTGACGAATTATGTAGGACGTCTCACTGAACTGCATCATTGGGATCCATCTTTATCAGCTAATTAGATCACCTCAAAAAAAATTCCAGGAAATACTTTTTTATGAGGTATGGTCACACGTGAAGATAATTTTTTTAGAAACTTATCGAACATGATGAATCAGGATCTCATCAGCAAAATATATTTTCTTCAAGAATTTTTTAATGATATTTTATGGGATTTCTATTCATTAATGGAAAACTCATTTTGTATTGTTTATATTTTAGTGGGTATATGATCAAATGGTAGAATGATTATTCATTTTATAGATGGTTTATAATTTCAATGATGAGATGTTTATAAAATCCATTTAGTTTCCATGGGTTGTACTACGATAGATTCATTAAATGTTTATGAAACCTTGTTTATATCACATGTTATGATATGATGATATGATGAATTATTAATGAGTTTGTGTCACACATATATATAGTTTTCATTATGTGAAGGGTGGTATTGTAATTATATCACCACAAATTCATTGGTTAAATATGGATAACTCTTGAGTTAATTATGTATGCCTAAAACTGACTTCATATTCATATTTTTATGTGTGGACTGAGTTTTATGTCCCTATGGTTATGTGTGGATGTAGTTTCAATTTCATAATTTTATGTGTGGACCTTTTTTCATGTCCATATGGTTTTGTTTCGATACAGTTTCATTCCCATAAGGTTATATGTGGACCTTGTTTCATGTTTATATGTTTATAAAAGGTCCGGACATCGTGTTCTTAATTAAATGAGTGAACTTATTTCTATATATACATGTTCTCAATGTTATAAGCTTTTGTGTTTCCACATTTTTGTGAGTCTGTTATGCTAACATGTCTTATGGTCATTAATCTCATTTGTGATTCTTGTCTATTGTGTTTTCATGATTTATACCATGACTCACGGTTAGGATCTATGTTATTCATGGTATGGTTTTCAAATGACAATCTAATGATATCATACCCTTATGTTCGTGTTATTTTTAAGTGATTATTGATATCTCTATTTCTTACCCTTACCAAACATCTAAGATCACACTTTTTTATCTTTCATTTCCCCAGGTCTTGAAGAATGTTTTTAAGCAAGGAATGTATAAGGAGAAGATATTTATGGGATATACTAAATATCTTTCATTAAATTAGAATATTGTGTATCAAGTCTCTAAAGACACCAAACTTCATGGTCCCCATGTTTTTATTTTTGAACATTATTGAATATTCATCTAAAAAGATGTAATATTCATGTATGAAAATCTGGTGTTGCTACAGTTAGTATCAGAGTAAGGTTCAATCAATCCATGGATATTAGGGTTAGAAAACATTATTGAAAACAATAAGGATATTAAGTATAGATTTTTTTAGGAATTATGGTGAAGAATGGAGCTAGTAGTTTTTTGGAAACTACATCTACATCTAGATACGACAAGTGGATGTGGAGCTAACAATGTTTTTCCTAGGCATTAGAAATATGAAAAGGTATCATCTGTCTTTGACATAATTATCACCTATTGTATTAAGATAATACATGTTTCATATAAAGTTTGACACTCCTAGGGAATATTTTTTGGAAATTCACAAACCTATTATGATCCATCATAAAAGATTTTAGTAGACTATGACCATGAACTACCTTTTTTAAACATAAAAATTCATAGATTTAAAAGGAGGTTTAAATATTTTGACATCCTATGAATGATTTCTCATAGTTAATCACTTTGATTAATGGTGATTTCTCTTCCTGAAAACCATTTTGGTTTTAGTAAGGAATTGACAATAGAATGATGATGTTCATTTTCAAATAGGTAAACTCAAAAATTGATGTACCTTATTTGATAGTATTTATATGAATTACCATATATTATGAAAATTATCTAGGAATGCTATTTCATATCCTCAATTATTTGTTTTTTATTTAATATTGGAAACCTGTAATGGTATGATGATAAGATCTCAAGTAGAAGTTTGTCGGAATGTGATTCCTTCAAATCTCATTACTCTTCCTCTCGTTCAATTTGATGTTATCATGGGAATGGAATAGAGTTTTCTACATAAATACCTAGAGGAATGGATGTAATGTTTTATATTATAAACCATCCTATGATCGTATATTAGTTTAATGATAATTATGAACATATGATGGGAATCACATCCATTGTATGGGTCATTATTCTCAAAAAAAGGTGTTCAACGCATATGGGTTGAGGGAAACTCCACATAATATATATTACTATTTTTTGTGTGTTTATTGACATTTTTAGGAATTGTTTTCTTGTCTTCCACTAAATCATGATATGTATTTTTCAATAGAACCCATAACTAGTGGTACTTTTATTTCAAAGACTCCATATAGAATGATCATTATTATGTTTTAGAAATTAATGAAACAACACTATGAGAATCATGAAAAGGTATTTATTTGACAAAGTGTGTCACTAATGTGGCCTTATTTTACATAGTTTTGACATAACTTTTTAGTTAATTTTTAATGATTTAATTAAATTTTTTTACACTTTTTATTAAATAATCATAATTTTGAGTTTTTATAATTTAATCCGTTATTTAATCAGTTTTTGTAATTGAAATTGTATTTTTAGCCTTTAAATTGTTAATTTATATATTATTTTAATTTTATAGTCTAATAACATTTTATGAAGTTGGTTATTTCTTGTATTATTATTTAATAGTTTAACGTATATTAATTATTTAATCTTGGTATTTGTACATAAATAATGTAGTTGTTAATTTATCATTTCATGTACTAATACATAATTAATTTAAAACAACATAATCAAATTGTTGGTTGTATTTTAAAAATTCATTAATTATAAATTTAATTTTATAAACTTAATACTCTTGTTAAATTTCATTAATTTAATTTCATTAATTAACTTAAGTATTTAACCAAAAAATAACTAATTTTTTACCTTAATTAATGTAATTTGTTAATGTATCTATTTTAAATAAATTAACATTGTTATATATTTTAAGTCTAGTTTTTTATTTTATAATTTAGATACGTCTTAATTATATGATTTAGTTTAGTTATAATTTAATATTAATAAATTGAAGTTAATTATAATTTAGCTCATGTTTAAAAGGTTTTATAAGTTTATTAATGTTTATGATGCACTTAAATTTTCAATTGATTTAATTAATTTTTAGTTTTAATTAATTATTTTTTTCGATGTAATTTGTGTTTTAATATATTTTTAATTTTTTTTTGTTTTAGAGCATCATGGTGGTACTGTCCTCACTTCATGGTCTCACCCATATCACGGTGCCACCATAAAATTACCTCTACTTTGTCCCAGGTTCCAGCCTCACTTTACTGTCCCTCCGTTCTCTCATCACCGTGAGACATCCCTCTAGCCCTTCACACCATAACTCTCTTCCACTGGTACCAACACCTTGACACTATCTCTTCTTCCCTGATTGTTCCAATGTACCCCTTCATGTTTCCACCAAAACCTACTGCTACACCGTTTCATGCCTCCTCACATTGGTATCACCCTCAAAATCCCCTCCACGGTTTCATTGTCTTTACATTCTCACAATTGTGAGACATCTCACCGCAATTCCCTCATCCTCACACCGTCATCGGCATCATAGACCATTAACCATTTCATCCACTTCACTTCTCTTGCAACCCTTCCACCCCATGACACACTCATCCTCATCACATCAATGTTACATCCCTACCATTCCATCAAAACTACATGAACCACCGTCAATCACAGGACCCGTTCTTCACACGTCACCAGACTCAAACTTGATAATTAATTCAACCACAACCATACTCAAATCAAAAGTGAAACCTAGATCTAGGACCTTATCCGAAGCACATCCATAGATCTGAAACTTTAGGTTGGGATGATGAAGAGAACCGCACCACCACTGATGAAGTGAACCGCACCACCACGTTTGGCTATGCACGTCGTCAAACCTCTTATCGTCCCCTGAGTCTAAGCTATGAGGTGAAGATAAACCCAAGAGTTGGCCATCGTTGCGGATCTAGAAGAGATATTAACTATTTTTTATGTTTTATATTGTGCAGGTTGACAATAGTGCCTAAAAGACGTCCGAGGGATTTCAACTAACTCAGTGGGAGTTAGTTACAAAGGAAAAGCTAGCACGACATGTCAGTTAGGAAAAATGCACGTATGCAATGCATATGTGAAGGATATTTGAATTTGGTGGAAAATAGAGGGTGACGTGTAGCAGATGATAGTGGTTTAAAGGTAGAGTAGTAGTAGACTTTTTTAGGAGATGCTCATCATATTTGACGCACACACTTTTTCGAGAGTGAAGACTCTAGGGAGAAGCACATGATATGAGTAAGAGACGACAGATTCAGAGACTAGAGTAGCGCTACGGGAGTTCTTCTTCCCTATATCCTTAGATTTTATACTTTTTTTCAGGTGTTTTTTTTAAATCAACATGATCATAAGCTGATGTGTTCACATCTCGGGAATTTGATACAACTGGATTTTCTTTTTAATTTCATCACTTTCATTTCAATATGTCAAAATCATAATCAATGGGCGAGATTTATTTATGATTCTATGTTTAATTTTTCACACCTCAATTTCTGTTCTTTAAATTCAGTAATTCATGATGAAATTGTTAAGTAGAATTTGAATATTTTTTAGATGATTTTACTGTCAACAGCATTGGAAATTTATGGTGAGTTTATTTCCAATTGTTTTCCTTTTTCAACTTTCAAGCAGTTTAATTAAGTTTTCGTGTGGCGAACACCAATAATTAATCCTATGCCTATTGGATTTCTTGGTGAGGGTGAGTTTTAAAATTATCATGAAGTGTGACTCAATACAAGTAGTGAAAGGGTCAACCATTTAAACTAGTATATTAAATCTCTAGATTATTTCATGTGATCCATGTGTTTTTGTCTTTTCTGTTAGGAAGATTATTTCTTTGTTTATTCTATAATATATAGTTACTTTTGTGTAAGTTTTCATTCATTAGTCAAATGAGTTTTTTCAACTTGTTTGTACAACATTATTAAAAAAATAAAAATATATATAAAGTAATAATATGTTAACATCCTCCAATACTGACAACAATGGAGAATATTTTGAATAAAACCATAAATTTTTCACCTGCCTTACCTTGGGTTTGACCATGCACTACTGTGTTAGTGTAGGAGTTACAAATAATATTTTGAGGGTCATGATGACCACTGGCCTAAACCGAGTCAGACGCAAAATAACATCTTCATGCTAATTATAGTTTATAAGTGGATTTATGCTTGAGTTCCACTGTACATGATTCTGTTCAGCACTTTATTGAATCCCCTTTTGAACCTACTAATCATAATTTACCCATTTTTAACCTTGAATGTGAATGATTAGCCACTAAATGAGGATAATATTCATTGTTAATATATATAATATTCATGTTATTTATTATTCATAAACACCATTTTAGTGCATTTTACACTTTGAACATCATTTCACATTATGATTGTAATACCTTCTTAAAATGCACTATTATGTGGTACATTTTTTTAACATCATTTAAAGTGCCCAATGATTCATCTGATTGTAAGGAATCTAATTATACATATTTTAATTTTATATTTTTGTAAATCTATCTACACTTAAGTATGAACATGTTTTATTCAGGGATCAATGGAGAATTCATGGAGGATGATGGAGATATTTGGCAATCAAAGGAAGCAATTCTGGAGAAGGCAGATTTGACACCATCCCACTGATGAGACGGTGGGGACCAACATACAGGACCAATGAATCCCAAATTTCTTGGTCTGATAGAAGACATGGCTAGGAACATATCACTCTTCATGATCCAATGCTAAGTCTGCTTCAATGGTGTCCATTTAGGCGCACCAAGTTAGAGATAAAATTATGGTCCAGATTCTGTGGCCCAGAAAAACATCCCACCAATTAACCCATATCTAGAAAACCATAACTTAGTTTGGGCTGATATTTAACAGGCTGTTAGGGGACATCAGGATATTAATTTAAGTTTTCTATGTCCCACCCATATTCTTCCATCTAGAAGGTGTATCAAGCGCGTCTGTTCGGTGCATGAAAGCTGGATGCCTTTTCGGGTCAAGGGTGGAAAATCTTCTTTCCACAAACTTTCCACCACCCTAGACCTACCATAATCAAGTGGGATGACTTGTACTGTTGTAGGATCTACCCAAGTTCTCAAAAATTCCTATTTAATGCATTTTTGTTTGAGGATTTGGAAATCTTGGATGCTTTTTTCAATTGTAATGTTATGCTGCAATTTTGTTGTCTCAAATTTGTCTTTCACATGTAAGTTGTTCAATTCACTTTAGTTTCTTAATAAAAGTTCCTATTCTACTCTTATTATATTGTTATTAATAACACTTTGATACCACTAGATCAAGTTGTGAATTTATTCACACCAAACCTTGTGAAATTAGTCACACAACGGTGGAGTGATCATTTTATTTTTGTTGTTTTCTTTACTTCTCTATTTCCTCCCTCATGAGTCTACTTTCCGCTTCCATTGAAACCATGGGATCAATGGAGGGCTGACCTACTTATGGGTTGATCCAAGGGAGTAGAAAGGGGATGGATTGTATGTTATTTATCACCTCATTAATTTATAATCACTTCTTTAATTGAGATTTTTATTTGATTATTTTTAAACTCCATCGTCCTTGTTGAATTTAAGGCCACACACTTCAAGTGCTAATACAAACCTTTACCTTGAAGTGCTCAAAACTTTGATCCTTCAAGTGTATAGGTGATTAGTATTAAAGGGTGTAGGTATTAAACTAGTAGGTTATGATGTTGTTTTATCTCTTTAAATGAACCCATCTCGAATATAATAAATTGAAATCATTAAAAAGGAAATATGTCCAATCCACCCCGAGCGATAACCTAGGATCAACTCATTCTTTTAAATTGAATTCACTTAAGTCTCTTAGAGTTCCTTTAAACCCATCTAAAATCAACCCATGTTGGCCACTTCATATCGAAAAACAGTCCTTATAATGTGTGTGTCTATAGGTTACTTCTTAGGTCTCGGTGGATTCGACAACCCAAGCTAGACTACAAGGACCGTTCTACCTTCATATCTTGGGTAAATTTGAGCGAGAATCAAATTTTGGTGCCATTTATGGGGACCCAAGTAATTCATCTAAACACCCATTCTATTATCCACCATTTCTTTTTTTCTCATCCAAGTTCTCTTATATTGTCCCTTTCTCGTTTTTTTTTCTTTTGGCGCATGTCCGCCTACACCCGTGATCAATCAAATCGTCTAGTTAGGGTGGATAGTCCTGGGGTTGGGGAGTCAAGTACACCAAGGGAACTCATTACATTAGATCCTAATCTTCCTAACACCCCCGAGTCAAAAATTGATCCCATTTCAATGGAAGGTCTTCAAAGAAACCAACTCATAAACCCGGGTGGGAACCAAAATGGAAACCCAGATGAGGCTGCCCCAAACTTGGGGAATGCGATGGATCAAACCATGAATGACTACATCACACCTTCTTGGACCAATGCCCCCTCATGCATTAGACACAATTCCCTAGGAGATTCCAACTACATCTTTAAACCCCATGTCCTAAACCATCTTCCCACATTCCATGGAATGGAGTCCGAGATGCCCTACCTTCACATTAAGGAGTTCAACGACATTGTAGAAACCATGTGTCCCCCACATCAACTAGAATCAGATAAGATGAGGTTATTTCCTTTTTCTTTAAAGGATCGAGCTAAAAATTGGCTAAAAAATTTGAGACCATCATCCATAAATTCTTGGGACCAACTACAAAGAGAATTCTACAGAAAATACTTTCCCCACCATAAAACAATTGCACTTAAAAAGAGTATCCAAAACTTTTTTGAAAAAGAGGGAGAGTAATTCTATGAAACATGGGAGAGGTTCAAAGACACTCTAAACATGGTTCCACGCCATGGTTTTTCTATTCTTGAACAAGTGATAATTTTCTATGAAGGTTTGGGTCCAGGGAACAAACAATTCATTGACATGATGTGTAATGGAACCTTTAAAAACAAAGCCCCAAATGATGCTTACAAGTATCTAGAAATCCTTTCTGAACAAAACCAAACATGGGGAACTTCACCTTATTCTGAAAATCCACAAAGAACTACTGGAATTCATACACTTAGAGAAGAGGAAAGCCTTAGGGCTAAACTCACAGCACTCTCTAGGAATGTTGAAGAGATAGACCTTAGGAAAGTTCATGGAATCCAAAATATTGACCCTGTTTGCACAATTTGGGACAAACATGACCATAAGACAGACAACTGCCCAACCATTCCATCCATCAAGGATGTTCTCTTAGGAGGACCCCCAGTGGAAGTAAATGCTTTGAACTTTAAAAAGCCTCAATACCAAAACACCTTCAACCCAAGGTATAATGACTACCCAGGCTTCCGCTGGAAAGATAACCAAAAACCTAGCCAACCACAGGGACAAAATACTTACCCCCATCAGAACTACCAAACCCATAACCAGTTCCAAACCCAACCTATCCAATACCAACAGCCACCGGTCCATTTTCAAAAAACCATCCCACCTCCAAAATATCCCCCTGGGATAAACCAACATACTCAATCACCCACCCAAACTATTCCACAAAGCCTACTAGAACAACTGTGCAAACAAATGGAGAGGATGAACTCAGAGGTATCTTCCCTAAAACAAGAAATTCAAACCATCAAAACTAGAAAGGCACCCATGCCTACTAAGGCGGTTCCATCCTCAACTTCAAGGGGAGAGTCAAGTTGTGCTCAAACAACTCATGAAAAACTAAAGGTTGTGACTGTTTTAAGAAGTGGGAAATCAATTGAGAAACCTGAACAACTAATTCATAACCCACCTAAAGATTCAAAATTGGATGAAAATTCAAATGTACCACAAGATCAAACTGAGGAAACTGATAACATTTTCAAGGAAACAACTCTTCAACAAACAACCCCACAACCTGCACCATTTCCTCAACGCATGAGGGGGAAAACCAATCCTGAACTAAGTGAAACGTTGAGAGAAATATTTTCACAAGTCAAGTTGAACATACCCCTTCTCGATGCAATCCAAACCATACCTTCCTACTCAAAGTACCTTAAGGACTTGTTCACTTTTAAAATAAAATTTTCACATAAAAACCATGTCCTTTTGGCTTATAATGTGAGTACCACCATTCAAGGGACCATTTCTCCTAAGTTGAAATACCCGGGTTGACCTTACATCAATGTTGAACTAGGAGAGAGAAAAGTTGTCAATGCCTTGTGTGACCTAGGTGCTAGTGTCAATCTCATCCCTTATGATGTGTACTGCCAGTTAGGACTAGAAGAACTCCAACCCACATCTGTCACACTTCAACATGCTGATCGTAGCATTAGGGTTCCAAAGGGTATTGTAAAGGATGTTCTAGTAAAGGTTGAAAACGTCATCTACCCTGCTGACTTCATTTTCCTTAACAACCATCCAAACTTAAGAAATAAGGAACAAACCCCAATCATCCTTGGTCGTCTATTCCTTGCAACAATAAACTCTGTTATCCGAGTCCGAAATGGGAACATGACCATCACCTTTAGGAACATGAGTCTAGACTTGAACATCTATAATGTAAGCTCACAAATATGGGATGACGAGGACATTCATGAAGTAAACATGATAGGAAGCATTGATAATGAATCCATGGAACATCAAGGAATATTTGATGAATGTTTAAGTCAGGATGAGATTGATTTCCTTTGTTCATATGAAGGAAGTTTATCTCCTTGGCTTGAATCATTTTCAAATTGCTCTTATGATGAAGTCTTAGGTCCAAAAATCAGTGAAACATTTCAAGAAACCACTTTCATGGAGACCACTCCAACTTCCTTCCCTAAATCTGATCAAGCCAATCTTGTAGCTGAAACTTCTACATGTGGGGAATCAATCCTATCTGAAACTCTAAAAAAAGAAATTGAACTTGATCCAATGTCCCAATCTTCTGCTGAAATTCTGAACCAACCTGATCTTGAATTGAAGGAACTTCCCGCTACACTCAAGTATGCTTTCCTAGGGGACAATTAAACACATCCTATTGTCATTTCTTCTTCTCTTGAAGCCAATCATGAGAGGATTCTTCTAGAAGTCCTTAGGAAACATAAGAAAGCCATTGGTTGGACCCTGTTTGATATTCCTAGGATTATACCACTTATAGGGACTCATAGGACTGTTCTGGAATCTGATTCAAAGCCATGTCATCAACCTCAACGGCGACTCAATCCTAATCTCATGGAGGTAGTAAGGAAAGAACTTCTGAAACTATTAAAAGCTGGTATCATCTATCCCATAGCTGAGAGTGAGTGGGTGATCCCAATTCAAGTGGTTCCAAAAAAGGTTGGAATCACAGTGATAACAAATGAGGATGGAGAGATTCTTCCAACAAGGGTGAGTAGTGGATGGAGGGTCTGCATTGACTATAGGAAGCTAAACTCATTCACCAAGAAGGATCATTTCCCATTACCATTCATTGACCATGTCCTTGAGAGAGTGGTAGGTCATGCCTTATACTGTTTCTTAGATGGGTACTCAGGGTACAATCAAATTGAGGTCTCCCTATAGGATCAAGGGAAGACTACATTCACATGTCCTTTCAGCACCTTTTCCTTAAAACGTATGCTCTTTGGTTTATGCAATGCTCCTGGAACCTTCCAGCGGTGCATGATGGGAATCTTCTCAGACATGGTAGGGTATTTTCTAGAGGTCTTCATGGATGACTTCTCTGTGTTTGGGGATACTTTTTTGGGATGTCTATGTAATGTAGAAAGAGTCTTGTCAAGATGTGAAGAAAAGAATCTAGTCCTAAACTGGGAAAAATTCCATTTCATGGTTAAAGAGGGACTGGTTCTAGGCCATCTGGTCTCGGTTTGGGGGATTGAAGTTGATAAATCCAAGGTTGACATCAGTCATCACCTTCCATCACCCAAAACTGTCAAGGAAGTGAGGTCTTTCTTAGGAAATTCTGGTTTCTATAGAAGATTCATCAAGGACTTTAGTTCAATCTCCCGTCCCCTTTGGGCTATGCTAGTAAAGGATGCTCCATTTGTTTGGACCGAAAGCTGTGAGGGTTCATTCTCAACCCTCAAATCCTCTCTCACCTCTCCTCCCATCATGAAATCTTCAAATTGGAACCTTCCTTTCAAACTTATGTGTGATGCCAGTGACTTTGTTGTAGGAGCTGTGTTAGTACAACGTTGTGATAAAAATCCTTATGTCATTGATTATGCAAGCAAATCATTAAATGATTCCCAAATCAACTACACCACCACTGAAAATGAGTTACTTGCTATTGTGTTTTCTTTAGAGAAGTTTAGGTCCTACCTCTTAGGATCACCCATCACTGTGTTCACTGACCATTCTACACTAAAATACCTCTTCCAAAAACTAGATGCTAAGGCTAGACTGATTAGGTGGGTCCTTCTCTTACAAGAATTTGACCTCACAATCAAGGATAAAAAGGGTGTTGAAAATGTTTTACCTGATCACCTCTCTAGGATGGAATTCAAAGACAACTCAAATCACCTTTATGTTTCTGATTCATTTCCTGATGAACACCTATACTCTGTGAGTGACTTCCCTTGGTATGCCGACATAGAAAATTTCTTAGTTACAGGAGTCATTCCAAAATTCTTAGGGACTCAAGCTAGAAGGAAATTCCTTTCTGATGTTAGACACTATGTGTTTGATGATCCATACCTCTATATGTTCTGCCCTGACCAAGTCATTAGGAGGTGTGTCCCAGAATCTGAACAAGAGTCCATCCCTAAATTCTGTCATAGTGAGGCATGTGGAGGTCACTTTTCCTCTAAGAAAACATCTTCTAAGATTCTTTAATGTGGTCTCTTCTGTCCCACCCTCTCAAGGGACTCTTACACATTTTGTCAAAGTTGTCCTAGGTGTCAACAAGTAGGGTCCATCACAAAAAGGAATCAAATGCCACTCACTCCCATCTTAGTGGTTGAAATATTTGACTGTTGGGGAATTGATTTCATGGGTCCCTTCCCATACTATAGGGGATACCTCTACATAATATTAGCTATTGATTATGTCTCAAAATGGGTTGAGGCCATTCCCAATAAGTCCAACGATCATCAAGTTGTGATTTGATTTCTAAAAGAGAACATATTTTCTCGATTTGGAATTCCTAGGGCTATAATCAGTGATCGAGGAACCCATTTCTGCAATCGTCCATTCTCATCACTCATGGAAAAATATGGAATTTCTCACAAGGTGTCCACTGCTTACCACCCACAGACCAATGGTCAAGATGAGTTAGCCAATCGTGAAATCAAACAAATTCTTGAGAAAACTGTCAATCCTTCAAGGAAATATTGGTCCGAGAAACTATTGGATGCTCTTTGGGCATATCGTACAGCATTCAAAACCATCCTAGGAATGTCACCATATAGGTTGGTTTATGGAAAAGCATTCCATTTACCTGTTGAAATTGAGCATAAGGCCTTTTGGGCAATTAAGAAAATGGATTATGACCTCTCATTGGCCGGAACAAAAAGGAAATTAGATCTCAATGAACTGGAGGAATTAAGGATGGAGGCTTATGAAAATTCAAGGATCAATAAAGCTAGAGTTCAAGCCTACCAATCTAGGAATATCAAGGTCAAACATTTTGAACCGGGAAAACTTGTGCTCTTGTATAGTTCAAAACTTCATTTACACCCGGGAAAGATAAGGTCTAGATGGTCAGGACCTTTCATAGTGCATCATGTATTCCCCCATGGGGCAGTAGAGATTCAAGATCCCACAAGTGGTTACATTTTCAAGGTCAATGGTCAAAGGTTAAAACCATTCATTGAATCATTCAATAAACAGGAAATAGAGGTGGAGTTAACTGAGCCAACCAATGAACAAGGAAAAAATTGATAGATTTAGGGTCCATGTTGGGCTAACGACGTTAAACAAAGCGCTGTATGGGAGGCAACCCATGGTTTTCAAGTTTCCTATCATTTTTTTGTTTTAATAAACTTTATATTTTAAATAGGATTAATTAATAATTTTTATATTTAAAAAAAGACTATTGACATGTTCTTCTATTATGAGTATGGATGGGTATGAAAGGGGAGCACTGTATTCATCCGTGTCATGCAGTGTGATCCCTGAGTAATACCTTACCCATAAAATTAAAAGAAGACAATGTATCATTAGTTTGATTTAAAAAAAACAACAACAGAAAAACAGTAAAAACCATAAAAATGATGATACTTGGAATTAAATAAGTCGTTGTGTTGTTTGTTTTGTATGGTTTGTTCTTCTTTTTATGGTTCAGGTACTATTTTGGGTGATACATGTTCAATCAAGGAGGTGTCTATATCCCCCAAGAGATCAAAGGACTAATTTGGAGCAGCAAGAACTTCAACTTCAACCACCAGGTGATTTCATTCCATGATCCTCAGTTTCAATTTCCTTTTTGAACTTCCATTATCTGCCTCTACTCCTTCTAAATTTTCATTTCTTCAAACACTGGGGATAGTGTTATTTTAAGTTGGTGGGGGGAGATAAAATAAAAAATTATTTCGTGTCAAAAAAAATTGAATGATTTGAAAAATAAAAAGTATAAATGGAAGGAAAAATTCCTTTAACTTTGAATATGGTAATACACATTGCACACTTTGAAACTGAATATCAAATAATTTAACATGCCCTGATTATGATTTTAATCCTTGTAAAATTTCATGAGCATAGATTTTGGAAAGTGTGGCTGTCCGATGTGATATTTCACTGTTTATATTTTCATCCAAATAAAAAAATATCACAATGCACGTCCTTTGGATAGTGGGGCATTAGTTTGAGTTCATGGGGTCCCCTAAATAAATATCATAGGTTTGGTGATCATTTTAGTTTAATATGAGTATTCAAAAAAAAATTGTGCGTAGAGCAATAAAATGACCTAATGCGTGGCTTTCAGCACTTGGGGATCGTGACTCCATAGTTGTCTGGCCCAGAGTTAGTAATTTTATCGCTATTTTTGGTAATTTGAATTTTTTTTTGACTAAGTTAACTCGATATGATGCCCGAGTATGTGGGCTTCACTTGTTGCCCTATGTTCTTTGAGTCTGGGAGTCATCGGAAAAGTCTCGCTATAGGGGTTGACTCTTTTGAGTGCAATTTCAATTACCATGGAAAAATTGCAAACAAAAAACAAAAAAAATTATACAAAAAAAATGAATACTCATCTTAATATTGAAATGTGATTCTACCTAGTGCTTCCGTAATTTCCCCCTTGAATAAAGATGAACCCCCATGTCTATTGTGATGCACAACACATCCTCATACTTAATTGATATTGGATGAAATATGGCAATGAATTTGAACAAAGAAATGGGCTTGGGATTGGGATCTGCTTATGAAACTATCTTGTATTAAAATATTTTGATGGGTTTCATGATTTTTTGGTATAAGATTTTTTGGTGATCATTGTGTATTAAAATGTTTTTGGAAAAAGGAATTCGAATTTCATATTGTTGAGATATATTTGCTCGGGATTAGTAAAACTCAAGTTGGGGGTGTGATTAGCCACTAAATAAGGATAATATTCATTGTTAATATATATAATATTCATGTTCTTTATTATTCATAAACACCATTTTAGTGCATTTTACATTTTGAACATCATTTCACATTATGATTGTAATATCTTCTTAAAATGCACTATTATGTGGTACATTTTTTTAACATCATTTAAAGTACCCAATGGTTCATCTGATTGTAAGGAATATAATTATACATATTTTAATTTGATATTTTTGGAAATTTATCTACAATTAAGTATGAACATGTTTGATTCAGGGATCAATGGAGAATTCATGGAGGATGATGGAGATATTTGGCAATGAAAGGAAGCAATTCTGGAGAAGGAAGATTGGACACCAGACCACTGATGAGACATTGGGGCCCAACATACAGACCCAATGAATCCCAAAATTCGTGGGATGATAGAAGACATGTCTAGGAACAAATCACTCTTCAGGATCCATCGCTAATTCGGCCTCCATGGTGTCCATTTAGGTGGACCAAGTTAGAGATAAAATTATGGTCCAGATTCTGCGGCCCAGACAAACAGCCCACCAATTAAACTATATCTAGAGAATCATAACTCCTTTTGGGCTGATATTTTACAGGATGTTAGGGGACTTCCGTAGATTAATTTAAGTATTCTATGGCCTACCCAAATTCGGAAATCTAGAAGGGGTTTCAAGCGCGTCTTTTCGGTGAATGAAAGCTGGATGCCTATTTGGGTCAAGGGTGGAAAGTCCTCTTTCCACAAACTTTCCACCACCCTAGACCTACCATACTCAAGTGGGATGACTTGTACTGTTGGAGGATCGACCCAAGGGCTCAAAATTCCTATTTAAGGCAGTGGTTTTTGAGGATTTGTAAATCTTGGATGCTTTGTTCAATTGTAATGTTATGCTACAATTTTGTTGTCTCAAATTTGTCTTTCACATGTAAGTTGTTCAATTCACTTTAGTTTCTTAATAAAAGTTCTTCTTCTACTCTTATTCTGTTGTTATTCATATCAATTTGATACCATTGGATCAAGGTGTGAATTTATCACACCAAACCTTGTGAAATTATTCACACAACGGTGGAGTGATCATTTTATTTTTGTTGTTTTCTTTACGTCTCCATTTCCTATCTCATGAGTCTACTTTCCGCTTCCATTGAACCCATGGGATCAATGGAGGGCTAACCTACTTATGGGTTGATACAAGGGAGTAGCAAGGGGCTGTATTGGATGTTATTTATCACCTCATTAATGTATAATCACTTCTTTAATTGAGATTTTTATTTGATTATTTTTAAACTCCATCGACCTTGTTGAATTTAAGGCCACACACTTCAAGTGCTAATACGAATCTTTACCTTGAAGTGCTCAAAACATTTATCCTTCAAGTGTATAAGTGATTAGTATTAAAGGGTGTAGGCATTAAACCAGTAAGTTATGATGTTGTTTTATCTCCTTAAATGAACCCATCTCGAATATAAGAAATTGAAATCATTAAAAAGGAAATACGTCCAATCCACCCCGAGCGATAACCTAGGATCAACTCATTATTTTAAATTGAATTCACTTAAGTCTCTTAGATTTCCTTTAAACCCATCTAAAATGAACCCAATTTGGACACTTCATAGCCAAAAATAGTCCTTAGAATGTGCATGTCTATAGGTTACTTCTTAGGTCTTTGTGGATTCGACAACCCAAGCTAGACTACAAGGGTCGTTCCACCTTCATATCTTGGGTAAATTTGAGCGAGAATCAGTGAATTTTTTAGTTTTAATGTTGAGAGAGAAAGTTGTGAAGACAATGTCACACCCCTTGAAGCACCAAATTCCATGTTTCTCATTCTTAATAATGTAAATTGTGTCAAATCTAAACATTATCTAGAAGTCGACATCACTATGCTCACAAATGTTAATGTGTGTTTCTTAGGGATTTTTATAAGAAATAAGAGTTTGGTTGTGTTTAGCTTTGGAGCCCACAGATTTCATTGTTCTGTTAAAAATATTTGGTCCAAAAACATGAGGTGGTTCCTATTAAAGAAACCAAATCCACCTGGTGACTACAGTAAGTTCTATATGAGTTCGAATGGGAACTATAAAACTAGTGCTGCATGGGAGGAATCCCATGGTCGTTATTTTGTTTTTAATAAAACAAAAAATGAAATTAAATAAAGTCTAAATGGAGAATTTAAATTCAGTGTTTCATGGGATTCAACCCGCGGTTTCCAATTTTTTTCACTTTCATTCCTCTCCTTGTTTGACTGAATAAAGTTCTTCTTTTCTACTTCCCAAGTATGCTCTGTCTCTACTGGTTTTTTGTACTTGGATTACATGCTCTAATTTTTTGGATGTTGTTTTTGTTTTCATAGAGATGTGGAATTCCCTTGTTGGAAGACAAATAAAAAACATTATGTCAGGATAGTACCTTAATGCTATTTTTTTTATTTTTCTGCTCCTTAAAGATTTAGAAAAAAAAATTATCCTGTCTATGTGAACGATTGTTTATAAAATCTAATTGTATTAAAAAATTCTACTACATGTGTACTAAAATTTCTGTTTCATGGCTTGAACTGTATAAAATTATGCTGTATGACATGCTATAGAAATTAAAAAATTCTGCATATGTTTAAAATTCTACATGCATTGGAATGAACGTTTTATGTATGTCCCTTTGTAAATAATAACTCTACATGTACTTCCCTGTGGAAAACTTAATTTCATTACTATGAAAATCTTCTCACTACTTGAAAATAAGTGTGGGGGGTACATGATGTGTCATTTTTTAATCTGCTAAGGGTTGGGGTGTTTATCATGAAATTTGACTCATGTATTGAATATCCAACTGAATAAATTGTTTTAAACATTCTTTCGTCCCTATTAACTATTAACCCACACCTTACATTCTACTTTTGAGCTAAATTGAAAATTATTCACTAAACATAAAAAATATGCTTGTACTTGTATGTGAACCTACTGTTAAGTTATTCATTGTGGAAAACAATACTTCATGAACTTCCTTGAGACCCTTTTAACTTGTCATAAATATACATTATTGAAAATATGTTTTGAACCTTAATTGATTATTTTTTCTTCTCCACTTTAGAAATAAAATTTGGGGACAATGATGGGTTTTATGTGTGGTGTAGGGGGTAAATTTTTGACTATGTTGAACTATTATATAATGTGAGCACGTCAATTCTCAATTCCACTTCAAACATTTTTTAAAAAATAACTAAATTTTTTCAAATTTCTATCATAATTTTAGGCTTTACATTGCACATGTTGGTCGGAGTGGATACTCAAGAGGGGGGTGAATTGAGTTCCAATTAAAATTTCTATTTTAAACAACTTTGTCTTAAAACCCCCAAATAAAATAGGGAATTAAACTGTAGTGAATTTATATCAAAGGGTTCGGTTGGGTTCTCGAGGGATTGATTATTTCCCAGTTAATCAAAACAGAAAGGTTGATTAACTTTTGAAACCAACTTACTGATTTACAACTGATATAAAACCTTGCGAATTTAATTATCAAAGTGACTTTAAAACAGTTTTGGTTTTAAAGAGATTAGCAGCGGAATAAAAGAATAACTTTATAAGATATAGCACAGCAGATATAACCAAGAGGTTCAGTCTCAAGCCGAGACTTAGTCCTCTCAAAAGCTTTTATAAAAAGATAATCCACACCCTGGATCGGAGATAACAACAGCAACCAGCTTTCCAGGTCCAAGACCTCTACCATAGTTATTCGTGGGAACAAACACAACAGCAACCAGCTGTTCAGGTCACATGACCTCTACCACTATTTTAGTGGGAAATACAAAATGTAAGAGAGGTGAGTGAGGATTTACAAATCCTCCAGTTAGAGTACAGGAGACAGTGTGTGTGAAAATGCAGCATATAACACACACTTCTCAATATGTAAAAAGATAAATCACAGAGAAAATGTTTAGAGTTTGGGAATATCTCTAGTGATTGTTGTGCAGTTCGGACTCCTTTGATTGATCAGAATTCACTCTGAGTCCTCTTCTGGTTTTTGTCTGGAAAACAGAGTATTGTCTGTTTCCTTGATTTCCAGGTGTAGAGACAGTCAATGAAGCTCTTGTGTTATGTTCACGTTCTCAGCTCTTCACTGGTGAGTAGTGATGAATGAGTTCCTCGTGTAAGTTCGGTAGTCTTTTTGCATTCACAGTTTGGTTGTTCTTCCAGCACACCTCGTGGTATCTGTATCTCTCTGTGTATTCGTCTATATGTCTCGCGCCACTCGCAGTAGCACATCCTTCCTTTATTTAAAGCACGAGCTCCAGCAAAAGATGATTTACTTTTTGCAGGTACGAGGTACGGTTCCCTGACATCCAACAACACACATTAAATAAATGACAGAGCATTTTAAAATATTCCTAATATGACCGTTGGTTAGATTAAATAAAGTTAAATAAATTCAAACATTTGTTTATGACTATCAGTGTGTCAAGTGATCGGTGGGTCATCAGCATCGGTGAGACATCTTCGGTGACTCATTTAATCAGCATCGGTGAGACATCTTCGGTGACTCATTCGATCAGCATCGGTAAGACTTCTTCGGTGACTCATTCGATCAGCATCGGTGAGACATCTTCGGTGACTCATTCGATCAGCATCGGTGAGACATCTTCAGTGACTCATTCGATCAGCATCGGTGAGACATCTTCGGTGACTCATTCGATCAGCATCGGTGAGACATCTTCGGTGACTCATTCGATCAGCATCGGTGAGACATCTTCGGTGACTCATTCGATCAGCATCGGTGAGACAGTTGTCCTTTGATATGGATCAGTGCGACCGTTGTCCTTTGATATGGATCGGTGCGACCGTTGTCCTTTGATATGGATCGGTGCGACCATTGCCCTTTGATATGGATTGGTGCGACCGTTGTCCTTTGATCCAGAGGAATTCTAGAATACTTGTAAATCAATAACAAAGAGATAAAAACATGATCCAACCAATATACACAGATTCATTAAGAGATTGTGATTATGTATATGAGAAATCCAACTGGATTAAGTAATTGATGATTTGTGATTATTAAAACAGCAATCACAGGAAGAATTCAACAATCTTCCAGAGGGCTCAACAATCTCCCCCTTTTTTATAATCACAAATCTTAGCCAATCACAAAACTTAGCCATTAATAAATATAATATATCATCAATAATAAGGCATAATAAGAATAAAAACATAATGAGATATAAATATCCCCCTAAAATTAGGCCTTTAAATACTTATGAAATCATTGCCATAAAAAGATATAAATCTCTCCCTTTAGAGATGAAGCTCCCCCATATATCCCATAGATCCATAGATATACAGATTTCTCCCATCTCCCCTATATCTCCCATGGATCCATAGATATAAAGATTTCTCCCCCTTTGGGATAATCAAAAAGGAGGGAAAACAGATAAAGAAGAGATTAAAAGAAGGCAGCAGTGAGAATAAAAAGAAAAGAGAATAAAGTTTATAAGACATCACAGTACAATCATAACAGGGTTCACCCTATCAACAACAATGCACAACTATTACTGGGGGTGTAAAGGGGCTTTTCCCTTGTCAGAAGGATCAATGGTGGGTAAGTTGGAAGATTTGGAGGCAGGTTGAACTGGGCGAATTTGAAACGGTGGTAAGATGACTCTGGAAGTTGGAGGAGAGGATGCCACCAGGATTTGTTGTGGAGCTGTAGGAGCTGGTTGAGAAGATTACTGAGGAACTGGTCAGAGTTGAGAGAGAGCATAAGCAACAGAGAGCTGATGTGGAGCAACATCAGAGGCACCGAGAGGGTCAGCAGTAGGAAGCACAATGGCAGTGGCTTTTGCATTCAGATAAGGCTTCAAAAGATTTATGAAATTCTGAATAACTTCTGCATCATACTGCATAGCCTTCTCAAAATCATCCTTATTTTCCATGAACCGTTCCAAGGTTGGAGTAAAATCTTGCAACTATCGAACTTGAGTCTTGAAATCTTGAGTGATTGGAGGTAGTCTCAGATTTTCAGCTAACACTTTGAAATTCGCGGTCATCTCATGCATGGTATAGATTTTTGAAAAGTAGTGATCAACATTTTCCTTGATCTCTCTCTGAGCTTTAGTGGCATCTGATGAATATACTGTTACCATCTTATGAATGTGATCACTGTGCTCCTTCATCTTCCTCAACGAGTCCAAATCAAGAACTTGCCTAATGACGGCCAATTCATCATGCACAATCTTCTTTAGAGCCTCTAGCTCACGAGTAGTGATCTTGGTTACTTTGGTTGTACTAGCTTGAGCAACTATCTGAGTTATCTCAGCTTTCAACTTTCTCAGATCAGACTTCTTAAGATGTTCAATCAGAATTCTCAACACTTCCATCATACCAGAGATGGTGGATCTAAATTCGTTGGATGAAGAGACTAACCCAGATTGTAGATCCTTCAGAATCTGATTTAGAGAGGTTATGTGCCTACCAATAAACTCACCAATATTGGCCAGGTCTGGTTTAATAGCATTTTAAATTTCTTCTCTTACTATGTCTCTCACAAAAGTAAGCAACTCCCTTTTGAACTTGTCAAAATCAGACTGAGAGACAGTAGAACTAGGTAGATGAGCACCTGCAGCATCAACAACATGAGCAGAACTTTCCTCAACTGGTTGGCTTTCCATCATAATCGCAGTAGATTCTGATTCTTCTTCTTCTTCTTCAGAATACTCTAAACCCAAAACAGCAAATCCAGGGTAATCATCCCAGACAGCAGCACACAGAGTATATTTCGGTTTATCATAACTTGTTTCTCTACTGTTTTCAAGAGATTCTCTCTTGCCATTGGAATATGTTTCTGATACAGTTTGATGTGTTTCCATTGGAGGTACAGCAAGACCATCCACTGGTCGGTTATCACCATCATCATCATTATCATCATCATCATCATCTCCATTCTCATTTCCATTCTTCACAGAAACGTCACTGTCAGATACTTCAGTGTCACTAGCTTCTTCGTCACCAAGAACTGGTTCTGATTCAGGTAAGGGTAAAGGTGGACTGGCAGATCCAAAGTCTATTCTTCTCTTAGGACTCATAGTATCAGGATCACTCCTATAATCAGGAGGTGACATACTTCCTTCTTCTGTTTCAGCGTCTTCCATCCCTTGTTTACCAGACTCTTCAGTGTCTTTATTCCTTTCAACATTTACTTCTTCTTCATCATCAGAATAAACTGGTTCCTCATCTGATTTCAAACCAGGGTCGCTCAAACCCTTCGGCCTCTTTCCATGATTAGTGGGATTGTAGGATTCATACAACTTGTCCTCATCAGCAACCCAACATTTTTTCCATGGGTTCCAGTTTATTTTCATCCGTTTACAAATTTCTTTGATAATAAAAAAAGCACTAACAGATTCAGCTATCTCATCAGCTTTATCAACACATTCCAGACTCTTTAACATAGCAAAGATCATTTTGGGATAGAACAGGGCAGTGGCTTTCTTAGAAGGTTTCAACATTCCAGCTATGTGCACCATTAGATATCTACACAAATTGATCTTCTCATGGGTCTTTAGTAAAAACAATAGAAAAACATCCTGGTATCTTACAGCAGCAAAATATCCTTTCCTGGAGCAAATTTGGTGCTGAATAAACTTAAAGAGAAGTCTACATTCACCATCCAGATCTGATGCTATGATTCTCCTTGACTCTCTGTTTCCTGTTAAAATCTATAAAGCTAACTCATAAGAGAAATATTCAGTGGTTGGAGGAATGTTTCCAGTATAATCCTCATACCAACCCTCGTGGGGTACATTCAAACATTCAGCCCATTGTTTTGACGAAAAAGATATTTTCTTTCCTTTCACTACAGAAGACATTCTGGCAGCCTTGACACCATCTAAAGTAACTTGCAGATTTATATAAAACTCATTCACTAGCTTTGGGTAGTATACATGAGTGTTATCTGAGAACCAGGCTTTCCATCCTTGCGAATCTAAAACTTGTAATAATAGCGACTTACTTTTCAAAAGCCAGGCGGAGCTGACTTCCTTTTCTACAGCAACAATATGAGTTTCCAGGTTCGGATTTACTGATCTTTGAGTGATACTACTCGACTCGCCTCGAGCACGCTTTGAAGGTTCAGGACTTTCTGATAATTTTCTCGGTCTCTTCTGCTTAGCCATTTGAAGATTATGGGGAAAGTTGGAGTTCGAAGGTTTGTAGTGAAGGAGAAGAGAGGAAATAAGGTTTGGCGGAAAAGAAATGAAAGGTCGACGGTTTGGGGAATAGGAATAGTCGTGTATCATTTATTTCATCATTTAGGGTTCCCATAATAAAGATAAAAGTAGTTAATTAATCACAAAATAAAAATATAAAAAAATCGGTTTCACAGATAAGTTTCATAGATCAGTTTCACAGATCAGTTTCACAGATCAGTTTCACAGATCAGTTTCACGGATCAGTTTCACAGATCAGTTTCACAGATCTATCATACACAATTCTTGTTTAATAAAATTCATTCTTTCAGAGCATAAAGGATTTGTAAAAATATCAGCTAATTGATGTTCAGAACTAATAAATTCTAGAGAAATATCACTTTTCTGATAATGATCTCTTAGAAACTGATGTCTGATATCAATGTGTTTAGTCCTAGAGTGAGACACAGGGTTATTAGATATGTTGATCGTACTAGTATTGTCATAGTTAATTGAAACCTGTTTAAAATCAAATCCATAGTCCAATAAGGTGTGTTTCATCCACAGAATCTGTGCACATCAACTAACAGTAGCGATGTATTCTACTTCAGCAGTAGATAATGCAACTGAGTTCTTTTTCTTACTACACCATGATACTAGCAATTTTCCAAGTAAATGACATGTTCCAGATGTGCTTTTCCTATCTAACTTGCATCCAGCAAAGTCAGCATTTGAATAACTAGTTAGGTCAAATGATTGTCCTTTTGGATAAAACAAACTCAAATTCACGGTATACTTAAGATATTTAAAAATCCTTTTAACGGCCAGTAAGTGTGATTCTTTAGGATTAGCTTGAAATCTAGCACACATACATACACTGAACATAATATCTGGTCGACTAGCAGTAAGATACAGTAAACTCCCAATCATACCTCTGTAATTAGTTTGATCAACTGGTTTACCAGTTTCATCAATATCCAATTTACAGGTAGTACTCATAGGTATATCACTTTCCTTAATACTATTTAGACCAAAACGTTTTAATAAATCCTTAGTATATTTACTTTGATTTAGAATAATACCATCTTTAGTTTGAAAGATTTGAAATCCAGGAAAATACTTAAGCTCTCCCATTAAGATCATTTCAAACTCATTTTGCATAACCTGTGAAAATTCAGTACATAAAGAATTTTTAGAAGATCCAAAAATAATATCATCAACATAGATTTGTACTATTAACACATCTTTTGAAATCCTTTTTATAAAAAGAGTGGGATCAGCAATTCCTTTTAAAAATCCTTTTGAAATAATAAAGTTTTAAAGTCTTTCATACCAAGCTCTTGGAGCTTGTTTTAAACCATATAAAGCTTTATAAAGTTTAAAGATGTGATTTTGAAAATGAGGATTTGTGAAACCAGGTGGTTGTTATACAAAAACATCTTCAATAATAAAACCATTTAAAAAAGCAATTTTCACATACATTTGATATAATTTGAAATTTAGATGTGATGCATAGGCAAGTAAGATCCTAATAGCCTCTAATCTAGCTACAGGTGAAAAGGTTTCCTCATAGTCAATTCCTTTTTCTTGATTGTAACCTTGTGCAACTAGCCTAGCTTTGTTTCTAATGATGTTTCCAGCTTCATCAACTTTGTTTCTAAATACCCATTTTTTGCCTATGGTTATAGTGTCCTTAGGTCTTTCTACTAATTTCCAGACTTTGTTTCTTTAAAATTGATTTAGTTCCTATTGCATAGCCATTACCCAAAATTCATCATTGATAGCATCATTGATATTTTTAGGTTCTAGTTGTGACAAGAAGGCTTGATGTTCAACCTGATTTCTAAGAGAATCTCTAGTCTGTGTCCCTCTATCAAGATTTCCTACAACATCATCTAAAGGATGATTCTTTAGAATTCTAGTTGATCTAGAAAAGGTAGGGCTCGAGATTTCAGGTTCATCTACAGGTTGAGGTTCAACACAAGCAGGGTCTGGAAAATTTCCAGAACTGGATGTTTTAACTACAGGTCCACTGTTTTTATCATTAAGGTTCAAACCAGAGAGATCATCTTCAAGATTTTCAAGAGAGGTCTTAGGTTCATGTGGATCAGTCTCATCAAATTTGATGTGAACAGATTCTTCCACACATTTTGTTCTTTTATTGAAAACTCTATAGGTTTTACTGGAAGTTGAGTAACCTAGAAAAATTCCTTCATCACTCTTGGATGAAAACTTATCAAGATTATCTTTAGTATTAAGAATAAAGACTTTGTAGCCAAAAACTTTGAAGTAGTTAACCTTAGGTTTCCTATGGTTCCATAACTCATAAGGGGTCCTCTTAAGAACAGGTCTGATAAAGACTCTATTGATAACATAACAAGCTGTATTTACAGCTTCAGCCCAAAAATAAATAGGTAGATCATACTCATTAAGCATAGTTCTAGCAATTTCTTACAGGGTTCGATTCATCCTTTCTACTACACCATTCTGTTGAGGTGTCCTAGGGGCAGATAAATTGTGACTATAGCCATTGTGTGAGTAGTAAGATTCAAACTCATGATTTTCATACTCACGACCATGATTACTTCTCAGGGTTTTAATCTTAAGTCCACTAAGGTTCTCTACAGACTTGGAATACTTAACAAAGTAAGAACAAGCATCACTTTTGTGAGCTAGAAAGTATACCCAAGTATATCTAGAAAAGTCATCTACAAGAACATAGACATAATGCTTCCCATTTAAACTAGAAACTCTAGAAGGTCCAAATAAATCCATGTGAACCAACTCGAGAGGTTGAGAAGTTGACACTTCTTTCTTTGATTTAAATGAAACTTTATGTTGCTTTCCCTTTTGACAGGGATTACAAACTTTGTCTGCTGGAAATTCAAGTTTGGGTAGGTCTCTAACTAAGTTCTTCCTAGAAAGTTTTCTAAGTGAATGCACATTGCAGTGTCCTAATCTCCTGTTCCAGAGCCAAGACTCTTTATGAAAAGAATTTAAACAAGTAATATTTTTCTTAGCTAAAGAATTTAAATCGACAGCATAGACGTTTTCATTTCTTAAAGAAGAAAACACTAAAGTATTTTTAGAATTAAAAACATTTCAAGAATAATTTTCAAATTTAACATAGAAACCATCATCACATAACTAAGAAATACTTAACAAATTGTATTTGAGTCCATCAACAAATAACACTTTAGAAGTTAGTCCTGAGTCAGTGTTACCAATCTGGCCTAAGCCGATGATTTTCCCTTTAGAATTATCACCAAAGGTGACAAAACCTCCATCATTTCTGACTAAGCTTTTAAAGCATAAGAAGTCTCCAGACATATGTCTTGAACATCCACTGTCCAAATACCAAGGCTTTCTACAGGATCTCTTTAAGCAGGTTCCCTACAAAACAGATTTAGATAGAAAATGATTTTGGTACCCAGATTTTCTTGGGTCCAGACAGGTTAGCCAATAATACTTTAGGTACCCAGATTTGTCTAATGGGTCTCATAGAATTTCTAGAATCAACAGATTTGGAAAGATAACCCTTATTAGATCCATAACTATGAATATAACTCATTGAAGCATATGAAGTTCCAGAGCTAGCTACATTCTGTCTAGATTTATGAATGAATCTAGTTTTGGTAATCTTCCTTTGTCCAGGTTGGTATCCTATACCAGTAGTATATCTGGGTGCTATTTTCTTACCTAGAATCTGAGTAAGAGTATCTTTACCATTTTTAAATTTCCCTAAGTCTTTCTTGATTTGCTCATTGGATAATTTTAGTTCAGTATTCTCTTTAAGCAACTGAGCATTCTTTTCTACTTCAATATCAAGATCAGATTTATGTTTAACAGTTAAAGCATACTGTTTCTTTAAACCTTTGTATTTGTCTTTCATCTCATTATAGGTTTCTTCTAACATATCACAATATTCAAACAGTTAATATTTAGACATGTTATCACATTCAGAATCATCTCCAGAATAATATGAATTAGAAGCAGTATTTTTTGAAGTTACCTCAGAAGTGTTTGTCATAAAACACATGTTTGCCTTGTTTCTGTGTTCAGTTTCAGAAACATCAGATTCACTAGAACTGTCCTCAGAAGCACTCCAAGTAGCCTTCATGGCTTTCTTATACTTGTTATCCTTGTATTCATACTTCTTCTTGTATTTCAGCTTTGGACAGTCTGCTTTTATGTGTCCCTTCCTTTTGCACTCATAGCAGACAACTTCATCTGATTTGTCAGATTTCTTCCAATCCTTATTCCAATGTCCCTTGTTGTCATACTTACCTTTGTAGTTTGAATTTTTGAAAAACTTCTTCTTCCTATAAAACTTTTTAAATCTTCTGGCAATGTGATCCATCTCAGCATCACTATCAGAATTACTCTCACTGTCTTCACAGCTTTAACTTTCATTGATAGCTTGAAGCTTTTCCTTATCCTTATTCTTTGAGGTTATAGTTTTGAAGGCAACAGACTTCCTTCTTGGTTCATCTTCTTCTTCTTTGTTAACCTTGAGTTCCTCTTCATACATCATCAACTTTTCAATTAGTTCCTTGACTGGTAGTTCACCAATATCACATGATTCTCTAATTGAGACAGAAGTTCCCCTCCATATTTCAGGTAGACATCTCAGAATTCTCATAATTTGTTCCTTTGAGTGAACATCCTTTCCCAGAGAAGTCATTGTGTTGATAATTTCATCAAACCTGAGATACATGTCAGAAATGGGTTCATCAGGCTTCATCTTAAAATTATCATACTTAATAGTGCAAGTATTCAATCTCATTTCCTTAACATTAGTTGTTCCTTCATGAGAAACAGTTAAGGTATCCCAAATTTAATAAGGAGTTTTACAAGCAGATATTCTATTAAATTCCTCATCTCCTAGAGCACTGTACAAGGCATTCATAGCTTTGCAGTTATTATTGTAGGCTGTCTTAGTAGCTTCATTCCAAGTAGTTCTAACAGTAGTAGGAATTTTATATTCAGATTCTATAGCAGTCCAAATATCAAAACCCATGCTTTCTAAATGAATTTTCATCTTGATTTTACACTGAGCATAGTTACTGCCATTAAAAAATGGTGGTCTATTGGTAGCAACACCTTCAACTCTATTATCCATGATAGCTTGCTTAAGGCAAAGATTTTAAAGAGATAAAAAATTTAGAAATAACCGAAATTTTAAGAACTTTAAAATACAACTAAAATCACAGTAAAAAAAAACTTTTAGAAAATATTTAAATGAACCTATGATACCAATTGTTGGTCGGAGTGGATACTCAAGAGGGGGGTGAATTGAGTTCCAATTAAAATTTCTGTTTTAAAAAACTTTGTCCTAAAACCCCCAAATAAAATACAGAATTAAACTGTAGTGAATTTATATCAAAGTAAGGGTTCGGTTGGGTTCTCGAGGGATTGATTATTTCCCAGTTAATCAAAACAGAAAGGTTGATTAACTTTTGAAACCAACTTACTGATTTACAACTGATATAAACACTTGCGAATTTCATTATCAAAGTGACTTTAAAACAGTTTTGGTTTTAAAGAGATTAGCATCGGAATAAAAGAATAACTTTAAAAGATATAGCACAACAGATTTAACCAAGAGGT
Organism: Viscum album; assembly: GCA_963277665.1. Lineage (NCBI taxonomy): Eukaryota > Viridiplantae > Streptophyta > Magnoliopsida > Santalales > Viscaceae > Viscum > Viscum album. Next base: position 1,370,187,069 of record OY728158.1, on the reverse strand, counting down.
CGTGTCTCATGCCGAGACTTAATCCTCTCAAAAGCTTTTATAAAAAGATAATCCACACCCTTGATCGGGGATAACAACAGCAACCAACTGTCCAGGTCCAAGACCTCTACCACAGTTATTCGTGGGAACAAACACAACAACAACCAGCTGTTCAGGTCACACGACCTCTACCACTATTTTAGTGGGAAATACAAAATGTAAGAGAGGTGAGTGAGGATTTACAAATCCTCCAGTTAGAGTACAGGAGACAATGTGTGTGAAAATGCAGCATATAACACACACTGCTCAATATGTAAAAAGATAAATCATAGAGAAAATGTTTAGAGTTTGGGAATGGCTCTAGTGATTGTCGTGCAGTTCTGGACTCCTTTGATTGATCAGAATTCACTCTGATTCCTCTTCTGGTTTTTGTCTGGAAAACAGAGTATCGCCTGTTTCCTTGATTTCCAGGTGTAGAGACAGTCGATGAAGCTCTTGTGTTATGTTCACGTTCTCAGCTCTTCACTGGTGAGTAGTGATGAATGAGTTCCTCATGTAAGTTCGGTAGTCTCTTTGCATTCACACTTTGGTTGTTCTTCCAGCACACCTCGTGGTATCTGTATCTCTCTGTGTATTCATCTATATGTCTCGCGCCACTCGCAGTAGCACATCCTTCCTTTATTTAAAGCACGAGCTCCGGCAAAAGATGATTTACTTTTTGTAGGTACGAGGTACGGTTCCCTAACATCCAACAACACACATTAAATAAATGACAGAGCATTTTAAAATATCCCTAATATGACCGTTGGTTAGATTAAATAAAGATAAAGAAATTCAAACAGTTGTTTATGACTATCAGTGTGTCACGTGATCGGTGGGTCATCAGCATCGGTGAGACATCTTCGGTGACTCATTGAATCAGCATCGGTGAGACATCTTCGTGACTCATTCGATCAGCATCGGTGAGACATCTTCGGTGACTCATTCGATCAGCATCGGTGAGACATCTTCGGTGACTCATTCGATCAGCATCGGTGAGACATCTTCGGTGACTCGTTCGATCAGCATCGGTGAGACATCTTTGGTGACTCATTCCATCAGCATCGGTGAGACATCTTCGGTGACTCATTCGATCAGCATCGGTGAGACAGTTGCCCTTTGATATGGATCGGTGCGACCGTTGTCCTTTGATATGGATCGGTGCGACCGTTGTCCTTTGATATGGATCGGTGCGACCGTTGTCCTTTGATCCAGAGGACTTCCAGAATACTTGTAAATCAATAACAAAGAGATAAAAACATGATCCAACCAATATACACAGATTCATTAAGAGATTGTGATTATGTATATGAGAAATCCAACCGGATTAAGTAATTGATGATTTGTGATTATTAAAACAACAATCACAGGAAGAATTCAACAATCTTCCAGAGGGCTCAACAGCACACAATTGTGTCTTTCCTAAGGATGATGCTTGATTAGTAGTTTAGAACTGCTTTGATTCGAAAATTATTGAGGTTGGATGATTGTTGAGTGGTCTTGCTTAGTGGTTTTATGAGATCGTTGTTTAGGACTACTTTTGAGAGTGATATGGGTAACCTGTTTGTGGAGTTATGATCATAATCTTTGGAATAAGAAGTTTGATCTTGATTCTAGGGAACTCATTTCCTTTTAATTATTAAATTAATCACATTAATATGATTGTAAATGGTTTTCATAAAAAACTATTGAAACTGGAGTAGTTTGGGCATCTGGGATCCTAAGCTGTATGACTGAGACCCTAGATGTTGGGTGCGTTTTTCTTTACATTAATCCCTCTGTACATATTGAATAAGTGCATTGCACAATTATTAGCACATGATACATGTCTTGGGAAAACTTAAATGAAGTGTCTCGGGTCAAAAGCAAGTTCGTTAAGGCGAGGGGAATGATGAACGTCAAATGGACAAGGGGACAATTGTTTATATGGGAATCATTTTGTTTGTATCAATTAAGGTTATTTAAAAAATAATATTTTGGGAACCTAGGTGATAAGTCGAAGTACAGAGCTCCTCTGGTTTAGTTTTTAATTCCACTGTTCTTTTACCTCTTCTCTCTCTTGGAATTTGAACTTCAGTTTGGAATAAAATGAGTCACTAAAAAGTATCACATATGAGGCATGACCTCCTCATTTCTTGATGATTCATAGTTTTCTAGATTACCTTTTATGTATTTTTTATAAGCAAGATTCATTTGAATATATTTTTCAAAAACCCTGTTTTCATGTTTCTGTCGTCTGTTCTTAAGTGCTGGACATGCTATATTTTGAACAGAGTGTCTTAAACAACTCTCCGCTGTTTTTCAAATATAATAAAGCATGTGACAGTTTGAGGACAAACAATACTTTTGTGTGGGGGAATTTGATGTGACATTATTTTATATAGTTTTCCTCATCTTTTTATTTAATTTTTATTGATTTAATTAAAAAAATTACATATTTCATTAAATAACCATACTTTTTCATTTTTATAATTAAATCTATTATTTAATCAATTTTTTAATTTAAAATTATATTTTTTGCCTTTGAATAGTAAATTTATACCTTACATTAATTTTATAGTCTAATAACATTTTAGTTAGTTGGTTATTTCCTGTCTTCTTATTTAATAGATTAATATATATTAATTATTTTGTCTTGTTATTTGTACATAAATAATGTACTTGTTAATTTATCATTTCATGTATTACAACTTAATTAATATAAAGCAACATAATCAAATTGTTGGTTGTCTTTTAACAATTCATTAACTTTAATTTTAATTTTATAAACTTACTACCCTAGTCAAATTTCTTTAATTTAATTTCATTAATAAAATAATGTATTTAATAAAAAAATAACTAACTGTTATCTTAATTTAATTTAATTTGTTAAAGTAACTATTTTAAATAATTTAACATTGTTATATAATTTAAATCTATTTTTTATTTTAGAATTTAGTTGCTTCTTAATTTTATGTTTGAGTTTAGTTCTAATTCAAGTTAATAATCTAGGATGATGAAGAGAACCTCACCACCGCTGATGAAGAGAAACGCGCCGCCGCAGTTTGCTAAGCTCACCATCGAACATCTCATCATCCACTGAATCTTAGTTGTGAAGTGAAGATAATCCCACAAGCTGGCCGCCGTTGCAGATCTAGAAGAGATCGATGTCGTGCCACTCACCCAGTTCAAGAGGAGATCCTGTCGACTGCTGTCGCTGTAGAATAGAGAGCCACTGCTGATGAAGCCTGATCGGCCATCGGTCGCCGCACACAGGCAAAGAGAGGAGCTGACCGCTGTGCTGGACAAAGTGGCCAAGCCGCTGCTACCTGATGAAATCCCCTCTCCTCTATTTTGTGCCGTAGAGAGGAGATACGGGGGAAAGAGTTGTTAAGAAAATAATAATAAATAAAATAAAACTACAATCTAAACTAAAATAAATTAAGATACTAAAACATTAATAATTACAAATTAATAATAAATACAAAATAGTTAATTTTAATTAAACAGAATTTTAATTTAATTAACTTAGATAAAACATTATTCAACTAAATTAAATAATCATCTAATTTTAATTTAAATAAATTATTATATAATGTGGCATATTAAATAATTGTTTAATAATAAATTATACAAAATAGTATACTAAATTATAATTTATAATAACAAAACTGATTAAGTTAAAATAGTAAATAATTTAATTTTCTTAAATAATAATAAACATTATAATTAACATTAATAATTTAAATTAATAAAAATCAATAACTTAATAAATATTGACATTTTTAAATCTTTTCAGACTTTTAATAAACTCATGACATTAATTTTTTATTTATTTCCTTCATGTTTTTATCCATTTTGTATGTTTTATATTGTGAAGGTTCACACTAATGCCTAAAAGACATCCGGGTGCTTTCAACTAACTTAGAAGGAGTTAGATACAATGGAAAAGCTAGCCTGATGTGTTAGTCCTGAAAAAACGCACATGTGCAATTCATAAGTGAAGGATATTTGAAGTCAGTGGAAAACATGGGGTGACTTGCGGCATATGACAGTGTATTGAATGCCGAGCAACAATAGATTTTTTTGGGAGACGCTCATCACATTTGACACAAACTTTTTCAAGAGCGAAGACTTCAGGGAGAAGCACATGAACAGAGCAGGAGACGAAGGAGTTATAGAGTAGAGTAGAGCTAGGGGAGTTCTTCTTCCCTATGTCCTTAGATTTTGTACTCTGTTTTCATGTGTTTTTAGTGTTGAAATCAATATGATCATAAGATGATATGTTCTCAGCTTGGAATTTGATACTACTGTATTTTATTTTTAATTTCTTCACTTTCTTTTCAATACTTGGGAATCATAATCAATCTGGGAGATTGATTTCTGATTTTATGTTTAAATTTTCACATCTCAATTTCTGTTTTCCAAATTCATTAATTCCATATCAACTGGTTAAGTAGATTTTTAATTTTTTTTTTATTCTTTTACTGTCAAAAACATTGGAAATTTACGGTGAGTTTATTTCCAATTGTTGTGCTTTTTCAACATTCTAGTAGTTTAGTTATGTTTTGGTGTGGCGAACTCCAATACTTAATCCTCTTCCTATTGAATTTTATGGCGAGGGAGATTTTTCAAATTATCTTAAAGTGTGACTCAATAAATTTTGTGAAGGAGTAAACCATTTCAACCATTAGATTAAATCTATTGAGTATTTCATGTGATATGTGGTCCTTTGTCTTTGGTGCTAGGAAGATTTGTTCATTGTTTCTTTTATAGTTTAAAGTTACTTTAGCGTATGTTGTAGTTCTTTATTAAAACTGGTTTTCTCATCTTGTTTATACCAAATTGTTAAAAAAATAAAAAGATATATAAAGTAAGAAGATGTTCACTTCCTCCACTACTCTTAACAGTGGAGAATATTTTGAATAAAACATTAGATTTTTCTCCTGCCTTCCCTTGGGTTCGACCCTCCTCCAATGTGATAGTGTATGAGTTATAAATAATATTTTGAGGGCAATGATGAAAGTGATTACAACAAGTACCACTAAAAAGGAGTGGTTTAATTCCCTCACCAGGAAATTAATCACTCAAGAAGACAAATCTTGATGTTCTCCACTCCAAGATAAATCAACTATGAGAACTTTGATATGAAAAATATGACAGAACAAACTCACTATAAGTTCTAAAGTTTTCCTTTCAATTAAAATGTTAAAGAAAATTTTATCCACAATCATACTCACCAAATGATTGCAGAGTTACAATATTAAGAACAAGTGGCACGTTTCAATTGAATGCATTTATAGTTGATCTCACCGATCAATTTTCATCACATTTAAAATGATAGTGAGAAGGAAAAAGAAAATTAACCAGCTGAATCGATTTTAACCCCGAACTGGAGGATTTATCCTAACATTATCTCCATTATGTAAACTAAAATAATTCAATTAAAAGAAAAAAATTTGAAAGAAAATAGAGGAAGATATCTCCCTCTCCTAGCTTGAATCTTTGTTTCTCTTAGCTCTGGGGTCTCTAGTAAGTGGTTCTCTGAGAAGTACTCCAAGATTCATGTCACGACCCGTCCTCGGGGCCCGTACCGTGACTACCCCAAGCCCGCCTTCCATAGACCAGGGGCTGGCGACTAGCACCAAAGGCGTAAAATCCCGTTAACTGGGAAGGCATTGCCTTTATAAAGAAAACAAGCACCACAGAGTACAAGCAGAAGTAAAACACTAAGTACAAAAAGAAGAGCTGAAAAGTAAAAAGGGGCCGGAAATACAAGCCCAACTGTAAAGTACAACTCGAAAGGGAAAACAGCGACTGAAAAGTAAAGCTGCTACGCTGAGATGTCCACTGGAAATCCCACCTGAAGGGTGGGTACAGATAGCTCCTCTGCTCCTCGGGTCCCGCCATCCGCTCCGAGTATGTCCCGCCCAGTGGTCCACCTCCGGGTACCGCCTCGTCGTATAGTCCACCTCCAGGTACCGTCCAGTCCTCGAACCTTCGGCTTCTGTCAGCACTGTCCGTCGTCTGCAACCAACACAACGAGGTGCGGGCATAGCCCGTGCAGGGGTGAGTATAACGATACTCAGTAGGGACCCCGAGACCCTCAAGGTCTCACTAAAACCAACAAGGATAAACACAAGAAGATCTCAACAGATAAACTCTACTTAGGTATATGCCCATACATATACCTAAGTTATCAAGTAACCCATCTCAAGCATGAGGAAACACAAGGATTGTGAAAACGACGGATAACCACTACCCGGGTATATTCCCATACATATACCAAAGTTAGCAGGTGACCCATCTCAATCATGAGGTAAACACAAGGTCAAAAGTCTCAGCTCAAACCAGGATTTTCATTATCGAAACCGTAACTGCTGAAGAGCTCCGTCTCTAGAGTGTACAGTGGTCCGGTCACGACTCCGAGGTACTGCTCACTAACCTAAGACTGCTGAAGTACTCCTCCTGTCGAGTACTGCGGGCCAGCCACCCAAACACAGTAGTGCTTCCCGCCGAGGTATGTCACCCAAACACCGTAGTGCACACCCCCTAGTAGCCTGCTGAGGTACTCTCCGGACGAGCACCGCGGGTCTGCACTGTCACACAGGTAGTGCTCCGTCCGCCATGGGTCTGCACCTCAGAAAGTAGTGCTCCGTCCACTGGGCTAGTCGACTCACTCCAAGTCGAGTCGGTCAAGCAGTCGTCAGGTCTCAGCCAGCTACACGGTCTCCGTACTTCGCACGCTCGTCACTGGGAGGGTCCGCTCCACGAGCTACAGGTCGATACTCCAAGTATCTCAAAGTCCCACGAAGAAGTGTCTCAAAGGTCCGTCTCGTCACAGGGGTCTCAACGCAACAGACGGCGCGTCGATCGGACGCCCGGTCTGTGAGTTATTAGCCTATTCGCCCCAGGGGCCCGGTTGGTTTCGTGAGCGAAACCAATCCCGGCCGTATCTCAACTGTACCCCGAACTCCCATAGGGTAAACTCAAAGGGACCGTTACTCAACGTAACCACCAACGCCGCTGACGGTTCGTCAAGCGGACGTCCTGTCTGAAAGATATTAGCTTTCCCGTTCCAGGGGCCCGGTTGGATTTCGAGTACAATCCAACCCGGCTATACTCCGACTGTATCCAAAACTCGGGCGGAGTATGTCAAAAGTTCTGTCTCATCAAGAGGAAGTCAACGAAACAGACGGCGCGTCAATCGGACGCCCGGTCTGTGATTTATTGGCATTTTCGTCTCCGGGGCCCGGTTGGTTTTTAAGGCAAAACCAACCCGACCGTACTCCACCTGCGTCCAAACCTCGGGCGGAGTATGCCAAAAGATCGGTCTCTCTAAGAGGAACACAACGCGGCTGACGGCACGTCAATCGGACGTCCGTAGCTCAAGATATGAGCGTTTCCGCTCCGAAGGCCCGATTGGTTTCGTGAACGAACCAACCCGGCTGAACTCAAAGTAATCCGAAACCTTGAGTGTGATATACCGAAACGACCGTCTCGATCCAAGGATCGCGCTGCCGCTGACGGTTCGTCGATCGGAGGTCCGAGGCTCAAGTTATGGGCCAAAAACCAATTCTGGTTCGAAACGGGGGGGTCCGGGTCCGGGCCGACCCGGCCCGACCCCCCCCCCCCCCCCCCCCCCCCCCCCGCGGCGGCCGGCGGCGACGGGCGGCGGCGCGGCGGCGGCGGCGGCGGCGGCGGCGGCGGGCGGCGGCGCGGGGTGCCGCGAGGAGCCGCACGCGGGTGTCACGCGGGGGCTAAGCCCCCGCTTCTTTGGAGCGGCGCGGCCTTGTGCCGCGCCTTTTTCAACAAACGGCCCCCACGTGGGGGCCGGTTTGATTCAAAGGAACCGGGGGGGCTACTGCCCCCCTTTCATGGAACCGCCCCCTCATTAAGAGGGGGGTTTTGCTGAACGGTCCGGGGGATTTATTCCCCCGGTTTTCAGTCATCCAGCCGGCCAGCTGGCCGGCCGGTTTTTACCAACGGGACCGGAAATTCCGGTCCCGCCTTCGACTTCCGACGCCGGCGGCCCGGCCGCCGGCCTTCTCTTCCGCCGCGGCCCGGAACCGGCCGCGGTCTTCTCGTCCCGCTGCGGTCCGGAACCGGCCGCGGTCTCCTCGTCCCGCCGCGGCCCGGAACCGGCCGCGGTGCGACGGCACCGCGCCCCTTTCACCGTGCCATGATATTCATTCAACGCGGCGCGACGGTGTCGCGTTCTTGTTGATTCTTCCAAGGTGCGTGCGACGGCATCGCGTAAGATAAACGTACAATTATCCGCGTGGTGCGACGGCACCACGCCACCTTGCTTCCGCCCGCAAGAATAATCAACACGAACGATGGAGGGGGTTCGGCCGTGTTCATGCGGTCCGCCCCCCCCCCCCCCTCACGTTAAATAATAACGCAACTTTAAAATAATCAAGTGTCTCACGTTAGACGTGCTAGATCCACGATCAAGAACAAAATAAATAAATATTGAAACAACAACCCCTACCTTGGTATAAGGTTCGAAGATTTGTCTACGTTCCGCGGAAGACGACGTCGCGGAGGTCGGGCGTCGCGGTCATCGTTCGTCAAATTCAACGACGAAGAGGCACGTCCGAAGAGGCACGTCGTTGGCGAATCCTTGTACGCCGACGAAGGTTGTCCGAGGAAGGTGCGGTGTTCTCTCTCGTTGACACCGAAGACGAAGAAGAGCGGAGCGGCGTTCTTCGTCGGAACTTGAGCGTTCTACGTCAAGTCTTGAGGAAAGTCAAATAATAAAGGAAACAACGAACTCAAGAACCCCTACCTCGTTAGTCGCACGTTGACGGAGTCGTGGAATATCGGTGTCGATTCCTTTGACGTCGGAGGAAGAGTCGTTGTCGATGGCGTTCGTCGCGGAAAACCGTCGCGGAAGAGATGACGTAGAAGAAGTACGTCGCGTCGCGGATGGATCGTGTTCTTCGGCGGAGAAGTTCTTCGTTGAAGAACGACGTTCTTCGCGTTCTTCGTTGAGTTTGAAGAAGAAGAAGAGGCTCTCCAAAAGCTCTTAAGGAGACAAAACAAACAACCCAAAATAAAATAAGACAACTTCTTATTTTATTATTACAATACACATTAGAATTTCAAAAGTTTGAAATTCAAAAAGGGTTAAACTCCCATAATTAATTAAGTAACTCAAGTTGACAACATTAAATGAAAAGAGTTAAAGGGGAGGTTTTGAGAGAATTTGAGGAGTTGGGGTTCGTGTGGACCCCACCTCACTTAATCCTCCCAAGGGAGGTTAAGTGGATGTGGGTCCCACTCCCAACTCCCTTTGGTAGGACTTAACTAGTTAAAAATAAAATTTGTTCCTCACAAATTTTATTTAACTTAAACTAAAAACCCAAAAACTAACTTTCAACCCGCAACAAACGCAACTCCCGAAAAGGACTCTTTAAGCGAATATCGGCGCTGCGAGTTCATCGGTGCCCTCGGATTTCAATTCCGAGCACCGGATCAAAAGTTAGGAATTCCCGCTCGTTCGTTCACTGAACGTACCCGAGCCAAACTTCGGAAATTAATTCCGGGCACTCCGGGCCTCGGAATCAGGTGCCGTCTGAAACCGCGCTCTTGTAAAATTCTAAAGAAAATTAAGAAAAAATTTTCCTTGAATTTTACGGGTCTTTACATTACTCCCACCTCAGGGCTTTACGTCCCCGTAAAGCTACATCAAAAACTAGGGAAACAAAAGAGGGTACTGAGCACGCATCTGAGCCTCCCGCTCCCATGTGCTCTCCTGGAGATTCCCGTGCCGCCATATGTTGCGCAACAAGAGGAATCGATTGCCCATGTAGGACCCACTCCTGTCGATCCTCTATCTCCACCGGGACCTCCGTAAAAGTCACCCCATCGTCAACGTCAAGCTCCCCATGGTCAAAGATGTGTGTCGGGTCGTGCAAGTATCTCCTTAACTGAGACACGTGGAAGACGTCGTGCACCCGGTGCAACTGAGGTGGTAGAGCCAGGCGATAAGCCACCTCACCAACCCTGTTGAGGACCTGGAAGGGTCCGATGAAGCGCGGAGATAACTTGCCGCCTCGGCCAAATCTCTGATTACCACGTCGAGGTGAGACCCGCAAGAAGACGTGGTCACCATCCTCGAACTCTAGTGGCCTCCGCCTCCTGTCAGCGTATGACTTCTGCCGGCTCTGTGTTGTCCTCATCCGCTCCTGGATGACATGGACCTCCTCCGATGTGGCCCGGACCATCTCTAGTCCCACAAGTGCTGCAAGATTTCTTCTTTGCCGATAAGAGAAACCTGGTCTCATCCCCTGGATGAACCACATTCTTTGCCTAAAACAGTCAATCCTAACATGGATGATACTAATCCATACCAAGGATGACGTCGTAAGGCCTCGACGCTACTACTAAGAGATCCAACCGTTACTCTCGCCTCCAAGGGTTGAGTCACACTGTCGGCATCAGTGTGTGGTAACTGGGTCTCCTCCAGTAGATGTCTCACAAGTGAGGGTCAAGTCAACAGTCAACTGGAACCTCTTAGTAACATCACAAAGGATGCGTCTTTTATTATTGCAGCTCATAATACAAGACGCTACACAAAAGCAACATCAACATGGAACTAGAAGTACAAGAGACGTATCCACTAGTTCCGCTCCTGTCTACCTGCTTTACTGTTGCTCAAGCATTTGTCGCTGCCTCAACCTTGGTGGCTCCCTCCAAGCCTGCGGATCGAGGAGTCGGACAGTCACGTGCCAGGTGACCCTTTCCGCGGCATGAGTAACACAACCTGCTCCTTGCACGGCTAGCTCTGATCCCACTCCGGGTGCCCTGCACCACTGGTCCTAAAACCCGAGATCGCCCAACTGCTGGTCTGGTCCTCCTGGACCTCTGCATCATTTGTCTACTGCCCACAGATGACTCGGCTTCTGATCGAAAAACACGCGGTAAGGCAGAATCTCCTGTACACGCTCCGGGTGTAGAGATACTGGCACAAACTCCACCCTGAAGAAGGTCTCGAAGTCTTCCCATGCGAAGTTCATCTCATCGCAAAACTGAAACAAGTGGCTCCACCACCTACCTGCTGCTGCGTGTAGTAGGCTCGCAGCGAGGATCACCATGAGGTCTGCTGGTGTCCTCACTAGCCTAAACACTCGAACCACTGCCTCCAGCCAGTCCTCTGCAGCCTGGGGATCCGTCTCCCCGCGAAACCTGGGCGGTCGCTGGCGCTGAAACTCATGCAGTGCGCTGAGGCGACGTGCATCGTCAGCGGCTGGTGCTGGAAGCATCAGGGGCTCGGCGGGTAGAGCTACCGCCGGTGCCACTGCTGACAAAGGGCCCTGCACCGAGGCCTCGTCGCTCGGTGGGCTGTCGTCATGTTCGATTCTCGGAACCCTAGCTGGCTGCCGTCGTGGGGCCATCCTGAAAGAAACAACGTAACACGATCAAACGATTATACCTGGTGAGCTGACCTGGTTTGAGCTGTTTTAAGGGGAAAAACCTTTGAAAACACACACACAATCTGTGTTTTCATGCACAAAGTCGGAAATTAGTTGTCAGGGTCCTGGTGTATGGATACGTCGGCCGCCCGCACCAACACTGGACTCCCTGAACTGAAAACCACACTCGGTACTCTCAACACTATTGCTTCACAGAAAGAAACATCAGAGTTATAAGTTCTGTGGTAGAACCGAACACCTCTGATACCAATTTGTCACGACCCGTCCTCGGGGCCCGTGTCGTGACTACCCCAAGCCCGCCTTCCATAGACCAGGGGCTGGCGACTAGCACCAAAGGCGTAAAATCCCGTTAACTGGGAAGGCATTGCCTTTATAAAGAAAACAAGCACCACAGAGTACAAGCGGAAGTAAAACACTAAGTACAAAAAGAAGAGCTGAAAAGTAAAAAGGGGCCGGAAATACAAGCCCAACTGTAAAGTACAACTCGAAAGGGAAAACAGCGACTGAAAAGTAAAGCTGCTACGCTGAGATGTCCACTGGAATTCCCACCTGAAGGGTGGGTACAGATAGCTCCTCTGCTCCTCGGGTCCCGCCATCCGCTCCGAGTATGTCCCGCCCAGTGGTCCACCTCCGGGTACCGCCTCGTCGTATAGTCCACCTCCAGGTACCGTCCAGTCCTCGAACCTTCGGCTTCTGTCAGCACTGTCCGTCGTCTGCAACCAACACAACGAGGTGCGGGCATAGCCCGTGCAGGGGTGAGTATAACGATACTCAGTAGGGACCCCGAGACCCTCAAGGTCTCACTAAAACCAACAAGGATAAACACAAGAAGATCTCAACAGATAAAATCTACTTAGGTATATGCCCATACATATACCTAAGTTATCAAGTAACCCATCTCAAGCATGAGGAAACACAAGGATTGTGAAAACGACGGATAACCACTACCCGGGTATATGCCCATACATATACCAAAGTTAGCAGGTGACCCATCTCAATCATGAGGTAAACACAAGGTCAAAAGTCTCAGCTCAAACCAGGATTTTCATTATCGAAACCGTAACTGCTGAAGAGCTCCGTCTCTAGAGTGTACAATGATCCTGTCACGACTCCGAGGTACTGCTCACTAACCTAAGACTGCTGAAGTACTCCTCCTGTCGAGTACTGCGGGCCAGCCACCCAAACACAGTAGTGCTTCCCGCCGAGGTATGTCACCCAAACACCGTAGTGCACACCCCCTAGTAGCCTGCTGAGGTACTCTCCGGACGAGCACCGCAGGTCTGCACTGTCACACAGGTAGTGCTCCGTCCGCCATGGGTCTGCACCTCAGAAAGTAGTGCTCCGTCCACTGGGCTAGTCGACTCACTCCAAGTCGAGTCGGTCAAGCAGTCGTCAGGTCTCAGCCAGCTACACGGTCTCCGTACTTCGCACGCTCGTCACTGGGAGGGTCCGCTCCACGAGCTACAGGTCGATACTCCAAGTATCTCAAAGTCCCACGAAGAGGTGTCTCAAAGGTCCGTCTCGTCACAGGGGTCTCAACGCAACAGACGGCGCGTCGATCGGACGCCCGGTCTGTGAGTTATTAGCCTATTCGTCCCAGGGGCCCGGTTGGTTTCGTGAGCGAAACCAATCCCGGCCGTATCTCAACTGTACCCCGAACTCCCATAGGGTAAACTCAAAGGGACCGTTACTCAACGTAACCACCAACGCCGCTGACGGTTCGTCAAGCGGACGTCCTGTCTGAAAGATATTAGCTTTCCCGTTCCAGGGGCCCGGTTGGATTTCGAGTACAATCCAACCCGGCCATACTCCGACTGTATCCAAAACTTGGGCGGAGTATGTCAAAAGTTCCGTCTCATCAAGAGGAAGTCAACGAAACAGACGGCGCGTCAATCGGACGCCCGGTCTGTGAGTTATTGACATTTTCGTCTCCGGGGCCCGGTTGGTTTTTAAGGCAAAACCAACCCGACCGTACTCCACCTGCGTCCAAACCACGGGCGGAGTATGCCAAAAGATCCGTCTCTCTAAGAGGAACACAACGCGGCTGACGGCACGTCAATCGGACGTCCGTAGCTCAAGATATGAGCGTTTCCGCTCCGAAGGCCCGGTTGGTTTCGTGAACGAACCAACCCGGCCGAACTCAAAGTAATCCGAAACCTTGAGTGTGATATACCGAAACGACCATCTCGATCCAAGGATCGCGCTGCCGCTGATGGTTCGTCGATCGGAGGTCCGAGGCTCAAGTTATGGGCCAAAAACCAATTCTGGTTCGAAACGGGGGGGTCCGGGTCCGGGCCGACCCGGCCCGACCCCCCCCCCCCCGGGGGCGGCGGCGCGGGGTGCCGCGGCGGCTCGGGGTGCCGCGAGGAGCCGCACGCGGGTGTCACGCGGGGGCTAAGCCCCCGCTTCTTTGGAGCGGCGCGGCCTTGTGCCGCGCCTTTTTCAACAAACGGCCCACACGTGGGGGCCGGTTTGATTCAAAGGAACCGGGGGGGCTGCTTCCCCCCTTTCATGGAACCGCCCCCCTCATTAAGAGGGGGGTTTTGCTGAACGGTCCGGGGGATTTATTCCCCCGGTTTTCAGTCATCCGGCCGGCCAGCTGGCCGGCCGGTTTTTACCAACGGGACCGGAAATTCCGGTCCCGCCTTCGACTTCCGACGCCGGCGGCCCGGCCGCCGGCCTTCTCTTCCGCCGCGGCCCGGAACCGGCCGCGGTGTTCGTCGTCTGGCGCGGTGCGACGGCACCGCACCCCTTTCGCCGTGCCATGATATTCATTCAACGCGGCGCGACGGCGTCGCGTTCTTGTTGATTCTTCCAAGGTGCGTGCGACGGCATCGCGTAAGATAAACGTACAATTATCCGCGTGGTGCGACGGCACCACGCCACCTTGCTTCCGCCCGCAAGAATAATCAACACGAACGATGGAGGGGGTTCGGCCGTGTTCATGCGGTCCGCCCCCCCCTCACGTTAAATAATAACGCAACTTTAAAATAATCAAGTGTCTCACGTTAGACGTGCTAGATCCACGATCAAGAACAAAATAAATAAATATTGAAACAACAACCCCTACCTTGGTATAAGGTTCGAAGATTTGTCTACGTTCCGCGGAAGACGACGTCGCGGAGGTCGGGCGTCGCGGTCGTCGTTCGTCAAATTCAACGACGAAGAGGCGCGTCCGAAGAGGCACGTCGTTGGCGAATCCTTGTACGCCGACGAAGGTTGTCCGAGGAAGGTGCAATGTTCTCTCTCGTTGACACCGAAGACGAAGAAGAGCGGAGCGGCGTTCTTCGTCGGAACTTGAGCGTTCTACGTCAAGTCTTGAGGAAAGTCAAATAATAAAGGAAACAACGAACTCAAGAACCCCTACCTCGTTAGTCACACGTTGACGGAGTCGTGGAATATCGGTGTCGATTCCTTTGACGTCAGAGGAAGAGTCGTTGTCGATGGCGTTCGTCGCGGAAAACCGTCGCAGAAGAGATGACGTAGAAGAAGTACGTCGCGTCGCGGATGGATCGTGTTCTTCGGCGGAGAAGTTCTTCGTTGAAGAACGACGTTCTCCGCGTTCTTCGTTGAGTTTGAAGAAGAAGAAGAGGCTCTCCAAAAGCTCTTAAGGAGACAAAACAAACAACCCAAAATAAAATAAGACAACTTCTTATTTTATTATTACATTACACATTAGAATTTCAAAAGTTTGAAATTCAAAAAGGGTTAAACTCCCATAATTAATTAAGTAACTCAAGTTGACAACATTAAATGAAAAGAGTTAAAGGGGAGGTTTTGAGAGAATTTGAGGAGTTGGGGTTCGTGTGGACCCCACCTCACTTAATCCTCCCAAGGGAGGTTAAGTGGATGTGGGTCCCACTCCCAACTCCCTTTGGTAGGACTTAACTAGTTAAAAATAAAATTTGTTCCTCACAAATTTTATTTAACTTAAACTAAAAACCCAAAAACTAACTTTCAACCCGCAACAAACGCAACTCCCGAAAAGGACTCTTTAAGCGAATATCGGCGCTGCGAGTTCATCGGTGCCCTCGGATTTCAATTCCGAGCACCGGATCAAAAGTTAGGAATTCCCGCTCGTTCGTTCACTGAACGTACCCGAGCCAAACTTCGGAAATTAATTCCGGGCACTCCGGGCCTCAGAATCAGGTGCCGTCTGAAACCGCGCTCTTGTAAAATTCTAAAGAAAATTAAGAAAAAATTTTCCTTGAATTTTACGGGTCTTTACAATTCACCCTCAGGTTCTCTCTATGCTTGAAAGTAAATGAAAAAATGAATCCCCCATAATAATTCCAGGTAATCTACTTTTGTATCCTGCTGTCATTTGCTGCACATCACCCCCTATTTCCCACCGATTTTTTGTGTCCTTCATTTTTTCACTACACACGTGTGTTTTTCATGGCTGACACATTGCGCTAGTTTTTCCATTGTAATTAACTCCCTCTAAATGAGTTGAATGTATTTATGCATGTTTCTAGCTCCTGTGACTGGCTCCCTCTAGTTTTTCCCTTGTATATTTCCAATGTTTTTTATAGTAAAAGCATCGAATAAAAAATTCATAATCTACTTAACCAGTTGATCTTGAATTAATGAATTTGGAAAACATAAATTGAGGTGTGAACAATTAAACATAGAATAATAAATCAATCTCGCTGATTGATTATGATTTTGAACTATTAAAAAGAATGTTAAGTATTGATACTAATGGATTTTCTTTTTAATTGACATGTCGCGCTGGTTTTTTTCATTTGTATTAAAGTTTATTTTTCAAAAGAACACATAACTAGTGGTACTTCCACTACAAAAAAAATAGTACATTAGAGGGGGTTATTTAGAGGGGGTTATTCTCAACCCCTCTAATTTCATTTTCTGTATAATTAGAGGGGGTTCTGCACAACCCCCTCTAATCGTTGAAAGTAGAGGGGGGTTATTAACCCCCTATAAATACATTTTCTATAAAATTGTTGAGGGATTATATACAATCCCTACTAATCATAAAATTTTGAAGGGGTTATAGAGCCCCTTAATTTCTTAAATTAGAGGGGGGGTGAAGCCCCTCTAAATTCTTTAACATTATTTTTTTAATGTCTAGTTGGATTTTAGAGGGGGTTCAAAACTTCCTATTATGTATTAAATTATAGGGGGTTCAAAACCCCCTCAAATGTCTTAAATTATATGGGGTTCAAAACCCCCTCTAATGTCTTTAAATTAGAGGGGGTTCGAAACCCCCTCTAATGTCTTTAATTTAGAAGGGGTTCAAAAAACCCTTCTAATGTCTTTAATTTAGAGGGGGTTCAAAACCCTATCTAATTTAAGAGATTAAAGGGGTTTCAAAACCACACTTTTTAAAGAAAAAAGAAACATCCATAATATATAAATATAAATATATATATATATATATATATATAATTAAAATGCATTATATAAATGTATTTAAATACATTATATGAACCTATTATATAAAATATTTATATGGTTTTATTTAATTATATATATATATGTGTGTATACATAAATATAATTGTATAATATTATGTAAATTAATATATATTTAGTTTTATAAATTATATTTTATTTAATATTAATTATTTATAATATAAAAGCATAAACATATTATATAAATATATACATAAATATGATTTATTTAAAAAATATATCATATAAAAACTCAAGCTTGTAGTTTTTATAAATTATATTATAATAATAACAAATATATTTTTATATAATATGTTTATGCCTTTATATTATATATAATTAATATTATATGAAATAGAGTTTATAAAAATAAATTTAAATTAATGTACACAATATTATAGAATTATATTTATTGAAATACTAATATATATTAATGTTCATAATAATAAATCTATGAATTGAAATACATTATATAAATATTTTTATAAATTGTATTTCATATAATATTATTTGAATATAATATAAAATTGTATTTCATATAATATTAAGTAAATTTTCGTATAAATTGTATTTCATATAATACTGATTATATATAATATACATATTAATTATTAATAATATAATATTAATTACATATAATATTAATATTTGTATAAATTTTATTTCATATAAGTATAATATATTAATTTTATATAATATGATAAAGTTTATACAAATAAATATATATATTAATATAAATAATAATAAATATATGTATTGAGAGACATTATATAAATATAGTTATAAAGACCTAATATAAATATATTAGATATATACTTATATAAATATATATTTTAAATAAATAAATAAATATATATATATATATTAAATAAATAAATAAATAAATAATATAAATATGTATTTAAGTATATAAATATGTATTTAAGTATATAAATAATTTACATAAATATATAATGAAAATATATTTAATATAATATATGTTTGATATAAATCATAAAATAAATGCGTATTTATAAAACCAACATATAATTTTTATAGATTAAAAAATATATGTAATAAAAATAATAAAAATAATAATAATTATTGTCATCACACACAGACACACAAAAATACTTGGGTACTATATTTAGGTGATATACAAATATATAATTAAGAATATATATAAAATTACCTATACATATAAATATAGTAAATAACATACATATTCTTTTTTAAATGTATTAAATATATTATGATAATAATATTTATCATAATAAATAGTCAAATATATATATATATATATATATAAGCATGTGTAATTTAAATATCAAAAAACATTTGCCTTAGTGGTATGTTGGTTGATTTCTGGCGGTGTTGGTTGCTGGTGGTCATTGTTTCGATCCTCAGTGCTCCCATTTTTGTATATATATATCGGAGGCAATCTATGAGGGGGGATGTGGAGGTGCTGGCCGCAGAACTGGAGGGTGAGAGGGAATTAGCGACGCAGGCCATAGAACTGGAGGGTGAGAGGTAGTTAGTGGTGCTGGCTGCGCGGAACTGGAGGGGGGAGGTGGGGGCGGGAATGGAGAGAAGTACGAACGTGAGGAAGTGAAGGAATGGGGGATGGAAAAAACGTAGGAGGGAATAAAATACGGTGGGGTGGGTCTTTAAAAAAAGATGAAAATATTTAGGGGCGGTTGTAAAAAACCACCTCTAAAGTAACCCATATTAGGGGCGGTTTAAACTGCCCCCAAAACCATTCAACTAGTGGCATTTTAGGTTGCTGGGGAATTCACCTTGACATTAGAAGAGGCTTAAACCCCTTCTAATGTAACCGCCACTAAAGTCGCGGCTGATTTTACCAGCGGTTACAAAAAACCGCCGCTATTGTAAGTAGGTGGCCACATTAGCGGCGATTTCTCACAACCACCACTAATGTCTTTATAAGGGGTTATAACCCCTTATAAAGTCAAAAATAACCCCCTCTAATGTGACCATTTTTTTGTAGTGTTCTGTTCTAAAGACTCTATATATAATGATCATGATTGAGTTTTAGAAATTAATGAACCAACTTATTTAGAATTATGAAGAGGTATTTATTCCACCATGTGTGCCACTTTTGGTGCACCTATTCTTTTTATTACGAAAAAAGATAGATTAACATGACTCTATTTATTATAAGGAACTAAATAAGACCACAGTCAAGACAAGTATCCATTACTCCATATTGATGACTTGTTTGATCAACTACATGGTGCTCAATACTTTTCCATGATTGACATTTTTTCTGGACATCATGAATTTAATGTAAAGAAGGATTATATACACAATATGGCATTACATACATGGTATGGAAGTATGAATATATAGAGAGTCCATATTATCCTACCAATTCCCCCGCTATCTTCATAGATTTAATGAATATATACTTTATAGATTAACTTGACTAGTTTGTGGTAGACATTATAAAAGATATTCTTATATATTTATAGGGATATGAAGAGCAGGAAGATCCTTTAATTATTGCACTGAATCCCTTAAGGAAGAAAACATTATCTGAAAAAATTGAAAGGCTTGAATTTTGGCCACAAATGGATTACTTTTTGGGTTATATAATCCTAATAGTGGGTATATATGTGGGTCCATGAACCATAAAATCTATTAAATGTTGTGCTAGACCAACCACTATGATTGGGATCCAATTTTTTTTGGTTTGGTTGGATATTATCGATGGTTTATAAAGAATTACTCATCAACATATAATCTACTCTCTATGATTTCTTGGAAGGGGTCCATGTTTATTTGAAAAAATGAATGTGCATAAAATTTCATGGAAAGAAGGATAAGGCTAGTTGGACTGCCTTGGATTACATTACCCTATAGTAGAGAATGGTTTGTAATCTATATTGACGCATCAAAGAAGGGAATGGGATGTTTTCTCAAGAATAATGACATGATTATAACTTATTCATCATGATTATTTAAGTTTCATGAGAAGAATTACCCACCTCATGATTTGGAGATAGTTTTGGTAATTGTTTCACTAATGATATAGTGATATTACCTCTTTGAATATTGGTAATATATATATATTGTATCATTATAGTTTAAAGTATATATTCCTATAGAAGTATTTTATTATGATCTTGAGAATATGGTTGGAGTTGATTGATGTTTATGTCTAGTCAATATATTACCACCCTGGGAAGGTGAACACGGTGACTGAGGCTTTGAACCAAAAGGATCATGATATATTATCTATGATGAGGATAAAAAAATATAAAATATTTAGGGATTTTCAAAGGATTTATATGAAAATATTTAAGGAAAGAGAGAAATATTATCTTTCTCAAAGGAGTGTTCAATCAACTACCCATGTTATGATTAAATAGGCACATAAGTAAGATGAATAACTGCATAAGGAGGCCATCAATTTTTATCATTTTAACAACAATTATGATGAAATGATAAGGTCTATAAACCATTTATTCATTCCATCCACAATCGATTTAAATATTGGGCTATTATAGGAAACTCATAGTTCTTCATTCTCTATTCATTCTAAAAGTAAAAAAATATTTATAGTGATTTAATCGGGTGTTTTTGGTGGGATGGAATGATGGTATATATTGTAGACATTGAATCTCTATGCATGGAATTTCAAAAAATTAAAGCTGAGAGAAAAAAATCAAAGGGAATGTTACAAACATTACCCATACTAGGATGAAAATTGTAAAAAATAAAAATGTGTTTTTTCATTAGACTCCTCAAAAATTCTAAAGGCCAAAATGTTATTTTGGTTATAGTAAATCACATAATAAAATTATCCAATTCATTAAAATAAACTATTATTTATCTTTGGATTATATTTATGGGATCTAAATAAATGAAGTGGTAAGGATTAGTGGAGTTCTATATTCCATTGTAACTGATATGGATTTGTGTTTTACCTAAATGATATAGTAAATTAATCAATGATACATTGATGTAGAGACTCTTTTATACACTATGTGTCAACCTTAGATAGATAGACAGTTTTATAGGACCATCCAAACCCTAGGGGTATGATGAGACTATAAACTATGGACTTCAAAGGTGTTTGGGAACAACACCTTCCTCTAATAGAATATCCATACAATAATAGATTGAACTCGAGAATTTAGATGGATAGTTATAAAGCCCTATATGGAATGAACTATATAACAGAAATGTGTTGGGATGAATTTTGAAAAAAAATCTATAGGGACCTGATCTAGATGAAGAAATTCTAGGGAATGTTATATCCTTTTATCAACACATAAATTAATCACAAAGTCGAAAAAATATTTATGCTAAAAATCATCCTTGTGATCTTGAGTATAAAGTTGGTGAGAAGGTTATCCACTGAATTTATCCGTTGAAAAATGTTATGAGATTTATAATGAAGTGAAATCTAATCCATATGTATATTTTCCATTTAAATATTATTGATTAACTAGGGATGGGAGTTTATTGCATGACACTTCCACTAAAACTATCTCAAGTTCATGACATATTACATGTATTATCTCTTGAGGAATTACATACCTAACCATTCACACTCACTAACTCAAAAGTCATACCACTGGAGAAATTAATTTAATAATAGTAATAACCATTATATATTCTAATTTATAGAGATAATGTTCTATGAAACAATACCACACAGATGGTCAAATGTTTTTGATGAGACCATTAATTTTAAGAAGATACTTGGGAAACTGAGTATATGATGAGGAAAAAGTACCATTTTTTATTGCATTGAAGGGAGATATTTTTGAGGGATAAATTCATTTTATAGGGTTTAGAATTTAACACTCTAATATTTTATCAAATATTATTTTCCCAATAAATTTAATTTATTTTATATCTCTTGTTTCATGCAACATTATGTTTTAAAAAACTACAATATACTGTTAATATTGTTATTTAAACAAGATCATTGTGACCAAGTCAACAAACATAGAGGTATGAATAGGAATAAGGAAATTTTGAAAATTAAAATTAACGGTTTTAGGTAATGAAATAATATTAATAAATAAGTACTTAATTTTTTTTAAAAGTCATTATATACTTTAAAAATATGTTCCCTCTTAAAAAGTTTTTTCATTGATTTTTGTAAAAAAATAATAAAATTACTTTTTCAAATTTTATGAAATTTAGTTTAAATCATGAAATTCATTTTTGGAATTATAATTTCGAAATTCTTTTTGGGTGATAATGTGAAAATTTATTAAAATTATAATTTTTTTTGTTAACACTAACAAATACCGATTTTTATTAAAAAAAATATTTTCATTTAAAGTATTTTAAAATTTAAATATTATTTTAAAATGGTTTAAAAGTTAAATTAGTTCATTAATATTATTAATAATCTAATTATTATCATTGGAAGCAATTTCATGATGAATTTTGATGTAAAAACATCTTATATTTTTGAAATCTGTTGTTTGGAAACTCGTTTTTTGTCACCTCTGTGGGTTGAATTTTATATCAAAATTTTCCAATTATGTGAATTAAATTTTTGAAAAATGGATTCCATATTTGTAATTAGGAAAATTAATATTATATAATAAGTCGAACTTATTTTTTTCCAAAATGAATAGTAAATATGTAAAAATCAATTACCATGGTAATGTTTAAAACATGTTTTTATGGGGGTTAAACAAATACATATATGGGTTAAAATTACATAGTTATCTTACAATTCATATTTATGGAAACATTAAAACCTTATTTTATCCCAAGTTTTATAATTTTTTATTTTTGAGCCTTGTAAAATTTGTAAAATGTGGGTATACCTTTTACTTTTCCAAATTCAAAGTGTTCCCTCTCCCTCATCTATAAGTGGGAACCCCTTATCCTTTCTAATTAACTCCACAAAAGACTTTTGGATTGGACAATACCTACCCAAATACCTTCCTTACATCCCTTAAAATTTCATTGAGGTATTATTTTGATTATTAATCCATCCTATGAAGAAATTATGTTTAAACCAAAAGAGGGTCTCTAAGGAAGAGGTATACTCCTTAACCATGAATTTTCATTTTATTTCTTCTTCTTACTCCTTCAAATAATATTAAAATATCTTTATCTAATATCATAATTATAACCTATATAATGATATTCTATTATTTTAATGTAATAACATATATCCATCTCATATTCCTTCAAATGGGAAACATAATCGTCGATCACGTGTATGGAGGACTCCCTCCTCACGAACCTATGTAATTTGTTTTTCCATCACTGTTTATCACGTGTGGATCTAATGATTGATATAAATTATATATATATATATATATATGATATTTATACCTAATTATAATTCTATAATTATAATATTACATTTACCTTCTCCCCTTCTAATAATTGGGAATACAATGACGTCGCTTGTGCGTCAGTGTGGACTGGCACCTCCACAAATCAATGCAATATGTTTTTCATTTTATTTTTCTATGGAAGATAATAAAGATATATCTAATGAATATATATTACATATATGATATAAAAATTATTCTTTAAAGGTGAATTAAAACTTCTCTTTGTCTTTCTCCATACTTCAAGAAAATTGAAAAATGTTCATGCGTACGTACGACCTACCATCTCCATGAACTATATAAATAATTTTAAATATTTAAATTCTATATATTATTATTAATAAATATTTATGGAATATATATTAAATTTAAATCATTATTAATATAAGGAATATTCGGTATCCTTGATCAAATTACAAGCACCAGAACTACCAAACTAGAACATACATGAAAAACGAACTAAATATTCACCTGAAACAATGATTTCATTAAATAATATCAAATGACTTGGTTATAAAAGGGTATAATTAAATAATACACAATAAGATATATATGATAATTGTTTTTAATATATTTTAAAAAATTAATATTTTTTATATAGGAGGTTTGATCATTATTAGTGAATGTTTAAACTTGATGTATGAAATTTTCATCTCACTTTTATTTTTGTGAGACATATTCCATATTAACCACTTGTTTTTTTGGGGTATATAATTTCCATGAATGTGTTTTATAATGATTATTATTGAATTTATGAGTATTTACATATCAAAAAATTTTGTTTTTTTCCATGGGTTTAATGATTCAAAATTTACCAAAGTGGTAAGGGTTTTATGTTACAATCTAATTATTTATCGAGATTATTTATGATCACGCTTTTGATGATAAAATATTATGATAAATATCTCAAGAAACGCATGAATTTTTTTCTATAGTTACTTATTTAGGATTCATTTTTACATTATTTTTACCATCTTTAAGAACTAAAGATACTAAAACAATTTTTTATGGAAAATCAAATTTATTTCACTCTGCGGTCAAAAATCCGTTCACTTCGATGTTCAAATTTTCTAAAAATGTTTTAATTTTTTTATATTCCTCAATGATTTATAATATTCATTTTAGCCATGTATTAATAAATGGTTTAAAATTTATCTTATTTATTATTCCTAAAATGTTTTACTTTTGAATTTTTACTGAAAATTTATGAGGAATATTTGTTTCAAAGTGCATGACGTGAACAATATTTCCCAGTGTCATGACCACTTAATGATTTAAATCATACCTGTAAATTTTCCAAGGTTATTTTCAAAGAATTTTTTTCATTAATACTTGGTAATTTTTTTTTTAAAAAAAAAATTATTTCAAAATGGAAATGATATTTTCAACACAGATACTTTATTGACATTTTTATGGAATTTCAATTCATCATTGAAAAAATACGTTGGTGTTGATAATGATTCACTAGGGAATCGATCAAATGGTACCATAAATATTATTTATCTATATGTTTTTTTATTATTATGATGAGATATTTATGAAACCAATTTATTTTCCATGGGTTATGCTAGGATCGATTGGTGAATTGTTTATGAAACCATGTTTCATTGTACAGGTTATGATATGATGATATGGTGAATTTTTATTTATTTTATGAAAAACTATGTATGGTTTTTATTATGTGACATGTGGGCCTAGTATTATATAGAACACCAATTAATTGGGTAATGATTTATAACTAATGAGTTAGTTATGGAATGAATGAACCTGATTTCATGTTAAAAATGTTATGAGTGGACCTAGATTCATTTCTAGAAGGTTATTTTTTGACATAGTTTTATGTCTGTAATTTTATATTATTAATAGGTTTCATGTCTTTAAGGTTATTTGTAGACCTAGTTTCATTACCATAAGGCAATGTGTGGGCCTGGATACATGTCCATAATTTTATGTGTGGACCTAATTTCATGTCCTTTGATTAATGAGTGAACCTGTTTATATTTATACATGCTCACAATGTTATAAGTTTATGTTTTTGTCACATTGTTGTGTATATTATATTGAATCATGTATTATTATCATTGATTTAATTTATGGGTCATGTCTTATGAACTACCAATTTTTATTCAATGACTCTGGGTTATGATCTTTGTTATGCATGGTTTTTTTTTCAAATGATAATATCATATTCTTATACCCTTATGTTCAGGTTATGTTTAATTTATTATTGATATTATATTATATTACTCTTAATGAGAATCTTTTCTCACCATTTATTATGTTTCATTTCCCCAGGACATGAAGAAATGTTTTTTAGGATATTTGTAAAGAGAAGATATTTATGTGAGATTTTGAAGATATTTCATGAAATATGTATATTTTGTTTTCAGTATCTAAAGACACTAAACCATTACGATCATCAAGTGTGTATATTTTGAAAAGTATTTAATATTTATCTAAAAATTTGTAATACATATGTTTGAAAATACTCAGATACTATACTCATGTTATTACCTTTCCATTTCATTAATGTAGGATTGTTTATGAGTAGATATATAAATCTTCTTTTAATAATGTTGAGATCTTAATCAAATTTTCTATGAATGATTCTTTTGACCATCATATGTCAGTTGATCCACTAATAGTTTAAAAATAAAAATATCTAGATGTTTGTGGTGGAAATAGAATAAATTATGAAAACATGGAGGAAACACTATCCTCACGACATGTGGAAATCAGGATCATTTCATATGAGGAGAGTAATCAACCTTACATTGCACAAAGAGTTGATGGATGAAAAATTTAGACTATAAAATATTTAAAATAATGTTGTTTGAAGCATATCACTAGAAGTGAAATAATAGAGAACAAATTATTGATTGTTGAAAAAATATTGAGAGTTTAAAACTTCATATTTATTCTTCTCGGGATTGATTCAAGGATAATCCACTTAGAAGATATTATAATCGATTCTAAATCATTGAGAAACATTAAAAACCCCTTTATTGATAGGTTGTAATGAATTTTGATGTATCGACTTTAAAGATAGTGTAAGAACCCTAATCTTCATTTCAGGTACACCTTGCCTTTTTCTGGAGTTTTTAAGAAAAATGGAGTTTCTGAAAAATTTAAAAGTACACGCCGTGTACTTTCTGAGTACACGCCGTGTACTCTTCTCTGGCTCGAAGCCGAGTGTTGTCCATGTCCAGGCCATACACATGGTGTGTAGGGATGACGTGGAGGCCGTTTCTGGCGGAGTACTGAAAAACCTAGTACATGCCGTGTACTCTAAAAGTACAAGTCGTGTAATTTTTTTTTACTAAACGCACCGGGGTCGCGCCTGATAGATAGAACCCACCCCTTCTCCAGGTTCTTCGTCCGAGAGCGACCCATACATCCAGATCTTCACCGAGCCCTCGCCTCTTCGTCCGTTCTCCAATTTGAGCACGGTCGATTGCGTTGGAAGCACAGCGGTGAGTTCTCCCTTCTTCTTGAGCCTTGTTTTCCAATTCTTCCTCCTTCTCATGTTATCTAAGGTTGAATGTTTTGTGTGTTTTCTTAGATATAAGACGTTCTAGGGAGAATTAGTCGTGGTGGTTCAAATATATCAATCTCCTAAGATCGAGGTAGGTGGTTTGTGCCTCTCTGTAGAGAGTCAATGAGTATTTTGTGCAAATTCCACCAATACCCTTAAACGGGGTATTGCGTATTCATGTTTTTCCCTTGTTGTATTTCCTGCTTTGCTTGATTGCTAGAGTAGATGTTTTACCTATGATTATGGTAGTTTTTACTATACTCTGGATGTTTTCCATGCTTGTTTTGCTTGTTTGGCGTTTTTCCCGTTGCCATGCCTAGTTGTAGGATAGTGTAACTATTTATTTGTAATGCTATTGAGCCTTAGAATGATATCCAAGTAGTTCTTGAGGTTTACTTGGATGATACACGCGCACTGAGAATGTTAGTTTCACACAGGACTGCGAGAACCTAGTGTAGTAGACCACAAGGAGAATAGGTGTAAGGGTTTCTCCAGAGTGTCTTTTAATACGATGCGATACCACAAGGGGAATTGATGATGAGTGCTTCCTAAGAGAGTCTGTAGATCCTCGACGCGGGCCATAGGGGGAATGAGATGTTGAGTGCTTCCCCAGAGAGCCTTTATCACGATACGAGACTATAAGGGGGAATTGACGGTGAGTGCTTCCTCAGAGAGTCTACTTTCTTACCTAAACCAGAGGGGTGAGACTGTGTGCACCTCCTAGAGGGTTGCTGGTACTTTTAGGTTGAACCATAGAGGTTAGGCTGCGAGAGCTACCCAGAGGGTTACCGGTTTTCTACTTTTGTTGGTTGTTTACTTGTGTACTTTATATGTTAGAACTGTGAATTGTAGCTGCTGTGTATTTCCTGTTTACTATTCCTGTACTTTACTTGCCATGTATTCATTGACTGTTAGGTATAGATCTTTGGGTGGTTGCCTACTGGGACTTTGTCTCACACCCTGTTTGGGCCATGCTTTGGGCCCAAGCAGATTATATTGTTTAAGTGATAGATAAGGGAAAGCACCCTTCTACTTCAGGTACTCGACTTGCTGAAGCTGGAGAGTATGGGACCGAGCCGAGGCTTGCGATGCTAAGGAGTTTCTCTTCTGTTTTTCTTTTGTTGTCGCTTTAGTACTTGTGTTCAGTTGTGTTTCAGAACATTGGTTTGTTTACTGCTTTCCATAGACATGTGTACCATGTTGCATCATTATTATTTTATACATTTCTTCCGCTGTTCAGTTCAGTTATTGTATGCTGTTATTATTTTCTCTATTGTGACTTGTTGTTCTTATGCTGTATACTTTACCAAATCTGGGAATAGTTACCCCAACGAATCACCAAGGCCCTTGCTTCTAGTCGGTAGCCTCTGGAATTTGGTGAAACGCACTTGAGGTCATGTGGTGAACCGGGTACGGGGCACTAGTGGAGGGGCTTCGGATCCAGGTCATTACAAAGTGGTATCAGAGGGGTTCTTTTCTCTTACTTTAGTATTTAGAGACATTATCTAGGGATAGGATGAATTCAGTACTTGGTATTAAGCTTTTCTCGGGAGTAGCTAACCTGTGCACAGGGAAAAGCTATACTACCTCGTTAATTGCAGTTTGCTAATTTTGAGATTTTACGGTTGATATGATTTCACCTAGAGAGATTCACATGATTTGTGTTGTTATTTTCTTTACAATTGTGGTTCTATTTCTATCGCAACACGATGAGATGAGGGTATTCCACATCATGCATCATATAGGAACTTGTAGAAATCACACGCCATGCATTCTTTCCATGCCATCTAGGGTGCATTAGAAATTGCATGCTGTTGTGATAGAATTTGTGTAGATTATGCATGCTGTTGTGATAGATGCTTGATAGAATCTCTATTGCCTTGTTAGAGGATTGTTTGCTTCTTAATTTACTTAAATGAACGCCAAATTTTGATTCTTGAGGTGTTATGGGCCCTCTCGAATCGGAAATTGTTGGGTCATGATCCTGTTTTCTCTTGTCTATGACTGTAGGAGATGCCAATATTTGATTCTCGGGGCGTATGGGCCCTCATGGATCAGAATTTGGCACCTCCATGCCTTGTTTTCAGTGTTTCTGGGCTCCTGTGCAGTTTCTGAGCTACTGCCCAGAAAAACCTAGAATACACGGTGTGTACTTTTTGAATACACACCGTGTAGTTGTCAGGCCGTGTCACTGACTGTGTGAGGAGAAACACGGTGTCGTGAGAATAACCTCAGGAACACGCCGTGTGCGGTAGGTACACGCCGTGTAGTTCGGAGCCATGTACCCAACCGTGTCACTAACTACACGGGTCGGGGAAGCTCGAGTAGAACACGTTGTGTTGTAAAGGAACACGCCGTGTAGTCCCTTCCAGGTACCCGACCATGTCACGAACAACATGGGTCAGCGTCACCTTCTCTTAGACACATAGTGTGGGTTTTGGAACACGCCGTGTAGTCTTGTTCAGGTACCCGGCCGTGTCACGAACAACACAGGACGGTGTCACCTTCACCTATACATGCCGTGTTTGTTCAGAACACACTGTGTGAGGTCCAGCCATGTAGACGGCTGTGTAATTAACAACACGGGCTGCTGAAGCCTTGTCTAGTACATGTCGTGTTTGTACAAAACACACCGTGTAGTTTCAGGTTAAGTCGGACCGTGTGGGTTAGCCGTGTAAGGAGACTCGGGCAGGGGAATAGTTTTCAAGTACACGCCGTGTGTGGGGTCAACACGCCGTGTAGGTTGAGGTGTTACATGACTTGTAGGGTAGGGGTACACGCCCATGTCAGTGTCTTGGGAAGACACGCTGTGTAGTTTTTATACATGCTGTGTAGTTGTGTTTTGTAAACTTGTGTGTTTTCCTTCCCCTGTTCCCATTTTGTACTCTTGTGTTTCCTGTACTTGTTTTTCTAATCTAAGGTGTGCTTTTGATCTTTCAGAGCTATGCCTCCGAGACGTCCTCCGATTGTATGTCTATCATCAGGCAGTGATCAGATGCCAGATATGGCTGACCAGGGACTTCCTGCCAATCCTCCAGTCGAGCTAGCCTTGGCACCGACTGTTATACTAGTTGCAGGCGCTGGGGCGCAGTTTAGGGAAGGTTTTATGAGGATGATGCAAACCTTCTTGGGATCACCGCCTCCTGCCACGTCTATGGCAGACTTGATATGGGTTTTTCAGCAGCAGCATCCTCCCACTTTCTCAGGGGAAGGAGGACCTTAGGCTGCAGAGTCATGGCTGGAAGCCATGGTGGCTATCTTCGAGCATCTGGAGACGCCTCCAGAGAGGCGGGTCAAGCTCGCTACCTATATGCTACGAGACTCCACCAAGAGGTGGTGGGAAGTGATCTCACAGGCGGTTCATCAGCAGGTTATGGATTGGGAAAAGTTCCAACGCATGTTCTACGACTACTTCTACCCGGAGACCCTGAGGGCTGATTGAGTCTGGGAGTTCATGAGCTTAGAGAAGGGTACTCTTTCGGTCATAGAGTATTCCTCTCGTTTCACAGAGCTGCAGCACTTCACACCCCTCCGGGATGGGAGTGGGGTGTTCTTAGCAAGGATGTTCGAGGATGGTCTCAAGCGGGAGATCTTCTCATAGGTGAATATCTTCCAGTTGACATCCATCACTTCCATTGTCAATCAGACACTTATTGCGGAGCACAATCTGAGAGACTCCGGAGCTGCGAGCCAGGGAGGTTATGCTTCCAAAGCTAGTTTTCCCACAGATGACAGCAAGAAGTGCCGTAGAGAGTCTATGCGCGGTGATCCGAGAAAGCGAGATGCATCGTCAGGAAGCCAGGTGGTATGCTACCAGTGTGGCCGGTCAGGGAACACGAGGCCGCAGTGCTAGAGGGACCCCGTGGAGTGCCGATCTTGCGGCAAGATGGGTCATCTTCAGTGTTTCAGCCAGGTTTTCTCACCAGTATCGGGTGACCAGGGTTCTTCCATGACTCCTCATTCAAGAGCAACCCCACCAGTTTCTCACCAGTCGGTGAACTGGAGTTCTACGGGCCGTTCGGGCCGAGGTGGAGGTCGAGGCCGTGGCGGTCAGCCACCAGTCCCTCAGCACCATCAAAGAGGTTCAGCTCAGAGTGGTCATCCAGGGGTGCAGGGCCGCAGTGTAGGCCAGTCTTTTGCCATGGAGCAGACCTATCAGGGGCAGGATCCCGACCCTTCTACAGTTCGAGGTACGGTTTTAGTAGCCTCAGTTTTATCTTCATCTCTTTTCAATACAGGTTCTACGCATAATTTTATCTCTGTTGATGTCATGGAGAGCCTTGGGCTCTGCATCTTTTCTTCTTCCGACTCTTTGACACTAGACACACCTTTGGGGACAAGGACATCTAGTGTGCACCAGTGTAGAGAGTTCCCTCTTGAGGTTGCATGGTATCATTTTTTATGGGATATCTATGTCCTAGAGATGAAAAGCTATGATTTCATTCTCAAGATGGATTGGTTGGTTCCCTTCTAGGCAGTCTTCTACTGTTATCACCAGAGAGTGAGTTTCGTTTCACCAGAGGGTGAATCTTTTCTTCATAGAGGCAAATGGGATGTTCAGGCGAGTTGAGCAGGACTCGAGCATCATGGGCTAGGAAGGGTGATGGCCTAGATTTGTAGTCTTTATCTGGATGATCAAGGGACTTTGCAGTTGGACTTTCCTCCAGTGGTGGATCATTTCAGGGTTGTCTTTCTAGAGGAATTTTCGGGTTTGCCTCCAGAGCGTGCGGCAGACTTTTCTATTGAGCTCGTGCCAGGAGCATCAACGGTGTCCATTTTGCCTTATAGGATGGCTACACCTGAGTTGTAGGAGCTCAAGAAGCAGTTGGAGGAGTTACAGGCAAGGGGTTTCATCAGATCCAGTACTTCTCCTTGGGGTTTTCCTGTCCTGTTTTCAAAGAAGGAAGACGGTACCCTTAGGCTCTGTGTGGATTATCGGATGATGAACCAGTTGATGATCAAGAACCGGTATCCCTTGCCTAGGATTGATGACCTTTTTGATCAGCTTTGAGGAGCCCGAATGTTCTTGAAGATCGATTTGAGGTCCGGTTATCATCAGTTGCGCGTTAGACCATCAGATATACCTCTCACAGCCATCAGGAGAAGGTATAGTCTCTATGAGTATACAGTTATTCCATTCAGTCTCACGAATGCACCAGCAGTTTTTATGGCACTGATGAACCGAGTGTTCCATCATTACTTGGACTCCTTTTTTTGGTCTTCATAGATGATATCTTGGTGTACTCTCGCACTCAACATGACCATACTAACCATCTTGGGATCGTTTCGAGTACACTGAGAGAGCACCAACTTTATGCTAAACTCTCGAAGTACCACTTTTTGATGGATCATATTCACTTTTTGGGTCAGGTCATCTCAGAGGAAGGAGTATCTATGGACTCAGAGAAAGTGAGAGCTATAGTCTCCCAGGAGTATCCGAAGAACGTTTTTGAGGTGCGGAGTTTCCTAGGGTTGGCTGGATACTACAGACGCTTCATTCAGGACTTCTCACGCCTAGAAGCAGCTTTGACAGGTCTGAACAAGAAAAGGGTGAAGTTCTTATGGTCAGATTCTTGTGATTTAGCCTTTCTGGAGCTGAAGGGAAGGTTGACGTCAGTACTGATACTAGTCTTTCC
Organism: Viscum album; assembly: GCA_963277665.1. Lineage (NCBI taxonomy): Eukaryota > Viridiplantae > Streptophyta > Magnoliopsida > Santalales > Viscaceae > Viscum > Viscum album. The sequence continues at coordinate 1,370,154,729 of OY728158.1, read as the reverse complement.
AGATCCAGGCAAGAGATACACTGTTTATTGTGATGCTTCATGTATCGGACTAGGTGTTGTGCTTATTTAGGGAGATGGAGTCATTGCGTATGGGTCTCAGCAGTTGAGGCCACATGAGAGGAAGTACCCGACACATGATATAGATTTGGAAGCTGTTGTTCATGCCTTACGCTGTTGGAGACACTATCTTCTGGGAGAGCACTTTGTGGTCTTCACTGACCACAAGAGTCTCAAGTATATCTGCACTCAGCGTGATCTGAATCTGAGGCAACGTAGGTGGGTCGAGTATCTTTAGTCTTTTGATTTCGAGTTTGCCTATACGCTGGGGAAGGGCAACGCAGTGGCATATGAATTGAGCAGGAGAACTTAGATTCAGGCAGTTCATGAGGCCAGCAGTGAGTGGCAGTTGAGGGCTCTATTCTCTGAGATGCATCTGGAGGTGCACGACAGACAGGGACAAACCTTCCTATCTTCTATAGCTGTTACCTCGACACTACATGATCGGGTACGGATGAGGCAACTATCAGGCTCAGAAGGCTTATTCCTGCGGGAGAGTGTGTCAGGAGAGGACCCTCTTCCTGGATGGACAGTGGGCGAGGATGAGATCTTGCGTTTCCAGGGACACGTATGGGTGCCAGCAGACATACGTGAGGAGCTGATGCGGGATTTTAATTCCTCAGTTTTGGCAGTTCATCCTGGCATCACCAAGATGTATTGGGATCTCCATCACCAGTACTGGTGGCTAGGTATGAAGAAATATGTTGCTGGTTTTGTCATGAGATGCTCTACTTGCCAGCAGGTGAAGGCAGAGCATCAACAACCAGCCGGCCTTTTACAGTAGTTACACATTCCAGAGTGGAAGTGAAAAAATGTTGCGATGGACTTCGTGACTGGGTTTTCGAGGTCTCCTCTGGGGAATGATGTTGTTTGGGTTGTCGTCGACAGGCTCATGAAGGTTGCTCACTTCTTACCGATCACGGAGACCTTCAATGTTGATGATCTGGAACGTCTGTACATCAGAGAGATCGTTCGTTTACATGGAGTTACACACTCCATTGTTTCAGACAGGGATGTGCATTTCACCTCTCGGTTCTGGTAGGGACTTCAGAAGGCATTGGGTACACAGGTACTTTTGAGTACAACATACCATCCCCAGACTGATGGCCAATCCAAGCACACGATCCAGGTGCTTGAGGATAAGCTTCGAGCTTGCATTCTAGACTTTGGTGGTTCTTGGGATAAGAATATACCTCTGGTGGAGATCGCTTACAACAATAGTTTCCAAGCGAACATTCAGAAGTAACCTTACGAGGCTTTGTACGGTAAGCGATGTCGATCACCCTTATACTGGCTGGAGGCAGGAGAGGCAGCTTTGCTGGGACCTCGTCTTGTTCAGGAAACCTTAGAGCTGATAGAGTTGATTCGAAAGAGTATGGCTACAGTATAGTCTCAGAAGAAGTCGTATGCTGATCAGCGGAGAAGACCTCTGGAGTTCGAGGTCGGGGATCAGGTTTTCCTGCGTGTCACACCGAGGTTGGGACACAAGAGGATTCAGAGATAGGGTAATCTTTCACCGCAGTACGTCGGGCCATTTGAGTTTTTTGAGAGAGTTGGGTTGGTCGCCTATCGATTGCAGTTGCCCCAGAGGTACCGGGCCATGCATGACGTCTTCCACGTCTCTCAGCTCAGATGTTACTTTTCAGACCCGTCTCATATCTTTCAGCCCGAGGAGGTTGAGCTTGAAGCGGATGCATCGTTTGAGGAGCATCCCATCCGGATTGTCGATCGCAGTACGAAGGTTCTCTGTGGGCGGTCTGTCCCTCTTGTACGGGTGCTATGGAAGCACGAGTGAGTACATGACGAGACCTAGGAGAGGGAGGCCGATGTACGATCGCAGTGGCCGGAGCTGTTCGGGGTTTCTTCTTCTATGCCTTGCTAGGTAAATTTGGGGACGAATTTCTTTAAGTGGGGAAGTTTGTAAGAACCCAGATCTTTGTTTCAGGTAATCCTTTCCTTTTTCTGGAGTTTTTAAGAAAAATGGAGTTTCTAGAAAATTTCGAAGTACAAGCCGTGTACTTTCGTAGTACACACCGTGTACTCTTCTCCGACTTGAAGCCGAGTGCTGGCCATGTCCAGGCTACACACACGGTGTGTAGGGATGATGTGGAAGCTGTTTTTGGTGGAGTATAGAAAAACCTAGTACACACCGTGTACTTTTCATTTTTTTCACTAAATGCACCGGGGTCACGCCTGACGGACAGAACACACCCCTTATCCAGGTTCTTCGTCCGAGAGAGACCCGTACGGCCGGATCCTCCCCGATCCCCCGCCTCTCCGTCCGTTCTCAAATTCGAGCACAGTCGATTGAGTTGGAAGCGCAGCAGTGAGTTCTCCCTTATTCTTGAGCCTTTTTTTCCAATTCTTCCTCCTTCTCAAGTTATCTAAGGTTGAACGTTTTGTGCCTTTTCTCAGATCTACGACATTATAGGGAGAATCAGTCATCATGGTTCAAGTATATCGATCTACTAGGATCGAGGTAGGTGGTTTGTGCCTTTTTTTAGAGAGTCGATGAGTATTTTGTGCAAATTCCACCAATACCCTCGAATGGGGTATTGCATGTTCCTATTTTTCCCTTATTGTATTGCCTTCTTTTCTTGATTTCTAGATTATATGTTTTACCTGTGATTATGGCAGTTTTTACTGTACTCTGGATGTTTTCCATGCTTGTTTTTCTTGTTTGGCGTTTTTCCGGTTGCCATGCCTAGTTGAAGGATAGTGGAACTGTTGCTTTATTATGCTGTTGAGCATTAGAATGATAACCAAGTAGTTATTGAGGTTTACTTGGATGATACACGCACGCTAAGAACGTTAGTTTCTCACAGGACTGTGAGAACCTAGTGTAGTAGACCACATGGAGAATAGACGTAAGGGCTTCTCCAGAATGTATTTTAATACAATGCGAGACCACAAGGGGAATTGACGATGAGTGCTTCCTCAGAGAATCTGTAGATCCTTGATGTGGGCCACAGGGGGAATGAGACGTTGAGTTCTTCCCCAGAGAGCCTTTAGCACAATACGAGACTATAGGGGGAATTGACGGTGAATGCTTCCTCAAAGAGTCTACTTTTTTAACAAAACTAGAGGGGTGAGACTGTCTGTGCCTCCTAGAGGGTTTCTAGTTCTTGTAGGTTGAACCATAGGGGTTAGGCTGTGATAGCTACCCATAGGGTTACTTGTTTTCTACTTTTTTTGGTTGTTTACTTGTGTACTTTATATGTTAAAACTATGAATTGTAGCTACTGCGTATTTCCTGTTTACTGTTCCTGTACTTTACTTGCCATGTATTCATGGACTATTTGGCACAGATCTTTGGGTGGTTGCCTACTGAGACTTTGTCTCACACCCTGTTTGGGGCATGCTTTTAGCCTAAGAAGATTATGTTGTTGCAGGTATAGATAAGGGCAAGCGCCCTTCTACTTCAGGTACCTGACTTGTTGGAGCTGGAGAGCATAGGACCGAGCCAAGGCTTGCGATGCTGGGGAGTTTCTCTTATGTTTTTCTTTTTTTGTTGATTTAGTACTTGTGTTCAGTTGTATTTCAGCACGTTGGTTTGTTTACTTCTTTCCATAGACATGTTTACCATGTTGCATCATTAGTATTTTATACATTGCTTCTGCTATTCAGTTCAGTTGTTGTATGCTGTTATTGTTTCCGCTATTGTGACTTGTTGTTCTTCCACTGTATACTTTACCGAATATGGGTATAGTTTCCCCACTGACTCACCAAGGCCCTCGCTGCTAGTCGGCAGCCTCTGGCATTTGGGGAAACGCACTTGAGGTCATGTGGCGAACCGGGTATGGGGCACCAGTGGAGGGGCTCCAGATTCGGGTCGTTACAGATAGAAATTGATTTTTAGTTTTTGAATATAAGTAGTATGGTGATGTATGAAAAACATGAATACCTTGAAATGAAATATTTTCTTTAATAGAATTGTAATCTATGGAATGAAATGGATGTGGTAACCATTATTATTGTTCATCAGAACCATAAGATAAAATAACATAAATAAAACATAGATGGAAATAAGAGAATCATATAACAATAGAAAAGGAAATTAGATGAAGTCAAAAAATCATCATCAGTTTTGAAGAAGAGGATATATAAACTAAAGCATATGACGTCAAAATTTCATATGAAGGAATAAATTTTAATTCACTTTTTATTTTCAGAATGATGTTTTATTAAACTGTTAATGTTTTAAAAAAATATTACGTTTTCAATTTTTACTTATGTATGTGATGATGTAAGATATTATTATTAAAATTCCACTATAGTTTACTATTAAATTTTTTATTATAGGACATCCAATGTGTTAATTTTGATTATCCTATAGTGCGGGATTTGTTTTCTTTTATTGTTTTATACATGGGATATGTTTAGAAATTACAGAGAAGAAAACTTCTACAATATTAATCCTTGAATATGAAAGGGGAGATGTGTCAACCCTAAGGGATAAAATGAACAATCAATGGGGAGAATTTTTTACTCATTTGTATGTTTTTATTACCATTTAAGACATAATCTTCCTTAATTTTTCTCTCTTTGTGTTTATTTTTATAAATAAAAACATGGGATAAATTTGAGTAGATTAATTTTTAAAAAAATATGGTTTGATCAAATTTTTGATAAAAGTGGAGACATTATAATATTTATAATAATTAAATATTTTTTCTGTTAATGTTATACGGAGTTTTGTTAGAAGTTATAGGTAGTGGAAATTTTATATTTCAGTTAAACTTCAGTTTTTTTTGTGGCTTGTAATTTTCTGAGAGGGAGATATTTTTGGGAAGATTGTTGAGTGAATCAACTAATTTTGTATCCATTGTATTTAAAATCACTATACACTCATACTAAACTTAATTAACTAGATTTTTTTATCATTAAATTTTATTTTTCACTAAATTGAGGATATCCATACAATTTCAAGAACTTTATGAATAGTTTGGATGGTGTGCAGATTACTTTTATCAAAATACATAGCTATATTCAATGTAAGATGATATATATTTTAATGATGTTGTATTAAAACCAAAAGATCATAGAATATGATCTTTGATGTTTTTAATATTATATTCTCTAAGTTGGACCAAGGATTTTAGGAATGTAAGTTACCAATTTTGAATATACATAGAAGTTAAATCCATTTATCCGTTTAAATTTTTACATCACCTTGAATTTTTGAGTGCTACCAATTGTATTTTCCATCTATTTTTCTTTACTAAAAGATTCTATTTGGTGAGGTTTCATTATAAAGATCTTTTCTCTCCCTGTAATTATTTATTTTATTGTCTTCATGAACAATGAGATTCCAAAAATTATTATATTTTTTATGATCATTAAGATCAATGGAACCCTGAGGATAGGAGTCTGCTGCTTATTAATATTTAATTTTGATAAATTGTAGGGTTCATGGAATTTTTATTATATTTGTGAGATCAAAAACATTCTTACTGCAATAGCTACATACTATTGACTGTTTCTCAATGAATTTCTAGTGTGGAATTTGTTTCCATCAACGAGATTAATCAAATATGTTCTAGAAATTAGATCTTACTGATACCTTATTCACTCTTTTCTTACATCAATGAAATAGGAATTTCATATTTTTCCCAATATTATTGTTCCTGTAGGCTCACATAGTTAGGAATTTTTATATAAGATTATGTTTTGGAAGATTTATTTGATTTAAAATGTTGATATTTCAATAAAATGGTATCAAAAAAGTGTTTTGGGTAGATTCATAAAGAGTTTTTGGAATTTTATAAACATTTATTATGGATTTTAGTGAAAGTGGGATATTGTTGGTGATGAAAAAAAAAACTGATGTATATGATTCATATGAAAGAATACAATGAGCCCAACATTTTAGGTTATGTAAATTCATTACCCACCTCATAGGCTATGTACAAGAATCTACCATATATCCATGACTTCAGGTGCATGAAACTTCACATGTAGTTTCATCAGTTATAATACATTATGAATGTATGAAATGGAATTCTTTCATTGATGTGATTCAATGAATCTGTTCAATGAGAATAAATGTATACTAATTAGTTGAATATGGTTGAAGTGTGTTGTAAAATTAAACATGTAGATGATCAATATGTAAAGGGATGAGATCCCTTCTATTGGATTTGATCGATTTTATGCAAGTCCCTCAATAATCTCTTTCTTCTAAAAAAACTATATATCACTAGGTAGAGTTTATTTCACCCCTTCTAAATCTATGGATCCTCTATAAACGTTATGGGATCATTTGTAGAGTGTAATCCCATTAGAGGTGGGAGTATTTTCTTTACTACTCTTAATATCGACATCAAGTATTAATTCCTCATCAAATATTGAAGATAGAGACTGTTATTATTTAAGTATCGACATGTATGTTCTATATTTATATTAAATATTGTTGTTATCATGGATTTATCAGGAATTATATGGGTTTTAATCTTCTTCTTATCATTCATATGATAATCTCCTAAAAATCATAATCAATTTGGGCATTAGGTGCAGCTGGGGTCACATGAGTTTGTGATCGATGATAATGGTGGATGTGTGGGGGATATTGACCATTGGGGAGTCAGGGGTAGGTGATGGAATCATTATTCGAGGTATTTGGGTGTTGGAGAGTGTATGAGGGTGTTGGGGTGGCTGGGGGTGTCATAGAATGCTGTGGGAATAGGTCTGGGGATTTTGAGGGTGGTCGGAAGTGTTGGGGTTGAATGATATAATTGCAAAGTTAAGGAAATATGTGGATATGAAAAGACCACTATTTTTTCTAACATTTGTGACCACCAATTGGATGTCATCCACTCTAACATAAGAGATTTCAATTTCTTACTATTGTGTCATGTGTAAGGTTAGGGTAGTTTGGGTTGTTTGTGACAAGGTATTTGAGTAAATTTGAGTAACAAATGAATAAATCTGGATGAGAAGAATAAAAAACTATTATTTTGTAAATTTTATAGAGTTTTAAGGAATTTATATAGTTAAAATTTTATTTTTGTAAGTTGGATATTGATCATATAAGTCTATTGGTATTCAATTCAACACAACACATGAAAAACACAATGAATTAATAACTAGAGACACATGATGAGAAGTTATAATAAAGCTTGAATGATTGAAAAAAATCATGGATCTAGTGCACCAAAAAAGAAATGGTGGCAAAAACATTCGATGGTGAGAGCCCAACCGGTATCTTAAACAGGAAAAATAGCTAGAAAGGAGATCCAATGGGACAAACAATACAAACCTAATATTGGTTAAACAATAATGTTAGATAAAAAGAAATTAAATATGGAGTACCAAAATAAATTCATGAAATTTTATTTTAAAAGAAAACTGTATTATTTAAAGTTGATTTACTTACACCATTAATAAAATTAATCTAAACTAAGATAATGAAAACAAATTTATAACATAAAATTATTTTTATAAATAATGTCAACCTGGTAGTATTTTTGAATGCTATTTACCGCATAACAAAATGTATTTTTTTAAATTACAATAATAGTTTGTTAAATTAATAGAGGAATTGACACAACATATGGAGTTTTGCTTACAATTCAAAGTAGGTGGTATTTGGATCCCCACTTATTTTATTATGAACATTTGATTCCTACATCTCTACGACCTATAAATACCCATTATCTCCTCATCATCGTCACCACGATCCCTTTTCACACCCTCTTAAAAACACGTATCTATTAATTGGGTTATCAATGTCTCCCCACACCATGATTGGGTTCTTCAAAAACTCTATCTCATCCACTAAGATCTTACATAATGTCACCTATGACATCCAAAATCTCTTACCCCAGATGGTTCTGACATGTTAAAAAGCATCCATGTTGTGGATGAGGCGGTGGCCCTGACACCATCTACCTTATAAACTTCACCAATGGTACTCCACATTACTGATTCTACCTTTGTTTTATGTGTAATGAATGCTGGTGTCAGAGTAAGGACAAGTGGAAAGACCTTGTTGGATGCATTTGACAAGGTGGGGATGATTCAATGTAAAATAATTTGGGATGGGATGATGCCGAAGGGAATGGCATAGGAGTCAATGAAGGTGGAGGTAAATCAGGTTTTAGGATCGTAAATGACTATCCCACTGGTGTAGTAATAATTATAAGATAAAATAAATTGAATATGAGGAAATAAATGATACCATATTTAATGTGAAAAAACCACCAAAATGGTAGGAATAAAATTCCATAGTCACCTAGAAGGACCACAATGTGTAAAATTGGGTACACCCTCACTCATATTTTAAAGTAGAAAATCCTCATAATAATCTCTCATAAATTTGTAGCAAAACCAACTCAAAAAAACCATAGAATGAATGAAATCAGTATTGATTTGACATTGAGGAGTTGACTGATGATTGTAAAACTAATGAGGGAGATCCCATTTTTAATATTACACCTCCAATAATTTATCCTATCCACTGGATGAGTTGGTGGGGTTTAGCCACCCACCACATGACCATGCCTACCCTCCCTTGACAAAGAAATGGGAAACCACAATCTATAAAATGTATAGCAACTCACACATATCCCACTTGGAGAATTATTGAGAACCAATCCCATATCAAAAAAAGCCTTTTCATTTAGAAAACATAGTTCATCACATATCTGTGAGGCCAGACAAGGATTTTCACTATCCGGACTTATGTGAATCAATTTACTTCATTAAAAAATCTGCCAAATTTTATTTAGTATGAATTTTTTGCATATTCACCCATTATTCCTCCACCACATCTTGGAAAAAATGATAATTTACCCCAATGTGCTTCATTATAGAATGAAAATATATTTTCCTTGAAATTTTAAAGGAACTGTAATTGTCACAAAAGCATTGAATCATTCCATGTGTATGCCCAATCTCCTCTAATATTCTCCTCATACAAATATCCTCTTTACAAGCTTATGTAGCTTCCATGTATTGTACCTCTATCGTGGATAAATAAACAACATATTGTATCTTTGAAATCAAGCTCATAGAACCTCATATAAGAGTAAACACATAACTGGTAGTGGATTTCCTCTAGTTAGAATCCCCTAAAAAATCTGAGTCAACAAAGCCTTGATAGTATAATATGATCCACCATAACATAATTCAGCATACATGGGTTCAATGATGTATCTAACAATCCTCATCATTATGCACCATTTCTCCCATCATGGATTCTACATGCACCAACTAACTTCTCCCACTACATTTTAAATTTATTGTCTAGTACAAACCATAGAAAACACTAGACCCCCCACTACAAGTGCATACATTACACAAGGCATATTCATCCTCTCTTATTCACTTCCAGAACTCATTAAAGAGGATAACATCAAATTAACTATAAGTGGTGTGAATATTTAAATTATGTATTTCATGTTTAAGTATTTAAATACATTCAGTATGTAATTATTGTATGATATCCAAATCTTTCCATTATATCTTTCTCAGTAAATATAAAACCCAAAAATCATCTTTTTTGGTCCCAAGTCCATCATATCGAAATCCCTATCCAAATGTTCCTTCATCTCTAGGATTAGATCTTTATTGGGGCCTGAATCCAATATTCTATCCAAATTAAATAGAACAATGATGATATCATTAACATTAGAACCCATAAACATGAAAAAGGGTATTAATGAATCCTATTGTATCCAAGTCTTGTGATATAGGAATCAAATCTCTTTTAAGAACATCTTGAAGCCTATTTGAGACTATAAAGATATTTTTATTCAACCTATAAATGTAGTTCCATTTTTAACATCTGTATATCGTTCCAGTTAGATTTCATATATCTCTTTATGATGATCACCATGGAGAAATATATTCAAAAAATTTATTTTTTCCAAGATGAAAATAGTACTTTTCACACATTTCCAGAACTACCCTAATAGGCGTTGGTCTAACAACAAATGAATATTTTTTCATTAAAATCAATACCTTCATTTTGAGAATATCATTTTCCTACTGGTCATGCCTAATATCATTCCACATAGTCATTTACGTCACTCTTGATCATAAAGACCCATTTATTTCTGATAGACTTCCATGATGTAATATAACAAGATCAAAATTCTTATTCTTATGCAGGGATTCGAGTTCCTCCTACATGACCTCCATCAATGAGAATATATCTAGACTATGGGTCACCTCGATACAAGAAGATGGATCTACCACCTTCATCAATATGTTCTATACAATATTTATCTTAGTGACATATTCTGTGATCCATTTTATGCAATTATATTCTGAATTGATCATTGTGGTCTAGACTTAAATGGTACATGATCATCGTCCTCTAGTAAAGCCTTAGAGGAAACTAGTTTATCCTTTTATTTTTCCTCCACTTAAATTATTATAGATTATATATTCTCCTTCTCCATGTATCCATCAATTCTCAGTTTCACCTTATCTTCTACTAAGATGACTTGTATGGTGATTATATGTTTTATAGAAGGGGGTCCCACAAATTATTCCATCTCACACCATTAACGTACCCCACAAAGATTGAATTTTTGGATCTCAAATCCCACTTTGATCTTTCTTTTTCGTTAAACAATCAATGTAGAGGACTTACAAAGGTATGCAACTAAGAATATGTAGTGGGATTACTAGTATACATCTCTATCTTCGTATAAATATCCATTGAAGGAGATATATTGATCGCATAACATGTGGTATTCATTCCATATGTTCATTTTTTTGGGAAATTACTATAGTCTTCTATATCACTGTTATTATATCCATTAGGGTTATATTAATCGGATCTTCTACCCCATTCTACTGAGTAGTATACACCACCATCAAATATCTCTTGATTCTGTCATATTAACAAAATTATAAAACTCCCCACTTCTATATTCTCCATCATGGTCAGTCCTTAAAAACTTGATCTTCCTTCTGTATTCAAGTTCATTTCTTGAATTGAGTGTTTTTAAGACTTAAAAAATCCATTCATCACCTAATTTGGTGCACCCAACATCTCACTACGGCAAAATAGGAATTTAGCGGCGGTTTTCAAAAACCGCCGCTAAATCGTGCGTCAGGAAACTATTCGCGGCGGTTTTCAAAACCGTCGCAGAACGTTTCGCGGCGGTTTTTTAGCGGCGGTTTAAACCGCCGCTAAATGATTCAGCGGCAGTTTTTTTTAATTTTTTTAATTTTATATATATATATATATATATATATATATATTTATTTATTTATTGATTTGAACCCCTAACCTCTTGCATATTTTCCAAAGACTTTACCACTCCAGCAAGCTCGCCATGTGGTTAATAAACAGAAATTAATATACTTATATATATTAATTGAGAAAACAAATAATACATAAATAATAGATATAAACTCGATAATAATAAATAATAAATAATAAATAATAAATAAAAAATAAAAAATAATAAATAACGAATAATAAATAATAAATAATAAATAATAAATAATAAATAATAAATAATAAATAATAAATAATAAATAATAAATAAATAATAAATAATAAATAATAAATAATATATAAATAATAAATAATAAATAATAAATATTAAATAAATATAAATAATAAATAATAAATAATAAATAATAAATAATAAATAAATAATAATAAATAATAAATAATAAATAATAAATAAATATAAATAATAAATAATAAGTAAATATAAATAATAAATAATAAATAAAGACAAATAATAAATAATAAATAATAAATAATAAATAATAAATAATAAATAATAAATAATAAATAATAAATAATAAATAATAAATAATAAATAATAAATGATAAATGATAAATAATAAATAATAAATAATAAATAATAAATAAATATAAATAATAAATAAATAATAAGTATAAATAATAAATAAATATAAATAATAAATAATAAATAAATAATAAATATAAATAATAAATAATAAATAAATATAAATAATAAATAAATATAAATAATAAATAATAAATAATAAATAATAAATAATAAATAAAGACAAATAAAAAATAAAAAATAAAAAATAAAAAATAAAAAATAAAAAATAAAAAATAAAAAATAATAAAAAATAATTAACAAATAATAAATAATAAATAATAAATAATAAATAATAAATAATAAATAAGGAATAATAAATAATAAATAAAAAATAAAAAATAAAAAATAAATAATAATAAATAAATAATAATAAATAAATAATAAATAATAAATAATAAATAATAAATAATAAATAATAAATAATAAATAATAAATAATAAATAATAAATAAATAAAAAATTAGAAATAATAAATAATAAATAATAAATAATAAATAATAAATAATAAATAATAAATAATAAATAATAAATAATAAATAAATATAAATAATAAATAATAAATAAATATAAATAATAAATAAATATAAATAATAAATAATAAATAAAGATAAATAATAAATAATAAATAAAGATAAATAATAAATAATAAATAATAAATAATAAATGATAAATAATAAATAATAAATAATAAATAATAAATAATAAATAAATATAAATAATAAATAATAAATAAATATAAATAATATATAGTAAATAAATATAAATAATAAATAATAAATAAATATAAATAATAAATAATAAATAAATAATTAATAAATAATAAATAAAAATAATAAATAATAAATAAATATAAATAATAAATAAATATAAATAATAAATAATAAATAAATAATAAATAAATAGTAAATATAAATAATAAATAATAAATAATAAATAATAAATAAATATAAATAATAAATAATAAATAAATATAAATAATAAATCATAAATAAAGACAAATAATAAATAATAAATAATAAATAAATATAAATAATAAATAATAAATAATAAATAATAAATAATAATAAATAATAAATAATGAATAATAAATAATAAATAATAAATAATAAATAAGAATTAATAAATAATAAATAATAAATAATAAATAATAAATAAATATAAATAATAAATAATAAATAAATATAAATAATAAATAATAAAAAAAATAAATAATAAATAATAAATAAAGATAAATAATAAATAATAAATAATAAATAATAAATGATAAATAATAAATAATAAATAATAAATAATAAATAATAAATAATAAATAAATATAAATAATAAATAATAAATAAATAATACATAAATAAATAATAAATAATAAATAATAAATTATAAATAATAAATAATAAATAATAAATAATAAATAAGGAATAATAAATAATAAATAATAAATAATAAATAATAAATAAAGACAAATAATAAATAATAAATAAAAAATAAAAAATAAAAAATAAAAAATAAAAAATAAAAAATAATAATTAATAATTAATAAATAATAAATAATAAATAATAAATAATAAATAATAAATAATAAATAATAAATAAGGAATAATAAATAATAAATAAAAAATAAAAAATAAAAAATAAAAAATAAAAAATAAAAAATAAAAAATAAAAAATAAATATAAATAATAAATAATAAATAATAAATAATAAATAATAAATAATAAATAATAAATAATAAATAATAAATAATAAATAATAAATAATAAATAATAAATAACAAATAAATATAAATAATAAATAATAAATAAATATAAATAATAAATAAATATAAACAATAAATAATAAATAAAGATAAATAATAAATAATAAATAAAGATAAATAATAAATAATAAATAATAAATAATAAATGATAAATAATAAATAATAAATAATAAATAAATAATAAATATAAATAATAAATAAATATAAATAATACATAATAAATAAATATAAATAATAAATAATAAATAAATATAAATAATAAATAATAAATAATTAATTAATAAATAATAAATATAAATAATAAATAATAAATAAATATAAATAATAAATAAATATAAATAATAAATAATAAATAAATAATAAATAAATAATAAATATAAATAATAAATAATAAATAATAAATAATAAATAAATATAAATAATAAATAATAAATAAATATAAATAATAAATCATAAATAAAGACAAATAATAAATAATAAATAATAAATAAATATAAATAATAAATAATAAATAATAAATAATAAAAAAATAATAAATAATAAATAATGAATAATAAATAATAAATAATAAATAATAATTAATAAATAAAAAATAATAAATAATAAATAATAAATAAATATAAATAATAAATAATAAATAAATATAAATAATAAATAATAAATAAAGATAAATAATAAATAATAAATAAAGATAAATAATAAATAATAAATAATAAATAATAAATGATAAATAATAAAAAATAAATAATAAATAATAAATAATAAATAATAAATAATAAATAAATATAAATAATAAATAAATATAAATAATAAATAATAAATAATAAATAAAGATAAATAATAAGTAATAAGTAATAAATAATAAATAATAAATAATAAATAATAAATAATAAATAATAAATAATAAATAATAAATAATAAATAATAAATAATAAATAATAAATAATAAATAATAAATAAATATAAATAATAAATAATAAATAATATATAATATATAATATATAATAAATAATAAATAATAAATAAATATAAATAATAAATAATAAATAATAAATAATAAATAAATATAAATAATAAATAATAAATAATAAATAATAAATAATAAATAATAAATAAATATAAATAATATATAATAAATAAATATAAATAATAAATAATAAATAAATATAAATAATAAATTATAAATAATAAATAGTAAATAATAAATAATAAATAATAAATAATAAATAAATATAAATGATAAATAAATATAAATAATAAATAAGAAATAAGAAATAAGAAATAATAAATAATAAATAAATAAAATAATAAATAATAAATAATAAATAATAAATAATAAATAATAAATAATAAATAATAAATAATAAATAATAAATAATAAATAACAAATAATAAATAATAAATAATAAATAATAAATAATAAATAAATATAAATAACAAATAATAAATAAATATAAATAATAAATAATAAATAAATATAAATAATAAATAATAAATAAATATAAATAAATATAATAAATAATAAATAAATATAAATGATAAATAAATATAAATAATAAATAATAAATAATAAATAATAAATAATAAATAATAAATAATAAATAAATATAAATATAAATAATAAATAAAAAATAATAAAAAATAAAAAATAAAAAATAACTAATAAATAATAAATAATAAATAATAAATAATAAATAATAAATAATAAATAAACATAAATAATTAATAAATATAAAGAATAAAGAATAAATAATAAATAATAAATAACCTGTTACAAATAATATATAATAAATAAATTAAAGTATATTATAAATGATAAATAATAAATAATAAAGGAAACACATGAAAAAGTATGAAAAGACATGATAAGGGATGAAAAATCATGAAAATGTATGAAAAAGGATGAAGAAGCATATGAAGAATGAGGTATTAGAAAGAATGAGAACGCATGAAAACTCATGACAACTTTGGAAAACTCCTTAATAATTCAACATAATCATCATAATAACCCACACAAAACCATTGATAAAGATAACAAGTCATGGAAACCCAAATAAACAGTAATAAATGGAGCTAACGTTAAAACCCGTCAAAACGGTCATAAAGAGACAAAAATATTGGACTCACATTAACAGAGATAACTTAAGATCCGAGAGTCCGTTTTATATCCGCGACCTGTCAAATCAAAGATCCTGAAACGATCTTTAACCTGAAAGGTGAAAGAGTCCGAATGGACAGGCGGATCGGAAGTTACGACCATTTAAAAAAAAGCTGACGGGGAACGGGTGCTAGAAACGAGGCATTGAAAAACATAACAAACCCAATACCCACTAAAAAGGCCATAACATATGATCTAGGAGTGCATGTGGGCGCCGCGACCAGTCAAACTGAAGCTCATGGAACGAGCTATGATCTGGCAGGTGGAGGAGGCCGAAATGACACACGGATCGAAAGTTAGGTCCGTTTGAAGACAAGTTCGACGGGACACCGGTGACGGAAACAGGGTTTTGGAGGCCTTCGGAGGGGTTTTTGGGGTCGAAAAACATGACAGAAGTTTCTTCTGTCAAACTGGTGCGTAGCTCTCTTCGCTGGCTTCGATTTGATATGTGGTAGAGCCCAAATGGACACCTGGAGCAAAAGTTATGGCCATTTGAAGTTGGATAACTTTTTTTAACTTTTTTATAACTCTAATATCTTCCACACCTTAGACCGTCTCACGGTTTTGATTATATGTGTCTCTAGATCTCTTCATGAGCTTCGATTTGACTGGTCGTGGCGCTTCAACGGACGCCCGGATCAAAAGTTATGGTCGTTTTAGTGATTTCGGGGTTTCTCACGATTTTTTATTTTTTTTCATTTCATTTCGCGGTGGTTTTACCGAAACCGCCGCTATTTCGCGGCGGTTTTTTAAAAAACCGCCGCTAATCCTCGAATAAACTTAAAAAAAAATAAAAAAAATATTTTAAAAAAAATATTTTCTTTTTGCCGTTTAGCGGCGGTTTTTTCGCGGCGGTTTTAAAAACCGCCGCGAAATGCCGGCCCGAAACGCATTTCGCGGCGGTTTTATCGTAGTGTCTCCTTGAATAATAATCAATAAAGAATACAATATACATTGCTCATCCCAAGGATATAAAAAATTATTTCCCTATTTCAGAATAGATCAAATTTGGGATCTTCTTTCTTATTATTATTAACATCACAAACTTTAACATATGTTTCAAAATCAATTTTTTCATGAAATGGTAATGAAGCCTTTGTAATCCCTAAAAACAACATATGTTCTGCAAAAAATATTTAGGCCTCATTCTTACATATGGCCAAGAATACAATCCCATAACGTAATCAACGCTTTCGTCAAGGTAGATAATGTAACTACTATCATTTCATCATTTTATGTTTCATCCATAATCATGTATAGGTTATTCGAGATCCTATCCTCCATTATCATCATAAGTGTGCCAATGAAAATTTTCATCACTCCATTCTCTGTGTGAGACTTTCATCTGATGTCATAAATATTCCCAAATATAATATGTTCTCCATCAATCCCTTCACATGACATACTCATTGGATGGTTCAAACAATACCATCTTACATCTTCATTTTGACGGTACTAACTCCAATGATCTTCAAGGTGTGATCATTCCCCATGTACATATGTCATATTGGGATAGTTTCATACTTTTCAAACCATTATAGTTAAGACTTCATGTTCCATGTTACTCCTAAGTCGATTATCCATGCATTTTTGAGTTGTTTCCTTCTTCTATAAGTTATCTCTACTTCACTGAGTTGTATATCTTCAGATGTACATTCCATATTTCCAACCATGTAATGATAATGGAACCCACTAAAACCATGCACAATCTTCACATCTTCTGTACTTTCACAAAATTCTAATAGACACTTATCCTTCAGTAGCATTAAATACATCTTCATTTTCCGTGAATGGAAAATTATTCTATTTTAATTAATTCATATTATAATTTACCATCGTTGAATCTTGTCATTTGACCATAACCTCTTTTGTTTCATAATGGTGTATTTAATAATCTCAAAAAAAAGTATGTGAAAGATCAACTGAAGTTGAGATCACATAGCACAATCTAATTTATTAAAATTATCAATACCAAAAAAATGAACAACATCAGGTTAGAAAAATTCATTAATTGGGATCAAAATTTTTTCTCCCATCAGTTTAGCAATAATCATGTGATAAAATAAACTACAAAATATGGAAAAATTTGACACCATATCTAACATGGAATACCCACCAAAAATGGAAGTGGTAAACACCCATAGGAAAATCAAATGATCACTGTGGGTAAAAGTGGGTACACACCCCAACACAATTATAATGATAAAATCCTTATAATTATCTCTCTTGAATATGTTGGGGAACAACCTCAAAAAATACCACACAAGGAATAAATCCAATGCTGATTTGATGTTGAGGTGGTAATTGCTGGTGATGAAACCACTGTGAGAGATCCCATTTTATAGGTTATATCTTCCACCATATTCTACTCTCATATAGATTATTTGGTGGGTTTTGTCCACCCACCACATCACCATGCCTACCCTCCCTTGAAAAATAATCGGTTGGCCACTATCCAACAAATGAAACACTATCAACGCATCTCCCACATGAAGATTGATTGAGCAACAGTCACATCTCCACACTTCATTTCTATCTCGTAAACCATGTTGCTAAAATATATATGAGGCCAATCAAGGATCTACTCCACCTGAAAATATCAAAGTCAATCACCTTCATTAATAAATCTACCAAATTCTCCTTAGAATTAATTTTCAACATATTCATAGTTGCTTTCACCACCATGTCTCAAGAAATGTGATATTGTACCCCAATGTGATTAATTGAAGAATGAAAATATGGATTCCTTGAAATGTTAAAGGTATCCACATTTTCAAAAACCAATAGAATATTCCTTTTCCTTTTTATGAGATCCCCCACCATCTTTATCATCTAAATCAACCATTTTCATTCCTATGTAGCTTCTATGTACTCTACCTTTTTCATGGTTAAATAAAGAGTGACTGTAGCTTTGAAATAAATTTCATAGCTCCTCCTACAAGTGTAATCACATAACTATTAGTGGATTTTATCTAGTTAGAATAAACTGAAATATCTAAATCAAAATAACATCTAATAGTTAAATCTAATATTCAATTGCATTATTCAGCATATGTTTTCTCCTTTATGTATCTCATGATCCTTTTCACTATGATCCAATGCTGCAATCCAAGATTCACCTTGTACTAAATATCTTCTCTCACTACATGGGAAATGTATGGTCAAGTACAAAACATAGAAATCATCTCACTCCCCATTTCTAATGCATATGATAATCGAGACATCTCTATACTATTTTATTCACATCCAAGGTTCATTTTAAATGATAACATAAAATTAATAGAAAGTGGATTGGAGTTTCGATTATATTATTTCACATTGATGCATTTCAAGAATTTTCTTAAGTAATTCAATTTTGATACCCAAATCTTCCAATTATTTCTGTCTCATTAAATATGTATCCTAATAATCATGTATTTTAGTCCCAAAACCTTCATATAAAACTCTCTATCAAACAGTACTTCATCTCATGGAATCTATCATTGTTGGGGTTTGCAACCAACATGTTATCCACATAAAATAGAATACGGATGAAATAACTACCATCTGAACAATTAAAAATGAAAAAGTATGTAAAGGAAGTCAGCCTAATGATATAGGAATAAATTTTATTATGGCAACACCTCAATGCCTATTTATGATCATATAAATATTTGTTCAACATTAAAGCCAAGTTATCATTTACTAATTCTATAACTACATCTATTTTGAACATATATATCTCTAAATAAAGATCACTAGAGATAAAATTAGTCCTCATATATAGCTACTATAGATGCAAGTTGTATATTGCACACATCATTAGAACTACCCAAATATTTTTCAGTCTTACAACAAGAGAAAATATTTTGTTGAAATCAATACCTTTCTTTGGAGCATATCCAATAAATACTAGTTCTTCATGATATCTTTCCTCCAGGTCATTACATCCTTTTTGATCTTAAAGACCCATTTTTTGTTGATATCCATCCTTCCATGTGGTAATGAAAAAAGATCCCATGTATTGTTCTTGTGTAGGAATTCAAGTTCCTCCCACATCTCTGTCATCCATGAGGATAAATCTAGACTCGATGTCACCTCCACAAAAATAAGACTTCTCCCTCCATACCATAAATATGTAGTATACAATATTCATCTATGTTACATAATCTTAAATCCATACTAGTGCACATTTATGCAGAGTCGACCATCATGGTCCCGACTCACCCGGTACTGGATCATCATGTTATAGTAATTCCTTAAAGGAAAATGGTTCTTCCTTGGATTTTTACTCCACTTCAACAATTACAGTTTTAAAATTACCTCCATTACGATCTATATCAACTGAAATTTTCACATTATATTCATTAAAAATGAAATCTCTACATACTGTAAGTTTGCTGATAGTGGGGTATCATAGATGATACATCTTAAAAACAGCATCATACCCATAGAAGAAAGATTTACTGGATATCGAATCACACATTTATCATTTTAATCCATTAATCAATTCGTATACATGAATTACAAAGGTATGAAAATAAGAATAAATAATGGATTTGTGTTGGGCAAAAATCCCTCAAGGTATCATTGAAGCCTTTTTGAGGTGATTGTGTTTGTTGACAAAGTGGACATCTGAGTTGTGATTGTTGACAAAGAGGATTTCATGATGGAATGTCGAGTTCAAGAGCTGAGGTCAACGATCCATGTTTGATTCAAGAACGTCGATAAAAGGAATGGAAGATCTGGAGGCGGTACAAAAGAACAGATACAAGGTGGCGCCGTTTTCCAGTGTTTGCCAAATTTTTGGGCCTGAAAATCGGCAAATGAAGAAAAGTGTTTTTGGCAAAGGGACTTGCGCGCCGCGAACATGGTGTACAGGAAACTTGCGCGCCACATGTTTTTCAAGATCAGAAGATCAAAATATGGCTAAGGAAATAGGATCGCGCAAGTTTGGGAGTTGGTCGCGCAAGTGTCTAAAGGAGAGGAGACTTGCGCGCCGAAACTGGGTCGCGCAGGTGACTTGCGCGCCGTCGCGCAGGGTGGTCAGATTGCCTATAAATACCGGACCACCCCTCCTCATTTCTCACCGGAGTTCAAGACGAGAGCTCCCGTCGCGCAGGTGTGGTGGTCGCGCAAGTGGTGTGTGTTGTCGCGCAGGTGGGACTTGCGCGCCAGTGGTTGAAGTTGTGCGCCGGTGTTAGAAGTTGCGCGCCGGTTTGCAGTTGCGCACCAATGGTGGTTTGGGCGTAAAGGGAAGAGAGTCGCGCAAGTTTGGAGTTGAGGAAGCTTGTGTCGCGCAAGTGTCAGAGGAGGACTTGCGCGCCCGTTGTGACTTGCGCGCCGATACTTGCGCGCCGAGGTTGACTTGCGCGCCAAGTAAGGTTTTGTTCCCGCAGTGATTTTCAGACTATGTGGAAGCTGGAAGTTTGCCCGATACCTTCGGTGCAAAGAGATATTCATCAACGGGTGAAAGTTAAACTTCAACAGAGCATCTACATACAAGAGAAGATGCATTCTTTCAAGAAAATGAAGAGACCTACAGGTCTATAAACTGTGAGTGGATTCCATCCAAGAGCAGTGAGCTCAGGAAGAGGAAGAAGGTGATCCTCTCCACCGGCAGTGAGCCATAGAGAGAGAAACAGGGAGTGA